>NW_020769316.1:13379315-13470498 GCF_900518735.1 Pseudonaja textilis | reverse complement strand
TAGAATAGAATAGAATAGAATAGAATAGAATAGAATAGAATAGAATAGAATAGAGTAACAGAGTTGGAAGGTACCTTGGTGGTCTTCTAGTCCAACCCCCTGCCTAGGCAGGAAACCCTACACCACTTCAAGCAAATGGTTATCCAACATCTTTAAAAACTTCCAGTGTTGGAGCATTCACAACTTCTGGAGGCAAATTTTTCCAACGATTAATTGTTCTGTCAGGAAATTTCTCCTTAGTTCTAAGTTGCTTTTCTCCTTGATTAGTTTCCACCCATTGCTTCTTGTCCTACCCTCAGGTGCTTTGGATAATAGCTTGACTCTCTCTTTGTGGCAGCTCCTGAGATATTAGTAGACTCCCATCATGTCACCCCTAGTCTTTCTTTTCAATACTCTAGACGTACCCAGTTCCTGCAACCATTCTTCATATGTTTTAGCTTCCAGTTCCCCAATCTGCATTCTTTCTAGAGTCTCAACATCTTTTTTACATTGTGGTGACATGAATGCATTTGTTCCAAGTGTGGCCTTACTAAGGCATCATAAAGTGGTATTAACACTTCACGTGATCTTGATCCCTCTGTTTATGCAGCCTAGGACTGTGTTGGCTTTTTTGGCAGCTGCTGTACACTGCTGGCTCATATTTAAATGGTTGTCCACAAGGACTCTGAGATCCCTACTATTGAGCAAGGCATCACATATACTGTACCTGTGCATTTTCTTGCCTAAAGGTAGAACCTTACTTTTTTCACCATTGAATTTCATTTTGTTAGATAGAGCTCAATGTTCAAGTCTGGAATCCAACTCTTAATTGATTTGATTGTTATAAACAGCAGCTTCCTGCTATCTTTTAATGGGAACAGATAAGATTTGAGTATGCGTTCTACCCTAGCACATCACAGTAAAAAACAAATTAACCTCCCAAACACCTCCTTACATTAGCTACATACACATGTGAAATGCAGCACCATCCATATTGGCCTCCTACAAAATGTTGAATCCAAGCCTTCATCATTAAAGATTGACTTTTCCTGCCACAGAGGAATCACAGAATGATCTCCATGACTGAAGAACTAGAAATATCCTGGCATGATCTGACTGCTTTCACAAGCTCTTTCTAACAATAGTGATTTATAATGCTCGATGATATTATCTGCCCAATGCTGGGGTGATATATCAGTAATGAAAACAAGCTAGATTATATATATATATATATATGTATGTATGTATGTATATTCTTAAGTTTTCGCGGGTACTTACATGTATGGCATTCAGCTTTGTTTGGGTATTTTCCCACGTCATTGTAGTTGTGCTTTTAAAGTTGTAGCAACATTTCGGCAGAATCTCATCTGCCATCACCAACTAATATATATATATTAGTTGTGCTCTTAAAGTTGTAGCAACGTTTCAGCAGAATGATGTGGGAAAATACCCGAACAAAGCTGAATACCATACATGTAAGTACCCACGAAAACTTAGGAAAACATATATATATATATACAAAATACCACTCACGCATCATCACAAAATCTCCAGAACTTTAAAGCTTACAAACTTGAAATTTGGCATGTACGTTCCTCTTGGCTTCTAGGTGCTCACCGATAAAGGATTTTTTGAAATGACCATCAGAGCATTATTATTTTTTATATTATTATTAACACGCTTTGATGCTAAGGAGTTCTACTCCCCCTCCTCACCTGAAAAGAAATCTGTTCCAAATGCAAAATACAAGCAGAGGAGAGGAGTTTTAGTTTTAGTTTCACAGCACCAAACAGCTTTAGTACAGAACAGTTGAACTAAGTCATGCCCAGGCTCCTTGCTGTCTCCTTCTTGTTCACACAGCAAATACTACTTCAGTTTCCAAACAGCCCTCAACTCTCTCACACACTGACAGGACGCTATCCAGATGAATACTGAAGGATGCTGGTAGGCAGAGGCAGAATTTTTTTCCTCCTTATTCTCCTCCTCAAAAACTAAGCCCAGTCACAGAATTTCATAGTGAAGCACAGGTATTGAACTAATTATCCTATAAATCAGTAATAAAGAAATGATCACCTTGACAATTCTAAGTATATTCTCACAAGCATCAGATGCTAAAGAGAGGTGAAGTACATTAACATTATATTATAATTGGAATAATTGCTGACACTTTGTTGTTCAAAGCTTCTTCCAGGGATAATTCAGTATTAATCCAATTTAATTAATGTAACAAAGCCATGCAGTATTTTTCATCCAAAGAATTTCTGTCAGTTTAAATCTTCTGGATATTCCCCCTTTCCCCCCCTTCTTTTTCCATTGTACTATTTTAATATTTGAGCCACTAAGAATGGCTGATCAAAGAATTTACACTTTTGAATTGTGGTATTGGCATAAATTACTGCATATACCATGGACACTGAGAATAAATAACAGATAGGTGTTAAATCATAAAAATCCAGACCCATCACTGGAAGCTAAAATCATAAGATTATGTCTGACTTATTTTGGTCATATTATGCATACAAATTCATTGGAGAAGGCAGTGATATTAGGAATGGTTAGTGGACAAAGAAGAAGAGGCAAAGAACATGCTGGTTTGATAACATCAAATCTGATGCAAAGCTGAACATACAACAATTAAAA
Organism: Pseudonaja textilis; assembly: GCF_900518735.1. The sequence continues at coordinate 13,467,879 of NW_020769316.1, read as the reverse complement.
GAAGCTGTGCTTGACAGGGTAACATGAAGAGCACTTGCCTATAAAGTCACCAAGAGTTGGACACAACTAAACAGTTAAAAACAATGGCAACATTTAATATTACTTCTATTTATGGTCTCTGCACATTTCACTTGATCAAAGATACTATACAGAACAGAAAAACTTCAGGATATAAATTGTACATTCTGTGCTGTAATGTATTTCATTGTTCATGCATGCCAAGTGATAGTTGCTTTAATTCATCCAATCAGTGAGCTATTAATGTATTCTTTTATTTATTCTGCAAATGTTGAACTATGACTTCTGTGAACTGTGAAAAGCAGTTTTGAGTTTTACTTCTGCTAATTTCATGGTCCTATCCATGTAGTTTTCTTGACAATGTTGAAATAGTTTCCCATTGCCTTCTTCCAGGGAGCTCCAATTTTGTGATTTCCTGATAGGTTCATACTGCAACCTAGCAAGAACGCATGAATAATCAAAATAAGGAAAAGGGAATAGTAGGAATTCGAGCTCCATCTCCTTCCTCTCTTATCTTTACCCATTCTACCATCTCAGGTTCCAACACGGTTGTTTTTATAACACTCACAACATGAGCACAGTTAGAAGTCTTGTGACATCAGAATGCTTTTCCTGGTTTCTGCAATCAGCATCATCCCAGGCAAGTTTTTTTTTTTCTTTCTTTCAGATTTTGCCACTGACTGAAACAAAATGACAGAGTAGGGAGGCCAAACAGAGGAAATTAAGGATGGCACAACATATGCCTCCCATTTCTCTCTCCACCTTGAGACCTTTAAAGAATAGTGTTTATCTTCAAGGCTCCTTTTATGTAGCATGGACTGGGTGAAGTTGTGGGTGCTCCAACACTGGAGGTTTTGAAGAAGAGATTGGAAAGCCATTTTATTTATTTATTTATTTGATTTGATTTGTCAATCGCTTACAAGAAAATAGATATAAGTATAAACATGAGTAAGAATACAGGAAATAGGTACAAATAAATGGGGACAATAGGACAGGGATGGGAGGCACGATTGTGCACTTATGCACGCTCCTTACAGACCTCTTAGGAATGGGGTGAGGTCAATAGTGGATAGTTTGAGGTTAAAGGAGTGGGGGTTAGAGGGTGTAACAACAGAGTCAGGTAGTGCATTCCAGGCATTTGTTCGGAATAATAAAGGATTTCCTGATTGGGCAGGGAATTGGATTAGAACCCCCACACCGAAGTCCCTTCCAACTCTGTAATTGTGTATTTTAAGGGCAGAGAAAGAGCTGGTGTATTGTTTCCATCAAACTGTTGTAAATAGATCACAATGTTGCTGCAGAGAGATTTAAATGTGCCACGATCCTAGCTTTACGGTCAGAACTAATGCATTCTCTGCACTAATGCTAATTAACTGGATCCTTAGAGGGACTAATCTTTGATTTATCATCAATTATCAGGATGTTTTCAGACAGGCTCTGCCCTGGGGTATTTGTTCTACACAGTATTCTCTTTATTTGCTTTGTGTAGAGGATTATTGTGCTATACTGCCTCTAGAGTTTGGCGCTACCATAGCTTCATTGTGTCACCTGATGTGCCTTGATCTTGGCCTATTTTCCACATTTTAGTTATAAATACTTCCTTAATTTCTGCCTGCTTGAAGATAACATCAGCACGTAAAAGAGAGAACTCATTGAATACTGGGAGTTGAAGAACAAAAAAGAACTTCCACTCATTATGAAATGCTGCTTTCTAGGCAAACGATTCAGGAAACAGAATTGTGTGTGTTTGTGTTCAATATATTCTTTGTTGTGCTCTGTCTCTTCTCTCCCTCTCTCCCTCTTTCTTTCTCTCTGATTTGCTATAGGCTTATTGTTTCTGAGCTGCAAAACCCCTAACCACTACAAAATGGGAGCAAAAAGATATCAAAATTATTAACAATTTTCTGCCACCTTGTGATCATCTGGATTATTACAGCTTGAGATCTGCAAAAACTCACCCATTTCCTTTCCCTCTTGAACAATACTTTATAAGCCCGATTAAGATTAGATGTTATTTAGGGAGGATTAAAGAACAAAATCCTCAGCTTGAAGATATCTAGGAACAAAGGGATTTGCCCTCAAGATGAATTGTGATGTTTAATTTTGAATTATTGGCATAGCTGTAAGAGTTTTGGGACTGTTACTTTTGACAGATGGTATTAATATTCCTGGATAGCGGAAATGAAGGAAGACTGGTAACAGTGCAGATTATTGCTGAATCACTGTTGACTGTGAATTATGAACAATTAAAGCAGAACTCAAATTTTAAGATTCTGGATATGAAAACTTAAATTGTGCGTAGATAAGCTCATACTAGAATTTAGTGAAGGAACAAATGGTTTTGAAGTGGCAGGAGGCTTTGTTCAGTTTACTAGAAAGTACAGGTAGCTCTCAGCTTGTGACTGTTCATTTAATGTTAATTCAAAGTTACAATGGCCTTGGAAACAATGATTAACAGCCTATCCTCAGAATTATGACTATCACACCATCTCCATAGACATATGATAACAATTTATATGAGAAGGAGGAAGAGGAGGAGGACAAAGAAGAAGAAAAAGAAAAAGAAGAATTTTAACATTATTATTAATTTTTATTTTTTTAAATAAAAGTCAGACGGCCCAGGATAGTTGGCCAGGTCATTTTTGTATCCAAAGATATTATGTTCCTTATCCTTGAATAATGCTAATTCCCAGGTCAAACAGCATCAAACAAAACCTCATCCCCTCTAATTTGCTTGTGAGAAGGACACCTCTCTCAGGCTCATGATAAGACTGCCCTTCACAATGAAAATTTTGCCCGAAGTGATCATCGTGAAAGAAACCTCTAAAGTATTTGGGATGGGGGCTAGTTTTGAAAGAATGTTCAAGCTGAGAACAGTTATTTCTTCATGTGGGAGCTCCACAAAGAGTCAAGGATACTGTGTCACCAACCAGAACTGAAACAGGAACACATTGTGAGAATGCAGGAGTGGTGGGTGGGGCAGGCATTTCGGGAACACAATGGTCCTACTGTCTGAACTCTTTTGCTATCCCACTAGATAGGCCCCTACGATTGCAGTACTATGCCAAATATTTCACCCAGTGAGTCCAAGTTCCTATATAGGGAGTAATGGTGAGGCCAATACCCTCCATCCAAGCAGTTGTGGTTTCCTATGACATTATTTTTTTGGACATTCTCATGCCTCCACATACATAACCTGCCATGTTTTTCCATCTTACATTGAGTCAGCTGAGATCTTCACCCCTGTAATGGGCAGATAACCAAAGGCATTTTGCTCTCCACCTTGGCTGGTCAATCAATTTAAAAACTCCAGCTGTAAAGGTGAGCTGATTTGATTCATTTTATACAAATCTAATCTTTAGAATACATCTAATCTTTCATTAGATTTCGAGTTGGATCATGCTATTCTTTCAGGAGTTTATGGCAGTGTACATATCCTTTAGTTCTTTCCAGTGGTGGGATTCAAATTCTTTTACTACTGGTTCTGTAGACATGGTTGGTATGCATGGGAGGAGAAGGATACTGTAATACCTCCATTCCCTCCCCACCCCACTAACCTGCTTTCCAGCTCTGTTCTCCTGTGCAGGGCAACAAAAGAAGACCCAGCCGATCAGCTGGGAGTCGGGAGGCAGAGAATAGATGGGGGCAGGGCCAGTCAGAGGTGGTATTTGCCAGTTCTCCGAACTACTCAAAATTTCCACTACTGGTTCTCCAGAACTGGTCAGAACCTGTTGAATACCACCTCTGGTTCTTTCTCAAAAGAGGAATACCACAGCATAAGTTGGGCTGAGAAGTAGCCCAAAGAAACCTAAGCCTCAAACGATAAATAAATACTTGGTTACAAATGTGTATTATGATGCGGAGAATTTTGCAAATCAACATTCAGATGAAACCAGAATTTTTCTTACTAGGATTTATGGATAGAAACACCTTGCAGACAATTGTTTTTATATATTGTATAAATAAAAGCAGCAAGGCACAAAGGCACAAAGACGGAAAAATGTAGAAACACACACAACTGGACTGTGAAGATGGTAGAGCTTGTAGATAAGGCTAAACTGACTTGTTTGGTTTGAAAGGGAATAACAATCACTTTTATAAAACACTGGAAATCCTTTATGGACTTTTTGCTGAAGATAGATAAAAAATGAACTAGTCGTTTCTGAAGTTACTGATTTAAAAGGGCTGTAAATGGAGAGAACGGAACTATGCTATATAGTTTTGAAGGGGGAAAATGCTAATAAGTATGTCTGTAACAGCTATAAGTAAGGTTGAAAGTTGCTTCTTTAAATACTTTTCCTTTTCTTTCCTCCCCAACTTGCTTTTTGTTATTTTCATTTTTCCTTTATCTTTCTTCCTTTCTTCCTTTTCTTTTATATTTTTTTTCTTTTTATCTTTTAATGTAATTTTTTTCTTTAATAAAAAATAATTGGTTTTGTTATAAAATGTAGTTTTAAGAAGTGTTTTTAAGGAAGAAGGAGATGGGAGAACAAACGCAAGTACAACTACAATAATTAACAGCAGGTGGCAGCCTTTAATTATTTTAAGAACAGGCTCTGGGATCCAATGCTGCTTCAGAAGTTTCATTCTTGGAAAAAGGAGATTCTTTCAGTTTTTTGGATGTTTGTGTAAGTGTGTGTGTATGTGTCTTGCACTAAACTATGGCACAAACATGCCCAGGACACATATTTTTCTACTATTTGCCATGGTGTTACCTTCATGTAGACCACATTAAGCCCATAAGTGAGGTGGGGTCAGGTTATTCTTATCAGTATTAAGGTAGCATTATCACCTTATTCTATTAAAAAAAATATTAAAGTTTATTATAAGATAAAATACAAGTGGAAACAAAAATCAGGAAAGAGCAAGGAGGAAAAAGTGCAGAGGTAAAGAAAGAAAAAGTAAAAAGTAGCCACTTCCAACTTAATCAGTGCAGACGAATACAAAGAAAGTTACAAATTCAAACCTTTTGCTTCTAGTTCATTCAAACCCTTTCTATAACAGCAATGTTAATCTAATCGTCATAATCTAAAATCAAAATTTCATCCCCCCACCCCCATTTCAAAGTTCATAAAACATTTAAAGAATTAAAAGCCCAGAAGCTGTTTTTGGGTGGAAACAAAACTATTTAACTTTCTTTCTTTCTTTCTTTCTTTCTTTCTTTCTTTCTTTCTTTCTTTCTTTCTTTCTTTCTTTATTTATTTATTTATTTATTTGATTTGTCAATTGTTTACAAGATAATAAGTATAAGTGTATACATAGTTATGAATACATAAAATGGGTACATATAAGAAAAATAAAAGAAACAATAGGACAGGGACGGTAGGCACGTTGGTGCGCTTACTTTATGTCTTTAATGAAGACGGTCCATTTTGCCCTCTCTGCCAACTCCAACTTCCCTCCTTGTGGGAATTAATGTGTCTTTTTATGCATATCTAAAGCTTTCCGGGAACTTTTAAATGAAAAGACAATGTCACATCAACTACAGATCTTCCAGATGGCAGTTTAGAACAGGATATCTCTGACAGAGATGCATCCATGGTGGAATACCCTCTCTGATCAAGGATCCTTTTTTTGTTTTGATGCTCTCTGGTACTGGTATTTAAAAAAAGCACTTAACTATATATGGCTTCACAGTGCTTTGCAGCCCTCTCTAAGTAGTTTACAGAGTCAGCATATTGCCCTCAACAATTTGGGTCCCCATTTTGCCGATCTCGAAAGGATAGAAGTCTGAGTCAACCTTGAGCTGGTGAGAATTGAACTGCCAACAATTGGCAGAGTTAGCCTGCAAATATTGCATTCTACAAAACTACAACACCTCTGTGGTTAATACATTCGTGTTTGATATTGAAATACACTATAAAGGGACAGAGTTTATGTTCATGGTATCATGGGAATCATCACTAGGGGAGCATGTGTGTGATGTATAATACCTGTCTTCTCCTTTTCATGATGTCTTGTATCTCTCCCTATGCATTAGAAGTTTCTGTACAAAGCAAATTTTCAGATAGATTGCTCCTCAGCTCTACAGTAATGTTCAGAACATTGTTAGAATTCTGGCTTTGCAAACAATTTTTAGTTCTAGCATCTTGATATCTTTCACAGGGAATAAAATAAAAGAATTCTGCAAATAATTTTTGAGATTTGGAAAGGAAGTGACAGTTTACTAACTGTGCCTTCTCAACATCTTCATTACTCTCCTAGTCCATTGAAAAATATCTTCATTATTCTCCAGGTCCATTGTCCATTCTGTCTTTGGAGGTCTTCTAGTCCAACCCCCCCTATTGTTGGAAGAAATATCCTTCTGGGTTCAGTTCCAAGTGGGGAGAAAGACACTGGAAACACGGAGTCTGTTTGGAAAGATGGTTTAATGGTGGACAGGATCACATGCCTTGGAGCTCTTGGGAGAAGAAAAGGGAAGAGATGCTGAGAGTCCCTGGGTTTTATACCCTCACTGGCTTTGAACTTCCTGGGGCACAGGAAGAGTATCCTGATTGGTTGCTGTCAGAGGTCATAGCTAGCTTTGTAGGTTGTCTGTGTGCTAAGTTTGGTTGAAACTTGGTGGGTGGTGCAATGAAGGGCAACTAAATGGCTCTGCCTGAAGGAGGTAGATCTTTGTAATGTAGAATAGACTGGCCCAGGCCTTAATGGCCCATTAACAAAGATGGTGGAAGGGGGTTGAGTTTCTGCCTCTCTGAGTTTCTACTTCTCTTTTAGGGGATATGTTCTGCCTTTTTTAGTATATCCTAAAATATTTCATTTTTCTAGGAGAGGGGTGGGTTTTAACTTCCAACGCTATACAAGGGAGGAGTCCTCGTACCATTTCAGGCAAATAGTTGTCCAATCTTTTTGTGAAAATTCCAAGTGATGGGGCATCTATAATTTTGGGAAGCAAGCTGTTCCCAAAGCAACCTGATTAATTGTTCTCACTGTCAGGAAATCCCTTCTTATTTCCAGGCATCACTCCCTGTGACAAGCTTCTACCCACTGTGCTTTTTTTCTATCCTCATGGAGAATAAATTGATACCCTCTTTTCTGTGGCAGCATCAATACTGGGGCACTGCAGGGGGTCAAAATATAGATCAATAGGTACAAAAAAGATACAGAATGTAAATAAATTACATTTATTTGTAATAATCCTGGCAACAGGGTAGAGACAACAAATGTAATCCAATCGACAAAAGATGGTGTGAAAATCACTTCTTTGTAAAGCATATCTCAAAAAATATGAATCAAATTAAAGGCCTTTTCAGCTTCTAACAAGATTAAAACAGCTAACATACTGTGTTTGCCACTAGATTCAGATATAAATCACCAAGTGAATATTGTCACATTCTATTTTTTAGAGAATTCAGACAGTAGTGAAAATTATGGATGAAAATATTTTTGTAATCACCTATCTAAAGTTGATATTAAAATTTTAGTATTAGCTTTAAGCAATATTGGTCTACATGTTTAGATTACATTAGATTAACAGAGTTGGAAGGGACTTTGTATGTCATCTAGTCCAACCACCCACCCAAGCAGAAGACCCTATACCATTTCTGATAAATTGCAGTCCAATCTTTTCCTGAAAGCCTCCAATGATGAAGCTCCCATAACTTCCCGAAGGCAAGCTGTTCTATTGATTGATAATTTTCACGGTCAGAAAATTTCTCCTTATTTCTAGGTTGAATCTCTCCTTGGTCAGTTTCCATCCATTATTCCTTGCCTGGCCTTCAGGTGCCTTAGGAAATAGCTTGACCCCTTCCTCCTCTCTGTGGCAACCCATCAAATATTGGAAGACTGCTATCATGTCTCCCCTGGTCCTTTTCTTCACTAGACTAGCCAAGCCCAGTTCCTGCAACTGTTCTTCATGTTTTAGCCTCCAGTCCCCTAATCATCCTGGTTGCTCTTCTCTGCACTTTTTCTAGAGTCTCAGTATCTTTTTTTATAATGTGGTGAGCAAAACTGGATGCAGGTAAATGTACATCATGTAAATGTAATAGCATCTTTATCTGGCTTGAATGTTATTGTTACATGAGCCTTTCTTCTTAAACTGTGCTTAATTTAGCTTCCCAAAAATTTATTCCACTGGAATGCTTAATGTTTTCTTATATTTAAAATCAAAGTGCCAAGTAAATCTATATGCTGTACTACTAAAATTCTCATTGTCGTGACATTTTATTGAGTGAAACTGTGCATCATAGGGTGGCAAGGAAGATTTCTGATGCTCCTGCCAGCTGCCCACAAGGACAATGAATTGCAGAAACCAGCAGGAATTTGAAAGTTGCTCCCACTCCCGTTGCTTTTTGTCTATCCTTGGTCATTCTGTTCTCTGTGGAGGAAAGGTCTTTGAAGCAATGACCCAATGAATTATCTAGTATTGTGTAAATGTAACAATTTCAAGGACAATTCTGGGATCTATTCCCACTTTTATTTTCACTTCTGGGAAATAAGCTACTTCAGTGGAAATATTACTTTTAACTTGCCAGTTCGTGTGCTAATCTTTAGCCTTAGGAAATCTGCAAATGCAAAAGAGGATATTCCCTTTCATTTTAAGAAATCTTGCAGATTTATGTTCCATAATTATTAAAACATTTATCAGCTACTTAGTAGTATGAGAAGCAAGTCATCATTAAGCAACTAATGGTTGGGAGGGCTAAGCAAAGGCTATTAATCCTTGTCAATTAAGTCAGGCAATCTTCTGAGGTTGCTAGAATACAAACCATCCAAAACAGAGAGGTTGTTCCCGTCCCAGTTTTAAAGTGTTTTCTATGACCAATACCTTCATTGCTACTGCTAAGCTTATATTTTTTCGCCTGTTTTTCTGAGGAGATGGATCTACTTCCAAACAAAGCATTGAGTATAGATGCCTTCCATTTTCATTTTTGAAGATGTCTGTGGAGTTCAGGAACATTCTTGTAAACAAGACATATGCTTGAGGCAAAATATCCCTTTCTAATAATTTGTGCATATTAATTTGAAGATTCTATTAATTGATTGCCAATAGAATCACTAACATGATTGCCAATGTTTGATGATGGATATTTAATTTAATTATTTGATTTGTCAATCACTTACAAGATAATAGGTATAAGAATAAACACGAGTATGAATACAGGAAATAGGTACAAATAAATGGGGACATTAGGACAGGGACAGTAGGCACGATTGTGCACTTCTGCACGCCCCTTACAGACCTCTTAGGAGTGGGGTGAGCTCAATAGTAGATTGTTTAAGGTTAAAGAAGTGGGAGTTTGAGGATGTAACGACAGAGTCAGGTAGTGCATTCCAGGCATTGACCACTCTGTTGCTGAAATGACAGAAGGAGGAGGAGGAGGAGGAGGAGGAGGAGGAGGAGGAGGAGGAGGAGGAGTTGTTTATCTGCCACCAAGTCAGTGTAGACGCAACCACATAGATAGATTTTTTTCCATATTGATATGTCCTTAACCTGATCTTCCAACCCTCCAATGGAGTATCCATCACTTCTGTACCTGAGTCCACCCACCTTGCTTCTTGTCACCATCTTCTTCCTCTTCCTCTTGCTCCCACCTTTTCCAGCACTAGAGCCTTTCCTGAACAAATAAATGAAGAGGGGAGGAATTCTCTCAGGGAGATCCCCATAGGATCATACTGCATACAGTACTTCTGCATGAATGGAAGGGTCTAATTTGTGTTGGTTGGCAACTAAGAATACAAAATGCTAGACTAGACAGATCTTTGGATTGATCATGCATGGCTCACTTGATATATTTTGCCTCTGTCTTCTGAGTTATGAATAAAGGTTTTGTTTCAGAGAAGCTTATGGAGGGTTGATCATTGTATACTACAGAGAATTCTGTTTCTGATCTTTTCTAAAATTACATGGGCTTGTTAAAACACAGCAATTTAAACCTTACAACATTTTTCTCTTCTTTCTCATTGTACTTTAAGGATGAGTACAATTTTAAAGTAGAGATCAGCACAGCTGAGAAGCGCACTAAGCTTTAGGCTAAGTAAACATTTATGCCCCATTTTCTTTATGAGAAAATGAAGTTTCGCATTCCTGGGCATATCCATACAATCAGAGCTGAAACTTAAGGTTCCCATATGTCAATTAATGGACACTATCTTATAACAGTGAATTACACATTTGTTAAAACATTTCCAGCCTGCTTCTTATGAAGTTAGTGAGAAGTCATTAGCATAAAGCACATGAAAATTTTACTTTAAATGTAACCTTTTCAGAAAGTAAACAATCATTCTGTAGTTTTGTTTCTGCATTTTAAATTTATATCTTACAATATCTGCTAATGCTAAAATAGCTTCCTAGTTGTTTATAATTTCAAGTAAATGAAATGCAGAAGATCATTCTTCTCCACCATAGTTGAGATACTTTGTGATAGAAAAGGAGTCAACACAATAGGTTATGACTATTCAGTCAACGGCCATTCAAAGTTATGACAGTGCTGAATGAGTGGTACTTCTGACCAGTCCTTGGAGTTCTGTCCATGGTGATCTGGGTGTTTGGCACCAAGCTTGCCATTATGACATTGTTGCAGGCTGAAGTAATGTGATTGTGATTTTTGATGTTTCCAACTTATTTCCCACAAGCAAAGTCAATGGGGAAGCTGGCAGGAAGTCAGAAATCATAATCATGTGATTTCCCTGCTTAACGACCCCCATGGTCCTTGCTTAATAACAGTAACAGGGACTGTTAGAATTGCTGTTGCTAAGGGACATGGCCATGTGATGTCATCAGAGGTGGTATTCAGCAGGTTCTGACCAGTTCTGGAGTACCAGAAGTGGAAATTTTGAGTAGTTCAAAGAACCAGCAAATACCACCTCTAACTGGAGATTTTACAGTATCCTTCCCCTGCCACACCCACCAAGCCACACCCACAGAATCGATAATAAAAAAAAAATAGAATCCCATCACCGGATGCCAAGTTTATAACTGCATCACTTAGTGAACCCAGTTGCATCATAACCTGAGGACTACCTGTGAGGGAAAAGGCAGCAACATTTTAAAATTTGCTGCAGCTTCCCAGAATTGCTTGTTTGTGAGATGGACAGCTGTATAAATTGCTTTAATAAATCAAAAAGATATGAATTTATCCTTAAAATAAACTAATGCCAGTTTTGTTCAAGTCAACTAGATTTCACCATCCCTGTCCTCAGGGAGTAAAGTGATTAAGGTTGATCAGAGAATTGGAGCAATCTAGCAAAATAATGAATGGACGCCACGTCATATTTTTGGCTTGCGAGGACTATGTTTTGTCTATGTGACCTAGGAAGCAGCATATCTGACTGGCATTTGATTTTATTTTTCTGATCAAAACTATTACCTCTCTTTTCAAACAATCCTAGTGTCAGGGTTCCAACCAGTGCCCTAACGCAATTAAGAGTCTCAAACCATCTGGCAATAAAAATCTAGTCTTTTATTAGGAGTCAGCATTACCTAGGTGAAGCCAACTGTGACTTCACCCGCTTTGCACCTTGCCTCTGACCAGGGGTGGGATTCATTTTTTTTAACAACCGGTTCTGTGGGCGTGGCTTAGGTGGTAGGCGTGGCTTGATGGTCATGTGACTGGGTGGACATGGCTTGGTGATCATGTGGCTGACTGGGCGTGGCCAACTCAATATCACTCACATCAAGGCATGCATCTCCTCACCTGGCCTCTCATCACTGTGGGGATGCTGCAACAGTCGTAAGTGTGAAAAATGGTCATAAGTCACTTTTTTCAGTGCCATTGTAACTTTGAATGGTCACTCCACACAAGCAAAGTACCAGCAAAGGAGGGGAAAAAACCTCAGAGAAGTTCCTGAGACAGGAAGTCTAGGCCTGCCAAGAATATAATAAGGGTTAACGGAGAGGCAGTTTCTGTAAGCAACACCAGAATGTTTCCTTCCTGCCTTCCTTACAGGATTAGGCCAGTAATTTCTTCTAACAGCCGGTTCTCCGAACTGCTTAGAATGTTAACAACTGGTTCTAGCGAATAGGTGCGAACTGGTAGAATCCCACCCTTGGCTCTGACCCTGTTTCCTCCTCCCCCCAAAGTATGTCATCCATCACATTTCCTAATGAGACACTAGAACAGGGGTCTTCAAACTTGACAGCTTTAATTCCTTTAATTCCTCCCCCGGTCATGTTAGTTCAGGACTTCTCGGAGTTGAAGTCCACAAGTCTTAAACTTGCCAAGTTTGAAGAGCCTTGAACTAGAATGTGGTAGAACACTGACAACAAGGTAATTTCATGGGTTGTAGTCCCTCCGTCCAGCCATTGCTGGTATCCATGGAGATGGCCTTGATTTGCTCAGCCAGTCTACATCTTGTTATGACTGAGGAGTAAATTCCTTGGTGCAGCAGTGAAGTGCCTATTTCCCATCCCCCTGCCTATGGCAACACGGGAGCAGGTCAAGCTCCTGAGAGTTGACACCTAGTGCAGTTTGAGTCATCCTGAATTGTATCTGAAAGACAGAGTCAGATATTTTGAACTCAGAAATTTTCTTTTTTTATGGACACATAAGTTTGCATCTCACGTTGTTAGAGAAAAAGCTGGACTCTGCATTCTTGATGCATCCTTTAAAAAAAAAGGCCTATTCTATGGACCACATCACAATCCCAAAATAGCATCTTTTGTACCCTTTTTTAGCCTTTGGGGTCAACTGTTTGTAGAAGTTGCTATTGAAGGTTTCTATTATGGGAAATGGAAGATCTGATTTTTCTTCCCATTCAATCCAGCTAACCACTATGTAAACTCTAAGAAATCTCAGTGGTTTTCTTCTTCTTCTTCTCTTTCTTTTAAATATTCCCAGCAGTAATAACATGATTCTAGTACTGTTGACCAATGTGGTTCCAACTAAAAAAAATGAAAAAAGGGCTGAATAGCACTTTTTTTTTCAGTGCTCTCATTTCACATTGCATGAATGCTGTCAAATCATAAGAAAACTGCACCGTGTGAGTTTTTTTTTCCTGAATACATAGGTTTGATATCCATCCTAATCTAAGGAATCTTAAATTCTATCCCTGGTAAGGACCTGGAACATGAGGGGTGGGTGTCAAAATACAAGACAATGGATGTCAAAGAACAATCACAACCTTGCCCCCTTTTAATGTGCATCACGGGGGCAGAAAATGAAAGGAGGTTGCCCATCAAGCCAATCATTTTCATGTTTGACTTTGACCTCTCCAAAACTTCCACAGGATGGATATTCTTATTTTGAACTTTATTAAAACAGATTTCAATAGCTATGTGTCTGTATTATGCTTATTCCATTTCAGTTTAATGTTCATGATATTGTCACAATAATAATATGATATAATATAATATAATATATAATTCAAGATAAGATTTTTTTTGCATAGTATTAAATTATGTAAAAGACTGCTAATGTATTGATTTATAAAGAACTTTAGGTTTGTTCAGCAAGGCGTATAACTAAAAAGGTGATTTGTTTTTTTAAGAAGATACTGTCCTCCTGGAGTTAGAATACTGGATTGATGTATGACTTTGAATTGGGCTTTTATCAATCCAATGGATAGACTCACCATACTAATTATTTTTCACTTTTGCAGTGTTTCTTTGTTGTTTTCATTTTTCTTCGTATTTTTTATCAAATAAAAAAGAGAGAGAGAAAGAAAAAAAACCCTTGATGAGTGTGTTGGATTCATTAATACAGGAAATAATTCTTACTACTTCATCTTCATCTGAAGAAAGATGACATTTATTAGTATTATATGTAGCATATTCAAAACACCAAATACCAGACATTTTCTTTTTTTGCTTCAGTTTGAAATCTGTTTTAAACTGGTTACTTTAATACTTTTAACTTTTTGGAATCAAACCATTAAGATTATTTGTAAAGAAGAATATTGAGATTAACAGATTCAGTGATGTGTGTGTGTGTAAATCTGAAGTATAGTAATGCTGTGCCTACCATCTTGCAGATATGATTTATCATGCAACTTTTAAAAACAAAAACAACTAGCAAAGAAATTCTGTAATCAATACATACCAAATAACCTCTAGATTTTGTTGTCCTACAAAGTTGGCAATTAAGGATTCTATTCTAAATATCACCAATTTTGGATTATCAAATTACCAAAGCATTATTAAATCTAGGTATCAATAAGAAAGTAGGAAACTGCTTTACACTGAATGAGTCCACTGGTTCTCTTTAGCAAAAAAATATGATCAATTGTTATATAGACAGCAGCTCTTCAGAATTTCAGCAAAGTTTTTGAAACATGATCTGCTACTTTCAGTGAATTTGTACAGACGAGGCCCTCTAAACAATACCAACCAAATATTTTCTCTTCTTGGTCAATTCTCAATTGTCAAGATTTAGTGGTAAAGCCATTGTTTCAGTGGTAGACACATTCCTTGCAAAATTAGGCATTAGGCTCCCTAATCTATAGAGAGGATTAGGAAAGGGTGCAGAGAACAAAAGAGTGTCTATACTCTATTGTTTGCTGTCCCTAAGATGCATTGATTCACTAAAAAAGAGGGAGTCAAGGTAAGGCAAGAAGCAATTGATGGAAGCTTATCAAAGAGAGATCCAACTAAGGAGAGATTTCCTGAGAGTAAGAACAATTAAGCTATGGAATGGCTTGACTCCAGAAGTTGTAGGTGCGCCATCACTGGAGATTTTTAAGAAGAGATTAGACACCATTTGTCTGGCATGGTAGAAGGGTCACCTGTTTGAGCAGGGGGTTGGACTAGAAGACCTCCAAAGTCCCTCCCAATTCTGTTATTCTGTTATATTCTGCTAAATACTACGAGCAAGACTATTCCATGTAGCATAGCTGGAGCATGTACCTTCTTTTGTACAACTTCCATTTCCCTTGGCCTCTCCCTAAAGCAGAGGCTGGCTCAGGAATTCTGGGAGTTGAAGTCATACAAAGCCCACTGTTCCCTACCCCTGCCCTAAAGCGTATAGCTAAGGTGTAACAAAAAAAAAAAACCCAGGCCTTCTGAAACTATATTTCAGGGAAATCTAGAATGTGATGGGTTATTGCAAAAGATCAAAAGAAAAGAAAAAAAGAAAACACCCGCCATGTTCATTTGAACATTGAATTTTCAATCCCTATAGCCTTTCCTCTTAATCAAGAGTTCTTTTTTTAAAAAAACTAAAAGATTGGGTGGCCTGAAAAAGTTGGAAGCTTAAATTACAGTTTCAAAGCCACATTATATTCTCAGAGGTTGATTTGAATTCAGTGCAGTTTACTCCCAGCTGCATGGTTACAGAGGACTGTTCATTTCCCCCAATGAATCCTTTTTGCAAAATAAATAAATCCAGGAATGAGCAATGTGGCTGAAGAGGTGCTTTTTATTTAACTTAGAGCACAAATAGGTGCCTAGACCTGACCAGTACACTGCAAAGGAATGTCTCCTTTAACAGTGGCATTTGTCTGTATTTATTTTTGGAAGTGAGTTAAGCGACATAATTCATAATTAGAGGTGGAATTTCCAGAATAACCTCAATCAGGTGGAGTCAGCAATGGATTAGAAGTAGCAATGTAAAAATTCCTGCTTGCAGCAGGAAGTGAAAATTATGATTCAATGAAAAGAGATCTGATTCAATTTTTATTTACTGTACCCACTACCCATGGAATTGAAGTTGCGAGATTATGCCATCCCTGAGCATTTGTGTAGGGCTTTTAAATTCTTTTCGACTGGCTTACGTATACCCTCAGGATCAGAGTTAGCATGGTGGTACTGGCTGTAATATTAATCAGCTTTGTAGAGTTGCTTTAAGGCTCAGATCCACTGTTATATGAGCAATATCCACCTGCCACGACAGCTTTGTCTTGGTAAAATCTGGATCTGTAATAACCTTTGGGATATCTTTCCCTCTGAGGTCAGATTGGTTCTGATCTTGCTGGTCTTTCAGGAAGACCTGGATACCTCCTCCCCTCCCCAATCTGTGAAAAGTGACCTACAGCTATTGAATTATTGGTCACCTTGACATATATAAGGAGGTGAAATATGATTGACCTTGCTTTAAGAAGGTTAGAAATGGTTAGTTGTCAACTCGTAAATCATTCCTATGCCTCTTTCCGAGTTGCCATAAGAAGGGGGGGGGGGAGAGACCTGAGGAAGCAGTGCAGCAGATAAAGGCCAGAAACACATTCCACACTTATCTTGTGGAGATTGTAGCCTAGGCTACTGGATCTTCTGCCCTCAAAAATCCTTCATTGGAGAGTGTGATTGATGACACTCAGCCCGGTGAATTTATTGGACAATCTGATTTATGACACTCCAGGGGAGTGGGAGGAAACAGGATCATAGGTGATCCTGAGGTAAATCACATGTCTCAGAGTTGGCTTCATTCATGCTCCTAATAAAATGTTTGGATTCTTTTGAAGCTTGGCTTAAGGCTCATGATTTAATTAGGGCAATCGTCGGAACCCTGACATTAGTATTTAGATGGGAGGCTATCAAAAAACAGTTGCCATCCTAACATGATAGAGAGCATCAAATACAAATAAATATTTGTGTTTGTAACATTTGTAAATTACAAAATTAGGGCACCATGCCTTTAAAAACGGACAAAGAGGTTTCCCATCTCCAAAGAACCATTCTACTATGTGGTACTTATGGAGGATTTTTGCTAAGCTTAGCTGCCATGTTGGGAATCAATAAAAGTTAAAGTATTGCAGCATCTGCAATTACAGACTTCTGATATCTCAGCTAAATTATCTTGGAACAACTTCTATTACAGACTTCTGATATCTCAGCTAAATTATCTTGGAACAACCCTGATGGCAATTAGATTTACCACACAAAAAAAGAGAACATTTCCCAAACTTAATTGACATAGGAGTAGAGAGGTATTAATTAAATAGATCACAATGTATAGGTACCACCATAACAATTAAACTTACAATATTACTTTTTGTAATAAGTTAGTTATTGAAGTACAGAAATAAGTAGAACTTGGCAACTCATAACATCATTTGAAAATCTATTAAAAATAGTTCAATTTAGAAAATAAACCTATTGTTATGAACAGGCACCTGGGTCTATTGGAATAGTTTTGGGGCCTTGAGAAATAGATTAGGAATTAATATTCCATGCCTTCTACCTCGATGCACAAGGGACCTTTCATCTCTGCCATTCTATTTCTCCCTCAAAAATAAACTTGAAATATCAATCAGAATCAGAATAGAACTAGAAGGGACCTTGGAGGTCTTCTAGTCCAACCCATTGTTCAAGCAGAAGAAACTATACTATCTAAGACAAGTGTATCTTCTTAAAAACTTCCAGTGATGAAGCACCCACAATTTCTGGAGGCAAGCTGTTCCACTGGTTAATTGTCCTCACTGTTAGGAAGTTTCTCCTCAATTCCAGGTTGCTTCTCTCCTTGATTAATTTCCATCCATACAGGTGCTTTGGGAAATAAGTTGACTCCTTCTTTGTGGCAGCCCCTCAAATACTGGAATGCTGCTACCATGTCACCCCTAGTCTGTCTTTCCTCTAGACTAGCCAGTCCAGAATCCTGCATTTTTACTGTCAACATTGAAATAGTGGGATGAAGTGGATGAGAATTTCCTAGCCAGTTCCAGTCCAATCTACCAGCCTTTGTCCTTTGAATAAGTTGCGTGCTGTCCTTGCTTGTGTTCTAATTCTGAGGTCACCAAGTACATACCAGAGTTCTTAGCGAGGATTAAACCTGTATAAACCACACCAGGCATTCTTACCCTCACTTTCTATAATAGATGATTTGGCCTCCTGAGTCACCTTATTATCTTATCACTTCATTCTAAAGGGTGTGAAGGAAAAGGTGAAAGAAAAGGATAAGAACAGCACAATATTATTTCATAGTATCATTCTCAACTCTCCTGTATCTTTTTACCACTACAATTTAACAAGCAAAAATTTCAAGGAAACCAATATTTCTCAGAAAAGTATTTAAACCTGTTCGACAACTTCCTGTTGATAACAGTGAGAACAGTTTAAAGAGGCCAGAGCAATTGCTAATGTATTAGTCATTAAAGAGTAACTTTATATCTGAATAGGTAATTTTATTAGACAGAGGAAAGAATCTGGGTGAACACAATGGAATTGTTGGAGGGGGAAAAGATGATTGTGCCATGTAGAAATAGATTGAAGGAATTTTACATGTTTTGATTACCTTCTGATCAGGTGTTTAATAGTTCAAAATGTTCTTCTGTTTTTTTTTCTTGTTTTGAGGCAAAAGATATTAACAGCCAATAGTTTTGCACAATTATTTGAGGAACAAGTTAGTGGACTCAGAAATTATTCTGGTTATTCTATAAAATTAGATAAATGGAAAATGTTGTGGGATCGAAATTATAAATTAACAATGTTCACTGTATACAATATATATATATATATAAAATGTTTTATAGATGGTATTTCTCAACAGTAAGATTAGCCAAGATGTTTAAAGACATGTCAGCTAAATGCTGGAAATGTAATCAGACTCCCGGCTCGTACTACCACATGTGGTGCATGTGCTCAAAAAGCCAAGGCATACTGGACAAAAATATATACTTGGATACAAAAAAAATGATTTAAAACCAGAAATATTTCTGTTGAGTATCATACCAGAATAATATAATGAAGGGACTATGTATTTAATATTACATGTGTTAGCACCTGCTAGAACTGTATTTGCAGAACATTGGGAAAGTGTGGAGATCCCTACA
This sequence comes from Pseudonaja textilis, assembly GCF_900518735.1. The sequence goes on along the minus strand of NW_020769316.1, from coordinate 13,449,222 downwards.
GAAGAGAAGATAATAATAAAAAAACACTAGAATGTGGAGAAATGGATATATTAACACTTGAAATTAAAGAGAAGATATAGAATATTTTGAAACATGGGATTCGTTTTATCAATGGTTAACTAACAGAAACAGAGGTTAGAACATTTAAAATTATAAGAGAAGGTTCATTATGTTATGTTTATTATCAATATAATTTAGTAATAACAATTAAGTATTAATACTATGTGGAGAAAACATTATATGATCACTATCAATGAACATTATGATTATGATGATGATGATTGCTCAAATTAACTGTAACCAGACAACATACTGTTTAGACATTGAAATTGTTGCTCTTTCTTCATATAGTAAAATCTATTTTAAAAAAAGAAATTAGATTTACACATCATGCTAAGCTCCAATCCTACTCTCCAACCCAAATCTATGCTGGCTTGGGCATGTCGTGAGGATGGCTGATAGTCAGATTGCGAAAGACCTCCTGTATGGAGAATTAGTGCAGGGAAAGCGCCCTAGAGGGAGATCATAGCTGAAATATAAGGATATCTGTAAGAGGGATCTAAAGGCCTTGGGAATTGATATCAAGAGCTGGGAAACCTTGACCTCTGATCATTCAGCTTGGAGGCTAAAGACGCAGCATGGCCTTCTTCAATTTGAAGAGACACTCGTTTGGCAGGCTGAGGCAAAGAGGCAGTCCTGGAACCAGCGAAATCCGGGGGCTGGACAGGAGACAGACTATATCCGTCCTCAGTGTGGAAGGGATTGCCAGTCTTGAATTCGCCTTTTTAGCCACACTAGGTGCTGTTTTAGGACCTCTTTTCAGATCATGATACCATAGTCTCTTAAGACTGAAGGATGCCAATTAATTAAGCTCCAATCTAGTTTAAACCTCTAGTTTAAATGGATAGTTCATATATTACACTAATCCACAACCCTACTGCCATATGAACGCTGTTGATTGTCTATGGCCATGATAGAGAACCTATGGCATGCGTGCCACAAGTGGCACGCAGAGCCATTTGTTCTGGCACACGAACCGCAGGCAAACTTACCTCACTGCACATGCATGCGCCTCACAGCTGATTTTTCTGATGGTTTCAGGCCTTTTTCGGCCTCCCAAAATGCTTTTCAGGACGAATAGGCCCATTTCGTCACATCCTGTAATACCAGAAGTGACAAAATGGGCATATTATGCCCGTGATGCATCTGGCCCGCGGGCCACCAGTTTGACACCCCTGGTCTATGGAGATTCTCAGTCAGCCAGGTCATGGTTTCACTTCACATCCAACAAGGGAACTGTTTAGAACTGAAAGAAGCTTCTTGGATGAAAAGTGAAATGTCTTCAAGCAAAAACCAAAGTCCAATTGCCTTTTGAAAAAGCACCTTTGGGAGAACTTTGTTGATTATCTTAGGAAATATATTAATCTCCCTCCTTGCAACACAGGAACTTATTCAGAGAATGGGAAGGAAAAGCTTTTGAGATTTACTGTATTCCGAATCGTTCTTTAAAATTACCCATTGTGTGGGTAACTGCACTTAAAATTCCACTAGATATATGTTTTCAAAAATCCCAAGATGGAAGAAAAGCCATTAGGGCTAATCATTATGCAAAATATTCTGGGAAATATGGCAATTTGTGTCTGTAACATTTTTGACCTTCAGAGGTTCATGCTCCAAATGTTCAGAGTATAGGAAGCCAACCTCTGATTTCTGATTCTGGTGAAAGTCTGTTCCTGTTTTTGAAGATAAATAATTCTGTTTAAATTATTCCCGAGAGATCCTCCTAATTTCAGCAGTAAAATAACTTTCTGCTGAAAGATCTTTGTTTGTTTGTTTCTGGTGTAAATATTCCATGCAACCTAAGGCTATGAAAAAATGTAGTCATGTAAGAAATTACTCTTACAAAATCCTGCTTTGGAGTCAGAAGATTCTGTTCTTGGATCAAATGATAAAGTGGGTGATTGCTGACTTTAATGCTGATTAAAAAGCATTTTAATTTCGCTTATAGTCTGATTTATGGTTTAGTGACTTTCATGGTTATTCTATGACAAGTCTTCTTCAATTTTGATGTCTTCCCAATATATAAACTTCAATTCCCAGAATTTTCATAAATTCTATATTGATTGGGGAATTAATTGGAGATTAAAATTCACACAACTGGAGGGTGCCCTGATGGAGGGGTATATTATAAAGAAAGCCTATACCAAGAAAGAGACAGAAGAAATATCATTCTTATTTTTCCTGATTTTTGAGGCTATTGATCATAGAATAGTTCTGAACTTAAGGCCCAGATTGTGTTTGGTATTCTTTTATTTTCAGATTGCTGATCCCAGAACAGAGTGTATTGTTATTAAATATACTAAATATTAAATATATTAAATATAACAAACTCCTTGTAAGTCCATTCAAAATTAGCCAATAAAGAATTCTATTCTGTTATAAGAATTCTATGTTATATTTGCGATGAGGTCTGGAAAAGATGCCCAGTTGGACTTGACAGCATGGAGCGCTGGAGGTAGGCACATGGTATGGCAATAGGAGGTCTTGTAGATAACTGGGGCCCAAGCCATAAAGCATACGACTTTCTACATCGCAGAAAGCAATTTGAATTGGGCATCTAGTACAGTTATTTCAACATAGAGTGATACTGACATCTTCAAGATATGACCACATTCGCAGTTTGCAATTATTAGACCACCATCAAGGATCATTCCATAAAGAGCAATCCAGCTCTGAAGTGACTATTGTATATGCACCAATACAGATCTCTTTTGTCTAAGTAATATGAGAAATATACTTTTATTTAACATATTCCAGTAGTTTTTAAAATGTTTACCAATGATCTAAATTGATTGCTTATTGTACCCTATGACTATTATTAAGTGTTGTACCTTATGATTCTTCACTCTTGATGAATATATCTTTTCTTTTATGTATACTGAGAGCATTAGCACCAAGACAGAATCCAATCACACTTGGCCAATAAATAGAATTCTATTCTATTCTATTCTATTCTATTCTATTCTATTCTATTCTATTCTATTCTATTCTATTCTATTCCATTCCATTCTATTCTATTCAATATCTACATCTTCTTTTGTTTTGTTGTTTTGTTGTTTTTTAAGTTGACATCTTTTTGTAGACCACTCTTGGATCAGAAGCAATGTATCTTTCCATCTATATGTACTTTGATCTTAAAGTCACCTTTAGAGACCCAACTGAGAAGCATTAGGAATTTACACATTATAATAGTGATGGGAAATCTGTGACATGTATATCACAAGTGATATAGGAGATGACCAGGCTGAGCCTAAAGAGGGGGGGTGTCAAATGCATCATAAGTCATGAGTTCCTGTGTGCCCACAAGAGATCTAAGCCCAGTCCACCTTGAATGCCTCTCTTATTTCTCATGCATTTCCCTTAACCTGCCTAGGCTTCAACTTCAGCCCTAGTGTCACTGCTGCCATTCAAAAAGGCTGCCTTGTGCCTTTCCCCAAACTTTGAACTTTGAAAAGACATTGGAGAATTACACTTTTCCAGTATTTCTTTAACTCAAAGCATAAAAATTCTCTTGGTTTTTAAGTCAAGGCTGATCAACGTGCAAAATAAATGAATACAGCAACCACTGGACTTTCCATTCCCAAGGGAGATGGGTAGAAAGAAGACCTGGTCAGATAAAGTATAGGAATAGAGCAATTTTTTTTCTTCTTCAAATTTTGAATCTGAACAGTACTAAAGGACAAAAAGTTATCCTCCTCATCCAAACTCCTTTTGTAAAATGCATAGCAAGCAAGGCATATTATTTGAAAGGCACATTAGAGATGATAGAAAGGACACTTCACACAGGAAGAAGACGGAACCATGTTCTTTAAAATGGGCCTTGTGGTTTAGAGCTACCTTGTAATCTGTGCCTGTTATTCTACAATGTTCATGAACTCATTGTCGAAAAAGTTGGGTACACTTTGTCAAGTTATTTCTGGCCTCCTGCTTTTGAAGAACTGCATGCTAAGGCAAATAAAACACAGCGTCTGCCAATTTTCCCACAGTTCCACTTCATATTTAGAAGAACTGACCTTCAATTGAATCTTTGATTAATCATTCTTGGCTTGGGAAACAGCATTTGCAAAAATGACAGGAACTGATTGTGAATTTCAGAATCATTCTAGAAAAGCAGCTGGAGAGCAAAGAAGACACAAATAATCCCCAAAGATTTTGTCATAGATATTTGTAGATGCACACTGTGAAACAGAGGCAAATTTGCAGCGTCAGATTGACTGTGCAGTGGAGCGACATGGAGTTGGGGAGGGGTTTTTTTTATTTCGCTTTTTAATATTAAACTGCTTTTATAACTTAAACTCTAAAAGAGTTGGGTGTGATGTGTGAACAGAGCTGCTTTTCAACGTTCTACAAAATTCTCTGAGGGTTAAAGCGACTGAAATATTGACTGAGATCAATCAATAGAATGAACCTGTTCAGACTCCATTTCATGGGCAACTAATCCATTTCCAAACTCAGCTCAAAGTACAGGTATAGTCCTTGTCTAGCAGCCACAACTGGCAATTTTGGTAGTTAAGCAAAACCATCGCTAAGTAAAATTGGTACTGTGCTTACAACCTTCAACTTTCCTTTGCTTTACAGATCTCTGAAGGTTGCTAATATAAGGAATGGCTGTAAAGTTATTCTTTATATCAACCTACTTGCCATTGTGAGTAGGCACAGCTATGGACAAGGCACCAAGTAGATGTTTGCAGTAGGAATTCAAGACAAGAATAGGAAGATAGGGCAGTAAAATCCTAATGCACTATCCAGGCTTTAAGATGCGAAATGAAGAGGAGAAATAATAGTGGCAGGTCAGAACTGGCATTACGTCCAAATAAAGAAATCTCTTTGGCAGGTAAACTAATATAGGTGGTAAAGAGGCCCAGGCCTCCCTATACAGCACTTCCTTATTACGACCATGGTTTTCAAAATAGCTTGTCATTTGATCATGGGTTCCATATGGAGTGGTCATTGGCCATGGTGGCTGTTTACAGAGGCAGCCACTGTGGTTATTTCACCATATGTAGACTAAACAACTGCCTTGATCTCATCTTCTGCAATAGTTTGAATTTAATTTACGGAATACAAACTAAAGAACCTTTTTCCAGCAGTGACCACAATATGATTGACTTTTGTCTCAATGTACACGCACACAAAAAACACCACAATGATGTAATCCCCAATTATAACTTCAAAAAAGGCAACTATGATCTTATAGACAACGATCTCTCATCCCTTGATTGGCAATCTCTATTCACTGGATGCAATACTGTTGAGGACCATTACAACATATTTTTACTTGAAGTCAAAAGAGTCATCAAACTATATGTACCAACAACAACTCCCAAAACAAACAAACAAAAAAAAAACAGATTACCCATAACAATAAGGAAACTTCAACCCAAAAAGAGATCACTCTGGCGGAAAAACAAATCTGGTCACGTTGCCAATTTCAAAAGCCGATACAAAAATTTATGCCACCAGATAAAGACTGAATGCACCAATTATCACATTAAACAAGAGGAAAACCTTCTATGCACCAATTCCACCCGCGCTTTTTACAATTTTGTAAACAACAAACTAAAAGACTCAAGGTCCATCCCAGGGATAGGACCTAATGATAAAGACTGCAACGACGACACCATTAAAGCCAACATCTTTAACACATTCTTCGGCTCAGTATTTGTAAACAGCAATGGATCATGCCCAGTATTTCCTAGTCGAACCACAGATAACTACAATGATCTAATACATATCGATTTTACAGAAGACAATGTTGAAAAAGCACTACGCAATCTAAAACCATCTCTATCTATTGGACCGGATGGAATATGTGCCTACTTCTTAAAAAAGTTATCCACTGCCATAGCCAAACCTCTAAGCATAATCTTTGAAAAATCTTTCAGGACCAGCTCCTTGCCTAACCTATGGTCACAAGCCGTGGTCATCCCCATCTTCAAAAAGGGAGACCCCACCCTAGTTGAAAATTACAGACCAATCTCCTTATGCTGCGTCACCTGTAAAGTCATGGAATCAATTATTAACCAATCCATCATCCTCCACTTAGAGACAAACAACCTACTCTCCAATAAACAATTTGGTTTCAGGAAAAAACTTTCCTGTAATCTGAAACTCTTACACTGCAAAAACATATGGATGACACAACTTGATCAGGGCAAAGCAATAGACGCAATCTACATAGACTTCTGTAAAGCCTTTGATTCAGTGGTACACGACAAACTACTCCTAAAAATAAAATCCTATGGTATCTCTTGACAACTGCATAACTGGATAGAAGCATTCCTGTCAAACAGACAACAAATGGTCAAAATTGGAGTGTCCTATCAAATTCTGTACCTGTCAATAGTGCTGCCCCCAAGGCAGTGTTCTTGGACCAACTCTCTTCATACTCTACATAAAGATCACCTCTGTGATCATATTAAGAGCAACTGCATCCTTTTCGCTGATGATGTAAAGCTGTTCAATACCACAGACAATACTGCTACCCTTCAAAAAGATCTCGACTATGTATCAGAATGGTCAAATAAATGGCAACTTCAAATCTCAACAAATAAATGCTCTGTCTTACATATTGGCAAAAAAAAATCAGAACATAAAATACAAGCTGAATAGTCAAGATCTTGTTGATGATCCAAGCTCTGTAAAGGACCTTGGAATACTCATCTCTAATGATCTAAGTGCTAGAGCCCACTGTAACTACATAGCCAAAAAGGCATTAAGAGTTTTTAACCTAATCCTATGTAGCTTTTTCTCTGGTAATATCACACTACTAACTAGAGCATACAAAACATTTGCTAGACCAATACTCGAATACAGCTCATCAGTCTGGAACCCACATTACGTATCTGATATTAGCACAGTTGAGAAAGTCCAGAAATATTTCACAAGAAGAGTTCTCCACTCCTCTACTCGTTGTAGAATACTTTATGCCACCAGACTTGAAATTCTAGAACTAGAAAACCTTGAATTACGCCATCTTCGGTCTGATCTAAGTATGGTATATAAAATCATACATTGCAATGTCCTACCTGTCAATGAATACTTCAGCTTCAACCATAACAACACAAGAGCACACAATAGATACAAACTCAAGGTTAACCGCACCAAATTTTATTGCAAGAAATACGACTTCAGCAACAGAGTGGTCAATGTCTGGAATACTCTACCTGACTCTGTAGTTTCTTCCCCAAACCCCCAAAACTTTATCCTTAGACTGTCTACTATTGACCTCACCCCTTTCCTAAGAGGTCTGTAGGGGGCATGCATAAGTGCACCAACTTGCCTACCATCCCTGTCCTATTGTTTCTTTTATTTTTCTTATATGTACCCATTTCATGTATTCATAACTATGTATATACTTATACCTATTATCTTGTAAACAATTGACAAATCAAATAAATCAAATAAATAAATAAATAAAAATAAAATAAATAAATATGTCTTTCTAAGGATCTTCTCAGAATCATGCAGTTAGCTACTCTTCTTGTTGTCTATGGAGATTCTCATTCATCCAGGTCATGCTTGTCCCAAAGGTGCTTTTTTTCAAGAGGCAACTGGACTTTCTGGTTTTTCTTTGAAGACATTTCGCTTCTCATCCATGAAGCTTCTTCAGCTATTCTTGGATGGGAAGCCAAACATTTCCAAAGAAAAAACAGAAAGTCCAGTTCCCTCTTGAAAAAGCCTCTTGCTCTTTGTGTTATTCCCACTGTAATGTAGGGCCTCAGTGCAGCATCTCACTCACCACTTCGTCCAGTCTGCAGCATCTCTCATGTCTGAATCTGGAGCTTGTATTGGGTTTGCTGCATAATGATGCAATGTTGAAAACTTGGCCAACTTGTCACAGTGTCTGATGCCTCCCCTCCTCCTTTCTTATCTGGGCTTGGGACTGGCAATGGCAGTTAAAGTGCAGTTAGCTACTTCCGGTTGGAAAAGTTGTTGTTGCATTGCTACTGTGATTGAAAAGGTACAACTGAAGGGAGTGCATAATAAGAATACACTATGAGATTAAAACTACAGGGAAGCAATAGTCCTTGTTAACAGTGACTTCTCTTTGCATTGCAATAGATGGATTATTTTTCTTCAGCTCTGACTGGATGATCCTTCCAAATGGCACACCGAATTTGGCGCTTAATGGAGCTCTACAGGTCTGCCAATGAACTGGGACCAAGAACTACCTGCACAGGCTGAACTGGCATGATGCACAAGCATCCTTGTTTTTATCCAAATTAAAGCAATATGGAATGTAAACAACTAAAAGGAAGTGAGGGGATTAATTATCCATCAAATATTTCATTTTTTCTTAATGTGGCTGTTCCTCCCGAGTATGAAATCTCACACGTTCATCTAAAAGGACCATATCTAGAAGACATAAAAATGAAGAGAAGGAAGGTTATTTTCCAGCTTCTTCATATCACACAGTTCTCCATGGGTATGTAAGAATGTCATGTTATTTTTGAAAGGATGGTTCCTGCTATAGTTTGCAGGAGCACCACCTAAAGACTACTTTGCCACCTCACAGAGTTTTGGGCCAAAGTCTCCTTCTATTAATAGTATACCAGGATCAGAAGGTCAACTGTAAGAGGTAGTTTCTTATGAAAGTAAGTTAAAAATAGACAGAAGTTCTAACTTGGTCAAACGTTAATTTGGTGAGATAAAAATAAGTACTGCATAAGATAAAAATAAGTACCTCGCAGGCCAATAAAAACATGAGTTGGGTCACTAGGTCTCCTGCAGTTGCTAAAACTGTAGAATAAGCATAACCCCTAACAATTTGGTCTTCAGGATACTTGCAAGGAAAGGAACAAAAGTTAAGCACAGTGATAAAAATGTGACTTGATGCTTCTGAAGCTGCTGTAAAGATAGAATGGATATATGTTGAATATAAACTTTAATTGTTGCTTTTAATTTACGAAGACTTTATTCCAGTTGCATGCATTCATTCAGCAAGTTAGAAGTTATGATGGCACTGAATGATAGTGGAATCAAATCAAGTTAACCAGAAGATAAGGATTTTACTTTAGGTGTATTTTTCTTCAGTTTTGACTATGCCAACATCTTCCTCACCAGATCTCAACCACCACCACCATGCCCCACCACTAGAAGTGGATGTCTATCGAGATACTCAGTCATCCAGGTCATGGTTGTCTCAAAGGTACTTTTTTTCAAGAGGCAACTGGACTTTCCAGTTTTTCTTTGAAGACATTTCACTCCTCATCCAAGAAGTTTCTTCAGCTCTGACTGGATTATCCTTCCATTCCCCACCATCCAGTAAGAGCTGAAGAAGCATCCTGGGTGAGAAGCAAAACATCTTCAAAAAAAACACCAAAAAAAACCAAACAGAAAGCCCAGTTGCCTCTTGAAAAAAGCATCTTTGGGACCTAGAGGTGAACCTTAATTTGAGAATAGAATAGAATAGAATAGAATAGAATAGAATAGAATAGAATACTTTATTGGCCAAGTGTGATTGGACACACAAGGAATTTGTCTTGGTGTAAATACTCTCAGTATACATAAAGAAAAGGTACATTCGTTAAGAATCAAGAATCATAATGAACAACACAATGATAGTCATAGGGTACAATCAACAATCAAATCATACTAGGAAACAGTCAATATAAATTGTACGGATACAAGCAACAAAGTTACAGTCCTACAGTCACAAGTGGGAGGGGAGGGATGATAAGGAGTGATGAGAAGATTAACAGTAATAGTAGTGTACACTTTGTAAATAGTTGAACAATGTTGAGCGAATTATTTGTTTAGCAGAGTGATGGCTTTTGGGAAAAAACTGTTCTTGTGTCTAGCTGTTCTGGTATTGCGTTGTTTTGAGGGAAGGAGTTGAAACAGTTTATGTCCCGGATATGAGGGGTCTGTAAATATTTTCACAGCCTTCTTTTTGACTCGTGCAGTATACAGGTCCTCAATTGAAGGTATGTGGGTAGTAATTGTTTTTTCTGCAGTCCTAATTATCCTCTGAAGTCTGTGTCTTTCCTGTTGGGTTGCAGAACCAAACCAGACAGTTATAGAGGTACAGATGATAGACTCAATAATTCCTCTGTAGAACTGTATCAGAAGCTCCTTGGACAGTTTGAGCTTTCTGAGTTGGCGCAGAAAGAATATTCTTTGTTGTGCTTTTTTGATAATATTTTACTCACTCATGATCCAGCTCAATATTTTGTCAGGATCTTTCCCATTATCTGCAACTAACTTCTTTCACTAGAAATTCTGGACACTATATCTGCAATATTTGACTTCTGTGTGCAGTGTAACTGTTGTGACCATTTGTTTTAAAATGACATTCTTATCTTATTTCTCTGCTCAACCAAACTTAAAATAATATAAATAAGAGAATTGACTCTATTTTATTGTAAGCTGCCCATACGTGAGATGGCAGGCTAAAAAAATGAATATCTCATTCCCCAACTAGGCAAGACCTGCTAAGGATTCCCTCCAATTGCACGAAGTTCATCTATTCCAAAACAAATGTATGTTAACCAGAGTGATGTGCAATATTCTGCCGTGCATTTGTGCAACATGTCACAGCTAGTATGGGGATTAAAGGTGTAACTCAGCAGACAGACAGATCTGTACACCGTGTAATTCAAAAGGTTTAGGCTATCTATAATGTTGAGCACTTTGAAAATGACCCAGACAAGTACTTCTGATGTCAGAACAGCATGGCACTTTGCGACTGTTCAGAAAAGCAGCCTAATCTTTTTCAGACCTGCACACAAGCCTGAAAAGAAGATTATGTTGCTTTAAGAAATCCACTTATTAGAACTAATACTATTCTATTCCCCCTCCCCCCTCAGCTCAAGCTAGCACAAATCCTGAAGGAAATTCACCAGCCTTAGGACAACCACATTTCCTTATTTTTTTGTTCATTTAGATCAGCATTTTTCAAACTTGATAGCTTTAAGATTTATCAACTCTCAGAATTCCACATATTTTAAATTTGCCAAGTTTGAACAAAATCTGGTTTAGAGTAGACTATCCTCCCAAAGAATGCTAGAGAGTTCATTTCCAGAGCCTCTCTTGGCCAGATGTTGAGAAAAATAAAAAAAGGAGTTTAGAAGCTTGACTTAAAGCCACCATTTCTTGTAGCTTAAAGCCATCCTGTGTTCCACAATAACTACTATTTGGTGACTGTTTCCATGAGCCTTGAGGTTTCCAGCTGGTCCCATAATGGTGAATTCATAACTTACCACAGGTTAGTTCTGAACACCGATGGCTTCTTGGTATTCTTTACCCAAATTTCAAGTGCCTTTTTCAATTAACGAGTTTTATTTAGGAAGCATAAGCTTTCATGCACTGCAACCCACAGCATCAGCTGCATAGAATGGTGAGACTGATGTAGGATTAAACTGGGAAGAAGTGAAGGAAGAAAGGGAGAGGAAGATAGCTTGGTTATGAGGTATCTCCCCAACCCCCAAGTTTAAATCCCACATCAATCAAAACCTTTTAATAAAATGCCTTAGTCAGAAAATATGTTCTCAGGCTATAATTTATTTATTTTTGTCACTGTAGATTGATGTGACTGTCCTCCTAAATTGGCAGCTAGAGAAACTGGATGCATTTTTTTCTTCTTAATTTTTTCAGTCTAGGAGAGACCTGAGCAGTTTACAGTCCCCAGGCCACATCTGACCTTTTGGCTAGCCCTGTCAGGCCTGTGTGGATTGTTTATATTTTGAAGGCAACTGTTCCCCCCGCCCCCCAAATTAAGGATGTGTGTGCATTAATGCATATACATCTTCATAGCCCTGTTGGCAAGCCCTCCACCACAGTCCCAGTTTCTCATGTGCTCTAGGACCAGGGGTGGCATTCAAAAATTCCTGCAACCGGTTTGCTGCCTGGTTGCTGGGTGGTAGTGGCCATTATGGCCATGGCCTACTAGAACTTCCTGTTTCCAGCTTCCCACGGGCCTCTAGGAGGGAGAAAACAGCCTCCCCCGGGCTCTGGAGGCCCACCGGAAGCTGGAAACAGGCCCATTTTGTAAACTCCGGTTTTTCTGGTTTTTTGCCTTTCCAAGGGTCCGGAGGCTTCCCCACGGCCTCTGGGAGGGTGAAAATGGCCTCCCTAGGGCTCTGGGAGCCCTCCAGAAGCCAGAAACAGGCCCGTTTCTGGACTTCCGGGAGGCCCATATTTTCCCCCTCCCAGAGTCTCTGTGCAGACCCTGCACTTACCTCTATCAAAAATGGGCTGTGTAGAGACTCCTGGGAGGGGCATGGTGGGGTGGGCGGAGCGAGCCGGTTGGTTGAAATACCGCTTTGGCAAACCAGATGTAACTTTAACACCCGGTTCACCCAAACTAGTCTTGACTGGTAGAATCCCATCCCTGTGTTGGACTTAGCCATGACATAACTCTACTGAGTGAAAAAGCTCTATGGAAGGAGTTCCTTACTGAGTTCTCTTGGAATTTAATAGAAACATGGGGAGCATGGCAGAAACATCACGGTCCCGATAAAGAGATAACTTATATTTTAAGAGTTTTAAAGGAATAATAGTGCACAAAGAATGGGGAGACACAAATTATAGTTCACCCTCAGCCATAGATGCTGCTTATGTCTTTGGGCCAGTTAACAAAATAATGGAACAGAATAACAAAGTTGGAGGGGATTTTGGAAGTCTTCTAGTCAAACTCAAGCAGGAAATCCTGTACCATTTCAAACAAATGATTGTCTCTACTTAAAAATGTCCAATGTTGGAGTGCCCACCACTTCTGAAGGCAAGCCGTTCCACTGATTAATTGTTCTAACTTACAGGAAATTAATTCTCTCTCACTCCAACCTAGGTCATGGTGGGGGAAAATACAAGCATGTTAGTGAAACTATGGATAGTTAAAATGATTTGGAAGAAATACAGGTACCTCTTGACTTATGACAAGTCAGTTGGAGACTATTTTGACACCTCTCCAAAGTGTACAATACTTACTGTACTGTTACTGTACTGTACTGTACAGTTCTGAAGTTCTGATGGTTCCATGATCATGTGACTGCATTTTGGGCCCTTGGCAACCAGCCCATATGAGATGACTTGACACAGCCTTCATTTGTGGCCATTTGCAGTGTCTCATGATGATGTTTTTCCACATTTTTTTTCAACAAACAAACAATGGGTTTCCTTAATGGTCAAGGCATTTGCTTAACTGCAGTGGTTGCTTTTTGACAGCAGCATTTGATTAAGAAGGGCTGCAAAAAAGGTCAAGTCAGTCAGGTTTTAGAATCATCATGACTAAGACCATAATGAGCAGGTTTCCCTCTAGTCATAAGTTAAGGACTTACAACCAGTGGTGGGATTCAGCCAGTTCTGAAGAACTGGTTGTTAACTTTCTGAGCAGTTTGGTGAACTGGTTGTTGGAAGAAATCATTAGGGCAGAGAACCAGTTGTTAAATTATTTAAATCTCACCACTGCTTATGACCACACTGTACATTGGGTTCCACAAAAGTGTCGAACCTCTCAGCTGACTTTTCACAGGCTTTCATGTGAGGATAAAGGAGTCCTGTTTTAACAGTCAAATCAAACAGACAAATTTACTAAATTGACTGCTTAAAGCAGAGGTCTCCAAACTTGGCAACTTTAAGACTTCTGGATTTCGACTTCCAGTTTGGGCTTCTTCGGTGACAGACAGAAATCGTGATCATCCGCAGTTTTGGTCTGTGCTCACCGCTGGAGTGCCCCGAGCCACCTGGATTTGGTGCTGAAGCCACCCTGTAGAGGTGGTGAAGAAGGGGGAGCCATCAGCAGGGTTGAGGAGAGCCGCATCTCTCCTCCTCAGCTGGCCATTATTCCCTTTCCCAAAGGCGGTTGCAGCGGTGGTCAGAAATGGCCACCTTAAAGAAGAACCCGATCAAACAAGATTGTGCAGGAGGAAGTTTAAAGGAGAAAGTTTGACTGACTGGGTTGAATGGAGAACATCTATTTAAGGTACCTGGAACCTGAATTTTAAAGACTAATAATATTCCTAAAAAAGATTTTGTGCTGTGAAAGAGAAAGGGAAAGGAAATGGAATTGGCTTTTTTTCCCTCTAACATTGACAGTTTTAACTGACTTGGAACATTAAGACATTAATAGGCTATTTCTAGCTGAAAATAAAGTGTCAAAGGGATAAAGATTCTTGGATAATTTAAAAACTTTTTTTTAAAAAAGAAAGAAACTAGCGGAGGGAAAAGGGAAAAAAGAGGGTAGAATCTGGAAAATGGAGGAGACCACCTGGAACTTAAAAAGAATGATAGTGGAATTTTAACAAGGCTTGCAAAAGATACATTGTAGTTGAAAGTTTGTTACAAGAGAACAAAGCCCCTGGAAAGAGAAAGTGAGAAAAGAAGCAAGAAACAATTTTGGCTTATTGGATGATTCCTGGAACTTTGGATGGAGGATCCTAATGAAACAAAATAAAATCAATTGGGGGTTGTTTAAATTTTTTTTAAATGGCATCACTCCTTGAAGAGTTAAAAATGAGACTTAAAGAACAAAAAGAAGAAGCGCAAGAGGGAAGAGGATCTTTTGGCTTCATACTTCAATTTTTAGAAATGGAGATTTTGAACTATGGAAAATAATAAGAAATGCTGGCAGAACAAGAAGGGTGGGATAAAGAAGAAGCCATCTTTCATGACCAAGCAACTTTAAGTGGGGTAAAAAAGGGAAAGGGGGGAAAGGGAGTTAAAAACTTAAGCACTGAAGCAACAACCAAAAAGAAGAGTATTTTGAAAAGTAATCATAATATCAGGAAGAAGCAGAAGGGAGGATCACAGAAGGGAGAATCAGATAGAAAAGGGAATAAAAAGAGGAGGGAGAAGAAGAGAGGGAAGAGGGAAAGGAAAAGAAGCTACAAAGGACAGAAACAAGATATAGAGGTACAGGAAAAGCATACAAGAATTAAAGGTATAAACCTATTTAAAAGACACAGAGACAATGATTAAAATTTAACTTACGGAGAGGATTCTGCAAGGGTGCATGAGATAGCATTGTTATATTAGAAATAGAAAAGGGTTAGAAAATATGTTAGATGATTAAAGTGATAGAAAAAATTTCTATTGATGTGTAGTGGAATATTTGTTTGTAAAGAGAATAAGGCTCTCAATGATTTAAAAAGAATGTTTAAAAAAAACTGAAAAGAAACATGGAATATTTTTATCAGTTGACAAGATGAACTTGAATAAGAATAATAACTTTATTGACTACTGTTAATAACTATTGTTTGGTTTTTTATTTAAAGACAGTAATAAGTAAAATATGAAATATAGATGATTAAAGTGAAAGACAACTGATATTACTAGGTAATGTTTGTTAAAAGAAATAGAAATGTAAAAGATTGTTACTAATATTAATGGCAGAGCTGTACTTGAATAGAATAATTATTCCATTTACTATTGTTATACATATATACACAGATATATCTACATATACACTTTTTTCTTTTAAGAATTTAGTGTGTATTTTAAGGGAATGTACCAAGCAGAATTCGATTGAAAATAGGTATGTGTTATAAAAAAGAGGTTAGAAAATGAATGTTATAACTGTAAAGGTGTAACTTAAATTTTTAAATGAGATTTGAAAAAAGATACAAAGGTGTTTACACTCCAGTCTAGTAATTACAGGGGAAAATTTGTTTTATGAGAAAAAATAATATGAAATTGTAAACAGGACAGACAAAAGTATAAAAACATTGATCAGAAAGATTTTAAAAATAAGAAAAAGATACGTAATTGAATTAAGAAAGGAATGAGATAATTTAAAATAAGGCTATAGGAAGTAAAGAAAGGAGAAAGCTATTGAAAAAATTGCTTAAATAGTTATAAGATATGGATTAGAATGTATAAGATAAATATGTATTGAGTTTATGGAGAATTGATAACCCCGGGGCCACGCTGTTCTCAAAAAAAGATACTTTATTTGTATTTGCATGCTTTGTGAAAACTTAAATAAAACTTTTGTTTTTTTAAAAAAAGACTTGTGGATTTTAACTCCCAGAATGCTCCAGCCAGCTGGCTGGAGAATTCTGGGAGTTGAAGTCCACAAGTCTTAAAGTTGCCAAGTTTGGGGACCCCTGGCTTAAAGCAACTGCTGCTCCCCCCCAAGCTTTTTGCAGAAGCTCAGGCTACTTGAATAAAGAGCAAAGAGATCCTGTGCTTGTGTGAACTCCAAAGCACTTTTGAATCATGTTTGAACCATGCACAGCCCTACTACTTAGATTTTGATCTGTATTCTAATGTCAGCATTTTTAAAATGTGGAGCAATTCCATCCCAGTGGATTGCACATAGTCCCCAGGGCATGTTTTTAAAAATGTAAATGTAAAAACATTAGAGATTGGAGAATCAACCTTCATACTCAAGTGTTGTTTCAGCAAGTCAGAAGAACCTTACAATGATAAATAAATCTCAAAAATCATTGCAGACTTTGGGGGAAAAAACATATACATGCTACAATCTTAGGTTTCTGCAGAGATTGTCACATTGCCTAATGAATTATTGACAGGCAGAGTAATTGATTACATGAAATGAAGAATCAGACACAAAGATATTTCTTCATGTGCAGCCAACAATTACTAATATGGCCATCAAATTCAAGCTTCAATTGTAATAATTATACAATTCTCTGGCTGAAGCTGAATTGCACAGCAAGGTTTTTCACTATACATGCATTTCCTTATTTTATAATATTTTTTCAGTTTTCAGGGCACCTCCCAGCAAAGTTGTGAAAATTGTGTTTAATAAGAAGGCTTATAACTGAAACAGCAATATTAAAAAAAAAGGCCTGCAATCCACATAAATGATGTAAAAAAGCAGATTCAGCCAAGCATGATCAGTGAAAAGCAGAAGGGAATAATGTGAAATTAGTAGTGTCTCAACACTGATGCTGTATCATGGTTATGTGAGTTGAAATGCAAATTCTAACTTCTGCTAAAAGGCACAGAAGGCATCATTCCTCTTAGTAGGATCCACATACCCACCATATGTGACTGAAGGATTGATTGGACTATGAAGACTTTATGTTAGTCAAATCACCTCATGACAAAGCTAGAAAATAATTAAGCCACCCTCCATTTCTAAAAGAGAAAAATAACAGAATAACAGAGTCAGAAAGGACCTTAGAGGTCTTCTAGTTGAACCTTCTGCTCAAACAGGAAGCACTATACTGACATTTCAGACAAATGGTTGTCCAATGTCTTTTTTTTAAATCTCCAGTGATGGAGCACCCACAACTTCTGGAGACAAGTTGTTCTACTGATTAACTGTTCTAACTGTCAAGAAATTTCTCCTTAGTTCTAGGTTGCTTCTAGAACAGTGGTGTCAAACTCAAGGCCCATGGGCTGAATCCAGCCCATGGGGTGCTTAGATCTGGCCACAGCACCACCCTGGAAATAGAATAGAATATAATTCTTTATTGGCCAAGTGTGATTGGACACACAAGGAATTTGTCTTGGTGCAAATGCTTTCAGTGTACATAAAAGAAAAAATATATTCATCAAGAGTCGTCTGGTACCACACTTAATAATAGTCATAAGGTACAATCAACAATCAAATCATTCTAGGAAACAGTCAATATAAATCGTAAGGATACAAGCGACAAAGTTACAGTCATACAGTCACAAGTCGGAGGGAATGGGTGATAAGGAGTGATGAGAAGATTAATAGTAATAGTAGTGCAGACTTTGTAAATATGAGGACACTGTTGAGGGAATTATTTGTTTCGCAGAGTAATGGCGTTCTGGGGTGCAGTGCTCTATAACGTCGTTTTGAGGGTAGGAATTGAAACAGTTTATATCTGGGATGTGAGAGGTCTATAAATATTTTTACAGCCCTCTTTTTGACTCGTGCAGTATACAGGTCCTTGATTGAAGGCAGGTTGGTAGTAACTATTTTTTCTGCAGTCCTAATTATCCTCTGAAGTCTGTATCTGTCCTGTTGGGTTGCAGAACCAAACCAGACAGTTATAGAGGTGTAGATGACAGACTCTGTAGAACTGTATCAGCAGCTCCTTGGACAGTCTGAGTTTTCTGAGTTGGCGCAGAAAGAACATTCTTTATAGTGCTTTTCTGATGATGTTTTTGATATTAGGTGTCTATTTTAGGTCTTGTGATATGATAGAACTAGAAATTTGAAGGTCTCTACTGTTGATCCTGTGTTGTCTAGTATTGTAAGATGTGGTAGTATGGGAGGGTTTCTTCTAAAGTCTACCACCATTTCTACGGTTTTGAGTGCATTCAGTTCCAGATTGTTTCGGTTATACCATGAGGTAAGTTGTACAACCTCCTGTCTGTATGTGGATTCGTCATTGTCTTGAATGAGTCCAATCACTGTTGTGTCATCTGCAAACTTCAGTATTTTAATTGATAGATCATTTGAGATGCAATCATTGGTATATAGGGAGAAGAGAAGTGGAGAAAGCACACAGCCTTGGGGGGGCCCTGTGTTGATTGTACAGGTATCAGATGTGATTCTGCCTAGCTTCACCTGCTACTTTCTGTCTTTTTGGAAGCTTATAATCCACTTACAGGTGTGTTCAGGTACTGCTAGCTGGATTAGTTTAGTTAGAAGAATGTCTGGAATGATGGTATTGAATGCTGAATTGAAATCTACAAAGAGAACCTTGCGTAGGTATTTAGAGATTCAAGGTGTTGTAGGATGTAATGCAGAGCTAACAGCATCAACAGCATTAACAGCATCATCTGTCGATCTATTTGCTCAGTATGGAAACTGCATGGGATCTAACAGGGGATACGTGATGGTTTTTAGGTGGGACAGCACTAGCCTTTCAAAGATTTTCATAACTACAGACGTTAGAGCAACTGGTCTGTAGTGATTCAGTTCCCTGAAGGAGGGCTTCTTTGGCACTAGGATGATAGTAGAGCGTTTGAAGCAAGAAGGAACATTGCACAACTCTTGTGATCTATTGAAGATTTGGGTGAAGATGGGGGGTGTTGGGGTGAATAGTGGACCAGCCTGCGGTGCCTCTGCCAGCAAAAATGGAGTTTGGGAGGGCTGCATGTGGACTCTGTTTTCACTATCTGAGGGCTGCGGGAGGATCTGCCTAGCCCCACCCAGGCCACCACAGATGCCCCCTGACATGAATGATGTCAAGCTGGCCATGCCCACCCTGGCCACACCCACCCCAGCCATGCCCATCCTGCCCCTCGAGGTCAAACACAACTCTCATGCAGCCCTCAATGAAATTGAGTTTGAAATGAAGTCCCTGTTCTAGAAACGAAGGCCACTACTTGTTCTTTGGTGCAAAGCAGTTTGATCCAATGAATCTGGAGGTCTGCACATATAATTTAAATACAGAGAAAATATTTCCTCCCAAATACAGGGCCATGGCTGTGAGATGATGTAAAACTGCTTGAGAGAAAACACAGTATCTCTTTGCCTTAGTAAGGAGAACAATGCAGCTGCACAGTGCAGGACATGTCCTCGAGAAAGAATGCATAAAATGCTTTCTATGTACAAAAATGGAAAGCATGACCAGGCAGGAGATTATTTATGCTAGAAAAGGCTTCACCCCATTATACTGTATACTTATATATTTCTCCTTCATTATAGAGAGACAGTCTGGTCTAGTAGTTAAGGCACCATCTAGAAAACAAAAGACCATGAGTTCAAGTCCTGCCATAGCCATGAAACCCAGCTGGGTGATCTTATTAGTTATTCTCTCTCAGCTCACCTCACCTCACAGGATTGTTGTTGTGGAGAACATAGGAGGAAAGACGTGTGCTGGCACATTCATCGCTTTGAGCTATTTGTAAAAATAATCAAGACAGAATATAAGAAATAAATACCCACCATCAGAGGTGGTATTCAGCAGGTTTTGACCAGTTCTGGAGAACTGGTAGCAGAACTTTGAGTAGTTCAGAAAACCAGAAAATACCACCTCTGTCTGTCCCCGCATCTATTCTCTGCCTCTCAAGTCCCAGCTGATCAGCTAGGTCTTCTTTTGTTGCCCTGCACAGGAGAATGGAGCTGGAAAGCAGGTTAGTGGGGTGGGGGAAGGAATGGGGATTTTGCAGTATCCTTCCCCTGCCACGCCCACCAAGCCATGCCCACAGAACCAGTAGTAAAAATTTTTGAATCCCACCACTGCCCACTATGCCACGTCTTGACAGTTATTTCCAAGATATTGCACTTGTGTTGCATTTAAAGATCCCTGATTCATTCCTTGGCATCTCTCTGTACTATGCAGGGGGAAAAATTCTTTAGAAGATCCAGAGTTGTTGCTCCTGAATGTTGACAATGCATTGGTAGGCGGACTAAAGGTGTTGTGGTTCACCAGCAGCAGGTGCAGATGGCTGAGGTCTCTGACAGCGAAGGATGGGGGGCCTGCATGTGATGCAGGGAAGGGGCCAGGACTATCGGAGAGTGGGATGCTGCCTTCAGAGGTTGTGGAGTCTGGCAGAAGTGACGAAGAGGACCCCGGGGAGCCCATGCTCAGTGCGCAAGCACTCAAGGCTGCTCAAAGGAAAGAGCAGCTGAAGCAGCATGGGTGACTTGGGAATAAGGCTGGAAGGTGATGGCCCCTCCCATAAGGGATAAAACCCAGCCTTTGGGGTTGGCTTCTTTGCAGGAAGCAAAGAAGTTCTTTCTACTCAGAGTCCTCAATGAAGCCCTGCTTACTTTGTTTTTTGAAACTTACTTTGTTTTTTGAAACTTCTGGCTTTGCAATTAGTCTTTTGTTCTTACAGGCCTTTTGCAACCCTGAAAGGGCTTGCTCTTATCTGGGACAATTAGTTTTGAATTAATCTTGACTGTGAAAGTACAGAATTCACAGCACCATATTAAAAAGGTTTGCTTTTATACATACTTTGTGTTTGTTTGATTTGAACAAGGCTTGGGTCAGAACAAAAGGCCTGTTCCTACAAAAGCTGTTTCGAATGTCTTCTGTGTGGCTAGATTCATTACAGAATTCTGCGGAGGGTCATCACATATTGAAATGTCTATGGAGATTCTCAGTCATCCAGGTCATGGCTGTCCCAAAAGCACCTTTGGGATATGCTGAAATGGTTGAAGATACAGTGGATACAGTAGATATTCTACAAATGTAGCAGACAAGAAGCTCTTCCAGAAGTACTAGTTCTAACTTTAATACAAGGTTAAAGTAAAGGTTAAAGTTTCCCCATGTTCAACTCTAGGGGACGGTGCTTCTTTCCGTTTCATTTCCACATCATATGCCAAGGCTCATGGAATGCTGTTACCTTCCCCTTGAAGTGGTACCTATTTATCTACTTGTATTTGCATTCTTTCAAATTGCTAGCTTTGGAAGAACTGGGGTAAGTAACAAGAGCTCACCCCATTGTGCAGCGCTCAAGTCTTGAACCTAGGCAGTCAGTTTTGCAGCTGACAAGCTCAGCATCTTTAATGACTGAGCCACTGAGCTCCCTGATACAAGGTTACACTAGCAGAATATTGCAAACCCGAAGTTGCATCTCTCCCCCCCACCCTTATCTTTATAATGTTTCTGCATGCTAAGCTGCCTCTGATCTGAACATTCCCTAGTCTGCGAGTTTTTGTACTGCCATCAAAGGACATTCCCGCTAACCTGGCATGGCCTTTTCAATAGTGGTACCGTTCAGATATGTTGAGACTAAAAACTTTTTAAAGAACATAAACCAGAAGAATTCCTGCTGAAAGGAGCATGACTGAAAAGAAAGCCCAACTTTTCCAAAAGTTGAATACTGACATAGATGGACATGACCTTATGGAGATTACATTTTTGTATTTTTGAAAAGTTCCTCATTCAGGTTCTTCATTCAGGTTCCTCATCAAAGCCTCTTGAGTAAACTTAGTGATCATGGGATAAGAGGCCAGATTGTTTATGGATTGATAATTGTTTAAAAACAGAAATGAATGAGTAGAGATTACAATGTTCCTGATCGACAGAAGTGAAATCTTCCAAAGAACTGTTCAGATTAATGTCTTTTACAAAAACTTTTGAGCTGATTGCTTTTCCATTCTATAAATTGTTACTTTGAAGGGTTAGAAGTTGCTATCCTTATAATCTGGTGGGGAATAAACAAAGGGTGATTATTCTCTCAAATGTTTAATGTTCCCATGGTGCAGAAGACATGGCTGGGAATGAGGATAGAACCAACTGTTTGGTTGTTTATTTCATTGAATTATAAGGCTGTCTCAATCACAATTCAGAGAGCATTCCACTTGATTAACTGCTAATAGAAGCCAGGGACAGCTGGAAATGAATTGGGTCAGTTAAAACTTTTCTGGAGAATATATTAAACAGCCTAAGAGGCAGCCTTAGAGTTTGCTTGTGTAACAGGCCTGTGAAATCCTTCAAAATCCCCAAGTGTTTTTAGTAACAGAGCATCTGTTACGATATTTCTCTTGCTCCCAGCAATTATAGTATGAATCATGCAGGCATTGGAAGTAGTTTATCCCTCAGCAAGCTGGTAAAAATGACAGTGATTAACTCTAATGAGGATATGTAACATGGGGATTGCTGTTCTTGGGCGGTTATTGATCCCAGAGTGACTTGCATTGACTTTGTAACACGACCTGCTTCAAGTGGTTAAGAGGGAATTGGCCACATATGGCGTGCAGGATGTGTGAATTATGTCATAAACATGGGAGATGATCTTTTAAGTATGACTGTTTTGGTTGGCAAGAGGCTGTTCAACTAAAATAGCAGCACTATAGCATAGTAAACATCTCTGCTCTGGAAACTCCAGCGCTATTACATGCCAACAGAACCCTTTCTTGAATTAAATAGCACACTTCATTTGTCAAAGATTGGTTTCTTGTTGATATCATGCTGTATTTTCAAAGTGGATGAAGGTTGACAGTAAATATCTCCTGTCACCAGACTGACACAACAGCAGCAATCACAATATTTTATTTAAAAAAAAATAGTTCTAATTATGAATTCTTTCCTCACTCTCAGTGCAGACCAGAATTGCACTGAAACAGCCTTTGGCAGGGTTGAAGACAACCAAGGTTATCCTTTAAACACTATTATTGCTTGGCTGTAATATTTGCTTACATTATAATCAATAAGGAACCTAAGAGATGAAATAGGGAGAAATTTCAAACAAATAATTGACAAATTAATACCACACATGTTTCAACCATACCTTGTTCTGTAGTCATCAGCTGACTTCAGTGAATTTCTTGTAATGAATTAATTACACAAATTAAAATTACCCATTTCTTTCTTGCCTGTTGGCCACACTGGGATGATGTGTTAGGAATCATACTCCAAAAAGTGGATTGAGCCAGGGTAGATTCAAATTTTAGGTGCATTTGATCTAATGACTACAAAGAAGAAGAATAAGGATTAGGGGACTGGAGGCTAAAACACATAAAAACAGTTGGTGGAATTGGGTATGTCTAGTCTAGTGAAAAGAAGGACTAGGGGATGATATGACAGCAGTGTTCCAATATCTAAGGGGCTGCCACACAGAAGAGGGGGCCAACCTATTCTCTAAAGCACTTGAAGGCAGGACAAGAAGCAATGGATGGAAACTAATCAAGGAGAGAAGCAACCTAGGAGACATTTCCTGACAGTTAGAACAATTAATTAGTAGAACGACTCACTTCCAGAAGTTGTGCATGCTCCATACTGGATGCTAACCAGTGAGCAAACAACAACAATCTTTAGGGACAAAATACTCATTTTGCATTCAATTAATGCCATAGAAAGAAGAAAAGTTTGTAAATAAGCAGAATGCAGAATGAAAGTTAACTCCTTCCTTTAGTATAGAATCCCTTTCTTATTCCCCTTAAAACTAAAGTTTGGTTGAAATCGAAAATATTGAATTCAGTGGGTTTACTTCCAAGTAGAGAATATTGTTTGATGGAGGCTTTGCTTTAAGTTAAATAAGTTTTGGAACTGCCCATTTGTAGCCAAGCCCAGATGTAATCCAAGCTTATTAAAGAAACAATATTTGTTTTATTCTGTTCTTGCACTTTACTGACCAAAAGCCACGCATTCCTGTGCTTTTTACTCACCAGAAAGCAAACAAATAATTTAACATATTGCAATAAATCACATTCTTCCTTGACTCAGGAATGAATCACAGCATGAAAGCAAGTAAAAGAATCCCAATTTCACTTTTTTTCCCAGAATGAACCCAGTGACATTGTAGTATTTCAATTAAATACTTCAACTGTTAAAATTTCAATGTTCTGTTTCTTTCTCATTGTTCTCTATTGCACTCTGAGTATATTGTACATTCCCTTTGAATCAATAGAAAGGGAAATGTTGTACATTCCCTTTGAATCAGTGTAAATAGACACATTCATTCAATCAAATCTTTAATTCTCAATTTCCCACAGAATACTTGTATACATAGTTCACATTTCCACAGAAATGTTAGTAATTTCTTGTGAACCACTTGATGGATTTCTAATTTTGTTCATCTGCTTCCATCTTTCCAACAGCTTCACCCGAATAAGAAAGTGAAATATTTCATGATCACACATCAAAAGATTGCTCACTTGTCAGAATCTATCCTAATCTTCTGAATTTTTATATAAGAACTCTGATGACCCTTTGGTAAAGGACTTTTTCATATAGCCAGTTTTTCACAAGGAGTGATTAGTGGTCAATTGTTTGAGTTCTGCTAAGACCACTATGCAATTTCCAATTTCTGGTAGACCATTTGGTGAAGCTGTCCCCAAGTTGGTGTCCTCCAAGTGTGAATTTAATGGCTCAGATCGTCCAATCATTGACCACACAAGCCAGAAATTCTGAAGACATCTGGGAGATGGCAAGCCGAAGAAGGCTCATGTAGGACGTTCAGAAGCTGCTATACTTGCAAACAATCTTAACAGTAGGCAGGTCATAATCTAAAAATACAAGGCACTTCTTACTCAAATAAACAAGAGTTATCTATTGAATGTAGATTCATTTATCATTGGATTGTTTTAAGAATCTAATTGTCCACTCTTTTGTTAAAAAAACTCCATCACTCATCAATGCATTTCACTTTGTAGAATTGATCAGCCCACCCTTGAAATGATAAGAAGAAAGACTAAATCAACCTTTTCAGATTTACAAATGGACAAAAAACCTATTTTTGATACCCAGGGATATGATCATAAAAATATTATAAAACATTTTATTTAATAAACATGTAATAAAATGTTAGATCTCCAGGGTAAATCTGAAGGTTAAATGTTTAGTAGTGGTCAGAATACAAATAGGTATGAATCCTGATTGGTCAGCAAATTGTACTTGTGCGCAATGGTAGCCTAGACTGATAACTTGCTATCAAGACAGTGCTGATAGCAGTGATCGTATTAATACATTTTCTCCAAAATGATCTGTTTCCCAGCCTATCTTTCAAATCTCCCATGGTGAACTGATCACCACTGTAACTGTGTCCACCCAACTTCTTTGCTGGTCATCCTTCTCTCTCAATGGTAATATTCCCCGGAAGAAATGGAATATAGTGAAATATCTAAATATAGTTGATTTTATACATTTGGAAAATTAGATTCCATTGATAGTTTCCAATGGTCTTGTGAATAAATATATAAATGGGTTTTGTTGTTTTTCAACATGTCCAGGGAATTATATAATGTTTGCCAGTTGTGCAACATTTCCTATTGGACTGGAAAATCTAACATGCTCCTTGATGTAGCCCTTAATGATTACAAATGTTCTTTGTTGTTATGCCAACTTCTTGTACATTCATTATGGGTGAGGTTGCTTTTGTCTGCCAACAATTGTTTAATAACAGGCTTAAGGTGGCTAATTAGCAGAGAAAAATAAAAGCAGCATGCTTTTGTAATGAACTGCAAGATAGCTCATGGCTTTTTGGAGTGCCCCTTTGAAGGTTTGCCCTGTTCTTTCAAATTTAGAGAATGGATTCATATAACAGATACTATTTAATGCTTCTGTAGGGCATCCAAAAAGAAGAGGAACTGTAGAGGAGAAAGAGGATGGATTGCAAGAACTGGAGAACTGTGGAAGCTGATCAAAAGTTCATCATTTTGTGTTGGTTACAACATAGGAAAGCCAACATTGCACATCATTCATTAAGAATAAGAACAAATATTTTGTTTTGAATAAGATTACTGGTCAGGCCTTATCTGGGTGATCTTGAGGCTAAACACACATACAAGTTCTCCTCAGCCTCTGGGTCCACATGTACCATTCTCAAGAAACAAAGGATAAATAGATAGCAAAGATTTTCTACCTCACTCATTGACCATATGTGAACACATAGCAAGCAAAAAAGAAGTAGTAAGCAGAAAGAAGTTTCTAAGGCCAACAGGGATCTCCTACCAAATATACTCTTGGCATAAGTTCAGTGATTCCAGTTCTGAATATTGGCCTTAACACTAAACCTATCCATCTATTTACAGGTAGTCCTTGCTTACCAATCACACGTTCAGCTTTCTGTTCAAAGTTACATAATTGAAAATGGACTTACGCCCAGTCCCTGAAGCTGCATCCATATTAGTGTCTTCACAGTTGCATAATCATGATTTGAGTGCTTGGCAATTCGTGCTTATTGGTACAACCTTCACCTCTGGCTTCTAACAAGCAAAGTCAAAGGGAAAGCCAGCAAGCTGCAGTCATGTGACATCATGCTTAACAACTTGGGTGATTTTACTTAATCACAGCAGATGTACAATAGATGCTGTAAGTCAGTATGGTCACTTGATGTTTCACTTAACAAATGCACTTGGGCACTTAGAGATAAAGTTGCAGTCGGTAAGTGAGCATTATCTGTACTACCTATTTTGATTGGTGGTGGACTTCAGTATCTTAAGCAAGAGACTTTCCTGGTCCTCTCCTATCATTGAAACTGAGATCTTTTGCATTGGCTTTAAGCTGGTGCATTTAGGTCCTTCATTACCCTTGGCTATAAAGTTTGAATACTATTGAATAATATATGGAAAGGTAGTTATAAGTATCTAATCCAGGTTTTTAAAGAAGACAGCTCAGATAAGAATGTGTGACAGATCACCTGCTTGAGAGGGTCTTCTGCCTCACTGCTCTTACAGACGTCTGTTTGATTATATTCTGTCTTTTGGTTCCATTGTCAAATCGGGCCAGAAGGAGAGGAAAAGATTTTTTTAAAAAAATGACTGCTGCACTCAGGTTTATGACACTGGTAATTAATTTCAAGGAACATGCAAATATTTACAACATCCAGAAACAGGAAGAATGGATTTGGAGACTAAAAGCCTTGAGGATTTTATTTTGTTTTATTAAATGTATAGGCTGCCTCAGGGGTGGGCTTCAAAATTTTTAGCAAAGGGTTCTTTGGTTGTTGGGATGGCATAGCCATGGTGGGCATGGCCTAATTGGCTTCCTGCACCACGGCAGGGGGTGGGCCTCCCCAGGTGAAAATGGCCTCCCTGGGCTCTGGAGGGTCTCTGGAAGTCAGAAATGGGCCTTCCCAAACTTCCAGGAGGCCCGTTTTTCACCCTCCCCAAGGCTCCATGCACGCCCTGTACTTACCTGCATCCAAAACAGGCCATGTGGGGACTCCTTGGAGGGGTGGGATGGGCGGGGCCAGCCAGGAGTGGGATTTGGGAGTTCTCTGAATTGCATAGAATCTTAGCTAGGGGGCTCTCCTGAACCCCTGTGAACCCCCAGCAGCCCACCCCTGTAATCAACCCTAAAACTGAGAGGAGAGTAATGTATGACACATATGCTTCCTGCATAGAAACACTTCATACAAATGATGGCTAGGTAGCTTAGATATTACATAGTACACTTGTCTGGAAATTCTGACCAACTAGTGACTCAAAAAATGATGTGGATAGATTCTAAAAGTTCATGTCTTTATACTTTTGATTTATGTATCTTCATGTCTTTATACTTTTGATTTATGTATCTTCATGTCTTTATACTTATAATGTGCATCTATGTACAAGTATATAAATCGTAATATATTACCACAACCACAGTTCCAATTTAAACTATAGTAAAACACTTATTTTCACTGTTTTGTCTGATTGGCATTTCCAGGCTCCTTTTAAAAATATATTTATATTATATATAAATCCACATTGCTTTCTTTTAATGTTCTGATTATGTCTTCAAGCAATAATTTTAGATTTAACAAGGAAAAATGTCTTTGGTAGAAGTGCTGTGATCACTAGAGCTGAGAAACGAGCTGGATTTCTGAAATTGATCACAGATGTTTAACTCTCCAAATTTACTCAGGAAGGACTTACAGGACAAATATATTTAGCACATATTTATATATTTATCAGGAGATGAATGGGGGAGGGGAGTAGGAAGTCAATGCATGTGCCATTATATAATCTTCTCATTGTGCAATGATGCAACAAATCATGCTATTTTAATATGATATTTGGTATAGGGTTTCCTGCCTAGGTAGGGAGTTGGATAAGAAGACCTCCAAGATCCTTTCCAACTCTGTTATTCTATTCTAACACAATCATATTTCAAATACTTATGGTATGAAGAATGAATGGGTGGCTGTATGTTCTTTTTAACCAGAAGACTTCACATTTTCACCAACAGTGCATAGAGTTCCCAGGACTATATGCACTCTTATAAAAGCTTCGGGTATGCATTTATTCACTGATTTGTTAAATTTATTTGCTGCCTATCTCTCCATGGTGCTATTCTAGGTGGCTTAAAATAATCAAATTGCAATTGTAAATGTGAACAAGATAGATAGATAGATAGATAGATAGATAGATAGATAGATAGATAGATAGATAGATAGATAGATAGATGGATGATAGATAGGTAGAAAAATAAACAGACAGATATAGATAGATGATAGACAGACAGACAATGTGTGTGTGTGTGTGTTTTGTAAAGCTGACATCTGAACAATATTTCATTTTTTGTGTGGCATGGAGATTAATGTGTATGACTATCATAAGTCAAAATCAGGATTATATCAACTCAGAAACAGAAATTCACTGGGATGACTTTGAGCCACTCTTGCTCAACTCAACCTACTTCACAGGGTTGTTATGAGGGAAAAATAAGATGTGGAAATACTGTACATACTACTTTTCCTTTCTGAATGAAAGACGGGCTACAAGATCTCTAAATATAAATCAATTCAGTTGAATCCTTGCTGTTTCTTTGCACTGCCCTGCCTAGTTTTTG
Source organism: Pseudonaja textilis (assembly GCF_900518735.1). Next base: position 13,420,102 of record NW_020769316.1, on the reverse strand, counting down.
GAATATGGCTCTAATCACACCATTCAAGAGCCTAAGAGAAGCCCTATGTCTGATCTTTTTGAAAGAAAAAAAATTCCTATTTCAAATACTGTTAGAGAAATCAAAAGAAGAGGGCATCATTTTCTTGTTCTTTGACCATTTTGAAAGATTGAACAAAATTGAGCCTTGATTTATTTATTATTCTTTAAGTAGATTTTAAAACATTGTTCTCAATGTAGAAAGTTGAAATGATTTAATAATACTAGTATTATCTACTAATAACCTAAGGAGATATTCATTTTATTAGCTAGTTTCTCCTCGTGTAGGGGTTAGCTCTAGCTATTCAGCACTGATCCAACTTCAGATTAACAGAGTTGGAAGGGACTTTGTAGGTCATCTAGTCCAACCCCCTGCCCAAGCAGGAGACCCTATACCATTTCTGACAAATGGCAGTCCAATCTCTTATTGAAAGCTTCCAGTGATGAAACTTCTGAAGGCAAGCAATTTCATTGGTTGACTGAGGTAAATGCACTCTTCATATGCTTAAAGGAAGATGCTTCACATTTCAGATTTTCAGATAACAAGTTCTTGGACAAAATCCTAGTGAATTCTGGGTCTACTTAATTTCTGAGGACGGAAGCATTCTTCCAATGGTCAGGACAGGGAAATTAAATAAGGAAAGTGCATGTGTAATCAAAACAAGTTGACACAGATTAGTTACCTATTAATATTCTTTAAATTATCTCTCCCTCCTCCTGGTTGTATTAGTACTCAAGGCTGTTAGAAAATGTTAAAACAATAATGAGTTATTTCCTGTTGCATATTCGAAACATACTTACAGGGACAAGGTTCTGTTTTTGCTTTTTATTGCTTGGAGTATTTTATTTGATGAAGAACTGGAGAAGCCTGCTCATATTTTTTATGGCAGAATCTAATAAAACAGAGGTAGCATCTAACCAATCTTGTAGAAACTCTAAACGAAGCCCTGAATAATCTTGGTTAATATTTGGGTGGGAAACTACCAAGAAATACAAGATTTCCAGGATCTTAGTGGACAAGACTGAAAACTCAAAGCATAAATTCCAGAAAGAGAAATAGATATTGCTTTTGTGTTGTTGCCAAGAAAATAACCAGCATCTATCCATGAATTCAACAGGAACTATGGTTGTCTTGAAAGAGATTGTCATTTTCTTTTACAAAAGATCCTGTAGCCCTGGTTACAGAACAAGATAATTTAGATATTAATTCTTCACAACTGATTTAGGTGCCTCAGGAGAATCAAATTATGCCCCCTTAGAGAAGATATCACATTGTTTTTGTCACAGGGAAGTAGGTCCTAATGGCTTCTGGTTAGCATATGACCTGCTTAAAAACTCTCAGCATCCCTAAGTATTGGCGTTCTACTTGCAAATTCTAGCTCAACCATGGAACTGAGTATTTGTGTTTGAATAACAATGTGCCCCTAAGGTAACCAAAATTAATGCTCAATAGCTCTTCAGTACACTGAGCATACAAAGTATCATAGGCATTCTATTAAACCAAGTTTTTTTAAAAACAACAACCCACACATTTTGCTTAGGAAGTCATACAGCACCAACATCTGTATGGGACAACTTTTCTTTTTCTGTAGTAAAGCACATTTCATTTCTGGAGAGAGCCAGTCTTGTATAGAGATGAAGATACTGGCCTAGAAACCAGGAGGCTGGGAGTTCTAGTCCTGCTTATGTATGAAAGCTGACTGAGTGACTTTGGTCAGTCACTCTCTCTTAACCCACCCCAGCCCAGAGGATTGTTTTTGGGGAAAATGGAAGGAAGAAAAAGTACTGATTGTTTTTAACTTACAAAAAAATTAGGTTGGCCACATGACTGACCTGCTGTATAATTATAGTGGGTAGGTTCCATTGTGGTCATAACTTGAGGATTGCTGTATTATATATGTTTGCTGCCTTGGGTTATTTATAAAAATAATGAAAGCAAGATAAAGACCTAACTAACTAACTAACTAACTAACTAACTAACACAATTGACAACTGATGAATTGGCTCCCCTCCCTCTATGCATCCACATATCTGATCTTCTATTTAAGTTTAGTGAACTCAGATAAGTTGAATGTGATTTTGCAATTTATTATAATACTATAATCGTGCTAACTATAAAGTTGGCAGATTTTGCTGAATCAGATCTCTGAATGTGGTTCCGTGCACTCAATACCCTGTTGTAATCTTTGGTGCTTTTGAAGGAGAAGGATACTTGTTTTATTATCATCTGTGCCAACTGACACAGAGTTTGAGAGTAGTTAGTTTTTCCTCTTGGTTTCTCTGGAGGCAGCCGTTGGAACATAGGAAAGACACAAAAGGAGTCTGAGTTCAGTTTCATAACAGTGTTTGAAAAGGATGACTTCCAAGTCTCATTGTCTGGAATTTATTGGAAACTCATGTATATCTGACACGAATGAATACTCCAGAGTCAAACCCCACCCACCCCCAGTCTCCATCCAAGCATCCTGCTGCAGGCCAGTCTTTTGAGATATGATCTCTCTGGTAATGGTGTAAACCTATTACAACATTGTTTGGCTACAGTTCTTCTAGGAAAGAAGAGGAAAGGAAGAATCATTTGAAGATGTCTGACTCTGATGATGAGTGGGTTGGTTTTATGATCATTTGTCTTTCCATCTCTCAATCCAACTCCTGTAATCAGAATAAATTGTCAAGGTTTTTCTTTGTATGAAAGATGTTGAAGTCCATTTATTGGAAGGGGAATGAGTTCACAAAAGTTTGAGATATGGAGGTTGTGCTAACCAGAGGCTCCCAGGACCAACTGCCCTGTGGCAAAAACGACATGGATCTTTTCTCTGAGAGTGTAAAAATGATTCTCTTGGAGCACTTAAACCAGTCATGAAGAATTAACATCTAAATTGCCTTGTTCCCTTGTTCCTTCCACACTTTATTTTTGGCTGCATTCCCTGGGGGAATCTTATTTTCAAATGCAGATAAACAAACCCAAAAACAAAGTAAGGTATTTCTTACACTGAGATTTTTAATTTAATCATTTTAGCAATAATTATGGCAAAGTTTATGGTGAAAAACAGAAGTCAGAGAAGATGAAAGAAATGATTACATGCCATCAGGTTCTTGTTGATGACCACATTGTTAGATTTTCTCCATGGTAATCTATCTCTAACCTGATATTTCAAGTCTTCTAATGTGCACCCATCACCGCTGTAACTGAGTCAATCCACATTGCTGCTGTTGTCCTTTTCTTCTGTTTCCTTCCACTTTTCCCAGAATGAGACCTTTCCCTAATGAACTAGTTCTTCACATAATGCATATGAAGTAGGAGTACTTGAGCCTGGTCATTTGTACCTCAGGTTAGAACTCTGGGTTGATATGTTCAATAATCCATTTGTTTGTTTTCTTGACAGACTCATGTGCCTTTATTTTTAAGCACCAAAACCTATTCTTCTCTCTCTTCCCCTGCCCATTTATGGTAGCATCTCTCAGAACTGCTGTTGGACATGCATCCATAGGAACAGTGCTTCCTTTTACTACTGGTTCTGTGGGCGTGGCTTGGTGGGTGTCGTATGGCTTGGTGGACGTGACTTGGTGGGCGTCGTATGGCTTGGTGGGAGTGGCAGGGGAAGGATACTGTAAAATCTCCATTCCCTCCCCATTCCTGAGGGAAGGTTACTGCTGGTTCCCCGAACTACTCAAAATTTCCGCTATCAGTTCTCCAGAACTGGTCAGAACCTGCTGAAAACCATCTCTGCATAGGAACCTTTATTTGGTATCTATGACTACATGAACATAGTGCATCCAGATTTGGGAGTTTAAAATTAATGTTGTACAGCTCTAGTACTGAGAAATATTTCCCACTTAAATAATCAGTTAAAAGTTGGAGTATTGACAAAAATTAAGCCAAGTCAATAAGAAGCAAGAGAGAAATGGAAACATGATTTAGGGTTACCAAGAAAATGCTGTCTTAGACACTAAGCTTTAAGGGCAAAGTATTCTACTGATTATATGCTATCATGTTGGCATTGACTTTTAGTGATTCCATAGTTAGATACTGGAGATTTCTCCATGATGTTCTGTCCCTATCCTTTCAGGTCACAACAACCTCAAATTAATCATAGAATATTGACTATCACTCATAAAGAATGCCCTGTTTGACTTCTTGTATTCTCCAGTTGTATTGCTCAAATAGTACTTTAATGCCCTGTCAATTGTCCTTTGGCCAGACCGGCTAAGCTGCTATAAGGTGGTTTTAAAAACAAGTCATGCCTATTTTTGCAGGTGATCAAATGGAAGTGCCAACTATTGCATCAGAAGCGGTCATCTTGCTTGGTAAGTAAAATGTTATAAATAGATCCAAAGGTATAAAATGTTCAACTCTGTGGTTTTTGGGGCAGAAGTTCAATCTTGCTAAGAGGTTCAAAGGTGAGAAAGTAAGGTGAATATTTAAAATGCTTCAGGTTGCACTTCCATCCAGTTCTGACTATGTTAATGAGTGTAACTCTGTAGTGTGTGTTTGTTGTGTGTGTGCATGAGTGTGTGTGGTGGTGGGGGCTGCAGAGAAAGCCTACATGGTTGGAAAGATTGATTCTCCAGTGAAAATCTAAGTGGCCTTTAAAAATTTTGATATTCAAGATTCGGTATTCAGTTAAGTTGCTTGGTAGGAACTTTCTTCTATGAATTCTTCCATTTAGAAGACAAATGTTGCACCCAACATGGACTGGAATAACATACAAATCTATTATTACTGGAAGGAGAAAGACTAAATCCTTTCAAAAAAGCTTGTGGAAGAGGTAGCCCATAGCCCAGCTATCTTATAGACTACTATTATCTTTTTTAAATTTTTCCTAAATCGTTATTTTAAATAAGAGTAAATGTCAGGCATTTTTACAGGAATGCTTTGGGATCCACAAAGGTCCTATTAGGATGGAAGAAACATTCTTGTCCACTAGATTGGGTTCTGATAAATCTTTGGGCCCTGGTCATGACCACTTCTTCTTCCTATTTTATTCCCACAAGTACAGGGCCCACTTTCTGTCATGACCACTATGGTAGCCATTTTTCGTAGAGTCGATCAAGAAGCCATTTTGTGAATACAATCTATCACATTCTCTCAAAATTCCACAGGTTGCTTATGTGCGGCTTGTGTTTCTCTAGTCATACCTTAACCAGCACCCTGAATATTAGGCAAGAATCTACTGCAACATTTCATAGAATCACAAGCTTGGAAGTAGCCATTAAAGCCACCTCATGCAGCCCCCCCCCCCAATTTAAAAATTCAAATGAAAACATAATAGATGGCTATCCAGTCTGATTGAATGTACTCAGTATGGGGCAGTGGTGGGGTTCATTTTTTTTTACTACCAGTTCTGTGGGGGTGGCTTGGTGGGCGTGGCAGGAGAAGGATACTGTAAAATCTCCAGTCAAGGTAGTATTTGCTGGTTCTCCAAACTATTCAAAATTTCTGCTACTGGTTCTCCAGAACTGGTCAGATCCTGCTGAATACCACCTCTGGTATGGGGAATTCATCAACTCTCTGGGAAATTGGCCTCTCTGTCAAATTATTTTTACTTTCGGAAAGCTTTTTTTTTAAAACCCCAACATTCAGTTAGAATCTGTTTTTCTGTAACTTAAATTTGTTATTCCATGTCTTATTCTTCAGATTTTTTTTCTTTTTACAACCCTGTAATCTGTTTTATTGGCTTGGATTCAAAGCAACTGAATGAAGCTGAAAGTTTACTGGCCAGATGCCCTTCCTGATGCCTAAGTGGAGTTTGCAGCAAATATTTGCTCTTTGCACCTTGATAGAGAAACATCTGTCACTGCCTAGGATTGAACTCTCAACCTTTTGAGTTGGAGGCGAGCATCTTCATCTCTAGGCCATTGAGCTGCTTCCCCTATATCCCAGAATAAAAGATAATTGTTTCCTGTGAAACACACTTTTGGGAATTTGAAGACTGCTATTATATTCCTTGCTTCTTCAACTTCTCTTCATCTTTGGTTCCTGATCATACTTGTTGCCTTTTCCAAGTGTTCCAAAAATGTGATGTACAGAAATGGTCAGAGTACTCAAGGTGGAATCTAATCAAAGCTAAGTCAATAGGCAATTTATGAGTATCAAACTTTAGCTAAGATACCTCTCTTCTAGTAATTCATTGTTTGGTTTGTGTACTCTTAGAGATATTTGAATCAAAAGTTGAATAAGTTGTGATTTTAAAAAAATGTCCTTATAGCACATATTATAATAGAACTGGAGGAGACCTTAGGAGGTCTTCTAATCCAAATTCCTACTCAAGCAGGAGATTCTATACCATTTCAGACAAGTGGTTGTCTAGTCTCTTTTGAAAAGTCTCCAGTGATGGGGCACACACAAGTTTTGAAGGCAAGCTATTCCATTGTTTGATTGCTCTAACCATTAGGAATTTACACCTTAACTCTAGGTTGCTTTTCTCCTTGGAGGGTTTTGCATGACCTCTTCATTGTTAACTAGAATAAATTGTTAAAACAACAACAAAAACAATAGTTTGCTTTGATTGTAAATATATCTGAATAAGCTGTTTTTATGGTATTTTTGAAGTCTTCCCTAGCCTCAGCTCATTTTAATGCTGTATTAAACACTTATTCCTCTCTAATGGAAAATCCTACTTATAGTGTTAGCATTACACACTTCTGAGACTAGGTTTGCCTACCAACTCACCAGTGGATCATGGAGTGAATAAGTTTTGTTTATGTACTCTTGAGACACTATGACTTATGCATGAATTAGCTAGCAGATGAAAGAATAATATATTTATTGGTAAGGATCAGTGGTGGGATTCAATTTTTTTTACTATCAGTTCTGTGGGCATGGCTTGGTGGGTGTGGCAGGGGAAGGATATTGCAAAATCTCCACTTCCACCCCACCCCACTAATCAGTCAGAGGTGGTATTCCAAACTACTCAAGATTTCCATTCCCAGTTCTCTGAACTACTCCAAATTTCTGCCACCGGTTCTCCAGAACTGGTCAGAACCTGCTGAATACTATCTCTGATAAGGATCCATATTCAGTGTGAAATATTTCAGGGGTGAAATATATGGGAAAATCTGAATCTGAATCTGAAAAGTGAACTGCTCGTCTATACAGAAGCATATCAAACCAGACTGGCCAATATAGGCAGTCTTCAACTTACACTATTCAAAGAAGCATCGCAAAATGTGATTTACAAGCAGTCCTTGCACCTATGATCATCCCAGCATCCCCATAGCATGTGATCAAAATTTGGATGCTTGGTAACCACATGAATTTAAGATGTTGCAGGTCAAGAAATCACCATTTGTGACTTTCCCAGCCAGCTTCTGACAAAGTCAATGGGGAAAACTAGATTCACTTAATGTCTGTGGGAATTACTTAAAAACCACAATGATTAGGCAATCATGTCAAAAATAATCCTAAAATTGGGCGTGACTCCCTTAACAACTGCCTTGCTTAGCAATGGAAATTCTGATTCCAATTGTGGTTGTAAGTTGAGGATCATTTCAACATGATATTTGACAGATGTGTTTATGACTTAGACTAAGTTATAAAGTCATAGAGTTACTGCTCTTGAGGTCCAATTTTCAGTGACATCAATACATATCTGAGAAATACTTCCTCTTTCTTTTCAGCCAGAATATTAACTAGTATTCCAATTCTGATGTGGCAACATTGAACAAACTGTATATGGAAATCATAGAATGGAAATATGGTGGTAATCCACAAATTATAGGCGAGGTAAAGAAATAGCTTGGAACACCACAAAGTTTACAATAGATGTATATTGGATTCAGGTCAATCCTAAATCTGAAACCAATTGAACAGATCTAGATAAATTTCTTGGATGTGCTAATTGAAGCAGGGTTCTTTTGAAACAGATCAAAACCAAATTTCTGATCTTCCAGAACTTCAGAAATGCATAAAGACGCATAAAGACAGAATGGCATAGAGAGCCTACATTTCTCCTGCTTTTTCCAAATGTTCATAAAATGAAAATTGGAGTGTGGAATGCAATTTTGTGATTGAGAACTTTAGCTCCTACTAAATTATCTTTGATAGAGTTGTGCTAACAAAGAATTTTAGGAATGGATGTGAAGTGCTTGACTTCTTCTTTCCCCCAACTTTTTCCCACTTCTATCCCTTACTCCAAATTTGGCTAATTTCTTTTTCAAGCATACAAGAGTATTTTTTGGATTATTTATAAAATTTAGTGGCCACTCATAGGGTAAATCTGGGTGGTTTCCAGTCATAAAAAATATACCTACTTTAATACATAAAAAATTAAAACCAGACACATCGGGAGGGTGGGAGCAGAGTGGAGAAAAGGTAGGATCTGTTGTTAATCAATCACTTCTGTTGAGCTGTTCCCCCACTGGGACTCCAACTCAAATGGCAGAGGCATGTCTTTAGGGCCTTACGAAAGGATAGGAGGGTTAGGGCCTACCTCACATCGAGGGGTAAGATGTTCCAGAGATATATAATATACAGTAGAATGATGCATTAGTTTGGGGTTATATGAATTGGGGAAACAGTTTTAATTTTGGGTGGGGAGTTGTATTTGTGCTATGTGGGCTGATTGATTCCTGCAATGAGATTTGGATTTTGAAAGATGTCTGGGCTCCAGTTTAGATTTAGAGGAAATTATTTTTAAAGAAATCTCAACATCATAATTTTGTACAAACCTTGCATTCGGGGCAAAGCCATTTTGAATTGTATCACAACTACAAGCAATTTATAAAGTGTGCTAATCTTGAAAAAAGGTGCTTGACATGGATTACGTTCAATGCAAATAAAAAAAAAACCATATGCACAAATTCTTTTTATTATAAAATTCTCAGAACAGTGGGTTTAATATCAATGATCAATGGATGTTAAAATCTTGTTTTTAAAAAAACAAAAGAAAAAATAAGCAATGAACAACTCTTCAAAATATAGAGACATCTTTAAAAAAACACATTTACTTTTTTATAAACAAATACACGTAAAAACAAAATAAGAAGGAAACTATCAAAAGGAATACAAGAAAATACCTAGGTACTGTAATTCTTATATTCTATGGAATGCTGTAAGGCTGATGTTACATTCTGCATAAATTGTGATATATCAGTGTGAATTTGGAAACTGAAGTGGAACCTTGCTGGACTAGACTGATTGTCTAAACAGGGTAGCATCCTATTTCCAACAGTGGCAGCTCACAGACCTGAAAGTCGAGTGCATAATGAATCACATCTTGTTGCTCTAAGTTCAGAGATGAAAAACCTGTGTGCAACTCTTACAACATTGTACCAAAGAATTTGTTTGCTCTTGTTTTAGAGGCAGTTAAAGATTATGATCATCACACCTGACGAATCCAAGACATACTGTTGATTGTGGCAAAATAAAAAAAATAGCACCCCATCTCCCTCTGCTACCATCCACACGTGAAAGCTGATAAACAGCTTAAAAGGTGGAGGGCAGGTTATTTTGAGTGTCTATATTGGAGAGGAGGGAATAGCTAGACCTGCCATTGTTCCCATGATACCTGCCATTTAAGGCATCTGTATACCTAATGATGGCCTCGAGGCTTCAGTTAGCAAAAGGAAAAAGTTACTGGACCTTGTTGGACTGCTACAAATAATTTAGGAACTGGATTTGATCTGGTGGAAAATAAATTGTACTAGTCTGCTTGTACAATCTTATTAACCTCATAGATGGAGTCATCAAGTGCACAGTTCACTGTGACCAAGCATAAGTTATTTGTTCTGGTCTCCAAAGTATGCATCACCTTGAAGGGCTCATAACAATTTGGGTGGTCTGCATTCTGTAATGTGACTCATTGTTCTGTCTGCCTGAAAGCCTCTGTGTGAGTGCGTGCGTGTTTGTATGTTCTCTGTATATAGTTGCTGAGTTTGCTCAAGGGGCCAGTAGTTACAACAATGCAACATCAGAGAGAATCAGACATACTTCAAATACAGCCCTTCAGCCTTTCTACAAATCCTACATTCACATTCCAGATTTTTTTCCACTGTAGACTAACACAGCTTTCCTCCTCTGAGGGTAGTACTTCTATTATCACCATTCTTTCTCTTTATGGACATCTAACATATACTTTCCATCCCTTTGCAATAATGTTCACCCTCTTGCAGACAAAGGTCCTCATTTAAAATTCCACCAGGATTTGGGGACAGGCAAGATAAAATTTGTCCTCTGGTGTTTCCATCCTGAGATCAAGAGTGAACTCAGAGACTCAATCATCCCATCACTTTGCGATTATTGTTTTCCTACAAACATTAACAGCAGGGGTCGAGAACTGTACATTTCACAGCAGCAGATGAAGAAGAATGGACTTTTCTTTCATCCCAAGATTAGGTGAAAAGAACCTCCAAGTTTGTAAGTCTGCCATTCTTCCATTTGGAACCTTTGGTATAACTTTTACAATAATGTGAAGTGACTACTTAGGTGTGCTCAATATAGCTTGACTGATTTGCCTTCAAGCTACCTTTGGATTCCTGCTGTTCTGTCCTTGCTGCTAACACACATTGCTCAAAATATAACTAGACTCTAGCAGGATCTGGGAATCCAAAATTCAAGAATGCTGTCTTAACAAAAGTGTCAGCTGTTCCTCCAGTAGAATCTATGGGAAAACAAAGAGACAACTTAATAAATTGTTCAGTTCGGGAAGAAAAAGGAAACAGTTATCCTACTATAGTATTTATGAGTATACTATATTTCATAAGTATATTACCAATATACTTATGAAAGGCCTTAGTAGCCAAATTTAAAAAGTAATTGATAAAAATAGAACTTTAAAATGTCTTATTTATTTCATTCGTAGCACACGTGCATTTGCACTAGGAACCTTCAGTCCATATATCACCTTTAACTAATTTTAATCTTTTAATTATTCAATTAGTGCACTTGGAGATGGATTCTGTACTTGACAAAATGGAGGTCAATCATGACCCAAATTTTTGTCTGTGTTTGCATATGCTTTCAAAACGTAGGATATTAACAAATTGCATTGTTTTCCTTCTTTTCTTTCACCATCCCTCTGCAATCATGAGGGCTAAAAATTTTCCTTTTCAAAAGCATGCAAATAGAATTACTCTTAACAACTGACAATCATCCTCATTTCATCTCTGAAGAATCTTTGTTTTTGACCTTTAAAGGTCACCTTAAACATATAATTAACTCCATAATGGGACACTAATTTTTACCTTAGCGTTGTTTGAATGCAATTGGAAGTTCTCGGTTGGGGATGAGTATTCCTAAGTGAAGAGCTTCTACCGGCTTGTCATCAGTAGCTATAATCTGATACTTCCGTATAAGCTGTAATACAAGGGGGGAAATGAAGTTCATTAGAGCCTCCCCAACCTGTAATCAAGATTTATTCTGAACTGGGGAACCTATCAGTCAAAGTTTAACCCCACAGGCAGTAATAGCAGGAAAATATGATACAGCAAAGTTCATAAGGCTTTGAAAAGTTCATCCATTTCAGTAAGAGAAATAAGCAATATTTTTTTTTAGGAAGGAAGGATTGTAGCAATGCTTTCATTTGGTCGCTTCACCTTTGGAAGGCAAACACAGAATCACAGAACCCTAAAATTGGAAGGAATCTTCTGGTTCAATCCTTTATTGAGTGCAGGATCACTATAGCACCTCTGATAGACAACATTCAGCCTCTGTTTGAAGATTTCTTGCAAAGAGCAACCTCCTCCTGGATTTAATGAAAATTGGAAATTCATCTTGTCAAAAAGACAATTTGCCCTCCAGTACAAAGGCAAAAGTTGCTCCAATCAGGGGTGGGATTCTACCGGTTTGGACCAGTTCTATAGAACCGGTTGTTATGATTCAGCACAGTTCAGAGAACCGGCAAATCACCCCACTGGCCTGAGAGCAGAACTGAACCTTCCTTAGGACTGAAGTTTCTATTTTTCAGTGCAGACTCAGGCAGCAGATTGCAGAAAGGTAGATCTGCGAGTGACTCTGTGATTCTGCAAGCAACTCAATCTGCCTGCCTGCTTTGCCTCATTTTGGGTAAAAGTTGCTCTTTTTTTAAATAAAAAATTCTATATTTACATAAATATTTACAATATTTACATACAAGCCATGCCCAGCCAGTCACATGACCACCAAGCCATGCCCAGTCAGCAAGCCATGACCACCAAGCCACACCCACAAATTAGGGCACACCCACAGAACCGGTTGTTAAGAAATTTGAATCACACCCCTGGCTCCAATGTAACTTTTCAGTTCTTCCAGTACGGCTTGGCTAGAAAAACCTTAAACAGATTGTTTCTCAAGAAATTTTGGCCCTCACACTTCATGTAAGAACTGTTCTATAACTGTTCTATAAGCTGTTCTATAACTTTTCTTTAAAAAATCAGTGTTGATATATTAAAGATTGTAATAAACTTCCACTAATACTTTAATACATTAGCTTAATGAAACAAAAAGCTTGCATTCTCTGCTCTTCCATGCTCCAGGGAAATGACAAGGAGGGAAACTGAGCATTTCTTCACCAACTGGAAATTGAAAACAGATAAGTTTTCTACCTTTAAATCCTAAACTGTGAAAACTAGCCAGTTTTGTAATCTGTGCTTGGAAAGTGGCTTGTTTCTTCTAATCCTCATTAAGATTCATCACACATATTGGATTCAATGGATGCAGTGAACTGTGATGAATGCAAAGCCAAAGCAGGAACATACATACATCTTTTCTTGTGGCCATGCTTGAAGAAGAACATTAAGGTCAAGCCCTTGCTATGGTACATGCAAAGCAGTTATATTCCCTGCTTTGGGGGGAAAAAAAGGCCTTAGGCTCTCAGATCTCTCTCTCTCTCCAGCAAAATACCATCAGAGATTAACAAAATTGCAGTTAATTGCAAGATTATATGTAGGTATAAATCACTTATATGGATGTCAGCTCTTCCAGGTAAACCAGATAAGAAACACAACTAGAAGAGTTAATTCCACATTTCTGTAAGTCTAACATCTCTTGCAAGTCTGGAAGTACAAACTTCCCACCATCACTTTTAACTGTCTGATCAATTTTGGCAGGTCTTTCTTAAGTTTTTTTTTTCCTCTCTGACCATTAAGTGACTATGGGTTCTTCTCTCTCTTGTCTGACCATTATCTAGGTGGCATCTCTTTTCCTCTTTCTCCAAGATCATCCATACATTTCTGCTGCCATAGAATGGTTTCTCTTTTGTACAGACTAATGGAGAGATTTGTATTTAAAATAACTGAACACTTACCCAACAGAGAGCTAGCTGAAGTTGCAGCTCTGCCAGTCGGCGCCCAACACACATTCTTTTTCCAATGCCAAATGGAGCATGAGAAAATGGATGGATAGTTTTTTGCAACCAACGTTCTGGCTGAAATTCACTCCAGTTACTGAAATATTCTTCATTGCATCCCAGAGCGTAAGTGTTAAGCATCAAGACAGTCTGTAAATACAAACACAAATACACAAAGTGTGTTTACAAAGCAATGAGAAAAACGTCAAATGAGTGGAACATGGAACATGGACATATTTTGCTTTGGGGGAGGGCGGAAAGACTCAAAGTTGCCTATATCAAAACACTGATGCTGAACCTAAAGTAGAAACATATCACAATCCAATGAAAATATCATAATCAACAACAAGAGATAAAATTATGACAAGAATTTTCAAAACTTCTTGCAATGAAGATATATTTCCAGTGAATTAAAAAAAGGCAGGATTATAGTTCTTTGGAGAAATGGCATTCTTAGGGAAAAAAATACAGGGTTGTTTCCTCTTTTTGAAGACAAGTTAAATCTTATTAGGAGCCATTTTCAGGATCAGGATCAGACTTCAAGCATGTTAAGTAATGCTACAGAAACAAAAACTTTCCTCACCTCTAAGAGATTAGGATTAGGCCTTATAATTTAAAATAATTTTTTTAGGAAGAGCAGTGATGTGAAAATATGTTTTATTATTTAACTGGGCAGTTCACTGAATAATCAACAAATGATTTTCTTCTCAATAACTTTACTACTTTGGGGTTCAGGGAAGAACGACATTGGTTAAATGTCTGCTTATATATACTGATCATGTTCACACATGGCAATCTGCTTACTGAATTAACTCATTAATTCACTCAATACATTGCACTCAATACATTGAATCTAATCAAACAAACTTAGCTTGCATAAGGCAAAATCAATAGAACAGGAATGTCAAACTTGATTTCATTGAGGGCCGCATCAGGGTTGTGTTTGACCTTGGAGGGCTGGAGTGGGTGTGGCCAGGGTGGGTGTTGCCAGCTCAATGCCACTCCTGTCGAGGGCACTTGTGGTGGCCCAAGTGCTCTGCCAGAGAAAACAGGCTCTTTAGCTCCATTTTCGGCTGCCACCAGGGCCTCCTGCAACCCCCTGCCAGTAAAAACAGAGCTCAGGAACCCATTTTCACTGGCAAAAGCACCACAAACCAGTCCTTCATTGTTTCCAGGGTAGCCCTGCAGGCCAAATCTAAGTACCCTGTGGGCTGGATCTGGCCCCCAGGCCTTGAGTTTGAAACCCCTGAGGTAGAATGTTGTTGATAAGCTCTTGAATAAGCTGGTTAAGGATGTTGTGTTAAGCAACATGGGTATGAAGGCAGCAGTCATTATTCAATTTCCCAAATAACTCCTACAATAATACAATGAATGCTGGATCAACAGAATTTAAAATAAATAAAATATACTGAAGGATATCTCACAGTTTGCTCAGTGGCTCAGTGCTCTTTGAATCTGAGGCCACAACTGTGTGATGGAGCTCATTTTTGGGATTGATGAGCAATGTTTTTGTAATTTTCTTTTTATTGTTCTATTTGATCTTTTCTATTTTTAAAAAAATGTAATTTATTATTTTTCATATTGTTAGCCACCCAGAGTTATGTACTTGAGATAGGGTGGCCTAATAAATCTAATAAATAAACACATGCCAGAGAAAATTACTGTTATCTGATCAGGAAAAGCTGGATATTATATTTTTTTATATAGCAAAAGACCACAGACAATATTTTGTGGGTATAAGTGAAGAATCAAATGAATAAAACTGGGTGTCATACGTATGGATAGAATAAAGATAATTTTTTCTGCATTTTGGGGAGTGATAAGGAAGGGGTTTTTTTCTACTTTTGCTTAATCTATGTTAAATGCAGTGTAGATCTTTACATTACAGCTTGCATGTGTATTCCTAACTCATAATGGAAAGAAATCATGTGAGAAACTGCTACCAGGAGATGTAAAAATGATGTTTGAGGGTATTTAAGGCCTACAGCTTTGAATCACTATCTGTATATCTAAGAAGTGTTTAAGATTTAAAAGCAATTGCAACACTGTGCTTGGCATTTATTAAGACATAAAGAAGAACATTTATTTATGAGATCTGGCCATGCTAAATACCATGCAGGACCTCTCCCAAACATTGATATGCTAGTAAGTGTGATAAGATATAAGGCCAATCACATTTTATAAAAGTGCTATTGTTGGTTGAAAAACAGGTTATGCATTCAACCATTAAATCAAAATAAATTGAGCACTTACAATACATGGTGGAAGTCACTTACCCCTTTTGGAAGAGCATAATCCCCAAGGACTGTTTCTTTATCAAGGGTTCTAGTGGTAAATGGCACAGAAGGTGTTAACCTACAGTAAAATGGGATAAATGCACTTTATTTGGGATGTCAAACAAATCTATCAAGGGAGACACACATTATCAGCTGGACTATAGCACTAGCACTAGTACTTAGACTTATATACCACTTCACAGTGCTTTACAGCCCTCTCTAAGCCCTCTATACAGAGTCAGCATATTTCCCCCAACAATCTGGGTCCTCATTTTACCAACCTTGGAAGGATAGAAGGTTGAGTCAACCTTGAGATTCAAACTGCCAAACTGCTGGCAGCCGGCAGTTACCAGAAGTAGCCTGCAGTACTGCATTCTAACCACTGCACCACCACTATACAAAACATCCATGTAACCAAAGTGACTTTCCAAATCTGTTGCTCAGAGCACCATGAATGTGTTAACATCCTTATCTTAGAAAGGTTTGGTGTGACCATTTCAAAATTCTTCACTCTTCACAGAAGTTTCAATTTCCAACAAAATTGTTATATTTTTTAGAGACTGGGTTGTGGCAACCCTAAGAAGGGTCCCTTTTAACCTTTTGTGTTGCCCATTATCCATCTGTGGGCTATGCTATCTCTTATCTGACCATTCCCTAGGTAGCATCTCTTTCCCTTGTCTCCCAAAGTCTTCTTCATACACCATTACATCATGCTCTTGTTTTCTCAAACAAAGAGAAAAATGTGGCCCAGGTGGAATTTCAGCCTGTTCTATTTATGTATTCATGTTACATCAGTCTTCTTTTGAGCTATCAATATTTACTTGAATTTTTTGCTCTACAGCTGTCAATTCAAGGGGAAATAATAATTTTATTCTTAGGTTTGTGAATCAGTTTACCTCATTGACTCTTTCAGGCATGCCTTCAAATAGGGCATTTTTTTCAGGTGTTCACAATTTGGGTCTTCTCCAGGTAATACCACATTCTGTATCTCCTCAAACAGCTTTGCCTGGACATCTGGCTTGTAGGAGATGTTGTACAGAGCCCAAAGTAAACTGTTGGCAGTCTAAAAACAAAGTCAACAGAAATCACTCTGGATTATTATAGTAACAGAGGAAACCTAAACACATAATACAAAACAAAAATGTTTTGTTCTATAGGCAACTTTGGTAGGTAAAAAGCCTGAACTTGCTCTTATCCTAGGAATGGTTCTGTAAAAAAATGTGAAGACACTTAAAAACATTAGGCTTCACAATTTAGAGAAATGTCTATGACCCTACAATTTGGAGATTTAGCAGTTGATGGAAACCAAGATGGATAATCTGAAGTTCTGAGGCCAAATGAGCTTCTAAAAGCCTCAATTATCCAATTATAAGTATAAACTTGTAATGAAACAGAAGGAAATATTATTAAATGTATAATGGAGGGTGCCCACATTAACTATTTAATTTTAATTAAGAAAGAAAATAAAATTGCATATTTTTTTGTCCCAGTCCCACACATTATTGCTTCTGACATGGTTCTGGCAAAGTACTCACTGCAATTTTATATCCTCAAATATACCCTTATATCCTTTGTGTATGTGGACATAAGCTGTTTCAAATCCTACCCTCAAAACGACACTATAGAGCACTGTACACCCGAACAACTAGACACAAGGACAGTTTTTTCCTGAATGCCATCACTCTGCTCAACAAATAATTCCCTCAACAGTGTCCAACTATTTACAAAGTCTTCACTACTATTACTATTAATCTTCTCATCACTCCTTATCACCCCTCCCCTCCCACTTGTGACTGTATGACTGTAACTTTGTTGCTTGTATCCTTATGATATTTTTATTGACTGTTTCCTGGTATGATTTGATTGTTTATTGTAACCTATGACTATCATTAAATGTTGTACCTTATGACTCTTTACTCTTGATGAATGTATCTTTTCTTTTATGTACACTGAGAGCATTTGCACCAAGACAAATTCCTTGTGTGTCCAATCACACTTGGCCAGTAAAGAATTCTATTCTATTCTATTCTATTCTATTCTATTCTATGCCCTACTCATCTAGTCTCAAATGTGGATGAGTAAAATCTGGTCTCCCTAGTACAAGTTCAGAGCATCTGTAATAAGAAGTTAGCCTCCATGCAAGAAGACAAAAAGTGAAACACAGGTAAAAATATATGTATAGTTGCCCCATATCCAATGAACTAGATAAGCTGCTTCCCTGTCAGCTCTCTGACGTAGGCCTATATATTACAATGATTCCAATACAAGTCCTCGACTTACAACAGTTCATTTAATGACCGTTCAAAGTTACAACAGCATTGAAAAAAATGGCGTATGATAGTTTTTTACACTTATGATCTTTGGTCACATAACTGAAATTTGGCAAGTGACCCACATTTATGACGGTTGCAGTGTCCCGGGATCATATGATCCCCTTTTGAGACTTTCTGACCAGCAAAATTAATAGGGAAGAATGTGCACGCATACACAAGGTCACTCGATTGCATTTTGGGTGCTTGGCTACTGACTCACCTTTATCGCTGTTTGCAGGATCTCACATTCATATGACTGTGATTTTTGATGTTTTTTGCCAGTTTCCATAATTTATTTGTAGTTTCCAGGAAAAAAAAAACATCCACTGGATAAAACATATTTGCCTAACAACCACAGCATTTCCTTAATGACTGCTTCAAAAATTGTCAAAAAATGATGCCTTGATTTACAAGTGTAACAGCTTACAACCATAATTCCGGCCTCAGTTCAAGGTCTACCTGTACTTGTGTGTTGTAAGATGTATTACAGAGTTTTGAACTTCTGTCCAAAACCTTTACTGCCCCTTTCTGAAGGACAACAAGGTCACAGTAGGACCATTCAAAGTTTTTTCTGCTTTCAACTTTTATATAAGCAACCGTCTCTTTTTTCTCATCCATTTTCAACACTAGAATTAAATTCCTCTACTTCTAATTTTCCTACCTGTTGTGCAGGTAGAACTTTCATAAGATTTCTCTAGAATTCAACAGAAATCCCCCTCCCCCCAATAGGAAACAAGAAAGTGAAAAAAGCTCTGATTCAGTTCTTCAGACTTGGGTGGATGACTTGGTCCCATCAACTCTATCAGAATTTGGCAACCTTTGGGAAGGTCAAAGACTCCCTTCCACAGCTCTTAAATGTCATGCTAAAAATACTCTTCCAAAATTTAATAATAAATGAAGGTTCGAATGGATTAAATTTGATTTAATCAAAATAAAGTTAAATGCTTTCTTTCCGCCGCTTTGAAAATTAGAACTTGGCAACAATATTTTGAATGGCTTGAGGCACCAGTTCACACTCTTCATGTTACTTCTCACGTATACAAGCAGAATATCTGCATAAGTCTACATTCATGTAGTTGTGTAATTTCTAATTAAATATACTTGCAACTGACTATATCTGGTAGGATTCTACTATGTTTTACATCCTGTTCAAGGATTCAACAAATCCAGAGCTTTCCTATCCCAGAAGATTCTGCTGCAGATGGATGTTTGTTTGCAATACAGCCCAGAAAATATATCAGGCCCAACCCAAGAATGACATAGAAATTTGACCTAGCTAAAGTTCAGTTCTTTATTTGCTCATTAATATGTAGACAGAATCTTGCCAGACTAAATCTATACCCTAATGGATATACCCTGGGAGATTCTAGGGAGTGGCATCTTAAATATCTGTCTCCTATGCAGTTATGGGTTGTGTTGTCTCTTGTGTCACTCCCTTCATTTGAATGTGGTTTCTCCTTCCTAGGAAACTGCTGCTTCACCATTAAGCAGCACCATTCTACCACCTCTCCCTTCAAAGGTGCACATTCCACCACATTTGGGAATGAAAAGGATAAACTCCAGGGCTGTACAGAATTTCAGATTCTGTCTAGAGACAGAAAAAAGAGCATGTGGAGCTCAAATGCAATATCTCAAAGCAGCAACCTCTTTTCCTGGATGGGTACCGTCTACCCCTACTGCACAAACTTGGGAAAGGATGCAGCTGTTTTAAAGGTGTTTAAAGCAAGGTGCTGTATTTTCAGTAATGTAAACATATTATTATGTATTATTCAGAGACTGAATCTGAAATGCAGCACATCCATAATATATACTGAATGACACAGTGGTGTGTGGATAGATTGCTGCAGAAGTCAGCTATCTCACAATTATTTAGTGCTAGATGCCAACTGCCAAGCAAGCATTTATGTCCTTGTGTTTTTCCCACCCATGTCTGTCTGAAAAGAAATAATCTCCTTAACTCCAAATGACTTCGTGAAATTGTCCAAATAGTCATCTAGTTTATCAGATGACTATCAGTTTAGGTGACTTGGTGTTGAGAAACTGCCAGACAGGCAAGAAGACAACATCAAGAGAGGAATTAGCCTTGAGTTATTGCTCAATTGCAAGAGATCTAGGGCTGACGCTACCCCCCACAAATTCCATGAGACCTTATCTGTTTGTCCCCAAGAGAAGACAAGTATTCTAGAGAGATCCCTATAGTATAGGCAGAATACAATGAAGTAGTTAGCTTGAACCCTACACATGTAACCCTACACAGTATCAATTGCAGCTTATCATTCCCATGGAATTGTACCAAAGAATGGATAGTTAAGTTCAAGATAGTTCACCAGGCTCCTTCAACCTGGGGTTATCCATAGGTTTTCCACAATAATTCCCATCATGATCAAAATTTGTGTGTGATCTGAGTTATACGAGATACTTCTGGAATGCACCATTGTGGTGAATGGCCTGAAGTCATCATCCTAGAAAAAAAAGGAAAACTACAACATCTTACAGCATCTTATAGCAAAATGGAATGTACAAACCAATGTTATCACTGTGTTAAAATCCCTTATTTTATGCTAACTATAGAAATGCTACCTGAAAGAACAAGACTGAATGAGAAGGAAAAAGCCTTTGTGTGGCAGGTTATCAGAAATTTGAAATCACTCTTCATTTACAAATGAAAAATAAAAACAGTATTTACCGTTTCAACCCCAGCAATCTGAAGCTCTGCAATAGCAGCATATAGTTCTTTCTTCGAAAGCTGGCTCCCAAAATAGATGTCACAGAGGAAGTCTTCAGAGGGATTTGCAGAGTGTTTTTTCAGCCTGCTGTCAATGGAGCATTTCACTGCAGAAGAAAAGAGAAAACGATAATAATATAAGGCTGCAAGTGTTAAAAAAACACTGATCTAACCTATTCCACAGAGTTGTTCAAATGAATTCCAGATAGTCAGACTGGTTTGTTGATGCAAGATGCAAAATCCACTGCCCAACCTAAGATGCAAATGCATATTTCACAAAATATTTTCAGTGTTCTTCAGTTACCTGTCTTAAATATATTATCCCATGCATTTGTATGAGCTTGCCAAACTTTAGTATTTAGACTTCTATGGAGTTCAACTGGTGTCACCATCATCTTCCCAAAAGTACTCATCATCTGTAGTAAATAAAGAAAAGGACAAACACCATTATTAAACTACTAGGAAAAGTTCAGAAGAACATATATTTTACTGTTAGAGAAAGGATTGACTTAGATTCAATAAACTGAGCTAACCTTAAACTAGAATACCAAGTAGAAGCTGTTCCATGTGGACCAGGGATCATAGTAATCCTTACATATTTCAGTGTACTGCACAAAATCCTAACCTGAATCCTGAATTATCTCAGTCTCTCAGAATTCTCTCAGATTTATGCAACAAATGGGGTTTGCACAACATATTAAGCCTTGTCCCTCAAATTAATGAGATTAAAATGCACCAAGCTTTGATTGTTAAACTAGGAACTTTCTTTTATCTGATTAAGGGTTTTGTATGAACATAGTCTGAGTCCACCATTTGGAGGGCAACTATCTGAAGTATTTCTGGAGGGCTACCAATTGGAAATTGAATGCCTGCTTTGCAAGGACCCAGGGATAGTCTCTGGAATCTTCATAAAAAGTGGTGGAAAAAGAATCCCTGACATCTGTAGAGCAACTAACAATCAACCGGTGACCCAGCCTACTATAAGGTATTATTCTATATTCTGGAATTATTCCTTGCAGCTTATTTTCTTATTGAGCATCAAGGGCTTTTTCTATTTATTTAGGTCAAGGACTTCAATCAATGGAAAATATTGGGATGCTCCAGTTGGGACTTCTCAGTAGTTTCCATTGATTGAGATCCTTGACCTAAATAAATAAGGTTTATAGATGACACACCCCAGAATAATTGAATAACTGCATGGAAGGCTGGGATGTGCAATAGCAGAGTAGATGGATCCTTGGACTGCAATTCCTATAGGAGAAGATACTTCTGACTTGCTAATATCTTACAGAAAATCAGTTAGCTATCATGCATGTGGCATGTTCATACCGTTTTAACAGCCTTGATAAAGTTCAAACTTTCCTCCTCTACGTCTTGCTGCAAAAGTCCAAACCTTTTCCCATACAGCACCAGGCAAATACCTAGCATAAAAAAAAGAATTGATGGCAAAAGCATTTTCCAGAATCTTGACTATGTTTTTTTTTGACATATCTCTCTGAGAACTTTTAATGATACCCAATCACCCCCTTTTGATGCAATTAATATACAATGTCCAGTAATACTACTAATGAGACCCCCCAAGGACAATGCATTTAGTAATAAGCAACTGGCCAGAGTTCCTCTCTACATGGAGAAAGTTTATTTATTTATAAAAAAATTTATCCCATCTCTATTATTTTATAAGTAAATCAAGGTAGGTAACATTCCTAAAAGTCCTTCTTCACTTATTTTCCCAACAATAATAATCCTATGAGATGGGTTGGACTAAAACAGAATGATTGGTCCAAAGCCACCCAACTAGCTTTCATGCCTATGGTAGGGCTTAAACTCATGGTCTCCTAGTATTTAGGCCAGCAATTTAACCACTACACCAAACTTGTTCTTTAGCTGATCTTTACATGGTGCCTTTCAGTTCTATTAGGAGGGAACATCCCAGAATTGTTAGCCAACATGGCCATCCTGGTTAAGGCATTCTGAGAACTCCAGATTGGGGAAAGTAACCTACATATATACATTTTAGTATAGAGAAAAAGCAGCACTGAACCCAGAATGAATGAAAAGCTTACTTTCAAATGACCATTTATTCAGGGCAGAATATAAATCTTCTATTTCTCCATTCTGGTTACAGAGTGTGTCCATCTGCTGCATAAAATCAGCTAGGACCTGTGAAAGAGATTGAAAAGACCTCTTAAGTGTTCTTCATCAGAAAAATGAAAAGTCATTAGGAAGTGAATCAAATTTCAAATCTATGATGTGCCAATTCTACACTTGGAATATCATGTAAGCTTTGATCGGTGCATTATAAAACAGATGCTGTGGAAAAGATACAGAAAAGGGGTGATCAAAATTATCATAGGGATGGAAAAGCACTTTTCATTTGGTAACTTTAACTAAGTCAGATGTGAAAAATATATAATTTTCCGTGTTTCTCATATAATAAGGCTGGGTCTTATTTTTTTTTGAGCCCCGAAAAAATGGCTCGGCCGTCTTTTCGGGGGTGACTTAATTCCCCCGCCCCCCTTGCATCTTCGGGCAGGTGGTGACAGCTTGGATGTTGACCTCGGTGTTGGTGGGGCACTTCGTATCGGGGTCAACGCAGGCAACACCATATCCAGGTATGCAACAAAAGTACTTTCTAACGGCAAGTCCCCACACCATTCCTCCCCATTTTGCATGTTTTAATATAGGCCTCAATTTGGGGGGAGGGGCTTAATTTCATTTCATACCTATAAAACATGCTGGGACTTCCTATTGGGGGAGGCCGTATTGTTGGAGAAACAGGGTAGTACCTGATGGATACTAGTGAAATAGTAAAGTGAAATAGAAATTAAGCAATATGCTTTTAAGCCATTTGCAATTGAAGGCTAAGATATGAATACCTGCTCTTCACTTTAATACTTCCTCTTCCCGCATATAGAAATTTGGCATGCTAAAAAGGAAATTGTAGCCTTCACTTTTCTCTGATTGATACATTTGTACATGCCAGGAAAATCAGTGAGATGCATTCAAAATTGTTGTTTCAACTAGATTTCCAACTGGTATAAGTTAAGAAAGATTTCACGTGATTTCTGGAGAGACACTTTTCTAATTTCCTCCCTCCCTCTTTTAAAGCAATCCACATAATAACAAGAGTGTCACAAATTTGAAATTACACCTGTGCCTGGATCAAACTTTTAGAGATAATTTTGAACACCTATACTTATGCAGTACCTCATTGATTTTAGTGTCCAACTTTACAATTTCCATGGGTTTCATTAATTTCTTCTGAAATGCACTTCTTACTCTCTGCCAGTCCTTCCCTTCTCTGTGAAAAACAAATATCCAAGTGATTAAAAGAAATTTAATATTTCCTGGTTAAAATAAAAGGTGTATGAGGAAATGTTAAAACAATATTAAACCTGGGTAGTTTCCGTAAGTGAATGCTAATATATTTTAAGGAAGATAACAAGCAGACTAATCAAGTTTGATAGTATGGAAAAAGGACTTTGCATCCCAATATGTTACTTCCTTTAAATAAAATAAAGACAAAATTTCCCCTTAGTGAAGCTTGAGCATACATGGAAATATACCTTATGCATGTGGGTTTATGCTGGGTTTTTTCTGAAATGCTTTTGACTTAATTTCTCCTAAAACTTTGAGAGTCCTGTTCAGCTTTTGGGAAGATGTACTAGATGCTTCTGTTGTCACTGATCTTTGGAGGAAATCACTGAAAGTGGTCAGTGACTTTTACTGAGATAGTAAATCACCATTATACAGCATTCTTCACATTCTGCATTTCCCTTCTAGCTTGAACGTTATCTTATGTGCATTTGATCTAAAACTGGCTTTTTTTTTTCCTGCTGCAATTTTTCCATTCTAATGTTGCCAGGAGGGTTAGGTCCAAGTTAACCAGACAATGATACACTGGTTCGCCTTGATAACCTTGCTTGCTTTCAGGATAAAAATGTGGTCCCAAAAGACAAAGAACCTTAAAGAAAACCTTTAAAAAATAGGTTGAATGTGATTGCAAAGTATCCATCACCTATAAATGACACTTGGACTTTCTCCCATTTAATATTTATAAATAATGAAACTACTACCATATTTATGAAACAGCAATCTGAACTATTTGCTCTTAGCATCCTTTGCCTTTACACCTCAACCCAACATAAGCACAGAGCATTCTCAGCACAAAGCGGTGTGTGTCCTTCTAGGTCTTTACTCACAGGATAAGTAGCCCATAGCCCTCTTTACGGTAGTCTCGATAGGCTTTCCAGGGCTTAATCTCCAGGCGCTGTGGATACACACCCTCTTTCCTATAGAGAGACTCTAGCAGACAGGGTGCACCTATATGAACCGAGTCAAAACTCCCAAGTTTCATGCGGAAGATTTTGCCAAACCTCTGGTGGTACTCAGCCTTTAGGAGAAAGAAAAAGAAAGGAAGAGGGGAGGTTAAACCGGGCAGCTAAGGACTCCATCACCAAGGCTCACCCACAGAACTCCTTGCAAGAAGAGGCAAATAAACATACCGTACAATACACACAACTTTCAATTCACACATCGACTTATCTAGCATTCTATAAGACACAGACAAAAGATGGACCAGAATGAATCTATTCAAATGGTGGTGATGGTTGGTGGGGGGAGGCTTATATTAAGCATTTGATTAAGGACTTCGTAGTGTGGCGATATAAGAACATGTTATCTCAAAAAGTGCTTGCTTCTTCCTTAAGGAGTTTTTAAAGAAAGATGCAGGAACACATTTGAGGATGCGCCAGCAACTGATTCCCTGCATTGGTTGAAGACTTGATTAACCTGATCCAATCTGTAGGGAATGATGCTGTCTGGGAATTTGGCAATCGGTCAGTCCACCACAACCATAGGGGATGCTGAACTAGATGATCTTGCAAAAACTTTCCAAGCTCTTAAGAGACCTTTCTCAATCCTGCCACTAAAACCTTAAGGTCAGAGAGGGCTAGCAACTACTTTTGCCATTCAAAGAACTAACTACCTGTTCTACCATACATGACCCTCAACAGTCAGCCAAATGCCAGATTTGGGCAAAAGGATCTATTGGGAAGGGTTGGGTGGGGGAACACAGATTACTCACCAGCGTCTGGTGCTGTTTCTTGAGCCCCCCTTTCCAGAGGATGTCTAAGAGGCTGCCCATCAGAGGCCATTTGACAGGACCTGGCAAGGCAGAAAGTGAGTGGGGAGCGTGCATGGGGCAAGAAGGCACCTGAGCCTTGGGCTCCAAGGCACACACGGACGAAGTGGGCAGCTGTTGCTGCTGCTGCAAAGCAGGTGCGCTCCCAGGACCTCGCAGCTTTAGGAGAGAGCTGAGCAGGGCGGCTCGCCTCAAAGGGGAACTCATAATTCTGGTACTGGATGGCACGATGGGTGGGTGGGTGGGTGGTTCAAACGCCGGCGAACCTCCAGCTGCGGGAGGGCTATACCCTGAAAAGTCAAGCGCGGGAGGAAGGTGGAGAAGAGCTACGAAGGGAACCTAAAACGGCCGCGATCTAGCCCCGGGAAGGCTCGGGCAGTCGGGATTCGTGGCAACCTCGAGGAAGAGTCGGTGGTGTCGGATGGGGATCTCTTCTTCCTTCGGCGCAACGGCAGGGAAGGGCTGGAGCGCGGCGGGATGAGGATGCTGCGCTCTCTCCGCTCGGGTCCCATAGCGCGGCCGTTCAAGGCATATATAGCTTTAGGGGCCGGCTGCTGGGCTTGCCAATTGGAAGGTAGGGGAGGAGAGCAGAGCGCTGGGTGGGGCCGGGGGCGGGGAAGCCTCGGCGGGACTCAGAGCTCGCGGGCCGGATCGAGTCATCGCTCAGGGCGAAGGCGCCGGTCTCCCCTCCTCCCTGCTGTCCGACGGAAACTTTCCCCGCGAAGACCTCGAGGCTTGCGGCCATCTGGCTGCGTTCCTCCCGGAACCGGGCCATCCTGGCGAAGTCTCCTCTTCGCTCCCGGTTCTTGGCGAGCCCATTTCTTCCGGGGAACCCAGCGAGTCGAGCGCCTGCCATCGCGGTCGCTGCACTTCGTAGAGGCAGGTGGAAGCCGGCCACCGGCCGGAGCTGGGAGCAGAACCCGGGACGAAAGGGCGTGGCGTATCTTTTACTCTTTAATCTTGCGTAATGCGCTCCTTCGTTCCGGGAAAGCCTCAGAGTCCAACGCGATATCTAAACCAGCGAGAGGATGTCCACGCTGAGCGGACAGACACACGATCCATTGTGATCCCCTGCTCTTCTTCCCTTGTCCTGATTCACAATAGAAATAGAGCTGGAAGGGACCTTGGAGGTCTTCTAGTCCAGCCCCCTGCTCAAACAAGAGAACCCATACCATTTCAGACAAGCGAGTGTCCAATTAAATACCCCCTTCTTCTCAGTTGCGGTTAGGGAAAATAAAGGCACGGTTTCATCTAGTTTTACGGACTGAGGCAACAGCAGACGTGCTGGTCTAACAGTTCCCATCATTCCCAGCCAACCGGTTTATGAATGCCGCCTGGCTGGGATGTATGATTTAGAAGATCTGGTGGAGGAAAACTAAGCTAGAATATTGCTCTGTAAACTTCTTGAGTTTGTTTGTAAAGCAGCGTGTATTCTTCAGGAACGGGGGATCTTTAGCATAATTCCGTAGTTATATAGTTTCCTGGGAGAACCGCATTCTTTAACAGGCTGTTGTTGCTATTGCAGCCACCTATGGAGAGATATTGTCCTATAAATGTTGTTGAGAAATATTTTGAGGATGGTGATTGGTTGACAAACAGCCAATGGCTTGTCTAAATTACAAGCTTTCCCCTCCCTTCTCACTCCACCCCTGAAATTTACCAATGACTGGGCAAACTGGTCAGGTCACACAAATACACCTCCTTGCTAAGGACGATGGCAAGGAGGAAGATAAAGTTTACACATCATGGCTCAGTGTCAAGATTAAGCAGGAGCATTTCCAGAATGCAACCCAAGATTGTTTAAACATAGGCTGGGAGGGAAAAAGGCCAAACTGGCATGACGGAAGGAGAACATCAGGAATGCCATCATGTTCTGACGTCAATATAAACTGCAAGAGAGAGAAAGATAATCTCTTATCTTGTCTGAAGAATATGGGCCATTTGGACCTGATGGCCTTTAGTACGGGGTAAATACAAGTCATTTAGACTTTAGGTGCATCTCTCTTTAAAATGTAAAGAAGGTGCAAGTGATAAAGTTCAGATAAAATGGGCTATAGAAAATTCAGAAAATTATTGGCAATTAATTAATTGCATCCTGGAACCAATATTTGCTTGATAGTGGAACAAGTGTTTAAAATTGGGGCTACCCACCAATTTCTTATAACTCTGCTTTTTAAAAATCCCTAATAAACTAGGAAATTATTGACTATGAAAATGAAGTGGACCACAAACTGATCCTACTGGATTGCAAGCTGCCTTACTTGACATGTGCTATCAGCTTGAAGGAACCCAGAGGTGATATTCAGCAGGTTCTGACCAGTTCTGGAGAACCGGTAGCGGAAATTTTGAATAGTTCAGAGAACCGGTAAATACCACCTCTGACTGGCCCCACCCCATCTATTCTCTTCCGAGTCCCAGCTGATTGGCTGGGTCTTCTTTTGTTGCCCTGCACAGGAGAACAGCGCTGGAAAGCAGGTTAATGGGATGGGGAGGGAATGGGATTTTGCAGTATCCTTTCCCTGCCATGCCCACCAAGCCATGCCCACAGAAGCAGTAGTAAATTTTTTGAATCCCACCACTGAAGGAACCCACCCAACTCCTTAATTAGTGCTCATTTTTCATAAGCTTTTTAAAGAAAGACTGATAGGAAAGGAGCATTTAAATGTCAGCCCAGTGGTACTGATATAGCAGGAAGGCAAAAGAAAGACGTGCTCTTTCTTAGCTTGGTGAGACCTTTAAATCGCTCTCTTCAATTTCACTCCTAAAAATGAGCATTTCCATCAGCCATTCTCTACCTGTCTTCTGTCTTAAATGAGCCGTTCTGACATATGCTCTATTTCTAGTAAGGATATAGAGGGGGAAAAAGGTGTTCATTAGATAGACTGGCTGGGATGTATGATTTTTTGTATAACATGCTGTTGTTAAGGTCAAAGGAGTGCTGAAATGTCAAATATGATTCTAAGACTACAGCCAAGTGCCAACAGCCAAGTATTATATCACTTGTGAGGATATGATAACACTTATTAAATAGCTGTGGGAATATCACAGTGAAGGAAGCCCCACCCCTTCCCCAGGATAAAATATTCTTTATTTTTAATATTAAAAACAGGAAGAATAAAATATTTTCCTGAAAGAGAAATGGAGAAATATTTTCTTAAAGGCAGAAAGCAGCCCCAGTCTTCCTGCTGTAGGAAAACAGCCTCAAGCAGAAACATGAAGAGGCTAGTCTTTAGGAATGGAGATTTTGTATTCATTCAGAAAGACTGCACCAATCTATTCATAAGCAAAGATCAACCAGAAACTCCAAATAAGCAATACAATAGGCAAGGAGCGGAACGATTTGCATTTCTCCTTTTGCCTGTAGAGCCAGCCATGATCCCTACATGACCCCATAGGAATCTGGCAACAGCCATTAAAATATTAAAGAACATATTCTTGCATAGGAACAGACATCTCAATCACAATGCCCTTAAGAATGTATAAAAGCTCACTCACTCTCAACCCAATTTTGTCAACCACCCCAAAAAGTGGTTGACTGTCTCTAGTTTCTGGCTACCAAATAAGTAGAAACTTCCTTTCCTGAAGCCTGCTTCCATTTTATTTCCAGTGTCTTTCTCCTGGTTTGGAAGAAGACTGGATTTTTTCTCCAACAACAGAAAAGATACCTTTTCTTTATCAACCTAGAATGCAGAACCCAGAACCTAAGATATGGAAGGCAGATTCCCACTGTATACTGGGAAAATATCGCAATGCCTATCATTAAGAGCAGTTTAAGAGTGGGAAACTTTTACCTAGAGAGATGGGTGGACATATATGGGTGACAATATGTGTGTGATGCTGCAATCATATTAATTTCTGGACTTAGTAGATTTGCATCTAATGTAATATTTGTGTGATTATATCACTGCAAGCATGTTGTCTTGTCTTCACTGCAGTTTAATGCAGATGCCATTGGTGGTGAGCTTTACCAGGACAATAATTGGTCATGGAGTTTTAATTTGGATTCCTGTACTTCACAAGGTGGTTTAAATTAGATTAGATTAACAGAGTTGGAAAGGGACCTTTAGGTCATCTAGTCAAACCCCCGCCCAAGCACCATTTCTGACAAATGGTTGGATTCAATGGATTTAGAGGCCTTTTCCTAGTCCATGATTTTGTCAATCAACCAGGGCTCTGCCTTTATTTGGTGGTATAACCACAAATGATTGATTCACCTTTTCTCATCTCATGATAGTCAGAAGACCGCCAATCCACAATCCGCTATGAATAATATTTTTACTTTCTCCTGCTTTAATCAACCTAGATTTCTGGTTGACAAGCAAGGCAATACCAACAAAATGCTTTAAAATGGGGCAGAGCACTTATTTTCATTGTGTTTGAAAAAAAGTAGAGTAATAAAAATCTCTTTGCTAAAAAAAAATACTGCTCGCATAGGAAATCTGAGAATGCTGTCGTAACCCTAGAAATGCTAGGGCAGTTTCAAATCTCACTGGGAAGCCGCCAATTATACACAACAATCATGCTTGCTGAATATAACTTCTTGCATTTAAAAGCATGTCCAGACCTTTCGCTAAGCTCTGGAAATACTACTCAGAGCCACTCAATCTATCTTTAACTGATTTTTGCATTTGCTTTCATGCTGGAACAAGCTTGCAAACTTTTGCTATTAAAGGGCATCAGTGAATCTAATGGGGAAATCCAAGGAAAGGGTTTTTCTTTTGCTTGCAATGATTAATTTCAGAATGCTCAAATAGATATGGACCTGAATAATGATAAATGGTAAAATAAATCAGCAGGTATTGGCTAAGAACGCTAGAGAGAGTTAGAAGAAATATTACCTTGTGGTGACCAAAGCTGGATGCGGTATTCCACACTTGGAATACTGCATCTAGCTTTGGTCAACCCAATGTGAAAAAATATGTTGAGACTCTAGAAAGAGTGCAGAGAAGAGCAACAAAGATGATTAGGGGACTGGAGGCTAAAATACATGAAGAACAATTGCAGGAATTGGGTATGTCTAGTTTAAAAAAAAGAAGGGCTGTGGGTGACATGATAGTGTCTAACTCTCCACCAAACATCTCGGGTTAAGACTGCCTAGCAAGACATTGGGGCCAAAGTTCATGGGGCCATTCCCCATAGTAAAAGATCATCCCAGTCACGGTGCAATTGAAGTTGCCCTGATTGTTAGAGAAAACATACCCGGTATTCCATAGTAGCCTATTAAAACCCGTGCTTGGATCAACACTGAGGCCCCTAGCTCATGAGCCCCCAAACCCAATTGTAATAGAAGGCCAAACCCATCATGAGGTGCAATGAATCCTCAATTCGAGGTGGCACAGGAGACAAGTCCAATATGTAAGCAAGTGGAAGGTCTACCCCTTATCAGAGGCGTCACGGGTAAAGAGTATGAATGTCCAAGCCGATTGCCTTGTAGCTCAGGAGTTGCCACAGAGAAGAGGAAGGGGTCAAGCTATTCTCCAAAGCACCTGAGGGCAGGACAAGAAGCAATGGATGGAAACTAATCAAGGAGAGAAGCAACCTAGAACTAAGGAGAAATTTCTTGGCAGTTAGAACAATTAATCAGTGGAACAACTGGCCTCCAGATGTTGCGGGTGCTCCAACACTGGAGGTTTTTAAGATACTGGACAGCCACTTGTTTGAAATGGTAATAGGGCTTCCTGCCTGAGCAGGGGGTTGGACTAGAAGACCTCCAAGGTCCCTTTCAACTCTGCTATTCTGTTATATCATATGGAAATACCTTTGGGGGCTATGGCTGGTGCAAATTATACTGCAACATACCTGGAGGCTAATAGGATAGGAGAGGCTGCCTCAAGGAAACAAAGCTTTGAGCATAATCCAATTAATGTTCCATCTTCGTAGGTTTCCTTTATTGCTAACAGGTCTCTCCTGACTTCCCTGAGGCCTATTCCTGAACATCTGGATACCACTGGGAACTTTATGTTTCCTTGTAGGAAGGGAGGTAGTTCTGCCTGTGTCTGCAACTTGCATAGACAAACAGAACAATAATTGAATCAAGAAATGAGAGAAAAATACCCTCCAAACACAGTAGGGAATATTTCCTTATCTAATATAGAGAGCTTCTTTCTTTCTATATATTTTTTTGTCCTGCCTTTATTATTTTTATAGCGAACTCAAGGCAACATACCCATTTTTTTTTCTATTTTCCCAACAACAGCAACCCTATGAGTTGAGTTCGGCTGAAAGAGAGTGATAGTTCAAAAATAGCCAGGTGGCCTAAGGTGGAACTAGAACTTCTGGTTTCTAAGCCAGCACTTTAACTACTACACCAAAATTGCTTTTCATCAGGAATAATTCCCTAGTTGTATCACAGGAAAGAGAGGCTGCCTTCCTTTGTCTCTACCATCTTCCAGCTGGTTGATATTCAAAGATTTGCAATCCTTATATAATTGAGGGTGCCAGGGAGGGAAAAGCTGGCATAGTTTTATACCCATTCTTTATTGGGGGGGGGGGGATAACAAAGCAAAACCATTTGTAGATATATGTGAGGCACCTACTCTAAACCCAAGTACAATTATTCCCAAATTGCACAGTGATGATAGGATGCTACAAGAGAGTTCTTCCTATGTATCTAGGAGTCCCTACCTTTCACCTATAGAAGTGACTCAATAACACAGAATCATTGTTCCATCTTACATTCCACGTGGCCTCTGTTGAATTGTTCTAGTTCAGCCATGATTAGGGATTTCCCAAAGAGAACAATCATACCTGAAAAAATGCATGTAGCCGAAATACCCGCCATCCAAGGAGGCAGTTAGTTGTCTCTTGGCATCAATGGCTGCTCTTGTCTTGACTCTCTTCCAGCTAAAGGCTTTATGACATCAGAGACCTCAGAACGTGCATCCTTCTAAGTAGATGATAGGGTAAGTTCAGAGATGCGTAGAACAGGAGATAGGGAGGGGACACACATTGATAGGTGGGAGGGTAGGTTTCATCCCATTTCCGAACTTTGGGTCTAAGGAACTATGTGGAAAGAAAATCTCCAACTACTTAGAAGATTGAACTAACAAGAAGGCTTGGAAAAATCCAAGGATTTGCAGCATATCCCTCTTAAATAATCTTAATGAGGAAAACTTAGTAATAGTCAATGAGAGCCAAATGTGAATATTCAGTAGCTATTATGAGGCTTCCTGCCTGTTGGAATGCAGGGTGCAGAATGGAGAATCTTGGCAAAAGAGCTGCCAAGGTGGAATTCCACATTGCCACATTTCATTGCAAGTCCTCTTTTTTTTCCTTCCAAATGTCTACTTTTGTCTTCCTTTGTTTTGATTTTAAACATACCTAAGAATAAAACCAGATGAAATGTAGGAAAAATGGGAAGGAGGCCTTTACAAAGGTCCTTTCCT
Organism: Pseudonaja textilis; assembly: GCF_900518735.1. The sequence goes on along the minus strand of NW_020769316.1, from coordinate 13,386,979 downwards.
TCCATAGTTCCAAAGATGAGTTGAAGATTATGAATGAAGGCAGCTTTCCTAGCCTGTTGTTACCAGAATAGTGGGACTATAACTTCCATGTGTTCCATCCACACCCATCTGAAGGATATCAGACTAGGGAAGGCTGATATAATGACAGCCTTACGATTGTGAAGATTCACATATGGGTCATCCTTTGAAGTTCACAAACTGATTTTGACCCAGCCATGTGATCTATTTTAAGATACTTTATAGAAGTGTTACTTATTGAATTCCTTCAAACAATGGTAATTATCAGTGTAATAAATGGAACGATCAAAGTTTATCCTCAGAAAAGGACTTTAGTTTAAGGAGCAATTTGCGTGTTGGAGAAATCACTGAGCAGGAGTAGCATGTGTAAAGAGTATATTTTGCAATATCCTCTCCCCCTCCTCCTCACACACTACCAGTATATAAGAGATTAGACAGAAGCCTCCTTCCGTGATAAAGATTGCAACAGGGAGTTGGAAAGCCTTCTTTTTAAATAAACAAACAAAAGTGGCTCAAACTACTAACTTACATGCAGTAGAGCTGATGTTGTATTTGCAATGCAAAACTCTTTGCAAAATCAACCACAATATCCCTGTATATAAATCCCTCAGTCTCCAGGTTGAATAAATCATCTCTGCTAAATTTTACATCCACGTTTATCTTTGTTTCCCCTAAAATCAACTGAAATCTTTCTCAGTTGGGCACCATCGTAGTACATAGGTAAGAATTCAGCATTGCAATGCTGACTGAAGAAAGTAGATGTCTTTCAAGATGCAAAATTATTTGTACTGCTTGATAATATTTATTCTTCTACACCAGGTTCGTGAAACTAAACAAGAGGAAGAATGTGTTGGAAGAAATGTCCATCTGGGTTCAGTTCCAAGTGGGGAGAAAGACACTGGAAACATGGAGGCTGTTTGGAAAGATGGTTTAATGATGGACAGGACCACATAGTTTGAGGTCCTGGGCAATTGAGCACATGGGTGAGAAAGAGAGATTTATACCCTTGGGCTTTGAACTTGCTTCCTGTTCCTGTGAAAGAAGTGTATTCTGATTGGTTGTCCTATGAGCCATGCAGCGGTAATTTTGTAGGTTGTCTTGAGTACCAGGCTTGGTTGAATCTTGCTAGGTGATGCAGTCTTTCTAGGTGCTATGTGGTGAGATGGGTAGAGGGCTAATCCTATCATGTCCTGGGGGCCATATCTTAATCCCATCACTCTGCGGCTGAAAACATGGTCAGGGAGTTGCAGGGAGCTGTTTTGTCTTTAAAAACATGTTTCTCCTTTTCTCATCTAGGGAAATATAATATTTTGCCTTTTTAATATTTCCTAAATATTTCATTTTTCTAGGAGAGGGGTGGGTGTTAACTTTCTACAAATGGAAGAGTGCAAAGTTTCTCAAGGCTACATAGGATTATATAGAATGCATGGATTATATCATACTATGCAAGAACAATTTGTAATCCTTCTTTCTAGGTCTTGGAAGAATATAGGTAAGGCCTACATCTTCTGCAAACTTAAATCATATTGAAAGGTCAGCCTGACATGTAGTTTCAGAATTAACTTTAGAAATGTTCTTACCCGAATCAGCATTCACAACAGGACAAAGTGAACTTTCCAGAATAACCTTCCTGAAACCAGAACAATGGAGGAATGAGTGTATTTCCTTCAATTTATTCTTAAATGAAAGCTTGAATGGAAGAGGACGAATAATTTAGCTTTAATTAACTGGATCAAAGAATCTCTGGGATTTTCAGAGATCCAGTTAAAGTTATTCCTCCTCTTTCATCCAGTTTTCCTTTAGTCTGGAAAGTTGAGGCAATTTGCATAAGGCTCCACAGTTTGTTTAACAAGTGCAAGTTGTACTTCACGCAACTGCTAGCTTTTCTTCCATTTTAGATTTTATTTGGATTTCAAGCCATTTTAATGACTGAGAGTCAATATTGTCAAGAAAGATACAGGCCCAAATCCATCCTCAGTCATGGAAGCTCACTATTTCTTCCTTGAGTTGGAATCTATGTTTTTGCTGAAACAAGTTAAGGCTAACTGCCTTTTTAGATGCTGTATCACACTATTGAGTTATGTTGACCAACCACAATTCTAATACTCTTTATAAAACTATTATACAGCCAGCTATACCATCCCATGATGTTGAATTTGATTTATTTTCCCTATATAAAGACTTTGCATGGCCTCTGTTAATATATTATGTTATTTTTCAAAGCATGTATCCAACGATCAAGATTGCTGTGAATTTGTTCTGGTCTATTACAGTATTAGCCATTCCATTCAGTTCTGTACTATCTGTCAATTTGATTAACCTTCCTCTAGCATTTCATCTAGTCCATTTACAACAATGGTGATGGGTTGTTAGGCACAGAATTAATGTTATACAAATAGGAATGCAGTTGACACAGCATTATTTTATTTTTCATTTATTTCAATCCCATCTTTATTATTTTTACAAATAACTCAAGGTGGAAAACACATCCAATACTTCCTCCTCCTATTTTCCCCATAAGAACAACCCTGCGAGGTGGATTGGGCTGACCCAAAGCACCCAGCAGACTTTCATGGCTAATACAGGACTAAAACTCAGTTTCCTGTTTTCTAACCTTAAACACTAGATCAAACTGGCTTTTATTTAATTTAAAGAGGTATCGTTGGTAAGTCCTCTGTTAATACTTTTTAAGCCCATTATAGATGTACCTCATAGTTATACAGTATGACCCATGTTTAAACTAGTTTGGTAATCAGTTTCTTAAAACTTTTTTTAGGATGGGGTGTCAAGCTAAAAGCTCCTAATTCAAATGTTCTTTCTCAAGGAAACTAAAACTGTTAGTTCAGCTATAACACATTTAGAAGGCCATGAAATTCTGCTAGATTGAGAAGGATCCTGGGAGACAAGCAAAGCATGGGAAAAGCAGAAAAAGGAAATTCTCTAGAAATAACTATTCCTGGAATAGCTGCTGTTTTGTTTTTGAAAACATTGTCTTTGTAGTCCTGTCTTTGTCTTTGTAGTCCTGTCCCATTACCACATAATTATACTCCAGTTGCCTCCCTGAACTGACTAAGCACATGATGTGATATATATGCACGATCAAATGCTTGCTATTGTTTATACTCAATTATCTGTGTTTTCTACTTACAATGTATGCAGAAAATTGTATAATTGTATACAGAAGGACTTAAATCTCCTCTTTAAATCTGTCTAATAAGCAATTTGTGCTTTAAATCAATGTGTTCTTGTCTCCAATTCAAATGTACCCCTGGGAAAATTATCCTGCAATCAATCACAAGGCATTTCAAATACTTTGCTAGAAACCACAAATATATCTACAGTGTTCTGACAATCTGTTAAGAAAGTTGTCCAATAAAAAAGTTTTTTTAAAAAGACTAAGCAATCATTTTGTTTTAATTGATCACTGAATCCTCCTCTGTACCTTTGAAAGTAGCCAGAAGAAATGTTTATACATGTACATTTAAAATGTACAGACATTTTTCTACTGTTGTATGTACCAGTTGAAATTGTGAAGTATGCAAAAATCTTTGATAAAGTCAAGAATGATTGTCTATCACGGTCTACAATTTGTGCTAGAATGCAATTACGCACATTTAATGTGGTTGAGAAAGAAGGATGATATGATTACCCAGCCAATGGAAGGTATTTCTAATTTCTGTTTGTGCTGATTTTAAAATACATTTTCTTATACTATCATAATGAAAATCATTAACCTCAATTTTCTGCTTTCTTAGCACTGAATGGACTTAGAGGGCTCATACTGTTATTGAAATCTGAGAATAAGTTTTAAAAAATTGTTTGACAAAATCTCCCCCCCCCCCAAGTGTATTTACAGAATTAGCACAAATTCACTTTGGGAAGCCTATCAATATTCAAATCTTAGCAGAACAAATTGTATGTGGTTAACAAGCTACTTTTTTTTTCTTCTGGTCAGACCACAAAATCTGGTCTAGTTTAAAAAGATATAGGCACCTTCAATCTGGAAAACGGGACTTTGAAAAAGCAAACAGCTGGAACCTTTCAGCTGGCTTATCAGCAACCTGGCTTTTTAACCAATACACAAGTCTCTTCAATGACTTTGTTGAAAGGAGGTTACATAAAAAATAAATATATGAAGCAATGCCAAAATATGGGCTGGTAGGAATTGTCAACTGAGACTCTTGTGATTCATGCCACGTTAGTTTTGACGTCCTTCTTAACCGATGCTATAGTTTGCCAAACTTTTTAGAAGCTAAACAAGTAACTGAATTAAACTGGAAGGATTCCCAAGAGGATAAATTAGCATAAAGATAGTGAGGGCCAGGTGGTAAGAGGATCTTCTCTCTATAGCTTCTGACACATACTGAATAGTACATAGCAAGTGAGGAAACAGCTGATCCAGTCCTGTCATCCATTTCTGGAAAATGTCGAAGACTGGATTGGAATGGAATATATGCTGCTCCCCTTAGGCCTCTAAATAAAGCAAGGTGACAGAGGTTACATTGCTGATTTTTTTTTTTTTACAATACAAGCCTAACAGGCTGGGATTGCCATTCTGTGTGGATAATTGTGCTGTTGGGAAAGATAGGCCAGTGATAAAACAGATGATAAGTTAGCAATAATTGCTTGTCTTTGGAGATACCGCTGAACTTAGAGCTCTGGGGAAACATTTATGCTGGGAAATATCCCTGAGATGTGATCAGATCTCATTTTTTCAACATTAACTCAAACAAAGACAGAGATTGGCCTATGGAAGAGAAGGAGGGTGAGTATCAGCCAGTTTCTTTCCACCCACATCTGTGGGACACCACTGCATCCCTCATGTTCAGATCTGCTTGTTACACTCATGTTGTAATTTGCACCAGGGATCAATCCTGGCAACAGGTGAACTCTACGTGGAAGAGAAGAACTGAGAATAGAAGTATGTCTGAACTGGCAGAGACAGCATGTCTTTCTCTGCAATCCAACTAACTAGAAAGATTGAAGACTCAAAAAAGTACCACTTTGCATATGTTTCTTTCCTGTGGTTCACAATGTCATCCTTAAAAGCTTTGGAGGACCAGCACATCAACCAATGGCCCATGGCACATGCAAGCTCCTATAATGCAGGGGTCCCCAAACCCTGGCCTGTGGAGTCCATGGCATGCCAGAACCGGATGTTCTGAACCAGCTCCCCAAACACAACAAACTCTCCAATGTGAACTCAAAAGATTCCTTTATTAGGAATGCCAGCAGCCCCAACAAAAAGTTTATCTTGCAGGCTAACAAGCTGGTCCATTTGGGAGATGAATAGTTGTCTGCTGCACCTATTCATCTCCACCTCCTGCCTTTTATCCCCAGAGTTAGGATGGGGCCTCACTAGCAGAGGTGGCTCTTCTTTCCGTATGATCGGCCAACGACTTTCTGCTGCTCTCCCCATTCTCTGCCTTCTGTGCAGCCATGCATCAGGCACTGGATCCGGCTGTTCCTCCTCTTCTTCATCAGCCACCTCCAGACCTGGGGGCTGTTGACTCTCCATCTGAGAGCTGATGGATGAGCCAGGCTCTGCCCCCCTCTCTCTGTGTGTGTCCCCCTCTCTCTCTGTCCCCCTCTCTCTGTCCCTCTCTCCCAGCTCCATTCCCACTTCCCCATTGGAGCTCCCAGGTTGCTCTGATGCTGAGCCTGACCCCCACGCTTCCTCCTCCTCCTCTAATCCGGCTGCTGGAGGGGCCAGTGGCCGACAGTCCACAACACCGGGCCATGCAAACAAAGGAAGCACCATCCCCGGGATGCAGGCTCCACGTAAAACCACATCCCCTCCAGTCAACGGAAAACCTCTCTTCCTAGAACTGATCCCTGGTGCCCCAAAGGCTGGGGGCCACTGCTCTAAAGGTATTTGATAGAGCTCAATTCTATAGACAATGGAATAAATAAAATGAAGTGAAACGCTAACATTTCAGGAGACTAAGAAACCTCATGAGATTTATAAATCTCATTTTGGCGTTCTCACCTGAAATCTTGAAAAACATCAGACAAAAGTGTCAAAATCTCATGAAATTTCAAATATGTGAACATCTTGCAAGAATTGCCAGTTTTCTGAGATTTTTTTCGTCTATCTATCCTCCACATTGATGTTATCTATTTAGCGTGCACACAGATACACATATGGATGCCAGCTTTAAGGCTATATTAAGAGCCATGATGGTACAGTGGTTAGAATGCAGTATTACAGGCTAATTTTGCCAACTGCTGGCAGTTCTATCCTCACCAGCTCAAGGTTGACTCACTCATCCTGTTTTCTACTCCAACCACATTTCACTAAATATTAAGAGTGTCATGGCTGCCACAAACTTAAAGTACTCCAATAGACTTGCTGGCTTACTCTGTCCCCTAAAGGACATGAATTCAAGCACCAAATATTCCTTTTGTAAACAGATCTCTATCCCTTTGTTATCATGGTTTCCTTTTACCCACTTCCGCATTTTCTGCCAGGGTATATTGGCTGGTAAGTGTTCAGTGTGTAACAGTCCTTCTTCTTGCATTTCCCCTTCTCCCAACTTTGAAAAGGCTTGAATAAAGGCTTTGGATTCCTAAGCTTTCTCTCTTTGTCATTCATACACACACACACACACACACACACACACACACACACACACACACAGGCTGAAAGAACTATCACTCCATCTCTCTGCAAGGTCATTTAACCTAACTCTCTTGAGCCATATAGTTAATTGAACTCAATGCCCTAAGCACTGGTTGAGTATATTCACTCTTGTGCACTGATGTTAAAGATTAAGTACAAGGCTGCCAAAGAGACTCCTTGGATAAACTCCCTGACTTGTATTTTCTTGGTTCTTTTTGTTTTCTTCCTGGTTATGACTCTCCCTCTTGGTATGGCTTGGAAGTGCAGAGGGTATATCATAACCAAGATAAATTATTGCCCAATGCTTATCTCATTAGGTAGCTGAGCCTCCAGTTAGAAGCTATCAAAAGTACTTGCTGGAATACAACTTATTTTTTCTAGTGAGTGTACTTCTAGAAAATAATATAATTTCAAATAATAGTTCCCTGTATCTCCAATTTCAGACCATTGTTGGCAGGAGGTTGCTAGGAGCTGTAATTTGGAGTTTATAGGTTCCCCATCTCCCCACATCACATAGGGAGTAACACTGTGGAGAAATTGAGACAAACTCTTAATTACTGTTAGGAAACTAGATATGATAGTTTGTAAGACACGCCAAAAATGCGCACGCATCAGACACGACCTTATTTTATTTGAATCCAGAATCTGGATTCAAAGGACAAACTGTGATACATGGGCATACACACAACTCGTGTAGGGACCATCTCAAACCAAACATAACTTTTTACATAATATTTCCAAAGGGTATAATATTTGACCTGACATTCTAGGACTATTTTTAGTGGGGGAAAGAAATGAACAAAACCAACTTTGAATGCTAGTTATACTGGGGCTTTTAAAGTGGTAAAATAACTTTTATGGCATCCCAGTTAGGAAGTTTATATGAGAGGAGAGGAGAGGAGAAAGAAAGAAAGAGAAAGAAAGAAAGAAAGAAAGAAAGAAAGAAAGAAAGAAAGAGAGAGAGAGAGAGAGAGAGAGAGAGAGAGAGAGAGAGAGAGAGAGAGAAAGAGAAAGAGAGAGAGAG
>NW_020769316.1:13349799-13379215 GCF_900518735.1 Pseudonaja textilis | reverse complement strand
AGAAAGAAAGAGAAAGAGAAAGAAATAAAGAAGGAAAGAAAGAAAGAAAGAAAGAAAGAAAGAGAAAGGAGAGAGAAAGAGAGAAAGAAATAAAGAAGGAAAGAAAGAAAGAAAGAAAGAAAGGCCATTCAACTTCAGAGCGATAACCTGTTTCCTTGTATAGGCCACTGAGCTCAATGAGTTCATCTGATCCTCCAAGGACACTGCTTTCACTTTTAAATGGCAGGGAAGAAAAATAAACCAAACAAGACTCAGCAATATATTGCATACTTATTGCAAATCCTCTCTGTGCATGTGGAAGAATTTCACAGCTGTCCCTGCCAACATCCACCACCTGGTAGAGAAAGAACAACAACAACAAAAAAAATGACCTAGATATAGCAATGCTTATTCATCTCTAAAAATTGCTGGAGCTCTGGCAGGAAAGCCTCATCTACAAAACCCCTTTCTGAGAAGAGGAGGCAGTCAAAAGCCCCGAGGCTGAGGAATCTGAAGAGGAAATGGGAACACTTTAAGAAGCTTAATTTTTTTAAAAAAAATCAACATCTCCAAAGCAGACTTTATGGAACACGTGTTTTCCACTTGAGTTGGCATTATAGTTCCTATAATATCCAGGTGACAGGCTGGCTAATTATATGGGAAGTTCCAATCCCAGCCCATCTCGAAGGATCCAGGTGAAAAGGTGATTGATCCAAAGCTAGAGTAAGGAAGACATTTGGGTTCCTGAGTTGAGCACACAAACTCCTTATGGAGGAGATGGCTCTCAAGCTTCAAGTCAATCTCAACTCAGTAACTTCATGTCCAGGGAGCTTCCTTGATACAGACCTGGTCTGTCCCAGCTTTGTTCTGGAATAGCCAAGAATAACTGGAAAAGTGCCACTACCCTAGATATAAAAAATTGGATTCAAGACGTCCCAAAAGTGCTTTTTCATCAGGCTACTGGACTTTGTTTTTCTTTGAAGACATTTCACTTCTCATTATTCAACAGAGCTGAAGAGGCTTCTTGGATGAGAAGTGAAATGTCTTCAAAGAAAAATAAGTCCAGCTGCCTCTTGAAAAAGCACTTTTGGGACAACTATGACCTGGATGACTGAGAATCTCCATAGACAGTGGATTCACGAAATGTGTAATCTACTCATTTTTGAAAAGGCTGTTCGTTTTCTATCAGTCAAAAATGACGCAGCATGTTTCCCTTTGACATAGATTTATTAGTTAACAAGAATGGTTGTTATATGCAACCTAACATACTGCTTTGTGTGACCTAAAAATGTGACCTATTTATGTAATTCATATGAATATAGTAGTTAAATATTTAGACCTTTTCCTTTTCGACATATTTTCTTTTTGTTTTGGTATTATAATTAAGACTAATTAATTTGTTGGGAGGTATTTATATTAATCTCTTTTGTTTCCCCATATTGTTTTATTTTTTAAAAAAATACAATTATATACAATCATATAAAAAGGTAAAAATAAATGACTCCCAAAGGATTTTACTCCACTAGCATTTCTGGTGTGGTGCTCATCTCCGTTTCAAGGCCACTGAGCCAGTGCTGTCTGAAGATATTTCTGCGGTCATGTGGTCAGCATATGTCATGAAGTGCTGTTACCTGCCCACCAAAGTGGTACCTATTAATCTATTTGCATTTGCTGTCATGCCCGTTGGAGTCTGACTCTGAGGAGGAAGCCGAACAGCTGACAGGGAGTGTGGCTCCATTGGCTGTGGGGGAAACTGGGGAAGGGCAAAGTCTGGCTGGGCAGAGCAGAGAAGAGGTAGAACAAGGGAGAGGGAGTTCAGAGGAAGATCCAGGCCCAGCCCCTCTTCATCCTAGGGCACGCAGGGAGGAACGGAGAAAAGAACAATGTGGGTTGCGTAGCTTACAGGGAGGAAAGGGCCCTGATTCCCTTTATTAACTGCAGCTGGGAACACAGTTTATAAAAAAAAGCAAGCTGCGTGTGGCAGGCTGTTGGGAACAAACATGACTTTATCTTGTGTTGTCCTGGCTTATCTGTGTTCCTGGCATCTTCCCAACTGTGTGAGTTTTGCTGTGCTTTCAAGTCTGAAATTCTTGCTCCTGCCCTACTGAACTAATTACTTCAGTTTGGCTTGTTTGGACTTTAAGTTACAGTTTGTGTTTACCCTGTTTCGGACTTAATTTTCTGCAGTCAAAGGCTGTTCCCGGGAGAGTTTTTCTCCAGCCAGAAGGTATCCTGGACACTGGGGGCAAAGTTGGAGATAATAATGGGACTCTTATTATCTGACTATGTTGCCTTTGTGCCATGCCCCAGGTCATCACACTTGCATGCTTTCGAACTGCTAGGTTGATAGGAGCTGGGGCGAGGATGGTAGCTCACCCTGTTGGCTGGCAGTCGGGTCTCAAACCCAGGCTGTCACCTCTCCAGCTGACAAGCGCAGTGTCTTGACAGTTGAGTCACTGCACCACCCATACAATCATATAGCTTTGCAATATATATATATTTTTTAAAAAAATCCCGTTCTAGTCTATAATCATAGGATTTTCTCAAACTGTCCCGTTCAAGTATTAATTAAGTTTATTCTTCTTAAGTCAGACAAAGTTGGTTAAAAGTTGCCACCTGCTGGAATAATGCCTACAGTAGTGATGGCTAACCTTTTCAGCACCGAGTACCCAAAGTGCACCTGTGTGTGCGCGCAAACCTTCCCAAAATGAAATGTGTGTGTCTCCTACACATGCCTCCTGCCCCCTGCACATGTGCACACATCCCCTGCCTGCGTTCCACCCCACCATGCATGCAAAACAGAGACCCAAAGACTAGCTGGCCCACAGGAGGTACGGGCACATGCATGGCAGAGCTGAGCTGGGGCGATGGCTCACGTGCCCGTGGAGAGGGCTCTGCGTGTCACCTCTGGCATGTATGCCATAGGTTCGCCATCATGGGCCTAGAGGGTCCTTCTTAAATTATAAGCAAAATGGCAATACCTACAGCTGTTACAAAACTACTGAAGAAAGCCTAACATTGTTCTTCATTCTCTTTAAAGACAGCTATGTGGATTTCCTCTTGAATTCTGTTATATAATAACACTCATACGGAACAGATATATGTGCAATATAATTGCACTCATTCAATAGATGCCATGTTTAGTCTGGCCCTCTGAATCCCTTGACCCATCTGCAGTATAACCACCATGCCACTCAAGAGGTTTCTGAAAAAAATGAGGATTATGTTCCTTAGGTCATCTACAAGCTTTGCATAGAAGTCTGCTCATACTTTTGGCTGCTACCGATCTGCTGCTATTGTGTAATAACAGGTTTCATCATCCTTGGGCCAAAAGCCATCAACAAACACTCCAGCTTGGCCTACGTCTTTAATCGCCCAGCTGTTTGCTGTTCCCTTGCAGACCTTCTCCTGGAACCTATATGGAACCCATGACTGTTCATACTCGTTCAGATATTCAGCTCAAAGGAGACATATTTGGCCCTTCTTCAGTTTAATTTTTCCCCTGTAATTATCCAGGCTTGGCAATTTATTCATACATGACAGAGATGTGGAGGAAGCTGACTTCTGTCTCCTGTTTCGTGTCACTGCCTTGCATTTCCATAGATGCCACCAAACTAGAAATGGCAGGCCAATGTTTGCTAAAAATTAATTACTTCTTTCACATTACTTCATTGGAGCCAGTTGTCCTGAACAGCTCCAGCTTTAGCAACAAGGTAAAGTATTATTCCTGGACAATAATATTACTTTTGAATAAAACATTCATGCTTCTTTTCTTCCTCCTTTTAGATTTTGTCATGGTTTGTACCAGCATACTAAAAGGTTGCTATTTAAGAAATTACATTGAGAAGCAGTGATGGAAATAGAAAAGATAAAAGATTGACAATGTCAGTCTTCCGAGATTCCCCTCCTCTCAATTTATTTAATGAAAGCTGTGCAGACCTGGGATTTTTTGATGGTCTTCCCTCTAAGGGCCAACCACCTCCCATCCTGTTTAGCTTTCTGAGCCCAAAGTAAATTGGGTATGGTCATGGGATGGAAAGCAATTAACATGTTTGTATGACTTCAGCCAGAAGGCCTTTAAATAGTGTTTGAATTCTTCTATTATTGTTGTTGTTGTGATTATTATTCATATTTAAAAGGCAACAATAGTAGAAGGTCAGTCACTCTGGGAAGTCCAACCAACCAAACTTAGGATCCCACAAGGCAAAAGGCTTTTTGTGTGTGTGCACACATGTGTGAAATTACTGCTTTAGCTAGTTTATATTGTTACACTCATTATTTATGTCCCTCAACTTTACTTCTATGTTAGGAACATAATAGTAATGAATTGTATTTTCACCTTCAAGAGGCATCCATAGAATCAGAATCTTCTTAATTACAAGGCAAACTCCTCCTGTGGAGTATAAATGTACACTGTTAGAGCACATGTACAAAATAAGGCAAAAATTGCCTTGTTATATTTAATTTTACCCTTTGTTCCCTGAGGACCCTACGGATGCCAATGTCCAAATCTCAGTTTCAGTTCATTAAAATATACGCAGACCAAACAAGTTTAAGAACTCTTAAGGATTCTGAAGGCCTAAGTAAGAAGATTGTGGATGGTTGAAGCATTCTGTGTGTTTCTGAGTGAAGTAAACCTGACCCAAGAAATGAATAATGATGAAGGTTTTATAACGGTAAGAGAAAGGAGATTCATTTATGGGAAGCGCATGTATATTATAGGGATAGGCATTCTACAGAGGAGAGTAAACAATATTCTTTCTACGTGTTTGTACCTGGGAAGAAGAACAGAAGGAAGTAATCTAAGATTAGCAGACTTTTAGACAGAGTATATCCTTACCTATTTATTTATTTATACCCTTGTTTTCCCTGGTAATTAACAGGTTATTAAGTGCTGAAAAGTTATTAAAATCCCACTTGTCTACTTATATGTTTGGAAGGTACCCTTCTAAAACTTGCCACTTGACTTTATATTATGATTATTCTATCAATTCACATGGATATCATCTAATTGACTGGGTGTTGACTCCTATGATTCAGATGTTATCCAAGGACAAAAGAGTCATAGAGATATCCCATAAAACAAATAGTGTCCCCAGCCTTTTTGCAAAATTAGTGGCGTCAAATCCAGGAAGTTTTAAAATTATTTCCATTACGCTCTGACACAGGAAACAAATCTGTGCACCCATCTTGATGCTTGAAGCTGTGTTATTTTATTGCTGCATTACCCATTCCCAAAGGCTCTGCACCCTAATGACTGGAAAAGCCCCCTCCCATATGTAAAGATAATTCTTACACATTGCCTTGATTAAAGTCTGTAGTTTAGGGGGAGAAATGAAAAAGAACAGTGAAAAGGACATGTTGCAAAATAGCTTTTTTTTCCCATTAATGTTCTCAAAAGGGAACACTGTGAGATTTTTTCTTATGAACAACTCATAAATCAATTTTTATCAAGTGCCAAATTTCACTTAGATGTTAAAGGAAATAATCTTTTGTTTCTAATATACGAAGGCTGGGGGGGGTGTTCTAACTAAAATATGAGAATACTCTCCCCCATGCCATCTCAAAGAACAAGAGAGGGGAGAGGTAGGCAGGTAGGTAGGTGGGGGGGAGGGGAGAGGGGGGGGGGGGGGGGGGAGGAAAGGAGACAAAGAGATAAATTAAGGGGTCCTTGGTATTTTCTGATCTGGCTGTTTGCTTGCAGACTAGTGGTGGGATTCAATTTTTTTACTACCGGTTCTGTGGGCATGGCTTGGTGGGTGTTGCTTGGTGGGCATGGCAGGGGAAAGTTACTGCTAAATCCCCATTCCCTCCCTACCCCACTAATTTCTTCTGTGCAGGGCAACAAAAGAAGACCCAGTCAATCAGCTGGGACTTGGGAGGCAGAGAATATATGGGGGCTGGCAGGCCAGTCAGAAGTGGAATTTTCTGGTTCTCCAAACTACTCAAAATTTCCACAACCGGTTCTCCAGAACTGCTCAGAACCTGCTGAATACCACCTCTGTTGCAGACGTTTCATTACTCAAACTAGGTAACACCATCAGTGCTAGTAAGGAGTGGAGAAAGCAAACCCCATTCAACTGCTCCCTCAATTGGGAGCAAATCCCACGCTTAGCACTGACGAGGTTACCTAGTTGGGTAATGAAATGTCTGCAGGAAAGCCACCAAGTTCAGAGAGCATCGTTTCAACCCTGAGCTACATATATTCTCTTTTATTGGTAAAATAAATTAAATCATTTCAAGGCGCTCTCTTTCAACCCTAACACGCCATACAGGGTTATTGTTGTGGGGGGGCGGGGGAAAGGAGGAAGGAGTTTTATGTATATTCATCATCTTGATTTACTCATAAAGTAATAAAAATGAACTAAAAATCAAATAGGTAGGTAAGTAAATAAATAAAGCCTCAGGGATGTGTTCACGTCCTCCGTGCACTTAGTTTAGTTTATTGTCATTGCACCTCATACGACGAAATTTAAATGCCATCTTTAGTGTACATTATAATTATAAAAATAAAACACAGATATATTTCACATTCTATACAATTGAACTGAAAACCCGCTTTTGCATTAATATTGCACTATACACTGGACTAGAAAAAGAATTTCTCTTTATTCTAACCTGCAACATACAAGTTTTCTTTCCTTTCTCCTTTGCCAGCCACCATTAAAAAGGACGTTGCGCCCTCTGCCGGTTCTTGCCAGCATCACAACCTGCCAAAATTTTCCAACCTCCCGCTGCTGTCCGTCCTCCTCCTCTATTTCCCCACTTTTGGGCCATACCAACTATCCTTGAAGGGAGGGGAGTTGCAGTTGCGTCTTTCCTCAAACTGAACGCCGGCGCTGCGGCTTTCCTCAAACTGAACGTCGAAGCCGCTCCTTTTCACCGCGACTCGGATGAACAGGAGAGCAGTAGAGAAAATAGGAGAGAGCGACCGGGCGAACCACGGCCAAATGGGAAAGCTCCCCGTCGAGAAAGGAGCAGGTGGTTTAGTCCACAACATGGCGGCCACCATGAAGAAAGCGGTGAGAGGGCTGGGGAGGGCAGGAAAGCGAACTCGGGGCGGAGTGGCGGCTGTTCTACTGTCTTACCTTCCCCCCCTCCTCCCCCTCCGTGATGTTTTCCCCGGCGTTTTCCTCAGTGGAAGCTGAGGAGCGGGAGGAGGCCGGAGAGCGTCCGGAGGAGGAGGCCTTAGGCCTGGACAGGCGGAGGCCGTGAGCGGCGTGACCTGTCTGAGATGGAGGCGCGTTAAAGCGGCCGGGAAGGGGGATGGGAACCCCATTTGTTTTTGCCTTGAAATTAGCGTGGCATCCGGTAAAGCAGCCTCTATTCCCAACCTGGCGCCTTCAGCGTTTGGAAGGAGATGCCATGTGGAGGCGGGGCCTCATTCGGCGGCGTAAAACGTGTACAGCTCTCTTTGCTGCCTGCAGAGGGCGCCGTACAGCTTCAGGCTGAGGGCCCTCTAGGTTTTTTTTTTTTTTAAGGCATCAGCCGCTGAAGTGTCACGTGATTCTGACTGCTGGCTGAACCAGGCTCCCCCCCCCCAAACAGGGAGTGGAGACCACGAGGAAATCCTAGCCTGGGAGGTTGGAAAAGTTTCCCCCCCCGCCCAAAAGGGCACGGTTAAACCCCTTTCCTGGTTCCCAGCAGATAAATTCATCAGGGAAATGTCAAGGAGTCCAGCTCAACTGAAAAAAAGAGGTTTTGTTTCCACCTTTAGTTTGGGAATGCATGCAGGCTCCATTTCTTCCAATGTCAAAGGCTGGTCTTGGGACAGAATAATCAACCAATTGCCCTCGGAAGTTGTTGGGAGCGCCATCACTTGAGACTTTCAAGAAGAGATTGGACTCCCATCTGTCAAAAATAGTGTAGGGTCTCCTGCTTAGGGGGAGGGGGGGGGTTTGGACTAGATGTCCTACAAGGTCCCTTCCAACTCTGATTATCTGCTGGCATTCCTTCCCCATGTGCACCTCAGTAAGCAGCAGCACTTGGCAGATGCTTGGAAGTCAAGCATTGGGGAATCTGATCAGTGCTATTGGGGAGCTGGGTGCGAGCTTTGCCCCTTTGGTGCTTACGTGCACTGTTTTGACTCACAGAACCGAAAAGCAGCACACTGAGGTACTGGTTCAGGTCTTGGGCCGGAAACTAGGAGGCTGTGAGTTCTAGTTTTGCCTTTGGAATAAAAGCCAGTTGGGTGACTTTGGGACCAGTCAGTTTTTCTCAGCCCAACCCAACTCATAGGATTATTGTGGAGAAAATTAGAACATTTGATAGGTACATCACCTTGAATTGATAAAATAATAAAGGCAGGATGAAAAAATAAATAAACAGGGCACTCACCGTGCTCCCATGCCACAGATCTGGTTAATATTTGGTTGGGAGACTAGGAATTGTCATAACTATAAAGAGGACTGGAAGATAAAATACAGTCCTTAGTTCTCTCTAAGCTTCATTTACTTGCAGATGTTTTGGTTGTCTAGCTAATGAAACATTTCCAAGCAAACAACCAAGCTCAAAGAGAACCAAGGTTTCAGCAGTTGAATCATGAACTACATATATTCTCTTCTATTGGAAGATTTAAAAAAAACACCCAACAACAACTGACAATAAAACAATCACCAGTTACTCCCTACCCATAAAGCTTTCCAGGATATGAACACAAACTTATAAGGATGAATTCATTGGCCAACACTTTTTCAACAGAGCCTCAGCTTTACCCTTTTGTCAACCTCATGCCTAGAAAGGATTACTGTTTTGTGCATTTTCTATTTAGTGTTTCTTGCTTTGGATTTAAACATCAAAATAGCCCCTGTGTTGGCTGGATGTATTTTATTAATCCGGTTTTAAGAAGTTACAATTGTTGTGCAAAAATGTTACTTTTAAAAAACTATATGATCAAACCCAGATACTTGGTTGTCCTGAGGCAAGTTGTGTTTTTACTTTGCAACAAAATTGCAAAGTAAATAAATTATTTTTATTTTATTATTTTATAAATAATAAAAATAATGAAACATTCAGCTTTGACTTTAGGGGCAGAAGATTCTCAGTCATCCAGGTAAAAATGTCTGGGAGTTAAATCATGGCAACTGGACTTATTTTCTTTTGCTTTGAAAAGTTTCACTGCTTATCCAATTAGTTTCTTCAGACTGAGCAGTTTCATTAGGGGAATCCAATATGTATGTCCTCCAGGGTGGTTTCATTTCTCATCTAATTTGAATAAGCTCATTAACTAAGTATGCAGAAACTTATTTAGAGTTGGGTTGCTCCTAAATCCTTTTTCCTAGGTGGGCGGCTAAGTTATGCTTTAAAATCAAAAGCATAAATGGAGAATATAAGTTTTCATGTATCCCCCCACTAATCTTTTAGTTATTTGCTTAGTTTTATTGGAAAAGTTTCAGTAAAACTAATAATTTTATAAAACTTTTCAGTCAGTAATGAAGGCCAGTTTCAGTCAAACTGCTGAGCAATAAGCAAATGGCAACCAATGCATTATTTTTTTTAACCATCCAGGTAGTGTAGTATATAAAGCAATATTTGTAGTTCAAAAGAGCATGAGGTTGAAGAAGTATGCATTAGATGATCTAATTAGACTGCATTAGATTGATGTTAATCTTGGGATTATTTTTCTTTGCTCCAAATTAATTGGGGGGAGAAAACCAATCCATTCTTCCATCTTTATTCTGTTCATCTTCCCTTTTTATTTGTTTGCTTTATTTTTCTGGATAGTAGAATATTCTGTGGAATTCTTGGGGCTCTTTCTGAGTTTGGTTGCTCGCTTGCTTGTGGGCATTTCATTACCTGCCTAGGTAACATTATCAGTGATCGTAAAGGGGATAGCTTGTTCTTCCAGTGTTGGGGTGTGTATGGTTTTCTCCTTGGGAGTTCCTTGATTAGGATATTGTTTTCTACTTGATTGTTTGTCTGGTGTTAATGCCTGCTTATCTGAATACTGCTATTGAAACTGATATGTTCTGGTCTTTTTTTGTTCCCTTCTTCGCTTTTTGTTGTCTC
Organism: Pseudonaja textilis; assembly: GCF_900518735.1. The sequence goes on along the minus strand of NW_020769316.1, from coordinate 13,369,228 downwards.
TTTTGACAGACATGTAAATATGTTTTATTTCTATGTGTCTATTGATGGCTGATTGGTCTGCCAAACTTCCAGGAATTCCTTAATATTTTGGTTTTAGTTTGATCCAAAATGTCCACTGTTTTCCCCTTGAAAATATGATTTGAGTCTGTCCATATGTTGTGAGAATAAGGAAGTGTGATTATTTTTCTGTTGATTTGTTAGGTATTTTCTATTTTTATGGACATATAGTTCTCCTATTTATACATTAGTCTGTCCATCTATCCTCATGCCATACCAGTTTAAGGTATTGATGTAGTTAAACTGTAGCATGATAACATTAATCCATAAAGAGGTTTGCTTGCCTTTTACTGTACAGTCATCTGAGACATCTGTTGTACTTAGCATTATATGCAGACTTAGCTATTTTGGCCAGCTAAACATGCCCTAGCTTAATGTTATATGTAAATCAGGCCACTATGACTTATTTGTTTATGATCTCAGGTGTTTCCTATGGTTACAATTGTGTATGCAAATATCCTAAGGATTTTTACTTATACTCTCCCTGTATTCCTTGTCTGTCAAAGTTATGCTTTCGTTCTGTCAACATCTTGTCTGTATTAAATATGTAATCACTTCCTGTTTTAGAACATAACCTGATTATTCTCTGACAAGCTGAAATAATGGTGTGTATATATAACTTAGTTTAACTGAAAAAAACAGATTATTATTCACATCCAATATATTTGAGGAGCTCTTGTTTTTTGTTTAGGCAGCAGAAGACGTTAACGTTACTTTTGAAGATCAGCAGAAAATCAACAAGTTTGCTAGAAACACCAGTAGAATTACAGAACTAAAAGAAGAAATAGACGATAAGAAGGTAACCAAAATCAGACAATTCCCAAATCAAATCAAATAAATACTTTTTTTCTGTAAGGTTAATTGGCAAAAATGTGTGCGCTACCATCCAAAGCCTTTGGTTAATTTGTATGGCAGTGGTATTCAGGAGAACTGGCAATGGTACAAATATTAAAAGCTCAGATTTCTCTCATTGATTTAGCAGAGCAGGAAGAAATTTGCTGCAGAAATATTTCTTCTACCATGTTATTATTGGCATATATTTCTCCTTTTGGTTAATGGTGTAAGGTAAAGTTTGATGTGGCCTCAAATTGGCCACAAAGGTTTTCAGAATTGCTGGGAGTTGAATGGTGTACAAATGTTATTAATTATCTCAGGATAGCAACTCATTTTTCCCACAAAATTAAACTGAACCATACTTTACTTTTCCCCTGCAAAAGAGAGACTTTTTCAGTATTCTGTCGTATTCTACATTTCTCTGAACATGGATAGTAACCACACAACCCAGTGGTGAGTTTCCAAATTTCTTCCTACCTGTTCTGAGAGAGCACTTTGTGCATGCGCGCAGGACTCAAAGACCACCCTCTGTATCAATGCTGATGAGCTGTGCTGTTTTTTAGTCAGCTGAGGTGTGGCAATCCTCTCTGCTGCGCGAATCAGCTTATCTAAAAAACGGAATATAGGAGAAGTAATGGTGGGGGCAGGTGGGCAGGGCCAGCCAGAGGTGGTATTTACTGGTTCTCCGAACTACTCGAAATTTCCGCTACTGGTATGCCAGAACTGATCCAAAGTGGCTGGCTACCACCTCTGACGCAGCCATATAGTTAAGAGAGCATTTTAAATATAAGTAAGTACTTTGTCAAATCTGTTATGACTGTGGAAATTAAAACCAATCAAGTCACCAAATTGAATCACTAGACTGGGTGTTTCAAAATCAGTTTAAATCAAGTCACTTTGTAGAATCATATTGACAGTCCATTTGCCATTAAAACCTATCACTGTATTTTAATCATTTAAATTTATCCCTTTCAGTGTTGAGAGATAGCTGGTAGGGTAGCTGGTTCTACTCTTTTGAATTTTGTCCTAAAGCTGTTCCTTAGATAATTACACCTAGTTTAGAATTACATACATAAATACATGTGTGTGAGTGTGTGTGCACGAAACATATAATGGTTTATCCTAAGTTGAATTACAATCCATATCACGATGATGGTTAAATTGGTGGGAAAATAACTTGATTTCTTAAACACAGAAACAACTCCAGAACCTGCAAGATGCTTGTGATGACATTCTAGTGCTTGATGATGATTCATTATTGATACCATATCAAATTGGAGATGTCTTCATTAGTCACCCACAAGTTGAAACAGAAGAGATGTTGGAGGAGGCAAAGGTATGTTCTGTTCCTTGTGCTACTTCTGTGGCTCTTTTAAGATATTGAATCAAGGAAAGATTTGGGGGGTGGGGGGGAAGAAACTGACAAATACTTTTCCAGGTAGTCTTCTTTCCTCTATTGTATCTATCAATGAATCACTTGTTTTTTCTTGCTCTCAACAATTTCTCAGCATCACAGTTCAAAAACATTGATTTGTTGTTGTTTTGTTCAGTCTTTCTGATTGCCAACTTTCACAGATATAAAAACTATGTTTTGGCAATGCGTATCTTTGTCATCAATGTGATGTTCTCTGATATTGAACATAATATTGGTTTTTGCACTCTCATTTTTCAACTTCAACAAAAGAGTCATGAAAGCTTTATTCTTTCCAGCCACTAAAATAATATCATTAGTATATCTGTATGTTTTGTTTTCCTGGCAATGTTAACACCATCTTCTGTTTGTTTCAGTCTCATAATAAGTCCAGCATATACATTGAAGGTTAATATTTAACTTTGATGCAGTTTATTTAACTGCTTTTCTGGTTTTGAACTTATGAATGGCTCCATATTCCATTCTAATTGTTGTTTACTGGACCACATAATAATTAATGCACAGTATTGTTCAGATTAAGCATTCAGTAACATTAAAACACCCATGGATAATAATAATAATATATATAAAAACTTCAAATTGGGTGAAACATTTTAAGTATGCAAATAAGGTGGTCTGATGGATTCATATTTTTAAGAACTGTCTATAACTCATGATCTTCTAAATCAGAAGTCTAATCAATAAAGGAAAAAAAGTTGTTTTAGTTGTTAACAAATACGCTTATCTTTAAGGTGACACAGAAACTTCATTGATTTTGCTGTAATAGATGAATGTTTGGAAGGAAAAATGTTTCCTTGAAATCTTTGCTTAACATTTTTCCATTTCTTTTCTTTGTCAGAAAAACTTACAGGAAGAAATTGGAACTTTGGAAGCACAAGTGGAATCCATCCAAAAAGTATTATCAGATCTTAAAGTCCAGCTTTATGCAAAGTTTGGCAACAATATAAATCTCGAGGCAGACGATAATTAAATAGGAATAGAAATAGTATTGGATGTTTTTGTACTAATTATTTTTGCTTCATGGTCAGTTTTTTTGAGAAACCCGTCTTTTCTTTAAATTACATTTTTGTTTCATGTATTTAATTACATACATTCTTATTTATATGTTTGTCTAAATTCTCTGGTGTGTTATTAAAGGTGGGTGCTTAAAAGTTTACTGAAAAAGGTAATAAAGCTCACAGAAATACATTCTCCTTTCATGGCTATTATATAAGTACATTTTAGGAAAAAACATTTTTAAATGTTAGCGAAAGACGGTTCATTGAGAATAAGCACAAATTACAAACGAGTTTTAATATTTAGCAAAAATTATCACTCAAAATGCATCTTTGAAAGAGATAGGAAAGCTTAAAAATCAGTTCTGTAGAGCAGCCTAATCCAAATCCATGTTGATTTTCAAGTATTATTTAATTCAATCTAAAGTGGGGAGTTTGGAGTAAGTGAACATTTGATAAGTAAACAATTGCATGTTGTGAAAAAACCCCAACATTTTGATTTTTTTTTTCAAAAAAAAAGTTGAAGGGACAAATGATCAGTTAATCATATAATTGAACAAGTTAAGCCATGTAAGTATCTGTCTTCCAAAGCAAAAGGAAAATAAATGCTCAAATTACCGATGCCACATTGAGGTTACAGAGAAGCATTGTAGTGAAGATTTTATGGAAAGCAGGGAAATTCATTCTGGCAAGGAATTAAATTAGATCCATCTTTACATTTTACAACCTGCAAACTGATCCAATCAGTTTTCCTTAAGGCTATAATTGGTGTGTATCTAACGCAGCCTTGAGGCCAGACTTGCCAAGCATTGAAACCCAATCCTGGTCCAGAAAACTAATAACTTGAATCAGAGTTACCTTAAATCCCAATGAATTACTAGTCACTGGAGAAATACAACGACAATTGGCAGTTAATCTGTGAGTACAAGTTTACTACCTATGGGTTCTGATCTGAACACTTAAGTAAGCTGGAATGGTTAAAGAAACTTTATGGAACTATATGGAACCTCAGAAGGGACTGGCTCAAACCCCAGAAATTTACTGTACTTTGATGTAATTGGACTGGCCTACATTATTTTTATAGATACAGATAGATGAGTCCTTGTAAGAGCACACATTCAACACCAATAAGATTCTTTAGAATCTACCAACACAGAAAAGGAAAAATAGACTCAGTGACTTGTATTTTTTTAAGCTCCTCCTTTTCTGAAGCAGATAATACACAACGGACCTTAGCATTTTATGGTCCGTGGGCCACATTGGGCCCTCTGTCCCTGTCCAGCCCATGAGGGCAGCAAGGGGGTGATGGCAGCCGCCTTCCACAACAGTCCCAGTTTCTCACATGGCCCCTTGGGAAAATTAATTGCCCACCCCTGCTATACAATATTCCTTCGTATTGAATGGTTTAAAGACTGGACATTGATTTTACCTGTTTATTACTAAAAGACACAGGCCATAATATTCAGCACAAGTGTGATTCTGAGATCAAGTGCTTTAGGGATAATAAGCAGCAGGCAGTTTAGAAAGAGAAAATATACATTATATTTTTTCTTTTAATATTGTATACTACAAAATTAAACACTGCCTTCATATTTTTAAGCGTACTTAACAACCGTAAATTAAATAAAGTAGACAAGTTTCATAGATAATAGGGTTTATAGGTTTAGTTGTTTAGGCTGTATAGATTCTGTATAATTTTCATATTATGACAAATTTAAAATGTGCAATTTGATGCTTTATTACTTTTTATTGTATTTTTTATACTGGTCATAATAAAGTATTCTAAAGAAAACACAAGAGAAGGGGATTGGATCTGGAGAAATGAAGGAGAATAAGGCATTTTGTTTTTGTTTTAGGAAGTGATCTCATTCAAGTATTTTTTTAAAAACGAGTTCAAATTTGGTGTCCCTTATTTGCATCAAGATTAGCTTGGCAAGGAATTCTGAATATGATCTGTGCATTATATCTAAATATTTGCGATGAGAGACACATTTTAAAATAAAAATTCCCGGATGTGTTATGAATCATAATAATATTACACTTTTGCTATAGAAGTGCTATACTTCCACTTTGTCCTTCATTGTTATTTTAATTGCTTTTTTAATGTAGGAACATTTTAATAATGTATAATAATACAGTTAAATACTTTAAGAGAATTGGAGAGAAAGCAGTTTGCTTTTAGGGTACTCAGGATCATATGTATTAGTGGGATTAAGACAACATACAGTCCATATTACAAATCCTATAATAATTTTAAAAATAGCTGAGATTTGACTATTCTTAATTCTTTATTCTTTAAAGCAAATTAAATTGCTGTTACTTGGACAGTCCAAAAGATGGCACTAAAGTGTCAGCAATCCCAAGTCTCGAAGAAAATTGTTGCTCTAAAATAGTTTCATTTGGCAAAGAATTGCTAATAACAGTTTTGGGTTAGAACTATAACATTGTCCTCTGGCATCCTTTTCCACCACAACAGTTAAATTAGTAAATCTACATGGATTTCTACGTTCCATGTACAGATACAGTGGTACCTTGGTACTCAACTGCATTGAAACTCATAAAATTTGGTACTTAACGCATTTTGATATGATGACTTTAATCGATATAAAATCACAATCCCATCAAATGCAATGTATCTTTTTCCAGACTTTCGGAGAAAGAGTTATCTAGTGGCATTAAATCAGAGACAGAATCATCTTTGATTTCTTTGCTCTCAATATGCTAGATAATAATATTAATACAGGTGAAATTTGAAAAATTAGAATATCATTTATTTCAGTAATGCAACATAAAAGGTGAAACTAATATATGAGATAGACTCATGACATGCAAAGCAAGATAGTTCAAGTCACAATTGTCATAATTGAGATGATTATGGCTTACAGCTCATGAAAACCCCAAATCCACAATCTCAGAAATTAGAATATTTCATGCAATCAATAAAACAAGAATTGTACATAGAACAATATCGGACCTCTGAAAAGTATAAACATCCATATGTACTCAGTACTTGGTTTGGACCCCTTTTGCAGCAATTACCGTGTGGCATTGAAGCTATCAGCCTGTGGCACTGCTGAGGTGTTATGGAAGACCAGGATGCTGCAATAGCGGCCTTCAGCTCTTCCGCATTGTTTGGTCTCATGTCTCTCATCTTTCTCTTGGCAATGCCCCATAGATTCTCTATGGGGTTCAGGTCAGGCGAGTTTGCTGGCCAATCAAGCACAGTAATCCCATGGTCATTGAACCAGGTTTTGGTGCTTTTGGCAGTGTGGGCAGGTGCCAAGTCCTGCTGGAAAATGAAGTCAGCATCCCCATAAAGCTTGTCTGCGGAAGGAAGCATGAAGTGCTCCAAAATCTGGTAGACGGCTGCGTTGATCCTGGACTTAATGAAGCACAGTGGACCAACACCAGCAGATGACATAGCTCCCCAAATCAACACAGACTGGAAACTTCACACTGTACTTCAAGCATCTTGCAGTGTGTGCCTCTCCATTCTTCCTCCAGACTCTGGGTCCTTGGTTTCCAAATGAGATGCAAAAGTTGTTCTCATCAGAAAAGAGGACTTTGGACCACTGAGTAACAGACCTGTTTTTCTTTAGCCCAGGTAAGACGCTTCTGATGTTGTTTGTTGTTCAGGAGCGGCTTGACAAGAGGAATACGACATTTGAAGCCCATGTCTAGGATCTGTCTGTGTATGGTGGCTCTTGATGCACTGACTCCAGCCTCATTTCACTCCTTGTGAAAGTCCCCAACACTTTTGAATGGCCTTTTCCTGACAATCCTCTCCAGGCTGCGGTCATCCCTGCTGCTTGTGCACCTTTTTCTTCCACACTTTTCCCTTCCACATAACTTTTTATTAATGTGCTTTGATACAGCACTTTGGGAACATCCAACTTCTTTTGCAATTACCCTTTGAGGCTTTCCCTCCTTATGGAGGGTGTCAGTGATGGTTTTCTGCACAACTGTTAGGTCAGCAGTCATTCCCATAATTGTGCTTCCTACTGAACCAGACTGAGAGCCATTTAAAGGCTGAGGAACCCTTTGCAGGTGTTATGGCTTAATTAGCTGATTAGAGTGGGACACTTTGAGCCTAGAATATTGAACCTTTTCACAATATTCTAATTTTCTGAGATTGTGGATTTGGGGTTTTCATGTGCTGTAAGCCATAATCATCTCAATTATGACACATCAGGGCTTGAACTATCTTGCTTTGCATGCAATGAGTCTATCTGATATATTAGGTTCACCTTTTAAGTTGCATTACTGAAATAAATGAACTTTTGCACGATATACTAATTTTTCGAGTTTCACTTGTAGTCCAATAATACATCATTCTATTTCCAATTAGAAATGCCAAACTGAATGTTCTTTCTCTGCCTTGACTGGATTTTTTTAAAAATATCTTTACTATTGTATTTCTGTTGCAGGATATTTATCTCAGGGTGGTTATCTCAGTGGTAGACTGGGAATCAAGTTTATCATTTTCTTGTTGATGGAATATGCGTCACTTGCGATACTTGTAAACTTAGACAGCAAGCAGGCTTCAGACTATGGTAATGATTAATATGAGACAATTGTTGTGCTGTCAGGGCTTGTGTGCATTAGCAGAAAAGTACATATGTCAAAATAGAAGTTAACATGTCAAAGGGAAAGACCACTGGATAACAGACATCCCATCCATGCAAAATTGAGGCTTAGCACATTTAACAGTTGCTTGATCTCAGTGTAAGAATAAATTGACTGTTGTTCTAACAAGCAAGTAATATTAGAAACTTATCAAAGAGTGGGTTCCTGATTATCTCCTTTGAAATAACAAAACACTACACTAATAAGGAAAGTATTTCATTCTACCCTCAAATACCCTATTTCAGTTTTGGCTGAAGAAATGTCCATGTTTCACTAGGAATACAGGAACGAGTTTTCCCCTTTCTTATTCAATCTGGATGAGGAGCACTAACTGAAAAAAAAAATACTACAGGAAGTTGTAAAATTGGAAAAAGGCTGGAATATATGGTAATTGAGTTTTACAGATGAAAGTTTTTGCTTTTCTGAACTTCGATGACTGTTTCCTCCTATTGGGCTATTCTCTCAATAGATAATGTGTCATTCTTTTTTTTTTTTTAAAAAGTATCACAATAAACTTTAGTTGAAATGTTACTAAAGGGTGAAAACAGATTTTGGAGAAAAAAATGTGTTGCTTTTCTACAAACCCCAGCAGCCTGAGCCAACATAGCCAAGGGTGAGGAATGGCAATCTCTGGGTTTTCTTCAGTTATTGTTTTTAATTATTATTTTATATTATTGCTTGATTTTGTTATACTGTTGTTGTAGTTTAACCATCTTGCTGGAAAAGAAAACACAAGATAACATAATCTTTCATTAGAATGGCATAGAGGCCCCAGTAATTTAAGACACACAGACGCAGACACACAGACAGACAGACAGACAGACAGACAGACACACACACACACACACACACACACACACACCCCTCTAGGCATAACATGATGGCAACTGTGGTACAGTAACATTTGGCAAACTAGAAGATCCCCAGCTCTTGATTGTTTTAGGTTGTTTAGCCTTTTTTAGACTTACAACTGCTAACGATAAAAACAGCAATAATTTTACCAACTTGCTGTAACAGGCTGGTGATGGAAGTGACTATTATATGTACAAAAAGATTTAGGTTTTCAATTGTAGAACTACAACTATGGGGTTCACAGTAGGAAAAAAAAGTGCCCTGTATTATTTTCAAAATATATGCTTTAATTTATCCAGTGCTGTTTAGGAGAATAGCTATGTCTGAGATCATAGTACATGAAACACACAGTGTTGCTATTTTCAGTGATGCTCCAGTTGCTTTCTTCTCTAACCCCCATTCTGAATTCAACATAGAATTACTGGAACAAATGAAGGGAAATAAGCATATATCTTTATACTGGATGGAGGGAGTTATTATAGGAGACCAACTTTGGAAAATGATAATCAGCTTCATTAGTGTACCATAGATCCAAATGGACAAATAAAAGAGAGACAAGCCTTCAAAAACTATTAAAATAAAATGCATTATTCATGGGGTGGGTATAATAGTCATCACTGGAGGGCTCAGGCTGGTCATGAAAAAAATGAGTGTGAGTTTATTCTAGTGGATTAATTATTTAGAACAACTCACTAAATCATTCTCATTTCCCCTTTCTTCTTTTCTTATAAGCATCCAATATTTGGGCTCTTGCAGACTGCATGCAGCTTGGGTGCTCTTGATCAGTTCAGTCCTGATTAGGGAAGCAACTTTTTCTAAAAATTAAATTTCATACTTTCTAACTTGAGATTCAATTTGTTTTGGTTGTCAGAAAACTTTGACTTCCTTCCTTCCTTCCTTCCTTCCTTCCTTCTTTCCTTCCTTCCTTCCTTCCTTCCTCCCTCCCTCCCTCCCTCCGTCCCTCCCCCCTCCATCCCTCCTTCCCTCCCTCCCTTCTAAAATATGTTTGTCAGCTTTCTAATGGGGGAGGGAAGGAGATCAAAAGGCTACATTTTTATGGAGCAATAAAGCTTTATTTTATTATACTTTTATTGTTTTTATAGCTAATTCATATTTCAAGTTTTATCTATTTTTAGATTAAGGATTGTTTTATGACTATATACCATTCTTGGCTTCTTCAAAAAAACAAGTCCAATAATAACATCAACTGCATTGATACCCATATTACTCTAAGTTTCATTATTCAAATCCCTAGTTTGAACAATATTTTCCACTGGATTTAACAGTCACCAAGGCTAGCATCATTCATTCTTCTACCAGAGACATCACACTGTGCTTGGCTATCAAAAAAGGCCAGATAGTTCTCCAATAATTCTACTAAAGTTTCACCTCTTATTTTACCATACCTTGCCTTTTTTGAGAGCAGGCCTCCTGCCGACACCCCATATGCAAAAAGATATATAACCTTGCCAAAATCCTTTCCAAAACTGCAGTTTGGAAATGGCAAGACTTCATTCTAAATAGAGTTTCAAGAATGATAGGCAAAAGATTAAACTAAAATCTAACCAAAGTCAACATTTCGTATAGTAAAATATTGATCTTCAGCTCTAATAGGGAAGCATTCAAATGTCTGCAACTGCTTCATTTTTTTTAAGGATGGAGTGAAAAGAATAAGAATGTTTGAGATCAGAAGTCTTTTAGCATGACAATGAATCTATGAAATATTCTTCTTGCACCTCCATTAAGGCAAAGTTAGCACCCAACTTTCAAAATCTTGATCTTACTTCATTTAAGATAACAGATCTGCCAGTATAGATAATCTTGCTCAGCTCACTATTGATTGATTGATAATTAGCATAAATGCCATGGAAAAAGGGAAAATGCTACAAATCAGGTAATCGTTCCTATAAATTTCTTCCATTCATGCAATTTCATTGATTCATTCTTTCAAGATGCTTTGTTCCCCATCATAGCCTGTTTCAGTGGAGCATCTAGCTGACATTGTCTAGCTATGGAAAAGCAAGGTTAATTTGGGAGATGGAAAATTTCAGGCTTCACTCCAGCTGTGGGCTGGACTGAAAGTTAAAAAATTTCCAGGACAAAAAGGGAATAATAAACCGTCTGTGTATTATTGCCAAGAAAATCATGTCTGTATGTCAGTGAAGTTACTACTAGTGGAGTTTCACTCAAGAAATATTTAACCTTGACCTTTCCCATAATAAAATACAGGTAATCCTTGACTTATGACCACAATTGAGCCCAAAATTTCTGTTGCTAAGAGAAATATTTGTTGAATTTTGCCCTGTTTTATAACCTTTCTTGCCACAGCTGTTAAGTGAATGATGGCAGTTGGTAAGTTAGTAACACAGTTGTTAAGTGAATCTGGCTTCCCCACTGATTTTTCCTGTCAAAAGTTTGCCAAAGGGGATCATGTGACCCTGGGACATTGCTACTGTCATAAATATGAGTCAGTTGTCAAGCATCTGAATTTTGAACACATGACCAAGCAATGGTTGTAAGTGAGAAAAATGGTTATAACTCACTTTTTTCAGTGCCATAACTTTGAAAGGCCATTGAGATTACCTGTATTTGTTTTATTCTCTTCTTTCCAGTTTTATAATTTTTCATTAATAAGTAAATTTCTCTTCCAATTATTTTATTCTGGAATTTATTTATAGAGTTTATAGAGTTTATTACAATGCAATAATATCCTGATTCAGAGAAAAGGATAGTCCTCCTCCAGTAGTTCTCAATGATATAATTCATGTCTGTCTTTTCATTCAGGATGTTTTCTGATACAATTCCTCAGCAGCTACTAATCCCTTCTACCTTCACACAGGTCACACAACTATTTTCTCACCACTCCCCTCTACCACTTACGTTCCCCTCTGGACCCCACTTTCCTCCATGTTCTGTAAAAGCAAAGAGTACCTCCCACTCAATTTTCACTCCAAGGAGAAGCAGTATATTTTTGCCCTCTGTTTCTCATTCATAAAGGGTTATCTCACCGCTGCTTCTCTTACCTCTCTTTTCTAAAACCAATAAATCAACAGCTCTTGCCCTTTCCATTTCTGGCTTTTCCATATACCAGTTAATCCTGCTTGTCCAACTTCCAGGTCCCCCAGTATGAACCTGCCTGTTTTTTTCTAAAAGTTTCAAGACCCCACTTTCTTATTTACAGAATGGAATTATAATGTATGATCAGAATGTCTACTAGAGGACAAAAAAGTTTCATTTATTAATTGAGGTCTACCTTGATTATAAAAAAATCAATCTTTAGTGGTGTTTCTTCTTTCATTGATTTTTATTCAATGTTATCAGTGTTGAGTTGGATTTTTTTTTAAAAAAAACAGACCGCATCATCCTGTTTCAGTTTATTAATTGACTTTTGAATTAATTGGCTAAAGATTTAGTTAATTAATCTTCTGATTAACTCATATAGCTCTCCTGGTTCAAATAAGTTAGCTGTATAGTCAGTTATTTCAGAGATTGAACTTGATTTAAGTCATCTGTTACTGTAGCAGTAAGCTTTTCAGTCTGTCTAATTCTCTAATGCATATAAATAAAAGTCATTCAAATAGAGATGTTCAGTAATCTAAATTGGCAGTTACTCATCTGCAGTTTAGCAAATTTATCAACTGTAGTAGTGATTACATTTTAGTTAACATTCACATTTATAATCCTCCTCTTTTAAACTACTGAATACTTTAAGGATACATTAAGAAAAGTTTATACCTTCACAAACTTTATTGGAAAAATAATACACTTAATTTTCCCTCTTTCATATCATGCAAGCCACACCCAAATTAGTCCACCTAAAATGTAAAATGTTTTGCAACTGGAAATGCAAGCTTTGTATGATAACCAAAGAATTATGGAAAATTGGTCTAAAGTTAATGAGGGAGATATCCATAGATGACTTTAAAAAGTTAATATGGTGGCTTGGATATATGGTTGTGGTCACTATCTTGGCTTTTTTGGCCGCCATCTTGACTTCATCCCATGGATACTTTTGATTAATGGCATTAAAAAAATTGTCTTTGTAACTATAGAATAAGGGCTGTTTATACCTTTTGGAATATCACTTATATCACTGTTTCATGGAACTCTGAACTTGAAAAAAATTGGAACTCACCATTTTCTTCCTGGACTTGAAACAACTGTAGCTTTATAGACAAAGCTACTATCAAATACTTATGAGTAGGCAACTATAAAAGTGACATATTAAATTAATAAATACATTCCAAAGCTCTGTTTTGTTTTTTTTTACAAAATATTCAACAAACCTGTGCAATGAAGCTTTCCTTCAGGTCATGGAATTTCTTGGGTACCAATCAATTTGAGACAGTCACACTGACTTGGCACTTTCCATCAATATGGATTGCTTTGTGTCAACCAAGTCCTTCACTTCCCCTAGAAACACTGTTGAATGTATTGAAAGTGGCTGCTTTTATAGGCCAACTGCAAAGAGCTTCCAGTAAACCTCCTTTGACTTGAACTCAATGTCTGGAGCTTTCATGGACATATCCATGTACTCGAGATATTACAGCAGAAGTTTTTTCTTGCTTTCCATCAACATGTTTAACATCTCAGTCATGACTTGGAATTGTCTATTGTTATCCTATCCAAATGCTACTCCTGCTTATCTTCCAGAACTAAATAAGTTTGGTCAGGTGCTGCCACCTGTGAAGGATGCCAATGCACCTTTTTATTTTATTTATTTTGGTTTGTCAATTGCTTACAAGATAATAGGTATAAGTAAAAACATAGTTATGAATACATGGATACATATAAGAAACATAAAAGAAACAATAGGACAGGGATGGTAGGCATGTTGGTGCACTTATGCACGCCCCCTACAGATCTCTTAGGAAAGGGGTGAAGTCAATAGTAGACAATCTAAGGTTAAAGTTTTTGGGGTTTGGGGAAGAAATCACAGAGTCAGGTAGAGTATTCCAGACATTGACCACTCTGTTGCTGAAGTCGTATTTCCTGCAATCAAGTTTGGTGTGATTAACCTTGAGTTTGTATCTATTGTTTGCTCTTGTGTTGTTATGGTTGAAGCTGAAGTATTCATTGACTGGTAGGACATTGCAATGTATGATTTTATATACTATACTTAGATTGGACCGAAGGCAGCATAGTTCTAGGTTTTCTAGGTCTAGAATTTCAAGTCTGGTGGCATAAGGTATTCTGCAACGAGTAGAGGAGTGGAAAACTCTTCTTGTGAAATATTTCTGGACTTTTTCAATTGTGTTAATATCAGATATGTAATGTAGGTTCCAGACTGATGAGCTGTATTCGAGTATTGGTCTAGCAAATGTTTTGTATGCTCTAGTTAGTAGTGTAATATTACCAGAGAAAAAGCTATGTAAGATTAGGTTAACAACTCTTAATGCCTTTTTGGCTATGTAGTTACAGTGGGCTCTAGCACTTAGATCATTAGAGATGAGTACTCCAAGATCCTTGACAGAGTTTGGATCATCAAGAAGGTCTTTGACTATTCAGCCTGTATTTTATTTTCTGATTTTTTTTGCCAATATGTAAGACAGAGCATTTATTTGTTGAGATTTGAAGTTGCCTTTTATTTGACCATTCTGACACATAGTTGAGGTCTTTTTGAAGGGTAGCAGTATTGTCTGTGGTGTTGAATAGCTTTAGATCATCAGCGAATGATCTAAAGAGAATGCAGTTGCTCTTAATATGATCACAGAGGTCATTTATGTAGAGTATGAAGAGAGTTGGTCCTAGAACACTGCTTTGGGGGACACCACTGTTGACAGGTCCAGAATTTGATAGGACACTCCCAATTTTGACCATTTGTTGTCTGTTTGACAGGAATGCTTCTATTCAGTTATGCAGGTGTCCGAGATACCATAAGATTTTAGTTTTAGGAGTAGTTTGTCATGTACCACTGAATCAAAGGCTTTACAGAAGTCTATGTAGACTGCATCTATTGCTTTGCCCTGATCGAGTTGTGTAGTCCATATGTTTTTGCAGTGTAAGAGTTGCAGATTGCAGGATAGTTTTTTTCTGAAACCAAATTGTTTATTAGAGAGTAGGTTGTTTGTCTCTTAAGTGGAAGATAATGGATTGGTTAATAATTGATTCCATGACTTTATAGGTGACGCAGCATAAAGAGATTGGTCTGTAATTTTCAACTAGACTGGGCTCTCCCTTTTTGAAGATGGGGATGACAGTGGCTTGTGACCATAGTTTTGGCATGTTGTTGCCTTGTTGCCTTGAGTCATTGGGAATATAAAGGATGCCCTTTCAATGAAGTTGCTCAGAGTATTAAGATCCCTGGAATTTTTTGAATCCTTGGCATAGCCAACTGTGGAAATAAATTTCAACAAGTGAAAGCCATCCCTCATGTCCTGATGCATAACTCATGTACTAAGAAAACAACTGCTATAAATTCTGATATTGTAAAGAAATTCATATATAATCTTGAAAAAAAAGTAAGCAGTCACAATTAATGCAAAATAAGAGAAAATTCAATCCTGGGATGAATGTCATAAAGAAACTCAAAACAATCCTATTTTGTTTGTTATACGAAGAGATTGAAGGCAACCTCTGGCAGGGATTTGGGATATGGTCATCCTTTACCCTTTTATTCTAGCAGTAACAAAGATTCCAGGAGAAATTCAAATTGTAGACCTCTTCCTTAAAGAGAAGTGTGAAATAGCTTGAATCTCTTTTAGAATTTCATAATCAGACTTTTTTTTTGTGTGTGTGTGGGGGGGGTCACTGACCCAGATTTATCATGATCGTACAAGGAAGCTGGCTTTACAATCAGCCTGGCATTTGATTCAAAGATTTTATGATGGAGACAGAAAATGAAATGATTGCATGTCAGACAAGGATGGGAAAGCTATATTATTAACTGTGCTGAACAGAATAAGTTAAGCTTTTAGACACCCACTCAATTAAAGTATACAAGGTTAAAAATAACTATAGACAGGGAAACAAATTGAGCAAAGAATATGATTATATCTCATTTCCATGGACTTTTTTTATCATCTTACACTCACAACCATGTTACCAGTTTAATAGAATAACTATGTTGATCTAAGCATTTGTTTCTGCCATTCTAAGAAATAAATTTGAGCTGGTTTGATGTTGTGGTTAAGGTAACAGGCTAGAAACTGGGAGACTGGGAGTTCTAGTCTCACCTTAGACACAAAGCCAGTTCAGTGACTTTGGGCTAGTCCTTCTGACTCACCTCTAGGAAGCAGGCAAGGGCAAACCACTTATGAAATCTTACTAAGTTCAAGGACTAGTCTAGACAATCACCAGAAGTTAACATTGACTCAAAGGCAAAAAGAAAATAAAAAAACTGAGACAGGAATAAAATAAGGCTGGGAGACGTTCAGAGTTGCACATCCTAGAATCTTTCAGGATGTATCCATTAAGTTAGAAAGTTTCAGCTTTAGTTTGGCAAGATTCTGTCTTGTAAGCAAAGAACAGGACTCAGTTGGATTTCCCTGTGTCATTTTTGGGCTTTGGCCCAACAGTTTGTTCCATGGAACCTGATGAGCAGAGTTGGGGCTATTTCTCTTCACAGTGAGTTGGCCTCTAGGTTTTCAGGGTTTAGATTCCTGGTTTATATATTACAATTTATGGTTTTCAGGTTTAAATTTGATAACATAACAAATATTTATCTGTTTTTAACCAAAACTAGGGGTTTGTGGAATTGTGAGTCAGTCTGATTAGAATGATTTTAAGGCCAGGATATAAATAAATAAATAAATACACCCATCCATCTTGTTAAATCAAAACATACTGTTTTCCTTCTGGGTCCCTGGATTGTTCTAAACCAAGAACAAACTGAGGAGTTATCTTCTCCAGAAATTGTAACTGAAGAAGTCAAGATAGGAAGTACGCACTGAGAATCTAAGTTGACCTGAGATAACTCTTGGGGCAACTTCTTTCTACTTTTTTTTTCTTTTTAAGTCTGGATACTCCTACACAGCTTTTCCTTGGTGTCCTTAAGTTGTGTGGACTTCAACTGCCAGATTTCTCAATGCTTGAAGCCCACATATTTGAAAGACACCAAGTATGGAGGAGGATCACACAGAAGGAAATGCCAACTTTCTATTCTTTTAATTGTTTGTATGTTTAAAACCCAGATTGGCCAGATTGTTATATTGTTTTATAAGATGGGGCAGAATATCTTTCAATTTAATTTGCTAACAAAAATAAAACAAAATGAAACCACTTTTTTTTCTTTCTTTACTTTTTTTAGCAAAGATGCTACCCTAATTTGCCTGATATTAGAAATTATGATATGGGGACTTTACCTTTAGAAAGTATAAACTATATTTTGCTGGGTTCCTCCCTCCCTCAAATAAAAGTATTTCTTAACTCCAGTGGGCTTTATTCTGACTTGTTTGTTACCTCTGGACTTTTGGTGCTTCTTCCTGTCTTCTGAAATTCATGGTGGGCTGCTGTGTCATGAATGTTAGAACTCTATTAAATGGCATCCTAAAATTCTTCACCTCATAGACAAGTGACAGTTAGAAGATTTGTGGCATTCAGTCATATAATTTTCCAATAGTTTCAGAGGAATACAAAAAAAAATCAGCCTGTGCAATACAAAATGAATTTATTCTATCAATAGAAGAGACTATATGAGGCTCAGGGTTGAAATGTGCTCTCTGAGCTTGGTTGTTTTCTTGCAGAGGTTTTATTACTAAGTAACATCATCAGTACAACTGAATGTGGGGTTTGCTCTGTGTTTATACACAGTAATTTACCCTGCCAGTTTTGGTGGCAATGTGGTTTTCTCCTTGGTAGTTCCCTGATTAGGGTATTGTGTTCTGTTTGAGCAGGATACAATATCCTAATGCCTAATGCTGTGGTGGGATTCAAAAAAAAATACTACTGGTTCTGTGGGCATGGCTTGGTGGGCGTGACAGGGGAAGGATACTATAAAATCTCCATTCCCTCCCCACTTCAGGGGGAAGGTTCCTGCAAAATCTCATTCCCTAACCTGCTTTCCAGCTCCATTCCCCTGTGCAGGGCAACAAAAGAAGATCCAGCCAATCAGCTGGGACCTGGGAGGCAGAGAATAGATGGGGGAAGGGCCAGTGAGAGGTGGGATTTGCTGGTTCTCCGAACTACTCAAAATTTCCACTACTGGTTCTCCAGAACTGGTCAATCTGCTGAATACCACCTCTGCCCTAATGCCCCAATACTTTTCCAAGGAGACAAACAATCAAACAGACAAACAATCAGGCAGAAAACAATAACCTAATCAGGCAACTACCAAGGGGTAACCACACACACACCCTGGCAGGAAAGTTGTCCATGCGGATTTTACTACACTAGTCTTTGCAGACTATAGGGGCTGTGCTGATTTCAATTTCAAGGCCATTGAACTAGCACTGTTCAAAGACATTTCTGCAATCATGTGGCCAGCATGATGCCATGGAGTGCTGTCACCTTCCCACCATAGCGGTACCTATTTATCTACTTGCATTTGCATGCTTTCGAACTGCTTGGTTGGTAGGAACTGGGCAAGGATGGGAGCTCACTCTATTGTGTGATGCTCAGGTCTTGAACCAGCTGAGAAGACCAACATCTTAACTTCTGAGCCACCACATTGCCCCACTGGCGGAGAAAGCTTCTATATATGTATATAACCAGGAAGCAAATCCATCCCTCACTAACACTTGATAAAATTACTTAGTCACATTAATGAAATATTGGGAAACAACAACCAAGCTCAGAGTGAATTTCTGCTATTAGTTCATGCTGCTGAAGTTTTTAGTAAGTTTCAGTGCAGCCCATTTGCCTTGTTTCTTTCAAGCCTATTGATAGGTTTGGTTTGATCCAAAGTGGCCTTCTCCAACCTAAGAATAGGAATCCCTGGATATTGGATTAAATATGTTCATTGAAAGGGTTGGAATTCTCTAACATTTCCGAGAGAGGGCTGGAGGAAAAAAAAAATCTCAGAGGGTTTCTAAGCTGTCATTTTTTCAGATAAATTACAAAATTTGGGGCTTTCCAGCAGCTTAATTTTATATGACAGAATAGCCGCCTTGTGATAACAGCAATTTTCAGTGGTACATACTGAAAATAAATAGTGATTATTCTCCTGCTTCCCATTTAAACAGCACCATGGATAAATGAGAAACATGTCAGAGAAAACATAAATAAATGAAGTCTGGCAGTTCAGCTGCAGCAAAACACATTTACGATTCAAAAGTATGCAAATTGTTATTCATGCTTCTAGGCTGCCACTGGATATTGTGACTGTTCTAGCATTTGTGACTGCAGAATAGTCAATGGCATTAGGAGTTTTACAGGAATGAAATACTACAACACAAAGTGCTGTGATATGGAAGAGGAACACTGGTTGATTTCACATTATCTCTTTAGGGCTCCACAATTATATTCTGACAGCAGATGGTGGATGTTGGCAAATATAGCTGATCACTGTTGGATTTTTGGGGTAATCTCCTATCCAAACAGGTGCAGCTCTACTTGGCTTTTCAAGTTCAATCAAGAAGGGATAGGTAGTGCCACTGAAAAATAATGATGCAATATGATATCTAAACCCGAAACATAAAGATGTTAGGCCAGTGTTTTTTGGCATTGGCAAGTTTAAGAGAGGGAGACTTCACAG
>NW_020769316.1:13299316-13340178 GCF_900518735.1 Pseudonaja textilis | reverse complement strand
TTCCTTCCTTCCTTCCTTCCTTCCTTCCTTCCTTCCTTCCTTCCTTCCTTCCTTCCTTCCTTCCTTCCTTCCTCTAAACCTCCTTGATAGAAAAGCAGAACTATAGAGTGAAATTTTGAAATGTTGTTAAGGAGGAATATGAAAAGAATCAGCCAAAAAAAATGAAGAAACTGAAGAAAATAGTGTGTTGAAATAAAGCATGGACATTGATAATTCAGGTTGCCAATTCAGGTAAGGCTCTGAAACTATAGGGAAATATGCTGTTATCTGTACAGTATACTGTAGTACTGTGTGGATCTACAACATTACATATATTCCAGATTGCAGAATTTATTTAACTCTGGACATGGATGTTAAGTTTTAGCTAGAATACATAATATGGTTGTTTTGTATACACCAATGTTGTTGGAGAGTTTACTGAATAGCCTGTGATGGACAAAACTAAATAGTGATTTTCATTTCCTAGAAGGCCTGAAAATAATAGGAGCACTGTGGGAATATGACAACAGAAAGTTTGATCTGGCCAATGAGTTTGAAATGTTATATAAGACTTTTTAATAGGGACAAGGTATAGTTCAGAAGTCCAATCTCTGCTTGTTTAGGAGACAACAGTATTTCAGACTGTAGGAATAGCTTTAGGATTAGGGTTTTTCTATCCAGTAAAACATGGACACTAACCTCACAATCAATACAAAAACTATGAGGGGTGCTATGGAAAGATACATGCTCAGCGTTACAAGGCAAGATAGAAAGATCCGTACATGGATTAGAGAATAAACAAAAGTATATGATATCATCAAGAAAGTAAAAGAATTGAAATGCAAATGAGCTGGTCATTTAGCAAGAAGAACTGATAGTCAGTGGATCAAGACAGTCATAGAATGGATCCCACTCAGAGGTGGTATTCAGCAGGTTCTGACCAGTTCTGGAAAACCGGTAGCAGAAATGTTGAGTAGTTTGGAGAACCAGCAAATATCACCTCTGACTAGAGATTTTACAGTATCTTTCCCCTGCCTTACCCACCAAGCCCACAGAACTGGTAGTAAAAAAAATTGAATCCCACCACTGATCCCACTTGATAAAAAAGCATCCATGAAAAAGGCCTAAAACAAGATGGATTGATAGCATCAGCAAGTATTGAGGCCCAATTGGCAAAAGAAAGCTCAGGAGCAAATTGGTTGGAAACATGTGGAAGAGGCCTTCATCCTGATAGAAAATGGCTAAAATAATGATGATGATTATGATGATTACCTTGTTCAAATAAAGGTAGAAAAGTACATTTTTTAAAAATTACAATTTAAAAAAGTACATTTTTTAAATTACAATTTGAAAACCCTGTTAGAAAGAGATAATATTATTATCCTTGGATTTCAGTTCTGCTGTTTTTTCTGGCCCACCTTGTTACCTTAGCTTTCAGAAATGGCAATACAGAGTGAAGTGTTAATTGTTAATTGATGTGTTTACGATCTATTTGATAATCCTGATGAAGTGATCCATGGTTCACTGAGTTAAGCCAATCGCTAGGTTTTTCCATAATACGCTGAACCAATGAGTTAACCACACAGGTGAGGCTTCTACAAACCAGCCAACTACACTTTGACCAGTGTTGTGTGCAAATTCAGCCTGCAATTAATGTCAGCATCAATCATCTAACCCATACAGGAGCTTCGCAGTTCATTTGTCAGAAAATCAGTCTGGCAGTTTTTCCTCCCACACTTTGTTTCTTGTTTTAAAGAACAAACTGTCCCTTCCTCCCACCTGGCAGCTTTGCTCGTTTCTCTTTGGATTATAAAATGTACAGATGAAAATGTTTCACCGAAAGCCTTAAAAGTCCTCCGGCTTCTCCAATTTCTTGTGATACAACTGTATCTTTGTGATATGTATTTATTTATATTAAGCATAAAATGGCAAACTGTTTACCAAGGAAAGATTGAAGTCAAAAAGCCACAGAGCAGTAATTTATCATGAGGATTTGGTTCAGTGGCCCAGAACATAATATCAAAGAAGACAGCTAAAAGTGTGGTTTTGTAGAGTTGTCTACAGTGCCTAAGAATGTGACAAAGCTGAAGGAGAGGACATAAAAATGGCCAGGCAGTTTTCTCATCTTCTCAGAATTTGCATTATCCTCTTTATGAACCAAAGTGAACAAAGGCTATCTTGACCTTAAAAGATAGTCTCATGATTCATCATTATCATCAGTTGCATGCTGAGCTGAGTACCGAACTGAAATTCCACAAACATAAAAGCAAGGAATAATTTTAAAATAAGTATCTTTCAGGCCATTGCTCTTGATGAAAGCAATTGACCTACAGACTTAATTCACCACTAAAGGAACTGCAACAACTTTGCTTAGTTTGGGCTAGACTGAGTGGTACTCTTTATTTGCTTCTCTTTTGAATTTAAAGGCTTTTTTTCATGCTCCACCAAACTTGGTCTAAACCAACACACAATAATAAAATAACACACAATAACACACATTCAGCTCATCACCATGAAAAGAAATAAATTCAGTATCCATCTGCGAACAGGGACTTTAATGAAAAACAGAAACGTCTAGCAGAAATGTATTTTTCTCCAACCAATTTTATTTTTATCGTTGGAGAGAAGAATATTAACAGCAATGACAAAAACTCAACCAAACCAAAAAGATCTTCACTCACTCAATAAACTAATCTCCTTTAGAAAGATATGCTGGAAAGAGAGTGCTAGGAAAAAAAACACCCACCCATCCTATATGAGGGAAAAAGTGCATCTTGGCAAAACGGCTTAAATCAAAGAATACTAATACATTGGATGAAGAAAGACAGGTACTTGTAAATATCGGAAAATTATTTAAATTAAAGATGAGCAAACTGTTCAAGGCCTGAGGCCCATATTTAAGGTGGCACAGTAATGATAACACTTCCTTCCTTCCTCCTTACAGATAGTCCTCAAATTATAACCATTCATTTAGTGACTGTCTGAAGTTACAGTGGCACTGAAAAAAGTGACTTACAACTGTTTCTTGCATTTATGACTGTCATAGCATCCTCATAGACGAGTGATAAAAATTTGGGCACTTACAACTGGCATGTATTTATGATGGCTGCAGCATTTTAGAGCCATGCATTTGCCATTTGTGACTTTCTCAGCCAGCTTTCAACAAGTAAAATCAATGGGAGAAGCCAGATGTGCTTAGAGACTGTATGATTCACTTAATAACTGCAGAGATTCACTTAGTAACTGTGGCAAGAAAGCTCATAGAATTGGGTATGATTCACTCCCTAGCTTAGCAGTGGAACATCTGCTCCCAATTGTACCTGTAAGTATCTATACTTTTGGGCAGTGATGGTATTCAGTCGGTTCGCAATGGATCGGGCAAACTGGTAGCAAGAATTTGGCATGGGTCGCCAAACTGGTAGTAAGTTCTGGATGGCCACGCCCCCCTACCCAGTCGCCCTCCCGCCTGATGCTCGCTCATATCGCCCGCCTGCCTGACATTCGCCTAAGGTATTTCTTTCTTTTTTCCCCTCCCGATAATCAGCTGTAGATAAGATCAGCTGTGCCAGGATTCCCCTTGCCGAGGCCCAGGAAGGCAAAAAATGGAGGGAGGAGCTCAGCCCCCGCCTCCATTTTTTGCCTTCCATAGCCCCAGAGGAGCCTTGGAGGAGCAAAAACGCCCCCCCAGAGGCTTCTCTGAGGCTAGAATGCTTCCAAAACAGAGCTTGGATGAGTGCTGCATGCCCTCCCATGTTCTGTTCCTTTTCTTCCTGAGCCCCAGAGGAGCCCCGAGGCTCCTCTGTGGCTAAGAAGCTCCCCCAAATTGGTGGAGGCTGCAAAAAAAGCCATGCCCACCCAGTCACATAGCCACGCCCACCAAGCCATGCCCACAGAACCGGTAGTAAAAGTTTTTGAATACCACCACTGCTTTTGGGTATATTATAATGTTATAGTTTTTTAAAGGATTTCTCACCTATACTCTGACTGGTTTTTGACAGTCATATTTGCAGCACAATCAATGGTGGCTTAGCCTGGATGAAAGATAATTGGAGAGGAGAAAGAAATCAGGTGGTCATTTCAAAATCCTGTAAGGCCTGTCCAATGAGATAAGGAATACAAAATAATATTTTAAATTACAAGCTGGAAAGTTACAGTTTAACTGTAGGCAGTGTTTCATATCTATAAAGTGGAAATCCTAACTTCATTGACCTGAGAATAAACCCTTTGGAGCTTAAAGAAATTTAATTTTGAGCAGATATGTGTACAAGAATGTAGCCTTGGATGAAATGCCTTAGGAACTTGCAAAATCTTCCTTCATGACAGAAGAAAATATAAGGATTATTGTATCAATATGAAGGAAATGAAATAATGTAATGTTTTAAAAAAGAAACCTTAAGCTTATTTGATTTCCCAAAATTATATGCTGAAAGTTGTAAAATCTCTTATCTCCATTTATCTGTCTCAGTTGATAAGCCATAATTCTTTAAATTATCAGACCACAGTTTTAGAGATAGGAATTATACCAAAGCTCTGTTTCTTGAATAATAAAGAATTTTTCTTCCTGATTTACCTCACTAAAATGTCTGCAATGAGAACTGGAATCTTCTTATTCTACCAAAAGATCATTTATTGGGTTCTGAAAAAAACCAACAACATTCTGCAACTGTATGATTCCCAATTATTAATTCCCTCTTATTAATTTGTATTATTTATGGATTTTCTGATATCACAGTTTCCTCCCAATCAGACATTTCCTTTTATTTGCAATTTTTTTTTAAAAAAAGCATGCTAAACTATTAATAACGGTTGGGACCCTAAAAGTAGTAGTAATTTTCATTACAGTCAGAGACCAGCAGTACAAATAAAAAGCACTAAAGATGAAATAAAATACAATAAGACAGGTAATATTTAGTAATTGATAGTGGATTGTCAGTGGGCAGTCAAAGTCTTCCTAATATTGGAGACAATTAACAAATTTTAGCTACATTGAAGAGACTACATTGGATCACCCTGATAACAGCAATTATACTTAAAAGAGATGAGTGTTTCAGGGGTATTTTATCAGGTGAGGTGTTATGAGTTGGGTCTGTGAGTCTTACAGAAGGTATATTAGAAGGACATGAAGTGTAGTTTAGAAAGAGACACACTCAACTCATATAGGTTTTTTTAAATATCAGTCTCCAAGACTGCTGTGGGAAGTACATTAAAAGCAGAGGTGGTATTCAGCAGGTTCTGACCATTTCCAGAGAATCGGTGGCAGAAATTTTGAGTAGTTTAGAGAACTGGTAAATACCACCTCTGGTTGGCCCCACCCTCATCTATTCTCTGCTTCCTGAATTCCGGCTGATTGGCTGGGTCTTCTTTTGTTGCCCTGAGCTGGAAATCAGGTTAGTGGGGTGGGGAAGGAATGGGGATTTTGCTGTAACCTTTCCCCAGGAGTGGGGAGGAAAAGGAGATTTTACAGTATCCTTCCCCTGCCAAGCTCACCAAGCCACACCCACCAAGCCACGCCATGCCACCAAGCCACACCCACAGAACTGGTAGTAATTTTTTTTGAATTGCACCATTGATTAAAAGCATGCCAAACACAATGCCCTTCAAAGTTTGGGGGCAGGTATATAGTGTACATAACTCACTGCTTTGAAAAGAGGGGGTTGACTGCTCAAGAAATTGAGAATGTGAAATAAAGTAATATAATCTGGTTTTAGGTTCATGTTCACATGCCTTTCATTTTGAGATCACTGCTATCATCACATCCCTTCCTTCTCTGACATCAAAGGCCTGTCTTTGGAAAGGACCAAGTGGAAGCATACCATGCAAAAAATCAGGGAAGATTTGAATTCATAAGATCCAAAGCCCACCTTATCCTTACATATCTCTTGAAATCTATGCCAATGAAGCTTTCATAATTTCTTATAATTGTCACATATAATGACTTATATGGAGACTTCCATGTCACTGACTTGACATGATTTAAAAGTAGTTTGCATTGTTTTCTGTGATTTTCATCAGTTTCCACTCCCAGTCTAACCTACACTCTTGATATGCTTTGGTGACTACAATCCATGACCTAGTCAGCACCAATTATAATCAACCAAGGTCATATAGGTACTACCACTGAAATTAAAATGAGGGACTCAACCAGAAAGAGAAAATGATGTCATTTTACTTCCTCTTTCTTCAGTACTAAAATCTTAAACCATTCTCTTCACTTCAAAATATTCTGCCTCTGAGTTTTTATCAGGACTTAGTTATACTATAAATTTGCTTGCTGTGACTTAAGCTAATGCTAGTTTCATGGATTGCATTAAAATATGCTATGCTGTAAACATGGTTTGTAGAATAAACAAATCACTTTATGGCTTATCAATGTGTAGAATACATATTCTTCCAGACGTGATCAGACAATATTTAATTACAGAATTTGGATGCAGCTAGCATTATCATATTTTAGCTTGTTCGAATTTGTGTATTTTTCCAACAGAAACAAAATACACCAGTTCTACAAACCAATCATTACTAATTTGGCTGAGATTTAGTTCATTGTTTAGGTGACATTTTACCTGATAGAAAGTGGGCGACAATTATGCAAAAGTAAATGTAAGCATTTCTAATATATCCATAGCTATATTTTAGTTTATAGCTATAGAGTGTTGGTAATGCGATATCATTTCTATGAGAAATTAGAAGTCAGAGTTCATTATCCATGCCCTAGGAATAAATAGAAGTTGCCACTTGTTTTATTTCTGGGTTTGAGGATTTTACTAAGTAGTGGTAACCTTTGGAAACTGAAGCATTCCTGACATTAAGAAAAGTTTGGCAGGGGAATCAAAGATAAAGTCAAATGTCATAAAATGTATAATCAAAAGATCTTGGATATTCCCCCAGGAAATCAGAACATCTGCTTACCATCTTAATGAGAGTCTTGCATGTGTCCTTCAACCAGTATAGGACAGTGTTATCTGCTCCCAAGCAACATATTTGAAATTTTATTGGTGTCATTATGAGTTGCTGTTTACGATCTAAAATAAGACAAATAATGTAAAGGAGAAAACCTACAATTTTAAAAGCAACACCACATCGCATCTTCACTTCTTTGTGAAAAGAAAGTATTTTTCTTTTTCACTTTGTCATATCCAACCACTCATGACCCAGAAGGAAAACTACAGAATTTACTTTTCTCTTTCTTTCTCTCTCAGCAACCAGTTGCTATTTTCCTTTTTCTAAGAATATGCATGAAATATCATCTTATTGTGAATAATAATGTTTTATGGATCAGCTTCAATTTTTTTTAAAAAAAGAAATAAATTTAAAAATAAACAAACTACTGTTAAGCAAGAGAAGAAGCCTAGTGGGTATCAATGACAGCACTGTAAGAGTAAGTGAAAAGAAAGAGAAGGAAGAATTTGTAGTGGTGATCCTGGCAATAGCAGTTTAGGCAGGTGCAAATAGCAGCGGTGGTGGGAACACTCAGAGGAGGCCATTTTCTAGAGTATTGTCAAACTTTGCAATGTTCTGATGGATATCAATATAATCACCATGGAAGGATAATATTCATATATAGATTGAAGACTGTTCTTCAAAGAACCTGAAGGCAGGAAAAGAAGTAATGGATGGAAACTTATCAAAAAGAGATCCAACCTAGAACTAAGGTAAATGTTTGTGACAGTAATAATAATTAATTGGTGGAAGAGCTTGCCTCAAGAAATCATGAGTGCTCCATCACTGGAGGTTTTTGAGAAGAGATTGGACAGCCATTTGTCTGGAATGGTATAGGGTCTTCTACTTGAGCAGAGGATTAGACTAGAGGACCTCCAAGGTTTATTATTCTGTTATTGTTAGAATTATGATGACATAAATTATGGACATTGGGGAGATCTTTCTTCAACCAGCAAACACGTTTTTGTAAAACACTAGTTTCATCAGGCCCTATTAGACCTGGGCAATAAATGGCCTTTCAAAGTTCTCCACCAAGTTCTCTAATCAATTTTTCAAGGAGAAGACTTTCACTGAGCAAAGATGGTAGTTCCCTACTGTGTGTGAAGATCCATCATGAACTGAACTGAAGCATCAGATACCCAAAATACTGCTGACCACTGAAGAGATGACTAGACAACGAGAGACATGAAATTTACACACATATAAATAACAGAGACTTCATACATAAAGAATTACAACCGTGCATTGCACCTATGAGAATTTATCTGAAATTTTTTTCTTTGAAAGGAATCTCAAGTACACAGGTTCTTTCATCAAATTGAATGAAAACTAAAAGCCAAACTCTGAACAGGTTATAAACCAAGATAGCTGTTGGCACTTTTGACTCAAAGATTTCTGATTGTTCTTCTCTCCCCCCCCCCTCTCTCTTCTTCTTTTTTTTTGGGGGGGGGGGGACTAACTACCATAATATATTACATCTTGAGGCCTTCAAGCATAGTTTTCCCTACCATTTCCATGAGAGCAACAAAATATATTGATTTTTCAGTGTCATGCTCCCCCCCGCAATTAATTGATTCATTTCTTCCACAGTCAGTGTATGAGTGGGAGATCATTG
Source organism: Pseudonaja textilis (assembly GCF_900518735.1). The sequence goes on along the minus strand of NW_020769316.1, from coordinate 13,331,645 downwards.
TATTAACTCGGTATAAAAGGGGGGTCTGGCATGCAACATGGAGATATGTGCTGAGGCAGAATGGAAACCAAAAGGGTGAGGAGCAAAACCAGAGCAGCTGAACAGTGCTAACCCTTATCAGCTATTTTGGGAATCTAATTATTCCCCTATTCAGGAATATTCACATAGGTATAGCTGCTTTGAACTGGACTAAATTTGCCAGTATACTTAACTGGCTATGGAAATCTAGTTCTTATATGAAGGTCTTTGTGGGTCAAAGAGTTGAGATGGAAGTCATGGATGTTACCTCAACTTCTTTTTTAATCTCTTCTTTACGTATCCCTGTTTGTACTTATTTTGTATTGAATCTTTGAGATATTGGGTATCGTTAGTGGAAAGTGCCAAAAACTTTAAGATTGGTTGCAATTTATTAATTGTTAAAGCCTCTCTTCATCACAAATAGATAGTGTGCAATAAATATTGAACCCTGTTAGAATAAGGACTATGAATTAAAGTAATGTAGAACAGAACATTAAAAACACAATCATGTCCTGGTATGGTAAAAAAGAATTTCCTAAATCCCAAGGTGTAGGATTCAGGAGACTTGCCTGTCAGACAGTACTAAAATCTTGATTTTTTTTTTTTAATTGATGAGATTGTAAGATTTAAGAGAGATGAGCATCTAAGAGAGAATGGCTAGTTTTTCTTGTTCTTGTTCCATTTCCCCATAGGCATAACCTGTAGAAGATTACATGTGGCTTGGTAGTTATGTCACATCTGGGTTATAAAAATTCAGGCAACAAAAAACTGAAGTTTTCTGTATTTTTGTGCTGCTTCCCAGTTATTTCCTGAAATGCCCAGATATTGTAGTGTGGATTGCTTGGTGCTCTCTAAACTTGGTTGTTTGTTTTCAGAGTTTTCATTACCTGACTTGATATCATCAGAACTACAGAGTGTTCAGTTTTCTCTCTGTTTATATAAGGTAGCTTGTCCTGCCACTGTTAGCAGAAGTGTGACTTTCTTCTTAGTATTTTCTTAATTGGGGTGTGGTTTTCTACCTGATTGTTTGTCTCAGATGTATGGGGATCCTATGGATGGGCCTTAAGCAATCAGTAGACAAGTCCAAAGCCCAGTGTGGGTGAGACCATTGATTCTTTCTCCTTGTCTCTTTCCCTGTCTCCCTTTTCTGAAATTTCCAATTGTCTTTCTGTCATCTCACCTTTCATGCTATCTTTCTCTTTGACATTTTTTCTCTATCTCTGCTCCACCTTTTCCATGTTATAGGTCAGGACAGATTGCAGTGGTTGGAATTTTATCTGATTGTTTGAAGGGAATTTTGAAGTTAAGCTGAGAACTTCATAGATGAAAGGCATTTTGCTCTAGGGTGGATGATTGTTCATCTCTAACATCAAAGCTGGGTAATGGAGGAATGGCAGAAAGCAAACACCTCATTTTTTTCTATTTTCTTCATCACTGATAATCTTGCAAATCTATTTGTGCTGTTGCTGAATAACTAGCCTGAGCTTACCAAATATATATGCCTTTATCTGAGTGAAGAAGCAATCATTGCCCCTCATAGTCAAGGCTCATTACATGGACTTATATTTTTCTTACAGATCCCATGTTTTGGGGAAAATCATGTCTTATTTATTTCCCTTAATACTTCTTTAAAAGCTGTTGCAATTATATTTTGGGTAGTTTTTTTCTTAGGGTTCAAATGTATACCTTTGAATTAAAACAGAGTAGGAACAATTATCATTACATCCAGCAGTTAAATAATTTAAAAAATTGCTAGCTTCCCAGTTGGCAGTTTACAGAAGTAATTAACCAGTTTAAAAATCTACTTACATAGTAGGCAGGGATGTGTCTTAATTTAAAAGGAATGAAAGAGACATTTTCTAGCCTGTTAACCACCAATCAATAAAAGTTATCTAGTAATTCCTAGCAATTTCTCAATACTAAGCCAACTGAACAAACCAGATATCAGCTATTATAAGAAAAGGTTGAAAACGTGTTAGGATTGGCATGGAGAAAAGATTAAGATGTGATAGTTCATCTTCAAGTATTTGAAGAGTTGGTATAAAAATGGAGAACAAAAATAAATTATTTCCTGTTGCTTCAGTCAGAACAAAAAAACCCAGTAATTTCATATGGCAAAGAATTTCCTCAATTATGTGAGAGCAGAATCGACAGCATTAGAAGGAAGTTGGGTGACTTTTGAGGTTCCTTCTCTGTACTTGTTTCTATATCTATTTTTAAACATTTTTTGAAGCAAGTCTATGCTGAATCTTTAGCAATGTTCAGTTGTCAAAGATACATGATCTCTCTAAAGCATTGAAAGGTTGAGTCCCATCAATGATCTCAATTGCTTTTCCACAGCACAAGGAAAACAATAGTTGAAAAAACAGTTCGTAAAATCCTCATACGTTTTTCTGATGCTTTGTCAGATATTACCTCCTTCTTGACTGGAGGCAGAAACCTCATCTTGATAAAGTATTGCTTGCTTGTTTTTTTAGTGCTAAAATACTGATCTGAAAGAAGCCTGGGATCAGATGTATTCTATGGTTGAAAATTTCAAGTCGGAACAAACATCACTTTCACCAAGGACAAATTGGTCTTTGAATTAATTTTGACTTCTCGGTTTCTGAGTAAATAATATATTGGCCTAGATAACCCAAACAAAAAGAATTCCCCCTCCACTTGACAGGTACTGATGAAAAAATGATTAAAAAATTATACACTTATTTGTTGGAAATTTTATTAGAGGAGGAACAAGTTAAAGAAACGATGATTGTTTGGGGGAAGAATTTTGGATATGGGATTGATTTGGAGAAATGGGAAAAATTGTGGTCTCAAAATTATAAAATGACAATGTCAACAGCTTATAAAGAAAACTTGTATAAGATGTTTTACAGGTGGCATTTTCCCCCGACAAGAATTGCAAGAATGTTTAAGAACAAATCTGAAAAATGTTGGAAATGTCATCAGATACCTGGCTCATATTACTATATGTGGTGGACTTGTGAGGATGCTAGAAAATATTGGACTAAAATTCGCATATGGTTGGAAAAAATGACAAAGACACATATAGACTTGAAACCAGAGATCTTTTTATTGGGAATCTTACCTGATATATATAATAAAAATTTGAAGTATTTGATTGTAAATATATTAACAGCGGCTAGGATTGTATTTGCTAAGAACTGGAAGAGTGAGAAAACTCCATCAGAAGAAGAAACTATTAAGAAAATATTGGATTGTGCTGAAATGAGTAAATTGACATTTGAAATCAGAGAACAAGAAGATAAACAATTTTATGAAGTTTGGGATCTTTTTTATCAATGGTTAGATAATAAAACATAATGATAGAATATTCAGATTTAGCATAAAAATTTTTTTTTTCTTGATATTATCTTTATAAAACATTATTAAGGTAGATTTGGTATGATCTTATGATTCATTGCAAAATAAATTAAGTAAACTATAGTTATCTCGTTAAAATATGAATTAACAAAATTATAGATAAATGATTTTTTTTAGTGATATTAGGTTATACAATTATTGATTGATAATATGAGCTATTATGTAATATAATTATACTAGTGACTAGGAAATGGAAGCACAAAAAAAAGTGGTAAACCAATCGATGCACTGTATGTAAATTCATGAAGAAGGATATTTTTATGTTTTTTGTTGTATGTTTATGTTTATCTTGTTATGTATGCTTATGTTTATCTTGTTATTAAAAAATAAAAAAAAATTATAAAAAAAAAAGAATTCCCCCTCCTTAAATGTGTATCTTGCTTCCATTTTTTAAAAGCTACCAATCAAAAAGAAGAAGGAAAAAAATTAAGCATAGGAGAAAAAATAGGAGGACTTTTATATGTTCTCCTTTTATCTTTATATTTTGATCCATCAATTTCTTAGAAAGTTTTTGGTCCCTACTGCTGCATTGAGACTTCCCTAGGGGAAGTAATCTAAACCAGAAAGGTAGGTATATTATTTGAATTTCCTTTAGAAACTCATTATGGCATATATAAGAGTCCTTCTATAATAACCTGGAGGACAGGTTGGACTAAGAAAGGGTGTCTGGCCAGAATCATCTAATGAGTTAACTGTGAAAATTAAAGTCTAGTCTCTTATCTACTACAACTTTTTAGCTCTCCAGTGTGAAGCTGATTTGTATTAAAGACTAAATTACAGTTCTCCTAATTAACCAAAACATAAAGGATAAGGTCCCAAAGGTGCTTTTTCCAAGAGGCAAGTAGACATTCTGATTTTTCTTTAGAGATGTTTCACTTCTCATCCAAGAAGTTTCTTCAGCTCTGACTGAATCGTGCGGGAATGAAAAGATTTATATTCCTTGCAGAGAGTTGGTCATTTGCATTCTTTTAGAGCAGGGGTGTCAAACTGGTGGCCCGCAGGCCAAAATGCGTCATATGCAGGCCACACACACCCCGTCTCCAGAAAGGCAAAAAAAAAAAATGCCGCAAAATGTCATGTGACATCATGTGACATGATCAGGTTTGACACCTGTGTTTTAGAGCAGTGGTCACCAACCAGTGGGCCAGGAACCACTGGTGGTCTGCAAGAAAATTTTGGTGGAGAAATGTCACCCCCAAAGCACACCCCAAAGCAATTAATCCAGGCTGCATGGGAACACAAGGCTGCACTGTGAACAACGTAAGGTAGTGAAGGGAAGGGGAAAGGGCGGAGGGGGAAACTTGCCCCATGCGCCTTGCCTGGCCATCAGGTTGTTTCTTTCTGCTTCTTTCTTCTTCTTTTTCTGCTTTTGGCTGCACACCAGGAAAACAGCAAAAGTCTTTCTTTCTCTCGCCCAAACACAGTCAGAAATGAGTCTTTGGGACCTTGCAAGCCATCCTGCTCCAAGAGGCTGCGCCGGTGCAACAAATCTCACGAAGACTAATTTCTGGTGGAGTTTGGAGGAGAGAAAGAAATACTTCTGCTGCTTCTGCTGCTTTCCTTGCATGAAGCCAAAAGTCTCTCTCTGTCTCTCTGTCTCTCTGTCTCTCTCTCCCTCTCTCTCCCTGAGAACAGAGCTGGAGATGGTATCCGGTAATCCCAAATAAAGAATGATCGATCAGTAGGAAAACAGGGTGGGGAATTTTCCTGCAGACTTTTGGGGGGATTTTCCCAGGGTCTCTGGTATGTGGGATTTAAAATTATGAGTTTGGTGGTCCCTCAGGTCCCAAAGTTGGCGACCCCTGTTTTAAAGAGTTGTTGAGGCCACCTGGAGGTTTATCTTGTCCTCAGGTTCACCTGAGTAGTGCAAATGGAACCGTAAAAGGACTATGTTGTAGACTGGAGATAGATAATGTCGTATCCCTCCCTCTCTGAGAGAGCGCTGTTCAATTTTGACATAGATGAAAGAGGGATCAAAGAGGCCATCTATGTCAAAACTGAACAGCCCTCTCTCAACAGGGGAGGGATACAACATCCTCTATCTCCAGTAGAGTCCACAATTAGCCTTTTTTAAAAAAGCTCCCTTTAAACCTGGTGGAAATCTAGGGTTATATCTGCTTCCAAAGAAAAAAAACTACAGGCAGTCCTCATTTACTGACCACAATTAGGTTTGGGAATCTGGTTGTTAAGCAAATCTACAAATGAAATATGACTCTGCTTACGCTCTTAATTCAACCTGCCTTCACTTTATAGATCTGTGAAGATTGTAAAAATGAGGATTCATTGCAAAGCTACTTCTTCAACACCATTATAACTGCAAATGGTCACTAAATGAGGCAATTGCTAAATGAGGACTACCTGTAGTACCTTAGTAGCTGTGAAGTATGAAGCTGTGTCATTTTTCTCAAACATGTTTCTGAACAAATGGTATGATTCATTACAGGGTTGACAAATTCCATATATGACCCTGGAACAATAACGGGAGGCTTGTAATTTAACAAACAAGAATGGTTTTCTGGCATTTTCTGTTTATGTCGTTAGGAAGACAGTTGATTTCATCTTAACTCCTGCTGATGTGCAATAGATTGATTAAAATATTACCATAGTTTTTCATTCAGGAAATTGTTTTTTTCTTTTTCTTTTCTTTTTTCTTTTACCTTAACATTAATGATTGTAATATAATCAATGATTATTCCCTTCTTAAATGAGAGGGACTGGTTGTTTCATTTATTTTATAGCACAATCCAAAGTGACATCTGGTAAAGTGAATCTCTGATTTCACATTTTACTATCTTTAGCAATTCTGCTACAAATGGTATCAACAGAGAGAGTCTATATACCCCACTCCAAAGGAACTTAGATGAAATTATGGGTTTGAGTGAAACAGAAAACATACTGTAATTCTGCAGCTTCAAATTCAACGGTGGCACATCTGACTTCAGCTGAATTATTCCTTGTAACAGGGATGCATTTTAAGGTGTTAATTGAGTGTGCAATTCATTCACTCCAACCTATTTAAATGGAGATTGAAATGAGGCTAGTATTTTACCACCCACCCTTGGGAATTACCCAGTCCCAGACCATAACAATAGATAAGACTGATAACATGATTAGGCTGCTTGATTAATTAACTACACTTTGAGATTATTCCATCTTTCATTGGACCGAGCTGAGGCAGTCTTTTGTGAAAGACAATTCTGCATCAGCACAATAGTTGAAGATGCTTTTTAAAGTACTTCATCTAGCTTTTGCTTATCTTCTTAATGAAGAGTTGGATCAGCCATGACATGCCACATTTTTTATTTTTTATTCATTTTATTTGTTTGTCAAATATGTGCAAGATAACAAGTGTAGGTATGAACATAAACATGAGCAAAGGAAGTAAATACAAATAAATGGGGACAGTAAGACAGGGACAGAAGGCATGCTGGTGCAGTTATGCACATCCCCTTTAAGGACCTCTTAAGAATGGGGTGAGGTCCATGGTAGACAGTTTGAGGTTGAAGCTGTGAGGGTTTGAGGTTGTAACAACGGAGTTGGATAGGGCATTCCAGGTGTTGATCACTCTGTTGCTGAAGTCATATTTTCTGCAATTGAGTTTGAAGTGGTTTACCTTGAGTTCGTATTGATTGTTTGCCCATGTATTATTGTGGTTGAAGCTGAAGAAGTCATTGACAGGCAAGACATTGTAGCAAATAATTTTGTGTACCATGCTTAGGTCAGACCGCAGGCGGCACAGTTCCAGATTGTCCAAGCCCAAAATTTCAAGCCTGAAAGCACAGGGAATTCTATCGTGATAGATAGTATCTACATAGTATCAACACTCAAGATTTCAATCCATATATTCCTTACCAAGCCAAGATAATTGTATAAGTTTCTCACCCAGTAATTATTTATATATATTGTATTTGCAATTACAATTAATGGATTCTGTGCTATTGTCAGCCCCTTGAGGAAGTCCAGAAAGAAACCAAACCATGAGTACTAAGCCTACCTTTATGCTAAGGTTATAGTAACAGAATCCTACAAGTATCAAAGCACATTTCCCTTTTCCTGCCTTTATTTTTCAGAGAACTAGGGAAGGTCCCTTCTGAGATTCTTTCTCCATCCCCTTTCCTTATGTGGACTGAGATTGTCTTGCCTGACTGTTGTCTAGGCTGTGGGTCCTCCTCCTCTTGCCCAAGATTATTCAGGCCCATTAAAACTATGGCCTGAATTTTCTGCAACTTTTGGGGGAATGTTCAGAGTGCACTGGTAGCTGATGTTTCTTGTTCTGCACAACCATTCTTCTCTAAAGCCTGAGGTTCCTTAGCTAGCATTACTTCTCCCAAATATTTGAAAACTGTAAGAATCTATCTAAACCAAAAATTTCTAAGGTATTCTGTTTCCCCTTTCACTTACGACCACAACTGAGCCAAAAATTTCCATTGCTAAGCAAGACAGTTACTAAGGGAGTTACACTCCATTTTACAACCTTTTTTTGCCACAGCGGTTAAGTGAACCACTGCAGTTAAGTGACTAGTGAGGTTGTTAAGTGAATCTGACTTCGCTCATTGACTTTGCTTGTTAGAAGCCAATTGGAAAGGTTACATATGGTGATCCCATGACACAGCAACAGTCATGCCAGTGGCCAAGTGCCCAAATTTTGATCATAAAACCATGGGGATGATGCAATGGTTTTAAATGTGAAAGCCAGTCATAAGATACTTTTTTTCAGCGCCATTGTAATTTAAAATTGTCACTAAACAAATGGTTGTAAGCCAAGGACTACCTGTAATATCTTTACAAAGTGCAATACGAAAGCATTATTGTACATTACTAAATTAAATAAAGCATCAACCACTGAATGGCTCAACCACTAAGGCTCACAAATTATAGCCTTAGGCTAACCTGAATCCTATAAGAATGCAAGCTCATGTACAAATTAACATCTAGTATACATTTCAAAATGTGGGATTTAAAAGTGCTTAAACAGTTAAGCATGTCAACCCATATTTTATGTTTGAAAACAACTATTATGGTTCGTGACAGAAGTAATATTCAAGCTGCAAGTGTATTAATAAAAACAGCAATGATGAGACAAGTTGCAGTCAGAATGAATTTACTGCCAAGATCAACCTATTTATTTTTAGCGATATCCATTTTTGTAAAATCAGTTGCTTTAATTTTCCCAGTCAGAATAACACAACTTTTGGGAAGTCAGAAGTAGGGAATTGCCATCACCACCACCAACACCACCATCATCATCTTATCATCATCCATTATAAAACTGAAGAAAATGAAGACAGCATTCTGGGTGTATATGCACATTTACTCAGAAGTAAGCCAGCAATATTCTTTTTTGGGTACAAATACACAGCTTTATGGCTTTAATATAGAAATGTAAATATTAAATGAGTGTTCTCTACTTGGCTGTTTATGTGACTCTGTTATTATTAGGGCTTCCAAATCTGAATGCCAAATTTTCTGTATCTCTTTAATATCAGGTAATGGTGCTTCTGATTTTTGTAGATTATCACAAAGTTGTACAAGACATTGCATCATTAACTAATCAATCATATTTTCACTAATATGTAATGTGATCCCCAGCCAAAATAATTAGTTAATAGTTCTGTGTATCATATAAATCAGATCGTTGGTTTAATTGAGAAAACCACGGTCAAGACTCCAGATAAACTATTTATGGTTTTGAATGCTTCCATAAGTAGAAAGCTCATGTATAAGTTTAAGGACAATAATAATAATTCAAACAATAATGGTTTTCAAACATGTGTTCACTTACTGAACTTTGCTTTTGGCTGGAATAGATAGGCCATTTATATATTAGGCATTTGACAGTACAGTTCCCATCAAAGCAAAAAATATACTGAAATTGAAAATCTGGGTTTATGCTTCGGTTCAGTATTGACAAATAATTGTTAAGTGACAAATAACAAATTATACAAGACTGAGGTTTGTATATGGATCTGGCAGTCTCTTATCACTCTCTGCTCCCCTGTCAAGGAACACTTGATCAGACATTTTGTTGGTATGGGCAGTATGGACAACCGTGGGATCTGGAAGGGTGAGAGCTGTGGACACAAAGCTTTTGCTGTGTCCCAGCATAACAGATACAGTGCCCTTGCTGACCTTAATAGGGACACTAAAGTGACAGGTCAAGGTAGTTGTGATAATGATAACTCAAGTAAGCCAGGGATCGTGGTCCTAGAAGAAGATCTTACTTTGGATACTGAGGTGTTGAAAGAGATCAGGTGTCTACCAGGTGCTACTGCTAGCAGAGACAAGAAGCGTATTCTTAAGATAGTCAAGAATGCCAGTAAGGAATGTGATGTTGATGCTATTATACTTCTTGGTACAAATGATCTGTCCCAGAAGGATGTACTTTCTGTTCAGAATGACTTCCAGAACTTGGGGTATGAACTTAGTAATATGGGCTGCAGGCTTATCTTTTCAGAGGTTCTACCAGTATACAAGGAACAAAAAGGGAAAGGGCAGCGTGTAGCAGAGTTTAATGCATGGCTAAAGGAGTGGTGTAAAAAGGAAGACTTTGGTTTTATTAGTCATGATGTCTGCAGCTGGTCCAATGAAAAACTGTACAAAAGAGACAGTTTGCATCCATCAAAGAAAGGGACTGAGTTACTTGGCATTAAATTCACAGATTTCCTGGATAAACATTTAAACTGAACAGCGGGGAAAGAGAATTAATGGATTCAGAACATTTCTGTCCCCAGCAACCTAAAACTAATAAGGATACCAGTGCATGCAAAATAGATGTTTGTGCAGGTAAGATTATCAACCGTGATGCCAACCAAAACCAAGCATTTAATAGTGAGTGCCATACCATGTGCACTAATCAAACAGGTGGCAAGAAAGTAGGGACAGGCAGGTATAACACAGGTTATGTAGACAGTAAACACAGTGTCAGACATAAAGATCTCAAGTGCCTATATACAAATGCACTAAGTCTGGGGAACAAACAGGGTGAACTCGAACTATGAATACATGAAGGCAAATATGATATAGTTGGAGTAACAGAAACTTGTTGGGATGAAAGCCATGACTGGAACATATTGGTAGAAGGATACAAACTATTAAAAAAAAAACAGACCCCATAAAAGAGGAGGTGGAGTTGCACTGTATGTAAAGGACCACTATATTGCTACAGAAATGCATGAAACCAAAGATGAAAACCTCCTAGAATGCAATATAAAAGAAAAAAAGAATGACATGGCCATAGGCGTATATTATAGGCCACCCAATCAAGCAGAAAAAAATAGATGTCCTTTTTGCCAGCCAACTAACAAACTTATGCAGGAAACACACAACAATACTAATGGGAGACTTCAATTATCCTGATATCAATTGGAAAACTAATTCTGCACCAAGTGAGAAATCAAATAAGTTCCTAACCAACCTAGCTGACAACTTTGTTGTCCAAAAGGTAGAGGGTGAAACTAGAGGGACAGCCATACTGGACTTAATTCTTACAAACAGAGAAGAAGTGATAGAGGGAGTTGAAACTGCAGGAACCTTAGGTGAGAGTGACCATGTCATACTAGAATTCAACATAACACAAACACAAGCAACAGAACATAATGACACCAGAGCCTTGGATTTTAAAAGAGCTGATTTCAACAAACTCAGAGAGAACTTGGGAAAGATTCCATGGATGAAAATCCTAAAGGGGAAAAAAACCCAAGAATCTTGGGAAACTCTAAAAAGTATGATCATAGAAGCCCAGACCAGCACAATACCACTAACAAGAAATCCAAGAAGAAACCAGCATGGCTGCACAAAGATCTCTCTGGCAAATTGAAAGAAAAAAAAGAACAAGTACAAAAAAATGGAAAGAAGGACATACAACTAAGGCAGAATATCAGCAGATAGCCAGAATCTTCAAAGATGAAGTCAGGATAGCAAAGGCTCAGAACGAACAAAGACTTGCAAAAAAATTCAAAGATAATAAAAAAAGTTTCTTCCAACATATAAATAATAAGAAAAAAATCAAGGAAACGGTCGGTCCACTAAAGAGAGAAGACAGCAAGGAAGTAACAGGCAACAGAGAGAAAACAGAACTGCTTAACTCATTCTTTGCATCTGTCTTCACGAAAAAAGAAACTATAGCTCAACCCACCAAAAACATAACTGTAAAAGACAGACTTGAAATAAAAGTTAAAATAAGCAAAAAAATAGTAAGAGAACTCCTGTCTGATCTTGATGAAAACAAATCACCGGGGCCTGATAGATTACATCCCACAGTTTTAAAGGAGCTGCCAGAGGTCATCTCAGAACCACTGCACCATATCTTTCAAAAATCCTGGAGCATCAGGGAACTACCAGAGGACTGGAAAAGAGCTGATGTGGTTCCAATTTTCAAAAAAGGAAAAAAAAAAGACCAGGAAACTATAGACCAATCAGCTTAACATCAATACCCGAGAAGATACTGGAAAAGATAATTAAAAAAAAAACAGATCTGCCAACATCTAGAAACAAGTAAAGTAATAACTAGCAATCAGCATGGGTTTGTTAAGAATAGATCATACCAAACCAATCTTATTTCATTCTTCAACACAGTGACTAAATTAGTAAACCAGCAAAATACTGTGGACATAATATATTTAGATTTCAGCAAAGCATTCAACAAAGTAGACCACAAACAACTTCTTAGTAAGCTAGAAAAAAGTGGAATAGATAGCACCATCACTAGATGGACTCGCAACTGGCTGGCAAACCGTACTCAACAAGTAGTCCTTAATGGGTATAAGTCTACATGGAGGGAAGTAAGCAGTGGGGTGCCACAAGGTTCCATCTTAGGCCCAGTACTCTTCAATATCTTCATTAATGACTTAGATGAGGGAATAGAAGGGGAACTTACCAAATTTGCAGATGATACTAAGCTGGCAGGAATAGCTAACACCCAAGAAGATAGGCTCAAGATCCAGATGGATCTTGACAGACTAGAACACTGGGCCATATCTAACAAAATGAAATTCAATGTAGAGAAAAGTAAAGTCCTACACTTAGGCAAGAAAAATCAAAAGTACACATATAGACTGGGTGAATCCAGGCTCAATAGCAGTAACTGTGAGAGGGATTTTGGAGTCTTAGTGGACAACCAGCTAAATATGAGCCAGCAGTGTGCAGCAGCTGCCAAAAAAGCTAATGCAATCCTAAGTTGTATTAATAGAGGGATACAATCAAGATCAAGGGAAGTACTAATACCACTCTATAAAGCCTTAGTAAGACCATACCTAGAGTACTGCATCCAGTTTTGGTCACCACATTATAAAAAAGATGTTGAGACTCTAGAAATAGTACAGAGAAGAGCAACCAGGATGATTAGGGGACTTGGGGCTAAAACATACAACGAACGGTTGCAGGAACTGGGCTTGGCTAGTCTAGTAAAGAGAAGGATCAGGGGAGAAATGACAGCAGTCTTCCAATATTTGAGGGGCTGCCACAGGGTCAAGCTATTTTCTAAAGCGCCTGAAGGCCAGACAAGGAATAATGGATGGAAACTGAACAAGGAGAGATTCAACCTGGAAATAAGGAGAAACTTTCTGACAGTGAGAACAATCAACCCATGGAACAGCTTGCCCTTGGAAGTTGTGGGAGCGTCATCAGTTGAGACTTTCAAGAAGAGATTGGACTGCCATTTGTCAGAAATGGTGTAGAGTCTCCCGCTTGGGTGGTGGGGGGTTGGACTAGATGACCTACAAGGTCCCTTCCAACTCTGATTATCTGTTATCTGTTGGTTTTTAGCTGATACTGGACCTTGAAGGTAGAGAAATAATATATTTTCCCAGGAAAGAGAGGCTGCTGCTGTGTTGATGAGAAGAAAGACTAAGTGAGACATCTAAAATGAGAGACTTCTGAAAGAAGATGGCAAATGATTATTCCTGGCAAACTAAAATGGATTTTAGATTATGTAAGCCAGTGTTATCCAACCTTGGCAATTTTAAGACTTGTGGACTTCAACTCCCAGAATTCATGGCTGGCTGGGGGATTCTGGGAGTTGAAGTCACAAATCTTAGAGTTGCCAAGCTTGGACACCCCTCATGTAAGTATTGAACATTTGTTGACCCAGGAGAGCTCATGGCAAGACACTTGAACACCTGTTTGCAAAGATACTGTGTTCAGAGAACCTTTGTTATGACAAAAATACTGCAGCAAAATAGTACTTCTAATGATCAGTCTTCTAATGAAATAGTACTTCTAATGATCCAAGTATATTAGTTGCTGTTATTTTTATAGTTGCTGTGTTTAGTAATGGTGATTTTATCAGTCCGTTTCATCCCATTCTCCCCTATTTTTGTGATATGAAAGAAAAAAAGAAAGATAAATGCTTCGGCATTTATGGAAGAAATTAAGCCTTTTGGTTCCAAATCCCCAAAAAGCAGCTAGTGGATTATGGATATGTTCATCAGTGATGGCACGGATCCCAAAGAGCAATTGTGAACACGTTGCAGGCTAAAACACAGCATTGTCAAGGTTTTCTAGAGGTTAAGAGCTCAGCTGGGTTCAGCAACATATGGACAAATCATATGTGAGATTTCCTGCCCTCATAGAACCAGGTTGATTAAACTGTGGAGAAAATATGCTGCATCCTGAGGGTATGTCAGAACACTGCATATGCATTCTAATTGGATGGGATGCAGACAATTATAGAGTGGCTTGCAAGATTATCTCTAAATTAGAGGTGTTACCTTGTATTGAATAGTGGCAAGCATGGCTAGAGTAAAATTAGACTTTCTCTGTGATTATGATATCAGATCAATGTTGTCTTTTCTTTGCAGGGAATGATGAAGGGCAACAGAACATAGAACAGAATAATAGTGTTGGAAAGGACCTTGGAAGTCTTGTAGTCCAGCCCATAGTATGAGCCTAGATTATGAGCCACGGTGGCGTAGTGGTTATAGTGCAGTACTGCAGGCTACTTCTGCTGCCTGCCGGCTGCCTGCAATTTGGCAGTTCAAATCCCACCAGGCTCAAAATTGACTCAGCCTTCCATCCTTCTGAGGTGGGTAAAATGAGGACCCAAATTGTTGGGGGCAATATGCTGACTCTGTAAAACCACTTAGGGCTGTAAAGTGCTATAAAGCGGTATATAAGTTGTTATGTCTTTGGAACTGGTTGGAGTCCCCAACCAGGTCCGCTGTTTGAGCGGGAGCACCAGCCGCTCCCATTGGCTGGCTCCGTTTGACAGTCGGCTATAAAAGCCGACTGTCGGGCAGAGTCAGCCCGTTGTCGCCAGCTAACCTGCTAGTTAGAAGGCAGATGCGGCAACCCTTTATTCCCTGTAATAAAGCCTGTTCGTGTTCACTCTGGCTCTTGCCTCGTCCTTCCATCGCTCTACAACATAAGTCTAAGTGCAAATTGCTATTGCTTCTTCTTCTCTACCTTACCAAAAGTGTTATGGATAATGCTGCTATAACATTTAATGAATGATCATGTCAACACAACATTACATGGTGTTGGTTACCACTTAATTTTGAAAAGGGGATGGCTAGAGAGGAAATATATGGTTTAGTTAAAACAGAGTAGGTTTTTTTTAAGTAGATAAGCAGTGAGCAGTAACAATTCTCCCGCAGATACTGTAGGCTTTTTGCTTGTAGGAGGAAGCACAGGGGCATTGCTCCCCAGGCTACCTCGCCCTTCATGGAGAAAAGAAATAATATAAATTAACACATTTTTTTCCTTAGGCCCCAAAGAGTCTCCTTCTTAAATATATGGTTGAAGGCATGTAGCCTCTTGAGCTTTCATTTGACCCTGTTAATTTGGATATCTATGCAAAATGTAGCTGTTTACCAACCCACAAACCCTTTGTGTTTCTTTGTTCTGAAATGTACTGAAATTAAAAAAATAATTTGGAAAACTTTGGTGTATTTATTTCCTTACTAAGAAAATTGGGTATTATAAAAGATGCTCAATTAATAGGCAACAGTAGCAAGACGATGAATGGCCTTAAAAAGAAGATGTTGTTTTATTTTCATTTAAGGGTGAAAGGGATCACTTGATGATCATAATACAGGACACCACTTTATGTAGCTTATCACAAAGGGAGTCTCGAGAAAGAACTTTGAAAATGCAAAATCTGAAGGCACCAGAATGACTTCCATAATAAGGTTATCTGAGGTAGCATTCTTGTGTGAGAGTTGTATAGTAATTTACATTACCTTTGTAATTCATGGCATTTGTTTGAAAAGTTATATAATTTAGATTTGGGGACCCTACAGCATTCATCTGGCATTCCTGCAGACATTACTGTAGGATTGCATATGCCAATAAACTATACTGTGTTGCAGTATCTCGAGATGCTTTGGTTCCTTGTTTAGTAAGCGTTAAATTATGTAGAGTACAATTAAGTGGAACTCCAGAAATAGTGGCTATTGAGAATACTCTGGTATTCTGTTCTGTTCTGCATTTTTCACACAACAGGTGCCCTGCTTTCTCACTTTTCACACTTTCTGGCTCTTCTTCCATCTAGCAGTGTTCCACCTCTCTTCTGTAGCCTTTTATAGGAAAAAAGACTTCTGAGGATGACAAAACTCATTTTGTCTAACCCTTTTAGGGTTCCTTCAAAGTTCTTTCCTCTATCTTGCCAAATTAGAAACTTATACATCTGTTTGAATTTTCCTTCAGGAAAAAAAAATGTTATGATGCTATGGGAGCCTGTTTGAACATTGAACCATTGTTTAGAAATTTTAGTAGAATTGAATAAACTTTTTAAAAAATTTACAAGTCTCTCAGTTGTTTTGCCCTTTAAGCTTGCCTCACATTTTTCTTAAACTGACACTTTGGTAGAACTCATGATTTCATATTTCTGCCATTTATGGAATCTTAGTGAGCTGAAAAAAAAAACAGTAGCTGACAGTGTCAGATCAATGTGTAAAAGGAAGAGAGTGGATTACTCATATAATTAAAATAAGAAAATAAATGTGTTGTTCCATAGGAACTCCTGGCTACACACATATATTTGGAATGAGATCAAACCAGAATGCCACAAATGGCTGCAAGAATGAGGTAGAAGGACAAGTCGAACATTAGATAAGTGCTATTCGGAGATTCTTAATCATTCAGGTCATGGTTGTACCAAAGATGCTTTTACAAAAACAACTGGAGTTTGTTGATTTTTTTCTTTGAAAACATTTGACTTCTCATCCAAGAAACTTCAGAACTGAAAAATGTATTGGATGATGTTTTCAAAGAAAGAAAAAAACAAAAAACAAAACAAAATCCAGCTGCCTTTTAGAAAAGCACCTGTGGTCTAAAATCTAAAGTATCAGAATGAATGCATTTACCATTGCAGCAGCTATAAGTTCCTCTCAGCTTTTCAGATAAAGATACAATAACTGGTTATATTCTGAAAAAGCAAGCAGCATCTCCTGTTTTCAAAGAAACCTACTTCTGTCTTGGAAGGGAGCAGAACTAATGAGAGATATAACAATCTTCATATCAACAATTCTGGAGATCAATTTTAGGTAGCGCGTAAGACAAGGAGGCAATTGAAGTCAAATTGAGCGGTACAAATATTATGACTTCTACTCATTTGGTAATGTATGTGGCTACGTATTCCTTGTCTACAGAAACAGTGAAGGTCTTTTTATCTGTATATAGAGTGGAAGTAAAGTAAGATAAAAAAGCTGGGATTTGTATTAGGAACATTTCAGTTGTTTCTCCAACATTTCAGTTTGAGAAGATTTCAAAGCAAGTGGCAATACAACACAACACAGAAAAATATCCAGTAATATTCAGTAAAAAAAGCAATAATAAAAATAATTAAAAATTAACAGTAAAAGAAATGGCACAATAGTATATATGAGAGGGATCCAGGTGTCCTAGTGGAACCACCACTTAAATATGAGCCAGCAGTGTTCTGCAGCTGCCAAAAAAGCCAATGCAATCCTAGGCTTCATCAACAGAGGGATTGCGAGCATCAAGATCACAATAATTGTTAGTACCACTCTCTACTGCACCAATGTGGCCACACTTGAAATTTTACATCCAGATTTAGTCATCCTGATTTTTTTTAAAAATGATGCTGAATCCCTAGAGAGAGTGCAGAGAAAAGCAGCAAAGATGACAAAGCTTCTGGAGGACTAAACTATATGATGAATGGTTAAGGGAACTAGATACATCTAGCCTAACCAAGAAAAGGATTTGGGGTGATACGATAGCTGTCTTCCTGTACTTGAAGGGCTGTCTGGAACTGAGCTACTCTCCAAAGCAACTGAAGACAGGACAAAAAGTAATGAGTGGAAGCTCATTAAAGAACGGTCCAACATGGAGCTAGAGAATTTTCCTAAAAGTGAGAACAATTAATCAATGGAACAGCTTGCCTCTCAGAGCTGTGGATGCTCCATCGCTGGAGGTTTTCGAGAAAAGATTGGACAGCCATTTGTCCAGAATGGTATATGGTCTCTTTCCTTGGGCAGAGGGCTAGACTAGAAGACCTCCAAGGTTCCTTCAAGCACTATGATTCTAGGATTAAGTTTTCATCAATGATAGCATTTTGACTAATCTGAATATCCTCCTCCTTGCTCTTCTTGTCAAAATTTACCACCTTGCATATAAAAATCAGCTTAGCAAATCTGAATCATCTATAGATATCAGTCATTCACACAACAGGATCCATAAATTCCTGCCTAAGCTTTAATTACACGTTGTCATTTATTCAAGAGGCAGTTTACTCTGCCCTGCTAGTGCCCTATTTTATTGTATAACAGTATAACCATGGTATATTTAAAGAGTTCAGAAAATCTGGATTACGTAGTTGTCAAACAGATCTATTATAGCAGTCAGGCTCATTAAAAACACAAATCAATATCACTCTAGTTTCCAGGACAGTTATTGATTACATATCTCTAGGTTTAGAATGCAGAAGTTGACAAGGTCATGAGTTATAGAGACATAAGCAGCAAAGCCCTTTGGTTTTGAATAATAATTATAAGAATATGAGTTTGGGGGAAGATATCAATAGGAATATTTACGAATGGTCCCTTTTCATTGTATAGGTTGGCTTGTTTATCAACATTCCTCTTTTGTAAAGCTGGTTTTAGCCCCAGTCCTCATTATCGATTGAAATAAAGTCTTCTAGATAAAATAACTGTGTTCTTGCTCATTTTTCTGTGTGGGTCCAACAGGAAACAGAGCTAAACAGCACAAACTGAGTCCAAGCAGGACATTTTATTTCTTAGTTTACAATATATACATTCTGCCCCAATCCAAATGGATTTTGGGCTGGATACTACAGTGCAGAAAGAGAGGCATTAAAAACATTTATAGATAATACAAATCAATATACATTTTTTTTTTAAAAAAAACAGCTCCAGTATATCTAAGGCACTATACAAGTAACCTAATGCCTACTGGAACAAAGCTATTTTAGCTTGTTTTCAAAATACTGGCACAATAGAGTCCATCTACACCTCCAGAAGGAGAGTATTCCATACAGTGGAACTACAACCCAGAAGTACCGTTGCCTGGCTAATTCTCACAAACTTTTCAAGGAAGGGGACATTTTACAAAAGGTGCTCTCTAAATCAGAGGTCGCCAACTTTTTGGACCTCAGGGACCACCAAACTCATAATTTTAGATCCCAGGGACCACTAACTGGTTCGGTGGGTGTGGCCTAATTTGTAGGTGTGGCTTGGTGGTTATGTGACTGGCTGGGCATGGCTTGTATGTAAATATTATAAATATTATAAATATTTACATAAATATTGAATTTTTTATAAAAAAGAACAGTTTTTACCCAAAATCAGGCAAAGCAGGCAGATTGAGTTGCTCATAGTGTCATTCAGTGATCTATCTATCTGCCATCGGCTAGCTCAATCTTTCAAATTTGCTTGCCATGAGTCTGCACTGAATTTGCTTGCAAGCAAACTTTCAGTCCTAAGGTTCGGCTGTACTTAAAAGCAGAGCCAAAGATCTAAAGACTAGCTAGAAAGCAAGAAATCCAACCATTTCCTGCTTCCTAGCTAATCTAAATCTCCCAGCACAGCAGAACAGATGATGGTCGGAAAAAGGAAAAATAGAAATTTAGCAGGCAAGTTTGAGGGGTAAGGAGTGAGTGGATGGGGAGGGTTCCTGCAGGCCATATGGGTGGCGCAACCTTGTGTTTCTGCGCAGCCTGGATTAATTGCTTTGGGGGGTACTCTGGGGGTGAGATTTCTCTGCAGCCCACCAAAATTTTCTCATGGCCCTCCAGTGGGCTACGGCCCACCAGTTGGTGACCGCTGCTCTAAATGACCCCTATAGATAGGCAAATCTGATTTTACCAAGACATTGTCTGAATCAATCCTGGTCCTGCATCATAAGGGAATTTAAAAGTGATTATCAAGATTTTGATTTGGAGCAGAAGTCTACTGGCAACCGGAACACCTTTTAGAGGTCAAGCCATCATATTTTATACCAATTGAAGTTAGAGGTTATCTCCAAAAGCAGTAATCTTGCTGAAGGGTCATCAAGACATGAGTTATATAAAGGCAATAGATGTTGATGTTGCTTAGGCACTGAAACTAATAGTAAACTACCAAGAAGTAATATACAGAAATCAAAACTAGTCGTAAACAGCCCTGTTCTCCACAAATATCCTTTTAAAGCTGTCGCTGTTGGTAACCAATGTTCTAGATTTTTTTAGTGAAAAAATCGATGTGTGACGTGATTTTCTTTTTTTTTCCCCCTTTCTCATTTAGAGTTCAGCTGATACTAAAAAAATAGCCTGAAGGGGTGTTGGGCAGATTTGAGTGTGGTTTGAACACGCTTGATACTATACCAGCTGCAAAATTCACTTCGCCTCTTTGGTGCCTGCCTAGCATTTATTTCTGATACGACCGTTTCAGAAAACTTAAAATAATATATGAGGCCTGAGATATTTGTGTGTGGAGCTAACAGTTACTGAGAAAAAAAATGCTATGCATTGCAATGAATAAAATGAATTTCACAAACCTCTCCTCTTACATGTTTCCTTAGCATAGAGCAGTTTGCAAAATGAAATCTTTAAAAAGGGAGTTGGATAGATGTGTTTATTGAAGTATACATTTCTTAGCAGTTTTTAGGTCAAGTGGCATCAATTTACAACTTGGGCAATGTTTTCTTTCTAATTGCCAGTGCTGACAACTAGCTGAGATGCAAACGTCAAACTGGATGAGCAATCTCGATGCTATGTCTTCTGCACCATCAACTGAATTTAGAATTTAGCTTCTCAAGTCTCATCCTGCTGGCAATGGAGCATGCAATACGTTTTCAACACGGAGTCTGAAAAAATCCCAAAGCTTAAATGTGATGCTGTTGTGCTGAAATTCAAAAATGGTTTGCACTTGCTTCTGCAAAGAAATAATATATGTGTCTGAAAAGCTTCCCAAATATGTGCAATGTTATGTTTTCTTGTTTGTTCTCCCTTCTTCTTTAACTGTCAACACTGCTGCATTCTGTGCCAGTTTCCTAGTATGATTTGATTGTTTATTGTACCCTATGACTATTATTAAGTGGTGTACCTTATGATTCTTGACTCTTGACAAATGTATCTTTTCTTTTATGTACACTGAGAGCATATGCACCAAGACAAATTCCTTGTGTGTCCAATCACACTTGGCCAATAAAGAATTCTATTCCGTTCTGTTCGTTCCATTCCATTCCATTCCATTCCATTCCATTCCATTCCATTCCATTCTATTCTATTAAAATGGATACATTTCAAGGGCAGCTCCACGGAAAGTAGTGGTCCAATATTGAAGAGGATGTTAATCACCAGCTTCTTGGATGAGAAGTGAAACATCTTCAAAGAAAAACCAGAAAGTCCAGTTGTCTCTTGAAAAAGCACCGTTGAGACAACCATGACTGAGAATCTCCATTGATATTATTATGCCTCTAGTTTTCTAACACAATACATACATTATAAGTAATCATGGATTTTACACTGATGAAGGAACTGGAGGAGAAATTACCTCTCTTTGGTGAGAGGTAGGCAGGAGAAAAATAAAAGGAGTGTGTTTGGAAAACCTGCAATCATTTATTTGAGTAGCAAGCCTTCCCCAGCCATCAAAGCTGATTTTCCTGAGGAAGGAAAGGAGAAAGAGGGAATGGGGGAAAAAGAAAAACAATAGCAAACAATGCACCTGTTGTGCTGTTTCCTAGGATGGGTAATCAAAAATATTTTTATGATTGCACTTTCTGTGTATGTGTGTTTTCATGTCACTGTTGTGCCACTGTTAGGGTTAATATGTTTAGAATTCTATTTCATTGATTAATTATTTAAATAACTTCTTTAAAAGGGTGATGTAGAGACACTTATGGGCATTTTGTTGCTCATGGGCTGCCAATTTTCCATTAGATTCTAATTCAATAAGCTGTAGGTCTGGGGTGTTCTTTGCTGTGAATAGTTAATAATATATCACATTTTATTAATGGAAGTCCCTAAATAATAGATGTCACTAGAGGAATACTCTCAATCATCAAAGAAAAAAAAAGTTAGTTTTCTTCCCTTTTTAGCTTATTGTGCTAAAAAATAGTGCAGCTTAGATATGTGCTTCATGCTGATCTTAAACACGTTTTCCCAAGCCTCCAACAGAACAGCTTTAAAATTGAAGATGCCCTACTGTCTAGACGTATGTCAAAAGCTCTTCTCTGCAATTCAGCATGTGTGGAATTGCTACATTATTCTAATCAAATTTACTTTTCACTCAGAATTACTATTCTTCCTTAGGCAGTTTTGTCCCCATCTGGAAGCAGACATGGGAAAAACAGTGTGTATGTGTGTGTGTGTGTGTGTGTGTTTATTTAGGCAGGGAGGCAATCATTTGATATAATAATTTCTATTGTACCAAAACATAGCAATAGCAATAGCGCTTAGGTTTATATACCGCTTCACAGTGCTTTGCAGCCATCTCTAAGTGGTTTGCAGAGTCAGCATATATTGCCCCGAACAATCTGGGTCCACATTTTACTGATCTTGGAAGAATGGAAGGCTGAGTCAACCTTGAGCTGATGAGATTTGAACTGCCAAACTTCAGACAATCATCATTCAGTAGAATTAGCCTGCAATGCTGCATTCTAACCACTGTGCTACCATGGCTTCTTGTAGGTCCTTGTTTCTGCAGATGTGTCACTATATATATATGGTCAGTTGTGTTAACTCAAGGGGACAGAAAAATAATATGCATTTCTAACTTACTCTATAAGACAACACAACACTTGATCAGTGGGATGGAGTGTGTTTCTCTCTATGCTGAAGTTTTGCCCAATTGGTCAATTACACATGCATACACATTTATTTGAAAGGAAGTCAGTTGCAGAATTCCAAAGACTGAAAAGTTCAATTCATTTATTTTAATTAGTATTTCTTTTTTATTTTTCCTGTTCATTTTTGTCTGGTGCAGTGGTGGGATTCAAAATTTTTTACTACCAGTTCTATGGATGTGGCTTGGTGAGCATGGCAGGGGAAGGATACTGTAAAATCTCCAGTCAGAGGTGCAATTTGCCAGTTCTCCGGACTACTCAAAATTTTTGCTCCAGAACTGGTCAGAACCCGCTGAATACCATCTCTGGTCTAGTGTTTGGAGACTGCCTGGACAAGTCACTATCTTTTAAAGGTAAAGGAAAAGGTTCCCCTTGCACATATGTGCTAGTCATTTCTGGTTCTAGGGGGCAGTGCTCATCTCAGTTACAAAGCCAAAGAGTCAGCGCTGTCCGAAGATGTCTCCATGGTCATGTGGCTGGCATGGCTGAAGGCACATGGAATGCTGTTACCTGCCCACCAAAGTGGTCCCTATTTTTCTCCTTGCATTTTTACATGCTTTTGAACTGCTAGGTTGGCAGAAGCTGGGACAAGTAACAGGAGCTCACTCCGGTATGTGGCACTAGGGATTCGAATTGCTGAACTGCCAACCTTTCTGATCAACAATCTCATCATCTTAGCCACTGAGCCACTCTCTCTTAGCCCTAGGAAATAGGCAATAGCTAACCACTTCCAAAATCTTACCTAAAAAACTGCAGACACTTGTCCAGGCAGTCACCAGGAGTAAAGTCTGATTCAAAGGCATGCACACCCAAACTTAGCCAAAAAGCATTTTGATATTTAATGCTCAAAATCTGAATCTCCAGTACTTCCATGCGATGTAAACATGTCACAAATACACGATGTCCCTATGAACACAGTGGAAGAGCTTCCTGATGAAGAGCTGTTGCGTCTGTTATAATGAGCAGTGGAACCATCATGGGGGAAAAGAGAGACAGATGCCTTATAAGTTAATTTTCATCTCTCACCTGCTCAGAATGCATGAAATGGTTCTGGTTCTGCTTGGCAGATGCTCTCACTGAAAATGTGTCCTTCTGCCCGTCTGCCCCAGAAACTAAATTCAAGCTGAAACATTGGAAGCAAATGGCTTTTAGAGTAAAATTAACAGCTGTTGTTGTATTGGCCTGAGGCAGCATTTGTTCAGGGTTTGATGAGGGGGGGAGGGGGGAGGAGGGGGGAAGGGGAAGAAGAGGAAGAGGAAGAAGAAAAGGAAGAAGAGGAAGAGGAAGAAAAGGAAGAGGAGGAGGAGGAGGTGGAAGAAGAAGAAACAACAACAACAACCTTGGTCATATTGATGCCTTCTGCTGTAAGTCCTAGAAAATGAGGAAATATAAACAGGGAGTGCATCATCAAATGGCCAGCATACATACATTGTTTAGTAATAGAGGAAGATACTGAGGGAATAGATATTGAAATTCAACTTTGCAAGGACTCACTTTTTTCATTTATCCATCTGCTGACCATTTAGATATAGATATTTAGCATTCTTTTTCTACCATATCAATCTGCTATCCAACAGTAGATGAAAAGTAAACCAAATATCATTTGTGGGTAGTTTGGAGACAAAACTAGAAAGACCACTGTTTGCTTGAGAACGGTGATCCCTGTCATTAACTATAGGCAAAAGACTAATATGGTTGGGATTCAATTAATGGTGACAAGAAAAGTGTTAATAACAATAGCTGTAGCACTTAGACTTGTATACCATTTTACAGTGCTTTACAGCCCTCTCAAAGCAGTTTACAGAGTCAGCATATTGCCCCAAACAATCTGGGTCCTCATTTTATCCATCTCAGAAGGCTGGAAGGCTGAGTCAACCTTGAGCCTGGTAGGATTCAAACTGCTGAACTATTGGCAGCTGGCATTCAGCAAAAGTAGCCTACAGTACTCTGTTCTAACCACTGTGCTACCACAGCTCTTAATTATTATTTTTTTTAGAAGATAGACATGTCCATTCATTTTCATAACCATTCAGTTTGCCCATGACTTAATAATCTTTAAATATCCTAATACAGTTCCTATCCAATGCCCTCATTTTGAAGTTGTGGTCCATCATTTTGTAGTCCTGATTTAAAAGGGATATGGAAAAAAGATGCAGTCTTTGTGCTATCAAGTCAGTTTTGACTCCTGGCAAGTCTATGCAATTTTCTTGGCAAGATATTCAGAAGCAGTTTTCTCATTGCTGCCTTCTGGCTGAGAGACAGGAAGTGACCCAAAGTCACCCAGCTGGCTTTGTGCCTAAGGTGGGAATGAAAAGTAATGACCGCCCAGTTTCTCGCCTAATACCTTAACCACTGCACCAAACTGGTTCTCATATGGATATTTTAAATTCCAGAAATAATATGGTATGGATAGATGATGAGCAACAGCAAGGAAACGATCTTCTATTTTGGATATATTCATGGACTTTGCAAAGATATCTGGTTGGCTCCAATATAATATAATATACTTATATTAAATATCATATAATGTACATTATACTTTAGTATACAGTATAATATTTTCATTTATTCCAGCATAGCTGTTCTGGGATAATTGTTCTTAGTGTTTGAACATAAGTTTCCAGGTATATAGCTTACTTTTCTCCATGAAATCATTTATGATGGACCCCGTCACATTGATTTCTGTGTACCTTGCACCAAAGTATAATGTGGTTGATTTGGGCTCAGTGCTATGCTTTATCATTTATGGCTTTAGAGTGTTGTGTGATCCCAGCCAGTTAGAGTTTAGCATTCTACGGTTAAACAAATAAGGGATTAGGATGATATTTCATAGATTAATGATAGACAGATAGATGACGGATACAGAGAGAGAGAGAGAGAGAGAGAGAGAGAGATGGGCAGGCAGACAAACAGGCAGGCAGGCAGACAGGCAGGCAGACAAAAGACAGGCAGGCAGGAAGACAGGCAGACAGATAAGAATAACTGCCTCTATTTCCTCTGGTCTAGCCACAACTTTGATAGCAGCATGCTAGGTTGTTTTGGCAACAATCTTTGCCAGCTGTGCACACAGATGCAATATGGAAGAGTTTTTCCATAATTCTGTGCCTAAACAAAATTTCTCCATGTAAGAAGAGAGAATAAAGGGTCAATCAAAATCCCCCCATCTCCATCCATGGCAGAGTTTTTGTACTTTAATGAAAACCTTCATCTAAGTCGGGGGTGTCAAACTCACATTGTCACGGCATTGTCACATGATGTATCAGGACATTCCCCCCACTTTGCCAAACCGGGCAGGGGCAAGGCCAACATATGACACATCCAGCCCATGGGGTGCAAGTTTGACATCCCTGATCTAAGTGAAACTACAGTGAAAATCAATGGCAACAAGCAGAGTTATGCATCTTCACTGTATGAGAGGGATGACTTCTCTTATTGTTCAAAATATAACAAATGAATAAACCCGTTCCTGGAGACTCACAGCAATTTAAATATATTCCCTTCTCATATATATCCCTTATATCCCTAGCTACGTTATGATTTCCATTTCTTTGATTGACCTACGCTAACTTTTGTTGTGATGTGACTGTATGAAATCATTCATTTTTGTCACATGCTTTACTTCCCAAAGGAGCCCAGAGCTGAGTGTTACTACTATGCTTGATCCTAATAGTTAAGGCCAACATTGATTGCTTATTTATTTTATTTATATATGAACTCCTTAACCACCTATTTTCCTTGAATGCAAATGACTTGAATTACATACAATTTGATATTTGCAATTATGTAGTTTAGACCATGATGGTATGATGCAGATAACGTCATCGTGACTTCCACAGGATGATTATGGAGAGAATAACATAATCCTTAGAATAGAAGCTATCAGCATGTTTAATCTCAGGAAAACGAAAGCAGGAAGCTATTATAAAGGCTTCTGGCTGTGCAATCCTTCTTGTTGGATTTAACCAGATTTGTTTAATGTTCAGTTGGCTAACAGCTGGTCTTAAATGGTAAATAACAACAGTTGATTAAAATATCCTTACTCCGTTAGTGCCCCTTATTACTGTTTGAGTACAAAGTCTGCCCAAACAGCAACAAAATCCCTGCTTTCTAAGCCTGTAAGTAACGTCATGTTATTACCATTTAGATCAGGGTTCGCCAACCTTTGGACCTCAGGGACCACTAAACTCATAATTTTAAATTGCATGGACAGAGACCCTGGGAAAATCCCAAAAAAGTCTGCAGGAAAATTCCCCACTCCATTTTCCTACCGATTGATCATTCTTTATTTGGGATCATAGGATACCGCCTCCAGCTCCATTCTCGGGGGGGAAGGGGGGGAAGAGACTTTTGGCTTCATGCAAGGAAAGCAGCAGAAGCAGCAGAAATCTTTCTTTTTCTCCCCCAAATTCCCCAGAAATGAGTCTTTGTGAGAGTTGTTGTGCCAGTGCAGCCTCTTGGAGCAGGATGCCTTGCAAGGTCCCAAAGACTTATTTCTGGTGGAGTTTGGGGGAGAGAAAGAATTTTTTTTGCTGCTTTCCTTATGTGCAGCCAAAAGCAGAAGAAAGAAGCAGAAAGAAGCACCCCAGTGGCCATGGGGCAAGTGGGTCAAGGTCCCCCCTCTCCCTTTCCCCCCTCCCCTCACTACCTCATGTTGTTCGCAATGCAAGTGATGCAAGCCTTGGGCCATGTGGGTGGCACAGTCTTGTGTTCCCGCACAGCCTGTATTAATTGCTTTGGGGGTGACATTTCTCTGTGGACCACCAAAATTTTCTCATGGACCACCAGTGGTCCCTGGCTCACTGGTTGGCAACCACTGATTTAGATAATTTGCTATTACAAAGGGCCATGCATTATTTAATGATGATTTGGGGGACAATATAGAACATTAAAACCAAGAAATAAGAACATTGATTTTTTTAATAGGAGTTGTTTCTTCTGTTAAAATATATTCTTCTGAACAGTTCACACCTTTAAATGTGTGCATACACACAAGAAGGAGAAAACTTAGCTCCCTCTATTTTCCAACTGCCAAAATATTACCATTACTGACCTTGACAACAATAGCTAGAGCTTCAAACTGACATATGGATTTCTCCCATGTTTGAGTTTTCTGCCATCTGGACAGGCAAAGCTTGATGTGAATTTCCTGTAGCAGCTAGAAGGAAATTACATTTTTAACAGTGCATTTGTTCAGATGCTGGTTCTCTTAGATGGTGGGCATGTGGGAAGGCAAATCAACCTCTCAAAATAACTTTAGGTTATATGTGTTCCAGTAAAATCTGTCATCAGTCATCTTAGACTACCAATACTCAGGGATACTTGTTTAGTGACTGTTTAAAGTTAGGATGTCACCTTAAAAAGTGTCATACAACCAGTTTTTCATAGTGTCCTGCATTCATGTGACCCATAATCTGGATACTACTGGCTCATGCTTACAATAGTTGCAGCATCACTGTTACGGGTAAAAATTGGTTATTATACTTGAGAATATAAAGAAACGAACTGAAGCCATTTTGTGTCCACAGTCTGAACTTTTGAAAGCTCAGAACAGTTATGAAATGTGTTTTTGCTAGACAAATATGTTGGATTGCAAAACCGTGTACTTGGCTTAAGTTAGAGATATGTTCTAGGGCGCTTTGACATTATATAGTCACATTAAGAGAAATTAATGACCCTATTATAGCCTTCTGGTATTTGCATAACAGGAAATCTGTAGATAAATCTGAATAAAGAATGTTGATAATTGTCCAATATCAAGTGGGGGAATTTTTGTGGAAAGACCCACAACTTTCCTATGGGATTCTGTGTATTTTTGATTTGGAAAACAAGATGTGTTATGTAACTGTTTATATAACTATATTTGGATATAAATATGTGGTCTTTTTGGAAAAAGGCATCTCCTTTTCCCCATACTATGTCCAGTATGTGTTAAAGGTTGATCGATACTGCAGTATCTTAAATAAAAGCCAGTTACGTGTTTCAACATATCAAGTCTGTTATTTCATTTCTGCTCTGACTTATAACAATCCCCATCCCCATTTGCGACTTTCCCAGTTGGCTTCTGACAAAGAAAGTCAATGGGGAAGAAGGAGGTTGCAAATGATGTCTCCCTTAATGACCATGTGTGATTCATTTAATGACTGTGGCAAAAAAAACCTTAAAATCAGGTATAATTATGTAATGCCTTACTTAATGACTGCATTGCTTAATGACAAATTATGGCCATAAATTGAGGATTTGCTGTACCTCTCCTCTTATTTTTCCCAGGATAAGAACTCTATGAATTCTAAGAGAGAATGGCCTGAATTTAGCTGGCTTCCATATCTTAAAAAGGATTTACAATCTCCCCTTTTCTAATCCACCTTAACTATGACATCAAAATTTGGTCTTAATATTTAAGGTTTCTAAAATGTGGATTTTGGATTTCTGGCTCAGGGTTCACTGGGATTGTCCCCATATCCTAGTAGCAGCGAATTTCTTAAGTCTACAATTCATCATTGTGATTTCTAACTTGCAGTGGCCATTGCCAGTATGTGTATAAGAGCAGGAGGTCATAATGATTCTGAATAAGATCTGCTTTTTTGCATATTTCATTCCCCCGGAGATTAGAATGGACCCCACTCTAACACTCTTCCGGAAGACACTGAAGACTTGGATCTGCCAGTGGGCCCAGAGAAGGCAGAGCAGGGTGGAACCCATTAAATGGCTCATGTGATATGTTGTCGTCAGGGTGGGGAGTTATTTTATTATGTTATTTTATTAATTTATTATTCTCTCTTTTATTAGTTTTATTGTTTTTATATTTAAAATGTATGTATGTATGTATGTATGTATGTATGTATGTATTCATGTATGTATGTATGTATGTATTTAAAAACTGAGATAAATGTGAGCTAGATCTGACAATGGTGCAAAATATATAAACTGAGTATTCAAAATGAAACTAAGTACTGTAGCACATGCTCAAGAGCTAAATTAGTAGCATAGGTAGGATTTAAATTTTCCTGAAATTCTCCAGGTTTCTCCTGCCTTGTTGCTAAAAATGGACGAACTATGGGTTTCATATAATGCAAAATACTGCAATTTTATATCTTATACTTTAACAAAAAATGAAAAACTGAAGTCTGCAAATAGTATCTTTCCCATACTGGTTCTTTTTGGATAGGCTGAGGATTGTGTACTTCCAAAACATGCAATATTCCTTTTTTGGCACTGTTACAGATGCTGCTGTGCTCGTCTGACCTGCTAAGGCAGGGCTGTCATACTTCTGGCCTGCAGGCCGGATACGTCATATGCTGGCCACACCCACGCCTGGTTTAGCAAAGGGGGAAAAAGGTCCCAATATGTCACATGACACTGCTGTGATGACATGAGTTTGACACCCCTGTGCTAGGGCAACCCAAGAAGACTTGCTTTCTAAAGAGGAAGATCTGAGGAGTTTGTGATAGGAGGGGAGAAATCAGAGACATTTTTGCCTCTGCTATCATAGTCAACTTACTGTGAATCAGAGAAGGAAATTGAAAACATATCACCAGTTAATGAAAGAATAACCCGTTAAGATTCTCCTGACCAGTTTTTCCTTTAACTGAAACTAGAAGAATCAGGAATTATTCTCATGAATTCATAGGAACAAAGATGTAGGTGTGTTGGTAGTCCTTGACTTACAACCATTCCTACAATGACTCTTCAAAGTTACAATGGTACTGAAAAAAAAAAGTGACCTATGAGCAGTTTTTACATTTAAGGTCCTTGCACCATCTCCATGATCACATGATCAGAATTCAGGGGCTTGGCAACTGGCATGTACTTATGACAGTTGCTCTGTTCCAGGGCCACGTGATCACCATTTGTAAACTTCCCAGTCAGATTCTTGTTTTTCCCTTGCTCGATTTGGACTGTCTCCTCTCTTTTGATTCTGGACAGTTTATTTATCACAGCCAGCACATGGTCAGTAGCAGAATATAGCTAACACATTGAACACTTCTGATTCAATCCTTGGACCCTCTGAGTTTTGACATTAAAGTTCTGTGACCATTCTGAATTGCTTGGATGGACATTGTTCTAGATTAAGGGTGTGAAACTTGGTTTGATTGAGGGCTGCATCAGGATTGTGTTTGACCTTGGGGGTGGGGGTGGGGCGTGGCCTGAGTGGGCGTGGCCAGCTCGATGTCACTCATGTCGGGGGCACCTGTGGTTGCCAAGTGCTAAGACAGGACTTCCCTCAGACCCTCCCTCCCTCTCATTATAATCTCCTTCCTCCCTTCCCGCCCTCCCTCTTCATTCTCCTTTCTTATTCCTTCCCCTCTTTTTCCTTCCGTGCTCTCTTCCCATCTTTCCTTCTTTTTGTTTGTTCTTCCTCTTTCCCCTTCTCCTTTCCTGTCCCTTCTTGGATGCTCAAATGCAAAGGGGGAAACATTTCTCCTTTTGTTTTATTTTTAGTTTGTTTTGACAGACATCTGCCAGTAAAAATGGAGCCCAGGCTCCATTTTCTCTGGCAAAGGGCTGCAGGAAGCTGTCATGGCTGAAAAGGAGGTCTGGAGGGCCACATGCAGCCCTCCCAAACTCCATTTTCACTGGCAGAGGCACTATGGGATGGTCCTTCCCTGTTTCCAGGGTGGCCCCATGGACCAGATTTAAGCACCTTGTGAGCCAGATCCGGCCTGCAGGCCTTGAGTTTGGCACCCCTGTTTTAGATCAATACAGTGCAATCGTATATATACATTTGGAAAGGATTTTAAAGAACATTCCTTGGGGTACTTCAACCTGGCTTCCATAATATCACAAACTTCACTTTAATGCATTTGTACCCCAAACACGTGTAAATCCAGCTGCAGGATGTCATTCATTTTGCTTAGTAGGAAACAAAGCCTCAGTCATAGTCAGTATTGATTTCCTTGTGAAGAAGACAACTCAGTTTCCCTGGATAGATATAAGAACAAACAATGTCAGTTTGGCATGACAGTACAGATTTCATCTTAATGGGATTTACTAGTTTGAAGTTGGACAGGGATAATCACACCTATTCCATATTAATCTTTTCATGACAGTCTTTCCTAATAGTACCATTTTTAAAACTTCTAGGGTAAATTTAACCTTCAGTGTTAAATCTCTAACTGCAGATCATCCATCCTCACAATGTCATTGCACACTGTCAACATCAAAAAATAAGTATATGTGGGTTGGTGTGTGTGTAAAGTATGGTGGTGGGGAAAAAATGGGTAGAAGAGTTATGTAATATAAAGCTTGGATTAAAGACCAAAAGCTTAAAAACAGTAGGAAGTGGTGAGGCTAGGACTCGAAGTCAGATCCAAGATTCAAGAACCAAATGATTAGGGATAGACAGCTAACATGAACAGCTCAAATATACCAGCAGCCAGGGAGATTTAGGTACATCGTGATCCACTATTCAGGGGTTTCAAACTCGCAGCCTACAGGCCAGATGTGTCAAACACAGGCCATACCCACCCCAGCTTTGTGAATGGGAAAAATGTTGTAAAACATCACATGATGACAATGTGACGCAACAACTTTGACACCCTTGCAGGAGATTCTGCAAGTAGAAGTGTTGGTGTTCTCAGTCATCCAGGTCATAGTTGTCTCAAAGGTGTTTTGTTTTTTAAAGGAAATTGGACTGATTTTTTGAGGAGGAGGAGGAGGAGGAGGAGGAGGAGGAGGAGGAGGAGGAGGA
>NW_020769316.1:13274792-13299306 GCF_900518735.1 Pseudonaja textilis | reverse complement strand
GAGGAGGAGGAGGAGGAGGAGGAGGAGGAGGAGGAGGAGGAGGAGGAGGGCACAACATAGAAGATCTAACCCATCAGGACAAGATTCAGTGGTCCATCTGCATTTAAAAGATAAAGGTCACTCTTTTGAGGACACATTTTGGATGGAGAGGACCATTGATGTGAAAGAGGCTATGTTAGAACTGAACAGCCCTCCCTCAACAGAGGCAGAGGAGGAATAAGACACCACCTAACTCCAGTATACAATGCAATCCTTCTGTCTGTTGCAATATTCCACAGTTCTGGTTCAGGTGACTCTAAGGATGACAGGGTCATATTTGGGCTGTTAAGGAGGTTGATTCAAAGGGATCCAGACTGGCTAAGTAACTCTACTTTCTTCTAGAAGCTGAAAGGGGCTTCTTCAAGAGTGGGCTTCATACATTTTAGCAAAGGATTCTCTGCCTGGTTGCTGGGGGGCATGGCCATGATGGGTGTGGCCTAGTTGTCCACATGCACCATGGGGGGGGGCATTTTTGCCCTCCTCAGGCTTCAGAGGTTTTCCTCAAGTCTCCGGGAGGGCGAAAATGGCCTCCTTGGGCTCCGGAGGCTCTCTGGAAGCTGGAAATGGCCCCATTTCTCATCTTCCCAAACTTCCTGGAGGTCCGTTTTTTGCCCTCCCTGAGTCTCTGCATGCCCCCTGCACTTACCTGCATCCAAAACGGGCTGCGTGGGGACTCCTGGAAGGGGAGGGGTAGGTGGGGCCAGCCAGGAGTGGGATTTGGGGATTCTCCAAATGGCACAGAATCTGAGCTAGGGGCTCTCCCGAACCACTGTGAACCCCCAGCAGCCCACCCCTGGACTTCTTATTCAGCATTACAGATGTAGCAAAGCTTCAATTTGATAAAGAATCTTGATTTTCCAACTCAAAGTGCCATCTTGTGTGGTGATGTCTGCTTTGTATGGACTGAAACATGGCAATGCCTTAAGGAAGAAAATGGCTATTTCATAGATAACATGATAGATGATAGACAGACAGACAGACAGACAGAGAGGCAGGGAGGCAGACAGGCAGGCAGGGCAGGCAGGCAGACAAATAAATAAAGATAAATGCCTTTATTTCCTGTGATCTAACCACAATTTTGCAACAGTATGCTACATAAGGTTGTTTTGGCAACAATCTTTGCCAGCTGTGTATGCAGATGCAAGGTGAAAGGGTTTTTCATAAACAGAATTTTACTATCTAAGAAGAGAGAATAATGGGCCAATCAAAATCCCCCCATCTCCATCCATTGCAGAGTTTTTGTACAGGCATGGAAATCCTTCATCTAAGTGAAATTACAATGAAAATCAATGGCAACAAGTAGAGTAATGCACCTTCACTATGTGAGAGGGATGACTTCTTTTATTGTCCAATAAATAACAAACGAATAAGCCCATTCCTGGAGACTCACAGCTATTTGAATATATTCCTCAGGTGACCCTGAGGGAACAGATAAAATGCCAAGTAGCCTCAGTGATTCTCAGAGAGTGTTAAGACCAGATGAATGCAAAGAAACACAAACCATCCCATCACCATTGAGTCTTAACTGTCAGTTCCTGTCCTTCCATCTCCCCCATAGTCCAGTACAACTGACGAAGCTTCCTGAGTGGGAAGCTCCTCCTCCTCCTCCTCCTCCTCCTCCTCCAAAAAATTCATCCAGTTGCTTTTAGAAACAAAAACAAAAACCTTTGAAACTGTAAGGGAGAGGTTCTATGAGGATGAATTGGCTCCATCACAAATATATAAATGATCTTTGCGAGCAAGTTCAGTGATGAGGAATGATGGGAGTACATGACTGTTTGGAGGATCGCTGGGTTCTCTCTCTCTATCTGTAATTATGAATTTGGAAAAGAACATTCCAATCATTGAATTTAACCTTTGTACAGTGTATGAATCCAAATACAAGTATCCTCAGCATCTGCTTGATCATATGAACACACTGTAAAGGAATAAAATAAAATGTTGAATAATTTATTTCTGCCTTCTTTCCTCCTGGATGGATTCCAGCTAGGCTTGTTTGTATGCTTAACTGTAATGGATTGTAAGGCTGTCCTTGAGAAACAGGAAGAAGTGGAGAAGCTATAGAGTAGGCAAAGGATAGATGAGACATAGCTTAAATTGCAGGATTGGTTGTCTGAAAAGGAACCCTCCCTAGTTTCTTTGATTGTAAGGGTAACGGGGGAGAAATGTACTTCTTGCCAGATTCTGTTACTCTAACTCAGGGGTCCCCAAACTTGGCAACTTTAAGATTTGTGGACTTCAACTCCAGAATTCTGGGAGTTGAAGTCCACAAGTCTTAAAGTTGCCAAGTTTGGAGACCTCTGCTCTAACAACAAACATAGTAAGTATGTGTGGTTGATGCTTCTTGTCTGGACTATCTTGAAAGGCTTACACCAATCTTGCAAATCTCAAAGTACATCTCTCTCTCCACCAGCCTCACTCTTGACTTGTAAAACTTGATTCCCTTGTTTAACATCTTTTAAACGCAGTCTATCTATAGAGGCAGGTGCTCTTCAAATTAACCTCTGAGTCCACTGTTTAAAAATATCCTTCATTATGTCCAGCATTAAAATATTTTCCTCAATTCTGTATTAATAAGTCCAATTTAAGTGTTCTTGTGTTATTGTAATCTCTAGTTTCTTCTAATTCCCTCTAGTATCCATTCTTTAAAGTCCCATCCTATCATGATTTTTAAAAAGAATTGAAAACAAAAGCCTTTTTCCACATGAAGGATCCTTATAATTAATTCCAAAATCTTATTTCAAATCCACCTAAACCATATACAATTTTCCAAAACCAAGTTCTTTTTTTGCTTTCTATTCACCCCAAAACTTGAACCCTCAAATCTTTTTTTTATAAGAATTGAAGGAAACTCACAGATGTTTTCAGCCTTGTTGATCCAAAAGTTCCTAATAGCCAAAACAATTGCTCTTAACAATTTCCAAAAGTGATTTTAAAAAAGAAGTTTGCAAACCCATTGTTCTTCTGAAGGTCCTGATTGTTTATTTATTTTATTTATTTATTTGATTTGTCAATCACTTACAAGATATAAGTATAAACCATAGTTATGAATACATGAAATGGATACATATAAGAAAAATAAAAGAAACAATAGGACAGGGACAGTAGGCATGTTGGTGCACTTATGCACGCCCCTTACAGACCTCTTAGGAAAAAGGTGAGGTCAATAGTAGACAGTCTAAGGTTAAAGTTTTTGGGGTTTGGGGAAGAAACCACAGTCAGGTAGAGTATTCCAGACATTGACCACTCTGTTGCTGAAGTCATATTTCCTGCAATCAAGTTTGGTGCGATTAACCTTGAGTCTGTATCTATTATTTGCTCTTGTATTGTTACGGTTGAAGCTGAAGTATTCATTGACAAGTAGGACATTGCAATGTATGATTTTATATACTATACTTAGATCAGACCAAAGGCAGCATAATTCTAGGTTTTCTAGGTCTAGAATTTCAAGTCAGGTGGCATAAGCTATTCTGGAACGAGTAGAGGAATGGAGAACTCTTGTGAAATATTTCTGGACTTTCTCAACTATGTTAATATCAGATATGTAATGTGGGTTCCAGACTGATGAGCTGTATTTGAGTATTGAGCAAATGTTTTGTAAGCTCCAGTTAGTAGTGTAATATTACCAGAGGAAAAGCTACGTAAGATTAGGTTAACAACTCTTAATGCCTTTTTGGCTATGTATTTGCAGTGGTCTCTAGCACTTAGATCATTAGAGATGAGTACTCCAAGATCCTTGACACAGTTTGGATCATCAATAAGGTCTAGACTATTCAGCCTGTATTTTATTTTCTGATTTTTTTTTTGCCAATATGTAAGACAGAGCATTTATTTGTTGAGATTTGAAATTGCCATTTGTTTGACCATTCTGATACATAGTCAAGATCTTTTTGAAGGGTAGCAGTATTGTCTGTGGTATTGAACAGCTTTACATCATCAGCGAAAAGAACACGGTTGCTCTTAATATGATCACAGAGGTCATTTATGTAGAGTATGAAGAGAGTTGGTCATAGAATACTGCCTTGGGGGACACACCACTATTGACAGGTACATAATTTGATAGGACACTCCCAATTTTGCCCTTTTTGTTGTCTGTTTGACAGGAATGCTTCTATCCAATTATGCAGGTGTCCAGAGATACCATAAGATTTTAGTTTTAGGAGTAGTTTGTTGTGTACCACTGAATCAAAGGCTTTACAGAAGTCTATGTAGATTGCATCTATTGCTTTGCCCTGATCGAGTTGTGTCATCCATATGTTTTTGCAGTGTAAGAGTTGCAGATTGCAGGATAGTTTTTTTCTGAAACCAAATTGTCTATTAGAGAGTAGGTTGTTTGTCTCTAAGTGGAAGATAATAGATTGGTTAATAATTGATTCCATGACTTTACAGGTGATGCAGCATAAGGAGATTGGTCTATAATTTTCAACTAAGCTGGGGTCAGGGTTGGGATTCTACCAGTTCACACCTATTTGCTAGAACCAGTTGTTAACATTCTAAGCAGTTTGGAGAACCAGTTGTTAGAAGAAATTACTGGCCTAATCCTGTAAGGAAGGCAGGAAGGAAACATTCTGGTGTTGCTTACAGAAACTTCCTCTTCATTAACCCTTATTATATTCTTGGCAGGACTAGACTTCCTGTCTCAGGAACTTCTCTGGAGCTTCCCCCCCTCCTTTGCTGGTACTTTGCTTGTGTGGAGTGACCATTCAAAGTTACAATGGCACTGAAAAAAGTGACTTATGACCATTTTTCACACTTACAAATGTTGCAGCATCCCCACAGTCATGAGACGCCAGGCGAGGGGATGCGTGCCTTGATGTGAGTGATATTGAGTTGGCCACGCCGAGCCAATAACATGACAACCAAGCCATATCCACCTGGTCACATGACCACCAAGCCACACCCACCAACTAAGCCACACCCACAGAACCGGTTGTTAAAAAATTTGAATCCCACCCCTGGCTGGGCTCTCCCTTTTTGAAGATGGGAATGACCATGGCTAGTGACCATAGGTTTGGCAAGGAGCTGGTCCTGAAGGATTTTCCAAAGATTATGCTTAGAGGTTTGGCTATGGCAGTGAATAGCTTTTTTAAGAAGTAGGCACATATTCCATCTGGTCCAACAGCTAGAGATGATTTTAGATTGCATAGTGCTTTTTCAACATTTTCTTCTGTAAAATTGATCATTGTAGTTGTCTGTGATTCGACTAGGAAATACTGGGCATGATCCATTGCTGTTTACAAATACTGAGCCAAAGAATGTGTTAAAGAGGTTGGCTTTAATGGTGTCATCATTGCAGTCTTTACCATTAGGTCCTATCAGGGTGGGATGGACCTTGAGTCTTTTAGTTTGTTGTTTACAAAATTGTAGAAAGCGCAGGTGGAATTTGTGCGTAGAAGATTTTCCTCTTGTTTAATATGATATTTGGTGTATTCAGTCTTTATCGGATGGCATAATTTTTTGTATCGGCTTTTGAAGTTGGCAACGTGACTAGATTTGTTTTTTCTCCAAAGTGATTTCATTTTGGATTGAAGCTTCCTTATTGTTATGGGTAATCTGTTTTTGTTGTTGTTGTTGTTTTGGGAGTTGTTATTGGTACATATAGTTTGATGACTCTTTTGACTTCAAGTAAAAATATGTTGCAATGGTCTTCAACTGTATTGAATCCAGGGAATAGAAATTGCCGAACAAGAGATGAGGGATCATTGTCTCTAAGATCATAATTGCCTTTTTTGAAGTTATAATTGGGGATCCCATCATTTTGATGATTTTTTGTGGGCGTATGTTCAGACAAAAGTCAACCATATTGTGGTCACTGTTGGAAAAGGGTTCTTTAATTTGTATTCCATAAATTGAATTCAAACTATTGCAGAAGATGAGATCGAGGCAGTTGT
Source organism: Pseudonaja textilis (assembly GCF_900518735.1). The sequence goes on along the minus strand of NW_020769316.1, from coordinate 13,293,376 downwards.
TAAGTCTAGTATTGTTGGTTACTAGTTGTTCCAGTCCCAGATTTGTTACAGCATTGTAGAAGGTTGCGTGTATGGGTTCAGTTGTATATTTGTTAAGGGTCCAGTTAATATGAGGTAGATTGAAGTCACCAAGAAAGATAAAAGCATGTGGGCGTGATGTTGCCCAAGTTAGTAGTGAATTTAACTTGTTTACATGTTCAATGTCATAATCAGGGGCTCTGTAACATAATAAAAATCGAAATGTGATATTTAAGGATATTTCACAGATGATGGTCTCAGGAAGAGCAAGCTCCTGGGTAACTTGGATGTTTTCTTAGATGTAGGGACTTTTTATAGAAGATAGCAACACCACCTCCTCTATGGCTTTCGCGATCTGATTGGTAAACATGATAGTCTCTTACTGTGGTAATGGAGTCAGGGAGAGATGTGTTGAGCCATGTTTCACAGACAAATATGGTGTTAAATTTAGCCGTATTTAGTAAGAGGAGAAATTCAGGTATTTTATTTACAAGGCTTCTTGCTTTGAGTAGTTTGCATTTAAGGCCAGTTGTGGTTGGAATTGAGGTAGTTAGGGGTATGTGTGCCTAGTTTTGAGTGATGGTGGGTTGGATGAGGTAGGGTTGGATGTGGAGTTGTGGGTTGTGTGACTTACTTTTGATACAATCAGTGCGGTAGTCAATTTAAAGATCCTTCTCTCCATTGTCTAGACGTCTTTTGAGTTCTGTGCGGAGTTCAAGGGAGTGGATTCTTTGCAGTATGGATAAGTCTGGTCTTGAGTGAAGCTTTTTATGGTTGGGATTGGTTTTTGCATTGGTGTTTATTGTATGAATGAATATACATTTGCTGGACTCATTTTTGCATACAACTCTACAAAATTTTGGGGCCATCGAGCCATCATTGTATTTGAACTCAGGGCCATCTCTGGTTATTTCAATGATATCTTCAGGAGAGATGTTTGTTGTATTTGAGTTGCTTATGATATTGTGAACTTTGGTGATGTCATCTGATTCGTTGGTGTCCTCAAGACCAAATAAGATGGCATTTGAACATTTCTGATCGTGTTCCATGATGTCTCTGATGAGTAAGGGGATATCATTTGTGGAATCATTTAATGGGATAGTAATTATTTGTGGTTGTGGTTTGGTGGTTATTTTTGGTTGTAGTTGTGATTGTAGTTGAGGTAGTAGTTATGGTAAGTGGTTGCTGAGTTGGGATTTGATTTTGAGCTGATAGATAGTCGCTTATCTGTGCTGTTGTTTTTTTTTCAAGAGAGATTAGGCTTTCTTGTATAGTTGTTTCAAAATGTGTGGCTAAGCATTTTTCTATCGAGTGAATGAGTGATTCTATGCTATCAACTCTGTCAGGCAGGGTGTTTAGTTTGTTTAGTTTAGTTTAGTTGAGAAAGATGGTTATTTCCTCATCTCCCAGAACTGTGAACCCACCAAAAACTGCTTTGTTAAGAATTCCCTGCAGGGACCATCTGTCTGAAGCATTATATATGATCTCAAGTTCTCTTCTTATTCAGAGATGGATTATAAAATGTTGGCTCTGCTTTAAGTTGAGCCATTTTCAATTTTCCATTTCTTCCCTGAAATCACTTCAATATTCCTCTAAGACAAATTTTACTAAATCAAAAACCTGCATAAAAATTAGGATTTTTTTCTTAAGACAAAAAATAGCATTTTTAAAGGCAGCATGTTTCCTACCAGTGTAATGGTGTAAATAAGAAATAGCTGCACATGTGTTTTTGATCTCTCAGATGACCTTAAAGTTGGAGTTGCAGAAAATTATTTCCAATTTCTGGAAACCTGGAGTTTCAGCCACTGTGCTGAGTGCAGAAATGACATTCTATCTGAGGAGTTTGAACTGTATCAATGGCCCATGAAAGACATGCCTGCTCATCCCCTATTGTCCCCCAAATTTGCTGATTGTCATTGTTTCTATTTTGCCTGGATTCTTCTTTTTCAGTGAATGGACATGTTGCTTCTTATGTGCTGACAAGAGCCTGGCATGCTAATTAGTGAGCCACTTGATTTAAGATTTTGCAGTAATTGATTTATTAGGCTAAGCTTCAGTGAGTTCCAGATAATGTTTGCATTCATTCAGTGTTGGAAAGAAACAAGAATGGCTTTTAAAAAAAGAAAGAAATCTTAGCATGCAATATGAGTATTTGTGTGTATGAGTGTGTGTGTGTGTGAGAGAGAGAGAGAGAGAGAGAAAGAGAGAGAGAGAGAGATATAAAGCGATAACATTTATTTGTTTTTCTATTTGAAGAAGTAAAAATTCTTGGGTGAGTCAGATAAAACCAATTATCTGATGCAGGTAACAAAGCATGAAATGTCACAACTCTCTAGGTGCATCATCCTTAGAGGAGGCAGGATTTCTTATTTCAAGATATTGGACCGGACAATTTGATGGCTATTAAATGATGGAACAAGACCTTTGCAACTTGCTCTGGTCTGTGCAAGCTAAAGTAAATGTGTTTACTAGTTTTGGGTTTTAATTTTAACTGGGGACAAAAGAAGAAAAATATTTATTTGGCTGTGCCTCAATGCTGCTCCAACCAGCTTGTAAAAGTGATTGATTTTTTTAAATTCTTGTATTGCACTGACAAGCAGATTGGACAGAGGTAGCTTTGTTCATTTTAAGATGTATATACTGACTCTTAAGCAACACCTTCACCAAAAAACTTTGACAAAAATTGGGGGGGGGGTCAACATTGCAGTACACATTATCCATATATAGGTCAAAACATCAGTCAAATCTCAAAACGCTGAAGCTTTAAACCATTAAAACCATGGCACTCTGAATAAAGACTGAATGGCACATCATAATGTTTAATTAAAATTAGTTTGAGTTGAATAAACTCTGTGAGGGTTGCAGTCTTAGTGCTCTTGAAAGGAGGAGTTAGAGAAACCTGTCTTACTGAGCAACAGAGGTGAGCAGCTGACAGAGTAGAACAATATTGGAATTTGCTATTAGGAGATGCAGATTTGTCTATCAGGATTGGTCCAGTTGGAAGTCATTGGGATCAATGGCCATTAGCCTTGAAGGTTGTGCGATTGCATGTGTTGGCATCTCTGGGGTGATGTTGGGAGACTTACTTGTGCAATTGGTTGACCATTGTAAAACAGACTAGTGAAGTAGATGAGTCAGAGATCTTATCTAGCAGGACACTGCTTATGATCTTTTATTCTTAAGATTAAACAATGGTTAGCAGGCACTCTGGGAGTTTTAAAAATACACACAGGCACGTTCACATAATGGCTATCAGGAACAATATGGATATTTACAGACAACTAGGTAATGCTATACCCAATCATTTCCCTTACCACTGACCCCAACCCTAACCCTACCCATTCAAAATGCTGAATTGCACTTAGCAATCTTTTTGTAATGATTATATTCTAAATATGGGAATAGGGATTATGTATGGGCATCTTTATAAATAATGGTGATACTCAAGATCAACATTGGTAAGACTACAGTTCGAATATTGCATCCACTTTTGGTCGCCACAATGTAAAAAAGACGTTGAGATTCTAGAAAGAGTGCAGAGAAGAGCAACAAAAATGATTAGGAGACTGGAGGCTAAAACATGGACTACCATTTGTCAGAAATGGTGTAGGGTCTCCTGCTTAGGTGAGGGGTTTGACTAGATGACCTACAAGGTCCATTCCAACTCTGATTATCTGAATTTAATAAAAAGAAGGACAAGGGATGATACTGCTAGTGTTCCAATATCCAAGAGGTTACCAGAAAGAAGGGGGAAGGGGTCAACCTATTCTCCAAAGCACCTGAAAGCAGGACAAGAAGCAATGGATGAAAACTAATCAAGGAGAGAAGCAACCTAGAACTAAGGAGACATTTCCTGACAGTTAGAACAATTAACCAATGGAACAACTGTCTTGCCTCTGGGAGTTGTGGGTGCTCCAACATTGGAGGTTTTAAAGAAGAAATTGGACAACCACTTATCTGAAATACTATAGCTGTGATGGCGAACCTATGGCACACATGCCACAGGTGGCACACAGAGCCATTTGTGTGGGCACACGAGCCCCAGGCAAACTTACCTCACTGCGCATGTGCGTACCTCCCATCTGATTTTTGGCCCATTTGAGGCCTTTTTCAGCCTGCCAGAGACTTGCGGGAAGCTTCTGCAGCCTTTAGAGGCCGAAAAGCAGGCCCGTTTCATCACTTCCAGTATTTCCGGAAATACAAGAAGTGACAAAACAGGCCTATTTTTCAGCCTGCAAAGGCTGCAAAGGCTTCCCCCAAGCTTCTGGGAGACCGAAAAAGGCCTCAAACAGGCCAAAAAACAGCTGGAAGGTGCAGTGCAGGTAAGGGAGCTGGGCGGGGGGAATCACGCAAGCATGCGCGGAGGGCATGCGGGTGCGCATTGCCTTCTGGGTACTGGGTACTGTGCGCACTTGTGCATGCATGCAATTTTTGGCACAGGAGCCCCAAAAAGTTAGCCACCACTGAACTATAGGATTCCCTGCCTGAACAGGGAATTTGACTAGAAGATCTCCAAAGTCCCTTCCAACTTTGTTATTTTGAGGATACCAGTCTTTTGATGTGTGCTTGGTGAAGAAACACACCACAAGATCTCCAGAAAAGTCAACAAAATCATGAAAGCCTGTAAAGGCTTCTCTATGTTCCATTTTATACTAAACAAAAGAAGGATTATTCTGAGTTTCTTTCCCATGCTTGCTTCAATTTTATTTAATCTTTTTTGCAAGTCCTTTCTTAAAAGCTCTTTCATATACAATCTCCCCTTTTCTAATCCACCTTAACTATGACATCAAAATTTGGTCTTAATATTTAAGGTTTCTAAAATGTGGATTTTGGATTTCTGGCTCAGGGTTCACTGGGATTGTCCCCATATCCTAGTAGCAGCGAATTTCTTAAGTCTACAATTCATCATTGTGATTTCTAACTTGCAGTGGCCATTGCCAGTATGTGTATAAGAGCAGGAGGTCATAATGATTCTGAATAAGATCTGCTTTTTTGCATATTTCATTCCCCCGGAGATTAGAATGGACCCCACTCTAACACTCTTCCGGAAGACACTGAAGACTTGGATCTGCCAGTGGGCCCAGAGAAGGCAGAGCAGGGTGGAACCCATTAAATGGCTCATGTGATATGTTGTCGTCAGGGTGGGGAGTTATTTTATTATGTTATTTTATTAATTTATTATTCTCTCTTTTATTAGTTTTATTGTTTTTATATTTAAAATGTATGTATGTATGTATGTATGTATGTATGTATGTATTCATGTATGTATGTATGTATGTATTTAAAAACTGAGATAAATGTGAGCTAGATCTGACAATGGTGCAAAATATATAAACTGAGTATTCAGAATGAAACTAAGTACTGTAGCACATGCTCAAGAGCTAAATTAGTAGCATAGGTAGGATTTAAATTTTCCTGAAATTCTCCAGGTTTCTCCTGCCTTGTTGCTAAAAATGGACAACCTATGGGTTTCATATAATGCAAAATACTGCAATTTTATATCTTATACTTTAACAAAAAATGAAAAACTGAAGTCTGCAAATAGTATCTTTCCCATACTGGTTCTTTTTGGATAGGCTGAGGGTTGTGTACTTCCAAAACATGCAATATTCCTTTTTTGGCACTGTTACAGATGCTGCTGTGCTCGTCTGATCTGCTAAGGCAGGGCTGTCATACTCCTGGCCTGCAGGCCGGATACGTCATATGCTGGCCACACCCACGCCTGGTTTAGCAAAGGGGGAAAAAGGTCCCAATATGTCACATGACACTGCTGTGATGACATGAGTTTGACACCCCTGTGCTAGGGCAACCCAAGAAGACTTGCTTTCTAAAGAGGAAGATCTGAGGAGTTTGTGGTAGGAGGGGAGAAATCAGAGACATTTTTGCCTCTGCTATCATAGTCAACTTACTGTGAATCAGAGAAGGAAATTGAAAACATATCACCAGTTAATGAAAGAATAACTCATTAAGATTCTCCTGACCAGTTTTTCCTTTAACTGAAACTAGAAGAATCAGGAATTATTCTCATGAATTCATAGGAACAAAGATGTAGGTGTGTTGGTAGTCCTTGACTTACAACCATTCCTACAATGACTCTTCAAAGTTACAATGGTACTGAAAAAAAAAGTGACCTATGAGCAGTTTTTACATTTAAGGTCCTTGCACCATCTCCATGATCACATGATCAGAATTCAGGGGCTTGGCAACTGGCATGTACTTATGACAGTTGCTCTGTTCCAGGGCCACGTGATCACCATTTGTAAACTTCCCAGTCAGATTCTTGTTTTTCCCTTGCTCGATTTGGACTGTCTCCTCTCTTTTGATTCTGGACAGTTTATTTATTACAGCCTGCTCTTTTTTATTTTCTCACTGTTAGTAGGCAGGATGGGCGGCGAATATAGCTAACACATTGAACACTTCTGATTCAATCCTTGGACCCTCTGAGTTTTGACATTAAAGTTCTGTGACCATTCTGAATTGCTTGGATGGACATTGTTCTAGATTAAGGGTGTGAAACTTGGTTTGATTGAGGGCTGCATCAGGATTGTGTTTGACCTTGGGGGTGGGGGTGGGGCGTGGCCAGAGTGGGTGTGGTCAGCTCGATGTCACTCATGTCGGGGGCACCTGTGGTTGCCAAGTGCTAAGGCAGGACTTCCCTCAGACCCTCCCTCCCTCTCATAATCTCCTTCCTCCCTTCCCTCCCTCGCTCTTCATTCTCCTTTCTTATCCTTCCCCTCTTTTTCCTTCCTTGCTCTCTTCCCATCTTTCCTTCTTTTTGTTTGTTCTTCCTCTTTCCCCTTCTCCTTTCCTGTCCCTTCTTGGATGCTCAAATGCAAAGGGGGAAATATTTCTCCTTTTGTTTTGTTTTTAGTTTGTTTTGACAGACATCTGCCAGTAAAAATGGAACCCAGGCTCCATTTTCTCTGGCAAAGGGCTGCAGGAAGCTGTCATGGCTGAAAAGGAGGTCTGGAGGGCCACATGCAGCCCTCCCAAACTCCATTTTCACTGGCAGAGGCACTATGGGATGGTCCTTCCCTGTTTCCAGGGTGGCCCCATGGACCAGATTTAAGCACCTTGTGAGCCAGATCCGGCCTGCAGGCCTTGAGTTTGGCACCCCTGTTTTAGATCAATACAGTGCAATCCTATATATACATTTGGAAAGGGTTTTAAAGAACATTCCTTGGGGTACTTCAACCTGGCTTCCATAATATCACAAACTTCACTTTAATGCATTTGAACCCCAAACACGTGTAAATCCAGCTGCAGGATGTCATTCATTTTGCTTAGCAGGAAACAAAGCCTCAGTCATAGTCAGTATTGATTTCCTTGTGAAGAAGACAACTCAGTTTCCCTGGATAGATATAAGAACAAACAATGTCAGTTTGGCATGACAGTACAGATTTCATCTTAATGGGATTTACTAGTTTGAAGTTGGACAGGGATAATCACACCTATTCCATATTAATCTTTTCATGACAGTCTTTCCTAATAGTACCATTTTTTAAACTTCTAGGGTAAATTTAACCTTCAGTGTTAAATCTCTAACTGCAGATCATCCATCCTCACAATGTCATTGCACACTGTCAACATCAAAAAATAAGTATATGTGGGTTGGTGTGTGTGTAAAGTATGGTGGTGGGGAAAAAATGGGTAGAAGAGTTATGTAATATAAAGCTTGGATTAAAGACCAAAAGCTTAAAAACAGTAGGAAGTGGTGAGGCTAGGACTCGAAGTCAGATCCAAGATTCAAGAACCAAATGATTAGGGATAGACAGCTAACATGAACAGCTCAAATATACCAGCAGCCAGGGAGATTTAGGTACATCGTGATCCACTATTCAGGGGTTTCAAACTCGCAGCCTACAGGCCAGATGTGTCAAACACAGGCCATACCCACCCCAGCTTTGTGAATGGGAAAAATGTTGTAAAACATCACATGATGACAATGTGACGCAACAACTTTCAATTGTTTTTAACCATGTCAAGCTATGGAATAGCCTTAAGTGGGAATCTCAGAACATCTTACTGTCCTCATAAAAATCTGTACATTGCAGTGGTGGGATACTGTAAAATCTCCAGTCAGAGGTGATATTTGCTGGTTCTCCAAACTTTCTGCTAATGGTTCTCCTGAACTGGTCAGAACCTGCTGAATACCACCTCTGGTACATAGGACAGCAAGCCAATCTGGGCAGAAAACAGTGAAGTAGATTGTCCCAAAGGTGCTTTTTCAAGAGGCAACTGGACTTTCTTGTTTTTTTTTTGAAGATGTTTTGCTTCTCATTCAAGAAGCTTCTTCAGCTCATTTAGTGAAGTAGTTTGGTGCTCAGTTGGCAAAGGAATGAAGTAAGACTCTATATTCTCCCTTTATTTATTCAATCTATGTGCAGAATATATTTTGAGTGAAGATGGAGGGGAAGATGTGTGTGATTTTATATTTGGAGAAAAAAAGCATCAATAATTTTTATCAGGATGTTGATAGCCAACATGCACATCAGTTGCAAGCTCTAATAATGGAAGTCACAGAGCACAGTGAAAATTGAGGTTATAGTTAAATATAATCAAATTAATCACAACGGGTTCAGCAATCAGTCTTAGAATTGACCATGAAGACAATGAAATGGTGGATTGCTTTTGCCTTTTAAGATAACCTATCAACAATAAAAGAACCAGCAGTCAAGAAATTCACTCCAGACTAACACTTGATATGGCAGCAGTGAAGGTCTTGGAGAAAATGCTGTGTCGTGTTTATATGTATTGTACAAAAATTAGAATTCTGCAGTCAATAGTTTTCTTTGTGTTACTCTACAAATGTCAAAGTTGGACTTTAAAGAAGTGGAATAGAAAGCATACTGATGCCTTGAACTTCAGAGATGGAGGTGACTGCTGAGAATACCAGATAACAAACAAACTGATCATAAATCAAGGCAATTTGGAATTCTCATTTGAAACACAAATGAACTGTCTCAAATATTTTAGACACGTGTAGACCCAGCTGCCTAGAGAAGTCCATAATTTTGGGAAAGATGAATGGAAAGTGAAGAAGCATCCCGCAATAACTTAAAGGGACAAGTCAACATGTAGAATATTTATATATAATATATAAGAATTAACACTGACAATGCTAAATAGCAGTTGCTGTATTATCATTATTATTTACAGCACAAGTGCTGACTGTAGAAAATTCTCATGTTCAATTTTGTGATATCATTTGGTATTAGAAGTTGCAAGGTGTGGGACTGGAAAAAATGTGGTTAAAATCTGAGACATATATTTCCAATATAATTAAGTTTCCTGAGATGGTGTTAGATTACTGCTTCAGAATTTGCATTCATCACATCTTTGACCCCAAAGTGTGTGAAGCAGAATCCTCATTGTATTGACATTATAAGTACTTACAATCCTCCTTGGATACAGAACACATTAGAACACATACTATTTTTTTGAAATAAATGATGGTGAGAGGGGGATGATTGCAAAACACTAGGAACTCAACATCTCTTGTCACTGGTATGTTCAGATTTTCTTCTCTCCAACCTACTTCTTAGAAAATTATCTTCCTCTGCAAATAATTTCAGATATTGATATATTACAATTTTCTTGAGAAAATACCATATCCAAAAGGAGAAATGGTCTTCCGGTTAGAATGACCTTAACTAAGTGGCCCTTGTTTTCATTTAATTTTTTCTCGATTCTAATATAATCTAATAGATAATCTATATTAGATTCTAATAGAATCTAATATATCCTACAACATAAAAAAACAATATTTTCAACATTGCTCTATCTTACTAAATACATATTTGATTGATTGTATGCCATCAAGTCACTGTCAATTATCACTGACCACATAGATAGATTTTCTCCAGGACAAGCCAACCTGGTTTTTCAGATCTTTCAACCGTGGATCCATCAACCACTGTAACTGGCTATCCATTCGTCTTGGTGATGATCATCCTCTTTTCATTCCATTCACCAGTCACAACATTAGAACCTTCTCCAGAGAACTAGGTCTTCAGAAAACGAATCCAAAGTAAGATAATTTGAGCTTAACCTTGAGTGAGAACTATTGGTTGACTTGTTCAATGATTCGTTTATCTTTGGCTATCCATAGTATATTCAGGGGTTATAGCTAGGGACACACTTCAAACTCATTGACGCTATTTCTATCTTGCTCCTTCAAATACATTTCAGGATAGTGTGCAACATTAAGAAGCTCTGAGTAGCTCATAATGAAGATTATTATTTTATTGTTAATTTACATTTATTACACTTGCCCGCTTCCATAGGCTCTAGAAAACATACTCCATATCTCCTGCCGCCCCCCGCCCCTTTATTTATTCATCTAGATGTGTTGAACTACAATCCTCATGGAAGTTTTTGCTCACCATAGCTGAAGGACAGAAGCTTGAGGAAACTTGGTCAATTCTTAGTCTGATGATCATGATAGTCCCTTCTTGGCATTTGTCAAAGATGCTAGAATAGAAGCTTATTGAACTTGAAATTAGAGCCCCTTGTGTTATACTATAAGATTGTCACTTCCTCCTCCTCTCTAGTTGCAGATGGTACTTCTGCCCTATCAAAAAGTGAGGTGGAAAGGAGGGAAATTTGCTCCTGCATCGAGGAAGCAAGAGAGGGAACTGTAGTCCCTACTAGGAAAATCAAGAACAAACTGGGGAGGAGGGAGAAGGAAGAGTATTTGGGCTGATTCCCTTCTCTCATTCCGCTGCGACTTACGCAGCGTTCAAGATACCTTTCTGTCTCTCTAAGAGAGGGAGAGAAAGAGAGAGAGAGAGAGTTAGAGAGACAGAGAGCAGAAAAACAGTCGTACTGATCGCCGAGCTTCTGGGTCAGGACTGGAGGATTTATCCCAAAGACGAATCGATCTGGGGTGGGTGAGGGGCAGTTTCAAACGGCAGCCAAGCGAGAAGCCAAACCAGCCAGGCACAGCTACAAACTGTTTTGCGTTTGCAACTTTCCTCCAGCTCGCCTTCGTCCGCCGTAATTCAGGATGGCTTCTAATTTTAACGATATAGTGAAGCAAGGGTATGTCAAGATTAGGAGCAGACGTTTGGGCGTAAGTATTTTGCCATTGCTTTGGGGTGTCCCTCCCCTATTTCTCTCTCTCCCCCATCCCCGCTTTTCCCTTTGGCATTTTCATCCAAGACTGGCCGGCGGCTTTTGAGCCTTGCCAGATGCTCCTCGCGGCCCCCGGGTGGGTTGGTGGGATCGGTCGGAGAGTCTGAAACGAGAAAAAAAGCAAGCCAGCGGCTGCTTTAGTGTTATAGTTATTTAACTTATACCTTGCGGAGAGTTGAGCCTTTCCAGATCCCTGCCCACCATACCCGAAAGACTTGCAAGGCACGTTTCTAGATAGCGGTTCAGCAAATGGAAAATAGAAGATGTGCGCTGGCATTAAATGGATATTTTTCAGGAGCTTCGATTGTGCTGGTAGAGTAGCAAGCGTTGAATGTCACAGAATTCTCCCTCAAATGGGACTGGGGTGAGTGCTGCCCTGTGGGAATTGGGTTGGAGAAAATGCCTTGATAGGAAACTGATTTAGAAATCGGGAATTGACTGATTGAGGCAGCCTGACTTTTCACTTCCTTCTCTTTCCTGAAGAGGAGCCCCGTTATAGCAAAAGAGCAAACAAACTTCAGTGCAGTTGTGCCATTTGCATTTGCAACGGGGTTTGGTTTAAAGTTTTGTGGCACCTTGGAGATGTGCGGCTTAATCCTAGGTAACTTCACCTAGAAGTGAGATCTGTGGTGGATGATGTGCAACGGTGCAACATTTGCTTTTTATAAAAAGAAGTAGATGTTAATAATTTAAGTAAAATGTGCATAGACCTGACGTCAAGGCAACAGGCGTCCTTTAGAATCAACACGCATAGGCTTGTGTTGGCACAACTGTTTGAGATAAGAAGCCAGTAATGCAATCATATATATGATTACCCAATATATATACATGATTACCCAGAAGTAAATCTTCATGGCTTCAGTTGTTGGATTGCTTAGGAGTATAAATGTACAGAAAAGTCCAAATTGACGCAAAATACTCTCAGGAATAGATCTGCAGCATTCATCCCACTTGAATAAAACTGGCCCTGCAAGTAGAAAAAAATCTACATTATTTACACTTAGTGAGTCTTGTATCTCATCATCTGCACCAGACAATTCTGAAGTTTTGTGATATTAAACCATTCCGGCAAGATGAACCCATCATACTTTTGTTAGCTGTCTCTTTAAAAATGTGCTGTCACTCTGCATGTGGGCCACATGGAAATACCATTCAAGTAAACTGTTTCTCCAAGTCAGATGTTGATGGTATGTTTCCCCCAGAGGATTCCTTCATTCATGAAACTTTTTATAGCTCAGGGAAGTCAGGAAGCCACAGCCTTTGACATGGAAAATAAATCTAGATAAATTTGAAACTGGAGTCTTGGGGATATAAGATCTATATCAATCTATCAGGGTTCCTACTGTGCAGGGCTGATTGTTTGGGTGTGTAGAAAACTGTGCATGGGAATTTTTAATTGTCAAAAAAATAATAATACTTGGAATAGGTTCGCATCTCTGATTTTCAGAAGGGTTGTCAATCTGGTTGTCATATTTGTACTGGAGCATTTCTTTCAAGCATTTAAGCATTTGTTTCATTTTTTACTTATCCAGCATACTTTTTCAGTACAAAAAAAGGCAGAGATGCCATGCATAAAAGTATTAGGAGTCTTATGTTAAAATTGTGCACCGGGCTGTTTTGTACCAGACTGTTGTCGGTGCACTGGTAGCTGTTTTGACAGTTATTGTGGCTTCCCTTGAGAAGTTGATTCATAGGCATCTGCAAGGCTTTAACTCTTTGGAGGCACATTGTCTGCAGTTTTGATATAAACAACTGAGACCGATGTCTCAGATTCAAAAGAAATGGAATACAATTTCAACTCAAGCACCCATCATTTCACCAGGTGGATAGTAAATGTCACTGGCTACTGTAAAAGTGGAACAGCTTCTTTATAACTGAAAGGTTCATGTAGTGTGAACTTTGTGCCTTGTACTGCATATATGTGAGTGTTGGAAGAGCTATGTGGTTGAAAAGAATAAATGCATTGATCTAATAGAATAACAGAGTTGGAAGGGACCTTAGAGGTCCAAACCCCTGCTTAGACAGGAAACCCTACACCACTTCACACAAGTGGTTATCCAATCTCTCCTTAAAAGCTTCCAGTGTTGGAGCATCCACAACTTCTGGAGACAAGTTGTTCCACTAATTAATGGTTCTAACTGTCAGGAAATTTCTCCTTAGTTCTAAGTTGCTTCTCTTCTTGATTAGTTTCTACCCATTGCTTCTTGTCCTACCTTCAGGTGCTTTGGAGAATAGCTTGACTCCCTCTTCTTTGTGGCAGCTCACACAGTGTTCCTGGATACCTGTTCCTAATCATACACAGATAGTCCTTGACTTACAAGCATTTGCTTAGAAACTGTTCAATGTTACAATGACACTGAAACAAGTAACCTATGGCTGGTCCTCATGCTTACAACTGTCTCATCATTCCCATAGTCATGTGATCAAAATTTGGGTGCATGGAACTCATATATTTAAAATAAAGAGCTGTGGTGGAACAGTGGTTAGAATGCGGTATTGCAGGCTACTACTGCTGACTGCTGTCTTCCTGCAATTTGGCAGTTCGAATCTCACCAGGCTCAAGGTTGGCTCAGCCTTCCATCCATCCGAGGTCAGTAAAATGAGGATCTAGTTTGTTGGGGGAAATAGGCTGACTCTGTAAAGCGTTTACAGTGGGCTGTAGAACAATGTGAAATGGTATAGAAGTCTAAGTACTATTTATGATGGTTACAGCATCCCAGGGTCATGTAGTTACCATTTGTGACATTCTCATCCAGCTTTCAACAAGCAAAATCAATGGGGGAAAAAGATTCATTTAAGGACTGCAGTGATTGGTCTTAACAACTGTAGCAATAAAGGTCATCAAATCAAAATGTCTTACTTTGTAATGGAAATTCTGATCCAATTGTGCTCTTAAGTCGAGGACTACTTGCACAAATATAAGTCCTAGTTTTTAGTGACCCATTATACACTTCTAAGTAAAAATGTTCAGATTAGCATCTCCAGAGCTCAGACATTTCTGAAGAAGAAAACATGGGCTGGAGGTTATGTTTACTACATCGCTATCATGCCTCTCCTCCAAAATGCTTAAGAAATGTCTATTTTCCCTCTATTTCAGTTTTACAAAAAATAAGATCAGCTAGGAAGATCATTTTATTTCTCTATGGCCCTATTGTTATGGTTTGTTTAATTGTATTTAGGAAATAAATGTCATTTTTTTTTTTTTACAATACACTAATAAAGGGCTTAATGGAATATATGAACAATAAGTTGCAGTATGTAAGAGGCAGAGCTTATGTGATGAAATCCTAATGCACATTTTGGCGTTCAGCTGGCAATTCTGGATTTTATGGACATGTGTGTAGTTTTCCTGGTAACGGTATGGAAGGTTGTCCCAAATATGCTTTTTCAGGAGGCAACTGGACTTTTTTTTTGAAAATGTTTTGCTTTAAAAGAAAGAAAAAAAAACAGAATGTCCAGTTGCCTCCCGAAAAAGCACCTTTGGGACAACCATGACCTGGATTACTAAAAATCTCTATAGACTGGTATGGAAGATTACTGTTACCTATGGAAGGTACCCAGTTTAACCTGTGGCTGTGATATAACCTTCTGGTTATCCATTCAAGTACTAAGGAGGTATAACCTTTCTTAACTGTTTTGGGCACCACCAAAATTGGCTATAGTCTGCCACTTGTCTTTCAGGAGACCTCATCTCCATTGTCAGAGGACTCTTGCTGTGGAAGTGGGAGAAAACTTGCATAAAATCTTTTGGGTTGCACTTACTCCCCATATTTTTGCCTTTAGAAGAGCAACTCATTTCAACAGGCTTTTAATTGCTAATTGCTAGTCATAATAGACGTGCTTAATTTTGTTAATATCCCGATCCAAGTAATTATATGATGTTCTGACATTTTTATGTATGTTTATTATGATTATCATTACTGTGCCTGTGTTAATTTGATTAATTTAAATCTAATTATTTAAATTGGTTTACTATGGATATTTGATGTTCATGCTCATGTTGTTACCCACTGGGAGTCATCATAAAATATAGCTATGTACAAGGATGATAAATAAACACCAATTGTTTTATTGTTCCTTTAATCAATATTTTTTATTTATTTTCTGTTTTGTTTCTAAATTTTGTAGATGTCTTGAGTACTCACCAAAGTAAAAAGGTAGGGTAAAAATCAGAGAAGCAAATAAAGAAGAGTTTTAAATCCTTATTTTGATTTTTAACAACCCTTTTAGCTTTCTGGACAAGGCTATTGCTAGTATGACATATAAATAAAAAAGATGGAATACATTTGAATTTTAAAAAATCCCTCCCACCAACCCACCTCACCAAGTATACGGATTTAGATTGCAGGTAGAATAATTAATGTAACATTACTACAAACCAAAGTTTGAGATTGTGGCTAAGATAGACAACTTGAACCATAGTTCTAGCCTTGGAATGATTTTAAAGTCTAATTTAAGTAAAGTTAATCATGTCAAATAATTATACCTACAGAGTGCCATTATATAATCTCCCCTCATTCTCCTGTTCTGCGTTTAATGGATCCAGATTATGCATTGTGAGTTTTTCAAGTATAGGGGCTTAGTTCCTCATGGAAAGTGTTTCTTGAATCTGAGAAACTGAAAAGAGGAATGAAGAGAGCAGTTGATTCTGATCTTTCCATTCCCATGTACCAGATGACCATCTAGAAGAGGGGTGTCAAACTCAAGGCCCACGGGCTGAATCTGGCCCATGGAGTGCTTAGATCTGGCCCATAGGGCCGACCTGGAAATAGTGGATTGGCCCAAGATGCCTCTGCTAGTGAAAACAGAGCTCTGGAGGCTGTGTGTGGCTCTCCCGAGCTCTGTTTTCACTGGCAGAGGGTTGCAGGAGGCCACTGCAGCCAAAAACAGAGCTCAGGAGCCCATTTTTGATGGCAGAGCATTTGAACCACCACAGGCACTCCCAACATGAGTGATGTCAAGCTGACCGCACCCACCCTGGCCACGCCCACCCTGGTTCCCCAAGGTCAAACACAACCCTGATGCAGCCCTCAATGAAATCAAGTTTGACACCCCTGATCTAGAATAAGGGCTTTCAACCTTGGGTCTGTGTACTTTCTGGGCATGTGTGAACTTAGATGGAAAAACCTTATCAATTTTACTTTCACTAATGTCTAACTAAAATGTAGCTATTCAGATAGATACCAAACTAATTTATGGCAAAATGTTTCTTTACATCAACAAACACTAAAATTATTACACTTTAAAAAGGGGATGGCCTTATTTATTTATTTGGTTTCTACAGCTGCTCATCTCCACAAGTGATTCTGGGCAGCATAAAACAGGTATAAAACAGTTAAACAAGCATTGATCTTGATTTAATGGGTTAATAAAGAAGTACCTATATTAATAATATCCATATTGGCTATTCTTAAAATATTTTGATAATTGAGGATCCTTGGCTTCCTTTGTAATAACTTCTATATGTGTTTTATGCAATTCAATCATATTTTCTGAGAAGTGTCTATAGGCTTCACCAAACTCTCCAAAGTTCTTGATGGTACAAAAAGGTTACAAACCATCATCTAGATAAAGCTTTAGTTTTCAGGAGATTTAAGAGCGGCTAATGACTTTGTACCACACTGTGCTTGCCTATAGTCTCTTTTCCAAATTTATATGCAATGTGGATAGATGACCTGCTGGGAGGCCAGAATTCACTACAGCAAAGTGGCCTGGGAGAGCTTAAAGTCACCTTTTATACTGCAGTTAATACTGAAGAATGAAATCCATGTGTTGAGAAAAAGGCTGCAGCCAAGGTGAAAAGCCATAGATCCCGGCTGTGTATTACAAGTAGTGGCAGCAAGGTCACACAACAAGAAGGCTCCCTCTGGATCATTTACCTTGAAAAATAATAAATCAGATGCGTTTGTGGTTATTGTCCACTTAAAGCCCTTCCAGAGAACTTTGGGACATATAATGGTGCCTAAGAGTTGTAAAATACTTTCATCCCTCATTCAAAGGACATCAAGGAGAATGGATGCAGAGACCTCAGAGCTGATGGGAAATCCACTGGCCTGTGGAAAGTGGATAAAATTGTTTTAAGGGCCACAAATTGCTTTTATTTTCTTCTTGTTTTTAAATAGCCCTGTATAACTACAGGTCAGGTCAGAATTTGTTTACTTAACAGTATTAATGGATGGCCTTTCAGCCAACACAGTCATGTTGGTTAAGAATGTAACACAATGAAAGGCATCCACAAGGCACAGTTCTAAAGAAAAAATAATATGAAGAGGAAAAAAGGGAAGACAATCAACAGACTGAAATCCTTTATTTTTAGGTCACAAACATGACCCCATGTGGCTATATTCTGTATTTCTTTGCTGTTTTTAAATAATCCTCCAGGTTTGTTTATTTAGTCTTGATCTAGCAGTATTAATTACTTCTAAATTTCATGATCAGCAGCTGTATTGTTAAATAGAAGGGAATAGCTCAGGATTGAAAAGACTTGGTTGAATCTAGTGGTTAAGGCAACCTAGTAGAACCAGGAGACTGTGAGTTCTAGTTCCACCTTAGGCATGAAAGCTGGCTGGGTGACTTTGGGACAGTCATTCTCTGTCAGGCTACAACATCAGGCTTAGGCAACAAGCCAGTCAGTCAATTCCTGTTATAAACAGTGGAATAACATTTGGTTAATTCAAAAAGCAGACCCTGCATCTGAGGAAAAAAAGCTAGGAATTAAAAATAAATCATTTTGTTACCTAATCAGGTAATGAAACATCTGCAACCAACCAACCAAGCTCAGAGACCACCAAGGACTCCGTAATATTGTTAAATATCAGAATTGGTTGAAAAGAAACACTATGGATAGTTTCTATAGATACTTGAACACCAAAGTTTGTGGCATAACCAAGGGAAATATATAAAATCACATAAAATATTAAATTATATAAAATAATCTACACATATATGCAGGCAGCAGTAATTACAAATATGTGTTACAGGAAAGTGAATTACAGAGGGCTAGCCAAGGAATACTTCAGACATATAATCTAGGTAGTTTACTCTTTGTACAATAAAGGAAAATTAAAAAAAAAGTTTTACATGTAGTTTAAATAGCCAATTTCATAAAAAATATTTTTATAGCAGCAGATATGTTCTGAAGTAAATTATCACATCTCTAAATCATGTGTGTGTGTGTGTATGTTTTCTTAAGTTTTTGCGGGTACTTACATGTATGGTATTCAGCTTTGTTCGGGTATTTTCCCACGTCATTATAGTTGTGCTTTTAAAGTTGTAGCAATGTTTCGGCAGAATCTCATCTGCCATCATCAGGCTTCTGGATGGACACAACCAGAAGCCTGATGATGACAGATGAGATTCTGCCGAAAAATTGCTACAACTTTAAAAGCACAACTATAATGACGTGGGAAAATACCCGAACAAAGCTGAAT
>NW_020769316.1:13247771-13274392 GCF_900518735.1 Pseudonaja textilis | reverse complement strand
GATGAGATTCTGCTGAAACGTCACTACAACTTTAAAAGCACAATTACTATGACATGGGAAAATACCCGAGCAAAGCCGAATGCCATACATGTAAGTACCCGCGAAAACTTAAGAAAAAAATAATAATAATAATATATATATATATCTCCTTGGCTCACAAAGAGGAAAATATTATTATGTGTTATATTTATTTTACAACATTGTTTCTCATTTTTAGCCCAAGAAGGAAGCCATGGTAACTTCCAAACTGTAGTTTTATTTTTTTTAAAAAACTTGCAATTTTTAGTTTATAAAATTATTATTTTATACATTGAATATATAGCTATAAAGGTAGAATAACTCCATTTGAAAACAACAGAGTGTACTAAATCATAATGTCTATGGGTGAATTTTATTCAGTGTATTAAACTGTGTCTGGTCCATGTCGCAAGGTGAATTGAATTCCTTTTAATCACAAAAGTAGTTTGCTTCCATAGTAATAATGCCTTAATAATATAGTCCATTATAGAGATTATCCATTAACAAAATGGAATTTTGTGTTCCATTTCCTGACATAGAGGTTATCTGCTTACATGTTTTAATTCAAACTCACTGCTTCCTGTCAGTGAATTTAATGAGCTGTTGTACAATTACTGTGACAGAAACATTCTACTCTTAGCAAAACATTCACCGTATCTTCTCTCTAAAGCATTTGTCTAGACATAGGCATTTCTTCTAGTGTGGTCTCATGATATTCCTCCTAGTTCTTAAATCACCCTTGTGGGCCTCCTAAAGATTTTGCATGGCTTATCAAAATCCATGTTCACATGTTATAGGCCCTGCAATCATCAATAATACCCTCTTCTGTCACTGACTGTAACATGAAGAAGAATTCCGTGTAGATAACTTGTGTTTATTTTTAGAATGTGAGCAGGGTTGACTTGGACATTCCATAGTGGCTTCCTTCCTGCAACTTTTATATCCTATTTAAATAGGGAATCTGAGGACATGGTATGGAATTGCCAGTATCCAGTCTTGGATAGGAGCCATCCAAAGTCTTCAGACTTTTTTCTCCGCCGAGTGTAGTTATACCTATTTTTTTGTAACTTCTGTCTCACATTCTTTAGCAGTGATGGGCGGGTTTATGATCAGTAGCAGTGAAGAAGTTGAGGTAGCAACAAGATCATTGTGGAATTAAGTATCTTAGGAATAACTGTAAATGAGATGTTGGAATGCTGGCTTAGAAAGGACAGGGCCTCCGAGGAAGCAGGAGCAGGGTGGGAAAAAAATGAAGTCACATGAATATACCAGACTCACAAAGAAGGAAGAATTGCCCAGAAAGGCAATTTTTCACTGGTCCCTGAGTTGCTGATCTCTCATGCAGTTCCCACCTCTTTTATGAGCACCTTCAGAAATTCTAGTCTGGGTTGCAGAGTGTTGTCAGCAGGACTGCTTAGTGCAGACTGTGGTCACCACAACACCTAACAGAATAACAGAGTTGGAAGGGACCTTGGAGGTCTTCTAGTCCAACCCTCTGCTCAGCAGGAGACCCTGTATCATTTCAGACAAATGGCTGCCCAGTCTCTTCTTGAAAGCCTCTAGTGATTGAGCACCTACAACTTCTGAAGGCAACCCATTGGCATCCCACTAGTTAATTGTTCTCACTGTCAGGAAATTTCTCCTGGCAGAAGGCATTACTTCTCTCCTTGATTAGTTTCCATCTATTATTTCTTATCTTGCTTTCTGGTGCTTTGGAGAATAGCCTGACTCCCTCTTCTTTGTGGCAGCCTCTCAAATATTGGAACATTGCTATCATGTCTTTCCTAGTCCTTCTTTTCACTAGACTGGACATACCCAATTTCTGCAACCATTCTTTGTACGGTTTTGCCTCCAGCCCGCTACTCATCTTTGTTGCTCCAGCCCCCTACCCATCTTTGTTGCTCTTTTCTGTATTCTTTCCAGAGTCTCAACATCTTTCTTAGATTGTGGTGACCAAAACTGGATGTAGCGTTCCAAGTGTGGCCTTACCAAGGCATTATAAAGTGGTCCTAGCACTTCATGTAATCTTCGCCTATTTTTTTATTTTTCTGCTCCTTGACTTCCTCATTTGAGCAGGGAAGGAAAGTCTCCCAGGTTATCCTTTTTAGGAGCTGGTTTCTCAGTACCTACCTTTTCATCTTGGAGAATAGCAATAGGACCAGGGGTGTGATTCACTGGTATAACAACAGGTTTGGTGAGCACGCGCATGCTAAACATGCACTCTACACACGCAATCTGCATTTTAAAAAGCTGATTTTCAGCTCTTCAACTGCAGCCCCTGTGAATCAACCAACTGAGGTGAGGCAAACCGTTCTGCTGCGCCAATCAGCTATGCTCTAAAAACAGGAAATAAAGCAGAGGAAAGAGCAGGGGCTGGTGGCGGGCCCACAGTGAACCGGTTTGGAGCCAGCTGATTGTCAGATCAAGAGAGTCACCCGAACCGGTCCAAATCGGGAGAATCCAACCCCTGAATAGCACTTAGACTTACGTACCGCTTCACAGTGCTTTACAGCCCTCATAGAATAGAACAGAACAGAACAGAACAGAATAGAATAGAATACTTTATGGGCCTACTAAGCAGTTTACAGAGTCAGCATACTGCTCCCAACAATCTGGGTCCTTATTTTACTGACCTCGGAAGGATGGAAGGTGAAGTCAGTCTTGAGCCACTCAGAATTGAACTCCTGGAGTGAGCAGAGAGTTAGCCCTGCAGTACTGCATTCTAACTGCTGCACCACCATCGTATGTTCCCTTCTTAGTATTCCAATGCCTTGCCTTTTCCAGATATTTGCACCCATGGATGCCTTTAATCCTTCTTCCCACATTACCTCCTTTGACATTAATGCAGATGCTTTCTATTTTTTTTTCCTTGAAAAAAACATCAACATCATTGTGATGCCACTGTAATCAAAGTAAAAGGGAATAGGTTGGTTTCCCCTCCCAACACACACACACACATTTTCACAAACCACAGCCAGAAAAGAATGAATGAATGTCAAAGAATACACATATGACAGACTGATCTGATTTCTATGTTAGTAATAAAAAGAGTGAATTAATTCAGAATTTTATAGAAGTCCTTTTTAAAAGAATATACAGAGATAAAACCGGCAAAAAATGCTAAGGAGGAACTCCTATAATGTGAAGGTATAACTCTTTCTGTGATGCAATTTGTCAAATTTCTTTACAACCAATTCTTTTTTAAAAAACTTAGCCCACGTTTGAAGTCAAGAAACAATCATCTTTTTGAGTTTTATATATCCATAAAGATTCACAGACCCAAGACTTGATTTGTGGTAAGGCTAGGAAAATGCTGATTTACTCCAGATTGTGCAATCTGATCAACCATCCAAATTCAGAATAGAATTTATTAAAACAAAGCATTGCTTGTCCCTAACGTGGGTGAAATGCAAAATAACAAAAAACTATTTTACTTTTTCCAGCAGAACGGAACAAAACATGCAAGCTAATTAGGTAATAATGACAGGATCAAAATTGCCAGCTTTGATTAAAATCAATGTAGAGGTTTCCAAGTTGCAAATTTCTGAATTGGGAAATAAAAATGCCTGTTAATTTAGGCTGTTTTGACATAGAAATTGATGAAATTTATAATGATGATAGCTTTTTTTCAAGATCACTGTGCCAGATTTCTCTTTCACTCCCTCCCTCATCCCCCTCACATACACACATAGACACATACACATGGACACACACACACAAGATACAAATGAGATAGTTTCAGGGATTGCTATACAGTTGGGAAAGATGTATGCAAAGTATGGTAATATTTTTCAGTGAATAGTATTCTGCTTACTGCATTGTAAATTCATTTATACTCTAAACATACATTAAAGGAAATTGCATATTATAGGAATAGCAATCTATTTGTCCAATTATTGTTGAATTTTAAGAATTTTCTTCTATTGAACAATTCTTCTATGGAATGAAGTCAGATGGTATGAAAATAACAAAAGTTGCAATAAAACTGCCACCTTATATGCTGAAGAAAACCATTTACTAATATTAGTCAAATGGGAAATAGGTTACCTATTCGTTACTAGCGACATGATATCCATACTTAAAAATAGAGAAATGTATGTATTGCACCTTCTTTCAGTTACTCAATTTTACCATTTGTCCCTTTAATTCCTATTTATACGGTGTCCTATGCCTGAAACATTGCAGGGTATTCTATTAAAAGTAGAAAAATCAGTTTCTGAGTAAGTTTTAAAAAATAGAAGTTATAAAAGAAGTCTTGCTCATATGACCTATTGAAATCAGAAGCAATGGAAGTAATACTTCCTATGTTCTTGTGTGAGAATTTATGTTGATCTCATTACCGGAACAAACAGCTTAGAAGCTGATTGGATTTCCATTCCAAGAAAAGATTGAGCAGGAATTTCTCAGGAAGACATTAAGTGTGTACGGTAGTATATAATCTTAGGACATATTTTTGGATCAGACGACAGGATTTAAATTGAACCAGGTCTCACTAGGGAACAGACAATACAAACCAAGAAAGAATGGTAATCCTGAGCATCTACAGTTCCCCACTAAGTTGTTATTACATCCTCAAATTAGTCTTCAGATAAGAATACCTCATATATGTGCAATTAAAAAAAAAAATCTGATGTATGACTTTAAAGCCCATCATTGCTCAATGGTGCCCTCTAAACTGGACTTCTAAAATTTCCAATTAGTTTGGCCAGCTAGGAATTCTTGGTGTTGAAGGCCATGCATATTATTGAACCCCCCAGTACAGGTAATCCTCGACTTATGACCATAACTGAGCCCAACATTTCTGTGGCTAAACAAGACAGTTTGTTAAGTGACTTTTGCCACATTTAGAAACTTTCTTACCACAGTTGTGAACCACTGCAATCGTTAAGTTAGTTACTTAAGTGAACCTGGCTTCCCCATTGAATTTGCTTATCAGAAGCTTGTAAAATGGGATCACATGACCCCAGGATATTACAATCATTATAAATATAAGCCAGTTGCCAAGCATCTGAATTTTGATTGTGTGACCATGGAGACGCTGCAACAATCATACGTGTGAAAAATGAACATATGTCAATTTTTTCAGTGATGTTCTAACTTCGAACTAAATGAAATGTTTTTCCTCCCAAATTTTATTGATTTTTTATAAATTATATTTCTTAATAAACATCATATTGTCTCAGTATTTAATTTGCTTAACAATTCTGATTATATTCTTAATCTCCACCCTTTTTTTCCAACCACTGGTAAAATAGATTCCATGTTTGATAGTATTCTGTGTCTTCTTTCTGCTTAATTTTCAGTGTCAATCTATCCATTTCTGCACAGTCTAGTATCTTCTTAATTATCTCTTCATCTCATTGTGTTTCTTCATTTTTCCAATACTGTGCAAATATAATCCTCACTGTTGTTATAACATGTAATATTAAATACATACTTTTCTTATCTAATTTTTCTGATATTATACCTAATAAAAACAGTTCAGGTTAAAAATCCACATGATTTCCTATCATCTTTTCTAACCACCTGTGCATCTTTGCCCAATATTTTTTTGTTTTAGCACAAAGTTAAGGACTACCTGTTACTGGTTCAAAAGGGTTTCATGGTCACCAGTACTGAAAACTCCTGAGAGATCAAAGATGGATGCACCACTGCCATCCTGGCTCTGTCACATGTCATCTAACAAGCATGATCAAAGCTGTCTTCTGACCAGTGGTGGGATTCAATTTTTTTTACTACCGGTTCTGTGGGCATGGCTTGGTGGGCATGGCAGGGGAAGGATACTGTAAAATTTCTATTCCCATCCCACTCCAGGGGAAGGATACTGCAAAATCTCCATTCCCACTAACCTATTTTCCAGCTCTGTTCTCCTGTGCAGGGCAACAAAAGAAGACTCAGCTGATCAGCTGGGACTCGCGAGGCAGAGAATAGATGGGGGCAGGGCCAGTCAGAGGTAGTATTTGCTAGTTCTCCAAACTACTCAAATTTTCCGCTACCGGTTCTCCAGGACTGGTCAGAATCTGATGAATACCACCTCTGCTTCTGACCTGAAAACTAACTGAAAGCATTCTAGAGAAATCTATTTCATCAGAGTTTTCATGAGCTGCATACTGACTAGTTTTTGAACAATCTTCCCCCTAAAGGCTGGGGACAGATTAATAGTTATGGAAAACATTTGGATCCAAAGGCACCCCTTTTAGGGGTGGGGAGTCAGATGGGCATATCAATTCAATCAGTCAATCATCATCATGGCTGGGAGCACCACTCTTTCCATCTAAGAGGATGACGTTAATGTACTTTTGACTTGTTCATAATTGCTATCCACTTCTTATCTCCCAGTCATGTTTGGTTCTAAATTACAAAATCCATCCATGCTTGAGCTATTGAATATCTTGCCCTGACAGATTGTCTGTGTTATTAAAGAACTGAGTCATTTTTTTAAAAAAAGTTGCAGTACTGGAAGCTTAATCAATAACAGGAAGCATGTTGACTCAACTGTGTTTTCTGGGTCTTTTTTTTCTTTTATGAAAAATTTTTTTAATTGTTTTTTTAGACAAACATAGACAAATACATAAAAACATCAAGCCATCTTCCACATATATACACACAATGTGTCGGTTGGTTTACTAATTGTTTTGTGCATACACTTCATAGTCATCACTTACAATTTCATTGTATATGTTCTCACATTGTCAATCAAATATTATGAAATACATTAATATTGTTGTTAATCAATCATTTGACTATACTATTATTCATTCATGTTTTACAAAATAATCCATATATTACTTGATTTATTTTATGACAATTCATATTATCATCCCAAGTCTATCCTATAATTATATTGTAGTTATGATAAAAAAATACATCTTTATATATTCCTTATATTCTAAAAATCTACATATTTCATTACCATGTTTTATTGTCTAACCATTGATAAAGTAAATCCCAAATCTTACAAAATTGTTTATCTTCTTGTTCTCTGATTTCAAATGTCAATCTACTCATTTCAGCACATTCCATTATTTTCTTAATAACTTCCTCCTGCACTGGTATTTTCTCATTTTTCCAGTTTTTAGCAAATACAATCCTAGGTGCTGTCAATACATTTACAATCAAATACTTCAATTCCTTACTGTATATATACTATATATTTCAGGTAAAATTCCCAATAAAAGTATCTCTGGTTTTAGGTCTATGTGTTTAATTGTCATTTTTTCCAACCACGTGTGGATTTTAGTCCAATATCTTTTAGCATCCGCACACGTCTACCACATATGGTAATATGAGCCAGGTGTCTGATGACATTTCCAACATTTTTCAGATTTATTCTTGAACATTCTTGCTATTCTTGCTGGGGGGAAGTGCCACCTGTAAAACATCTTATACAAATTTTCTTTATATGCTGTTGACATTGTCATTTTATAATTTTGAGACAACAATTTTTGTCATTTCTCTATCAATCCCATATCCAAAATATTTCCCCAAGCAATCATTGTTTCTTTGACTTGTTCTTCTTCTAGCTTAATTTCTAATAAATATCCATACAGTTTTTTACTCACCTTTTCATCAGTACCTGTCAAAATCTTATCTAAATCAGTCAATTTATCATAGAAACCCTCTGTTTTAGAATCTTTATCATACCTTGAATGTATTTGTGCATATGAAAACCAATTCATCTTTATACCTTGTTCCTCTAGTTTTTGCATAGATTTAAGTTCACCCTTTTCATTCAAAATTTCACCATATCTAACTGTTTGTTCCTTTTTATATATTATAGGATAAGAAAAAGCTTCAATAGTCGATAGCCAGACTGGAATTTTCAAATAACATTGCCTCTTAATCTTCTCCCAATTTAACCACAGAGCCTCCCGTATATAATGTCTTCTGAAGTACCCCTGTGTTTTAGTTCCTTGGTACCATAGGAAGGCAAGCCAACCCAACAACAGATTATGTCCTTCTAATGTCAACTATCCAGTATTTCTTAATGTTCTCCATTCCTTGACCCACATCAAATTTGTAGTTTGGTAGTACAATTCCCAATTAGGCAAACCAAATCCTCCTCTTATTCTAGTATCTTGCAAGAGTTTTAGTTTTATTCTCACTTTTTTACCTTTCCATATATTTTTCAACACAATTTTATTTAAATCTTCAAAATAATCTTTTCCAAGCCTAATTGGAATTGTTTGGAACAAATATAAAATTCTGGGTAATATATTCATCTTGATTGTTGATATTCTCCCTATTAATGATAATTGTACGTTTTCCCATTTCACCAGATCTAGCGCTATCTGCTGTTTAAGTTTGATATAATTATTCTCTTTTAATGTACTACATCTTGCTGTCAAATGTATCCCCAAGTACTTGATCTTATTTGTGACCTGAATTTTCAAAACATCCACCAATTCTTCCTTTTGTCTTGGTAACAAATTCTTTGTCAAAATCTTTGTTTTGTCTTCATTTATTTTCAAACCAGCCACCTTTCCATATACCTCTATCTTTTCTATCAATTTTAATGCTGTTTCTAGTGGGTCTTCTAAAATGAAAACCAGATCATCTGCAAATGTTTGCAATTTAAATTCTTCCTTTTTAATTTTCATCCCTTTTATATCCTTTTCTTCTCTAATATTTCTATTTAGTACTTCCAAGGTTAACACAAACAACAAAGGTGACAGTGGGCACCCTTGTCTTGTTCCTTTTCTTATATCACTAGAATCCGTCAATTCTCCCTCTATCATTACCTTTGCCATTTGCTTATAATATATAGCTTCTATTGCATGGATAATTTTTTTACCAAAGCCCATCTGTTCCAGCTGTAATGACATAAATCACCAATTCACATTGTTAAAGGCCTTCTGTGCATCTAAAAATATCAAAGCCATTTGTTTTTCAGGGTGTCCCTCATAATATTCCAAAGTGTCCAAAATTACTCTCATATTGTCTTTAATTTGTCTCTTTGGCAGAAATCAATTTTGATTGGGGTGAATAAAGTTATTTAAGTATTTTTTGAGTCTTTCTGCCAATATTGAAGCAACATTTTTGTAGTCTGAGTTTAGTAGGGAAATAGGTCTATAATTCTTAATGGGTCGGTGTCCTCTTTTGGGACAAGTGTAATATAAGTTTCTGGCCATGATTTGGGTATCCTCTTCTTTAACATAACTTCATTTATAACTTCTAACAATGGGAGATTCAACGATTCTTGTAATGTCTTGTAAAATTCCACTGGAAGTCCATCTGGGCCTGGTGCCTTTCCATTATTTTGCTTCTTAAGTGCTTCAGTTAACTCCATCATCGTTATATTGCTTTCTAATATTATTTTAATCTCTTTAGGTATCTGGGGTAGGTTAGCATTCTATAAGTACTGTTTAACTCTTTCATCATCAATATTCTCTTGTGTGTATAGTCTCCCATAGTAATCTCATATGATTCTTCTTCTTCTCTTTCGTTCCATAGCAAGCTTGGCCTTGATCATCTATTAATTGCAATATTTTCCTTGATTCTCTCTCCTTTCTCAGTTTATATGCTAACCATCTACCTGGTTTATTTGCATCTTCAAAATAGTTCTGCTTCACACCTCTGATTTTCTGTGGTAGTTCTTCTTTTTCCATTAATCCCATTTATGTTTAGTTATATCCATTTTTAATTTAATTTCCTTTTTCTGTGGAGTTTTCTGTAACTCTTTTTCAAGTCCTTTATACTGATCCTATAATGTCTTAGAGGCTAGTCTTTTTGTAATATTTCTTTTCCTTGTATAGTCTATTATCAAGCCTCTGGCATATGCCTTCATTGTATCCCACACATTCTGCATTGATATGTCTTCTTTTTTATTTTCTTTAAAGAAAAAAGGCAGTTCTTTCTCGATTCTCTGTATAAAGTCTTTTTCTTTTAGTATGTTATTATTTAACATCCATCTAGATCTTCTTCTTTGTCCTTTCCATTTTATTGTCATTGGGTTATGATCTGCCCAAGTACTTGTTTCAATGTTTATTTCTTGGAGATTAGCGATCAATTCTGTTGACATCCATATCATATCTATTCTGGACCATGATGAATGTCTGTTTGAATAGAAAGTGTACTGTTTAGTCTTAGCATTTTTTTCTCTCCATGCATCTTTTAAGTTTATTTCATCTATCAATTTAAAAAAGGATTTCGGGAGAGTCTTTCTGCTTTGTTTTGTTGTTTTCTGTGTTGTATAGTCCAATTTATTGTCTACTATTCCATTAAAGTCTCCCATCATAATGATATTAACATAGTCCAGTTCAATTATTTTCATATGTAATTTTCTATAAAATTCTTCTTGATTTTCATTCAGAGCATATCAGGAGTGTTTTCATATTGTTGTCCATTATTTCCACCATTAAGAGTCTTCCATCTTCATCCGTATGGATCAATTTCACTGGGATAATATCTTTGATGTATAAAACCACTCCTCTTTTCTTGCATTGTGTCAAAGAAGTAAATATTTTCTCTAGCTTTGGCTGTATCAACAGTTGTTCATATTGCTTTTTAATATGTACTTCTTGTAGGCAGATTATATCAAATTTTAATTTCTCTAATTTATGGAAAGTTTTTCTTCTTTTAACAGCTGAATTAAGTCCATTTATATTAATTATAATCAATTTTTTCTCTTCCATGATTATACTTTATAAGTAGGTTTGCAGCTCTCGTAGAACTTGGTTCTCATTGTTCTCTAGCTTCCACCTTTCTGCCTACTGCACCTTCTTTTTCAATCACTGCTTGGCAGTCCTCTTGGAATTCAACTGGCATTTTTTCTTCTGTCTCCTCTTCTTTCCCTCTGAAGTATTCTGTGTAAAATAATTCTGCTTTCTCGAATGAGTCAATTCTGTGCCTCTGTTCCTGCCATGTGAACATTAAACCTGGAATCAACCATCTATAATTCTCCTCTTTTTTTAAGTAGGATTTTAGTCAGGAATCAGTACTTTCTTCTCATCTCTCTCATTCTTCTGGGTACTTGTTTCAGGACCACAATCTTCTTATCTTTATATTTCAACATTTTCTCTCTTGCCACCTGCAATATTTGCATTTTAATAGCTTTCTTTGTAAATCTAATGTGAACTTCTCTTGGTAGATTATTTCTCATTGCGTATCTTGTGAAGACTCGAAAGTCCTCATCTATCCATCCATCATCTTCTCTTTAGTTATTTCCAGAGCTTCAGACAAGATTTCTATCATTATCTCAGCCACGTTTTGTCCCTTTTCTTCCTCTATGTTTTGGAATCTGAGATAAAATTCTGATCTGCATCTCCCATCTCAGCATCCCACTTTTATCTTGTTCAAGTACAGTTAATCTGCCATCAATATCTCCAATCTTCTTATCTCTTTGTTTATTTTCTTCAATTTTTTGGAATCTCTCATCATACTTCATCGTCATTTGTTGAATATTCTCCACCTTTTCATCAGTTTTTTCTGTTCTCTTTTCAATATTCTCTGTTCTTGCTTGTATGTTTTGAATTCCTTGCATTATCATCTGCAGTGTCGCCTTTTCTTGTTCTTTTTCTTGTTGTAACATCATCTGTATTGAGCGTTGTCCTCTGGATGGTAAAGAGGAAGAAGTAGGAATTGAGGAACCAGCCGCTGTTAGTTTTCCTGCTCATTTCAAATGATTCAAAATCTTCAGGTTCTTCTAGACCTTAATCCACTCATGTAATGACCAATTGTAATTCCAAGTCAAAATAGTGCAAAAAAGGAAGCAGGATAAAAGAAGAGTTTCTTCAGGTTCTTGTACACCTTAATTCAATCAATTGATTAAATAGCAGGAAACCCCCTATTTAATTATCCAAGGCTTTTTGTTAAGTTTTATAACTCTCTTCTCTAGAGTGTTATCATCTTTTTTTCTGTAAACTTCAACACCAGACTCCAAATACTGATAGAAACCCAGAGGAGCACCTGCAATAATACTCTCCCATGTTATTTCCTCTATCTTATCAAACAGGCTCAAAGTCCTTGAAAAGAAACCTGAATTCTTTCTCAGCTTTGTCTGATCAAAAAAAGAAAAAAGAAAAAAAGAAAAAAGAAAAAGAAAGAGAGAGAAACAATATTTCTAAGCCTCTAGTTGGCAGTGTTACAAAATTTCCTCTGCTTTCACTTTCCCCCTCCTTTTCCAAACAAAATGTAATGTAATGAAAATTAATTAAAAAGGAAAAAAGACTTAGAAGAAAAGGCTGAAAGCCTAAAATATTATAAAGACAAAAAGGAGAAAAGACAACAAAGAAAAAGTAAGGTAAAAAAGAAAACCAGTCTAGTTTCAAGTTCAATGTAAAAAATCATGTATTAAGAGTCCAGCAATAAAAAAAGAAAACATTAATTTGACTTCCTGTTTAAAATTGCCGCTTAATCACTTCTGTCTGAGATTTTACAAATTCTTTCTTTTCCTTAGGGTGTCCTTTCAAATCTTAAAACAAAGAAAAAACTCTCACCAAACTGGCACACTTTCTCTTTCCATTATCTTCCGTTTCGGAGCTGTCCCAACTTCAGCAGCTTTAATGGCTGCCTCTTTGCTGCTGGCAAAAAGAGCTTCTCCTGGATCTACCAGGGACTTTGCAGTATCCCTGGGATCGACAGGATGCTCTCTTTACATTCACTATCTCTTCAGGACGGTTTAATTCTGTTTGGACCATCCAGGAGCAAAGATATCGGCGGCAAATCTCAGACCTTCAAGATCACACGCCATATTGTCATGCCAGCTCTGCCCTCCCCCGGGTCTTTGTTGTTATAGACTTAGACAATGTACAATAAACTTTACTCATCCACGTTTTGTTTGGAATTAAAACAAAATGGATGTTAGTGAAGGGAGTCAGAACATATTTGTAGCCTATGGAATTGTTGAATGATTGATTTTGTGCCACCAGGTAGATGTTGACTTAGTGACTACACAATACACAAGTATCAAGGATAATCTGCTCTTACTTAATTACAGTCATATAGCTTCAGGGACCTCCCAGGTCTTCTAGTCCAGCAGCCTGCTCAAGACAGAAAACCTTATACTATAGGTGTCAAACTTGATTTCATTGAGGGCCTCATCAGGGTTGTGTTTGACCTTGGGTGGCCAGGGTGGGTGTGGCCAGCTCAATGTCACTCGTATTGGGGTGCCTGTGGTGGCTCGAGTGCTCTGCCAGCAAAAATGGGCTCCCAAGCTCTGTTTTTGGCTGTGATGGCCTCCTGAACTCTTTGCCAGTGAAAATGGAGCTCAGGAGGGCTTCCCATGGCCTTCCTGAGCTCCATTTTCACTTGCAGAGGCACCATGGGTTGGTCCTTTGCTGTTTCCAGGGCAGCCTCATGGGCCAGATCTACGTACTCTATGGGCCAGATCTGGCCCCTGGCCCTTGAGTTTGATATCTCTGCCTTATACCATCCTTCTCAAACAATTGTACAATCTATTGTACATCCATCACTGCTACAGTTGAGTCCTTCCACCTTCCTAGCACTTGTTTTCTTCTTCTCTTTCCTTCCTCTGTTCCAAATATTACAGATTTCTCAAGAAAGTCAGGCCTTTGCATAATGTGTTCAAAATACAGTGATCCAAGTCTGCTCATTTTTGCCTCAAAAAAGAACTCTGGATTGATTTATTCTGTGTTTGTATTCTTTTTCCATGGCATTCTCAGGAGTCTTCTCCAAAACCAAACATCAAAAATGTCAGTACTCTTTCCATTCTGTTTCTTCAAAATCCAAGGGACAACTGTCAGACTACAGAATAAAAATTTCAGACTAAAAGTTACTTCAGATGTAGAATAATTCTCTCTCTCCCCACCTTCCCTCTCTATCTATCTATCTATCTATCTATCTATCTATCTATCTATCTATCTATCTATCTATCTATCTATCTATCCATCCATCTATCCATCTATCCATCTATCCATCTATCATCTATCTATTTTATATCTGTCTGTCATCTGTCTGTCTCTCTCCACCTGTAGTTCATATAAGTGATATACATTATTTACTCCACATGAATCTTGCATACAAGACTTTATGGAAATATTTTCATCATTGCAGTGATGGAGTTACTGTAGCAACCTCTTTGATCTTATGGGTGAATGATGGGTGCCTCAGAATATACGACTCCTTAATTCTCTATTTTTCTCATGTGGCAAATTGTGACAAATCAAATGGTTAAAATTTATTTTATTTTTTACACTTTTGAGCATCATCATATTTCTGTAGAGGTTGTAAAAATGTAATATCTGCACTTTGGAAATGTGTTTAACAAACACATTTAGAGCAGCAGGAGGGTTATAACAGTGTCGTGTTTAATGAATTTCAGGCATATTTGACTAAAGTAGATAAGTATCACAACATCTTATTATGGATTGGTTTAACTATAGTGTTAATAATGAAAATTGTTGGATGTTGATGGTGATTTGTAGAGGAATAGAAATGCATTTTGTTGCAGCAACAACCTTCATTTTATCAAGATAATCCCAAGTAATGTCTAAAACTGTCTCCTCTATCCTGGTTTCTTCTAAAGGACTAATACCTCATCTCTAGACTCTCAACTATTTCAACATATCTGAAGAAAAGGCTTCCCCGGGCTACAGAGGCCTTCTGGAGACCAGAAATAGGCCCATTTTCAGCCTTCCAGAGCCTCCAGGAGGCCCATTTTTCAACTTCTCTGAGCCTCAATGCAGGTCTTGTACTTACCTGGGATCCAAAATGGGCCATGTGGGGACTTCTGGGAGGGGCAAGGCAGGATGGATGGGGCCAGCCAAGGGTGGGATTTGTCAATTCAGCAAACCGGTCATAAAATGGCCATAAAATTAACTACAGGTTCACCCAAACTGGGGCAAATCGATAGCAGCCCACTCCTGCTCATCCCTGGAATAAAAAAAACCCTACATGTACGTATAATTTTTTGTTTGTTTGTTCCCCAGTATCTCCAATAAAGACTCACACCTCTAGGGATTAAAAATGCTCTTTTGTCTGCCCAAGAACCTTCACAGAACACAAAAAAAACTTATTTTAGGACAGTGTTTTTTCAAACTTGAAAACTTTTAAGATGCGTGAACATCAATTCCCAGAATTCTCCAGCCAGCGTGTCCACATATCTTAAAGTTGTCAAGTCTGAAACACACTGGTTTAGAATATATGGTACTGCCATCTCATTTCTTGATGTATTTTGGGAAGGTCATAAGAAAGGATGTTAAGCAAAGATTCTGATATATTCTTTATCTCTGGAGGGGCTAATCTATTGAACTGAGACTTGTGAAACTTAGGGTCAATAAGGCTGTCAACTATGGAAGTCATTGGATGTCCTTGAACCAGAGACTTCCAACCTAATCGATCTCACAAGGTTGCTATTTTGGGAGTAGTTGGAGTTGAGTGTGATATGCACATTGCCCTGAGCTGAATGAAAAGCTGTTATATAAATCTAATGAGCAGATTAATTTGTACCTTATGATTCTTGACTCTTGACAAATGTATCTTTTCTTTTATGTATACTGAGAGCATTTGCACCAAGACAAATTCCTTGTGTGTTCAATCACACTTGACCAATAAAGAATTCTATTCTATTAATTCATGAATGATCTTACTCAGTTCTTAAAGACTGACTCATAATAAATATGTAAAAAGGGGCAAGGAAAGAGAAGGAAAAACAGACATAAAGAAGAAAGGAAAAGAAAGAGACCCGAGTGAGCCAGAATTATTTTTTTTTAACAAGACCTAAGTTTAAAACAGAGCCACTTGAATTCCATTATAAACATTTAGCCTTTTAACCCCATTTAAGTTTATTTTTGACTGTCAGGTCTAGGTGTTCTCCTGTCTGGACTGTATTGTGTAATAAAGTTTAAATTTTCCAGCACATGAATTTGAAACAATCATAATAGTTCCCAATATCTGTAAATTTTAACCATGCTGTAATTTTCTAGATGGGTACAATAAATCTCCCACTTAAATTAAGATATGAAAAAAGGAAGCTGAGTTAATAGCCCACAAAATATATTAATCAGAACGTAGCTATTTCTAATGCTTGCTACAATTTTTGTGAAAGGTCGAAACCTTGCAAAGTTATTCTTACAATTATTCTGAACCTTGGAGAAGGAAGCATTAAGAACAGATGTGTAATTTTTCTCTACAGGCCACTTATAGTTTATAAATAGACAGAAACCACACTCCAGAAAGAAATTTAATTTTATTGAATTTTTTATTTATATTCCATCTTTATCATTTTGATAAATAATTCAAATCTGGGCTGAGCAAGAGAGAGACTTGCCCAAAGTCACCCAGCTGGCTTTCATGCCTAAGATAGGCGTAGAACTCATGGTCACTCATGCCCTAGTCACTTCCCATCTTGACTATTGCAATGCACTGTACAAGGGGCTGCCCTTGAAGAGCATCTGGAAGCTCCAGTTGATGCAAAATGCAGCAGCCCACATTGTTTTGTGCAGACTTTGGTGTGCACATATATCACCTCTCCTAAGGGAGCTGCATTGATTTCTGATTTGCTTCCAGGTGCAATTCAAGGTGTTGGTTGTCACCTTTAAAGCCCTTCATGACTTGGGACCAAGTTATCTGAGGGACTGTCTCTTGCTGGTCACATCTACCCAACCCAACAGAGCAGGGAGGCAAGGAATGTCTCCATCTCCTAGGGAGATACACCTGGTGTGACCGAGAAGAAGGGCCTTCTCCGTGGTGGCTCCCTCTCTGCAACAACATTCCCCCAGAGATTAGAACACCCCCCACTCTAGCATTCTTCCAGAAGACACTGAAGACCTGATTCTGCCAGCGGGCCTTGGGAACTCAGAGCAGGGTGGAGATCATTAAATGGCTCTTATGATGTGTTGTCGCCAGGGCGTGGCATGGGGGCTTATTTTACAATATATGATTCTCTCTTTTATTAGTTTTATTGCTTTTTATATGATGCTTTTATATTCTTGTAAGCCACTTTGAGTTGCCATGTGCAAATAGGCGGCAATATAAATTTCCTAAATAAATAAATAACTCATAGTTTTCAGCTTGATGTCTTAACCACTACACCACCTGCCTTTAATGGACATGCCATGAGTTCCGTTATAGGAGAAGCAGTTTGAATGTCTTCATTCACCATCACAAACAAGGTCACAAACTCTACTGTTTCTTTCCAGAAGTATCACAACACACTGAATGGTTATTTGCATGGTCCACGGCTTTCATAGGCAAATTTTAAAATAAGAAAATTCAGTTAGAAAAATAGTACATTTTATCAGATTGTTTGTGTGGAATACATTTTTGCTGAAAGGGGCAAACCCGCATTTACCAGATGGATCTTCTGTTAATTTTTTTTGTATTGGACAGAGTTGTGTGTGTCAGGAGAAATTTAACATGAATGATCAATATGAAATAACTACATTAAGGGTGCTTTGCACCTGTAAAGAGAATGAATGAAAACCAGATTGCAAAACAAATATCTGAAGGAAGACTCAGTAATTTGAAAGGGAAGGTAAGATTTAAAAAAAAAAGTCCTGGTCGGTTGGAGTTGACAAAGTCCTCAAAAAAAGATAGATACTCAATACGAAGAGCAAAAGGCAATATCAAATCTGGGTATGGATGTGATAGAAGATAGGATGAATGGAAAGGATAAAAAGTAGGGACTATTATGATGAATGGTGTTGGCATAAATTTAGGTTTCCTTTTTATCTCCTTTTGACTCACTTTTCCTTTGCTCACTATTTTTTATTATTTTTATTACTTTTTTGTGTGCTTCGGAAAACATTGCTTACACAAAGAAGGTAGATAATTGATATATATATATATATATAGATAGATAGATAGATAGATAGATAGATAGATAGATAGATAGATAGATAGATAGATAGGAGAGAGAGAGAGAGAGATTTAAAAATACTGGAAGGCCCATAGTTCTGAGCAGAGAGAAATATCTGCATGAATGAAAAGACATAATATCAGAGAAAAACAACAACAGAGGGTCTTTGATCATCCAAACCAGTAGAGATGCATTTTTGATATATCAATGGTAGTTCAGTTGCATAAGGCATGCCCAATGATCTGTGAATGAAAGGACAAACCAGCCCAATCCATATTTCAGTCTCACCCAATGTAGTCTTTTGGCACTAGATCCCTAGCGCTAGTACTTAGTGCCCATGGCAGCAATTAGAACAGAAAATAGATTTCTCAATGTGAACTGAGTGCCCCAAATGAAAATTTTAAAGTAAAAATAATACAACTGTTTGCATTGTTAAAGAGTTGCCTTATCAGGGAGGTGGGTGGCATACCAATCAATCAATAAAAATAATGAACATTAAAAATGAAGGAAGGCACAGGAACAAATGACTCACTCATTCCTACCTCCATTTGAAACCTGTTTCAACTAGAAGTATCTAAACTAAGACCACGGTCAGATAATGTACCAACATATAGCATAGCTTAACTACATGCTATGTAAAAGTAGCATTTTTTTTGTCTCCTGCTATGTTTTAAAGTAATATTATCACAAATCTGTACAACATTTTTATTTGAAATGACCTTGTATCATTATTTTGAAGGACAGCATAGTGAATTTTTATATTATAACATATAGACACGGAGAGACACACATGTACCCATGTATTAAAATGGTAAAATTACCTTTCTTTGGTCATTTCCTGCAAGACCACTGTTATTCCAGTGAGATGAAAACTCTTTCCAATGAGATTCAAATGAAAAAAGATCACTGAAGAATCCTGTGATAGAAAGTTCAGCCCTAGTTGATATTAACCAATGCCTCCTGTATGTATGGCTAAGCAAATTATGTCACAATAAACAAACTCAGTTCACAAAGGGCTTTCTTGGATTTTTGGAGGCATTTGTCATCGCTCAGAGTGCAGATGTCAGCTTTGGAAGCCATATTGAGATTCAATGCTCCCATGCTGCTACAAGCCTGAGAAAGTGGGAGGGGGGATTCAATTGAGTAGCTCTAAGTAGACAAAATAAAATTCTTTTGTTAGTTCAAGGTCATTGAGTATGGCGCAGAATGAAATAAGGACCTGACTTTAGGACGGATTGTGATTGGACCATGCAATGTGATGATGGCCAAGGGGGGATGGATTTGTAGTTTTGAATATATACTTTCAGATTCAGGATTCCACAGATGTTCCAGTTTACTATCCAAATCAAGGTACCTTTGTCTGTCTCAGAGTTATTGATTGGAATGGAGGGTTGCTGGAACACTAACAGCAGAAATGTTTAAGGCGGAATAGAACGGAACAGAGCAGAGCAGAACAATAAAATAAAATAAGAGTTGGAAGGGACCTTAGAGGTCTTCTAATCCAACCCCCTGCTTAGGCAGGAAACCCTACACCACTTCAGACAAATAGTTGTCCAATATCTTCTTAAAAACTTCCAGTATTGGAGCATTCACAACTTCTGGAGGCAAGTTGTTCCCCTGATTAATTGTTCTAACTGTCAGGAAATTTCTCCTTAGTTCTAAGTTGCTTCTCTCCTTGATTAGTTTCCACCCATTGCTTCTTGTCCTGCCTTCAGGTGCTTTAGAAGATGAGAAACTTAATTCTATTGTAGAGCACAATTAAGACCTATTGTTAGAATCTACTAATTGTCTTTCCCCCTTACATTTCCAGTGTTTTAAAGTGCCATTAGGTGAGCTTTCTTAGTTATTGGCAGCTTGTTTAAGCAGATGTTGAGCTGAAGTTGTAAGTGCCTGTCTGGGGCTGGTGGAAATGACCCAACCTCATTTACTTCTGGCATTCCTTCAGATATTTGATCCTCCTTGTTTAGAACAAACAGCTACCGCTTAGCTTCTTGGCTGTTAAAAACCTGCCTTAATAGTTGCCATATGCTTGGGATCAATAGAGAAAAGTGAAGCCCTTGCTATTCCTTGGCTTTAATGAAAGTAGCAAATTAATCATTTTGAAGAATCAGCACTCCGGGATACATTAAGCCCCCTTTGTCCTTATGCATGTTTTTCTGCAATCTTTAGACACAACAATAACAACAAAAATGAAATCCAGACAATGCATTTCATTGATCTCTCTAAATAGTGATATTTCTCTCATTTTTCTCTTGATCACAGGTTATGTTTTGTAGTAGAATGAATGTGACTTTTGGGGATGCCTCAGTAATCTAGCTTCCTCCCTCCCTCCCTCCCTCCCTCCCTTCCCATCCTAGTGGGAAGTGTAGGAATGGTGAAAGGATTTTTTTCTGCTTTTTGGAACAGGGATAAGATAATGATTTTCCAAGGCAGGGATTTTAGTGATACTCTTGGATTGATAAGATGCATTTTATATATCTACCTAAGTATATGGTTTATAGCTTGACTCAGTAGGTGGATCCAGCTAGTTGTGATTTATGAAAGACAGAGCACAAAGTTGGACAAGGTGTGGCCTTTCTTATGTAGTTGAGCCTCAACTCCAAACTTCCCACGTTATTATCCATTGTACATTAAATTGTCAGGATTTGAAAATCAACACCATAATGTTACTTCCAAGATTAGTGGAAAGCAATGTGAACAATGGTTAATTCCAATATCTGCCCAGGTGTTGAGACAGAGAAGATTTTTTTTCTAGGGCGCTTCCTGGAGAAGCTATAGCTGCCTTGCATGCAAAAGATCGATGTTGCATTTTTGAGCCTTGATATTTTCCCCAAAGGAAAATAAAATAGTAGATTAAATTTGAAGATCCTCTCCTCCCAATACATTTTTTAGAATACATCCCAAACAATCGGTGCTCTGGGATGAGACTTCCTGCTTGATGCTCTGACAACAGTTTTATCACCTGAATGGCTTGTCAAAGACAGTAGCTTAAAAAAAGGGGGGGTGGGGGAATGAGAGCCTCTATTGAGCTGTGTTCTTCAAACAGCTTCATTTACCCACATTCAGTTGGGCAGAAAGACATAAACAGATGCTCTGATTAATTGCGGTGAATGGATATGATAGCACTCACGGAAACAATAATGTAATTAATTAACAACAGTTTAATTGTTAAACATCTAATCTTTAATGTGGCATGTTTACAAAATTTGAAACCTTTTTGCCATTACTTTGACTGTAGTAAATTGAATCAAAAAATGGTTTGATTGCATACGTCCTAGTTAAACGAGGGAAACACTGAAAACTGAACTTTAATCTTGTAGCCATCAAATTTCTGTTCCAGAGATTCCATCCACCCACCTATAATTTTTAAGAAATTACAAGTCTTACAAAAAGTCTTACACTTATAAATATGAGGTTCTTATTGATGCACTGCCTTCTAAAAGTGCAGCAGGACAAGTTGTTGCCAAGGAAATGAATTTTAACCAAAAACAAGCCTGATTGTATTTACAACATAACAACTGTATGTTAATAACTGTTGCTGTTTTGAAGTGTGAAATAGTAGACTCTCTGTAGCTACAAGTCCTGCATTTTTAGCTTATAAATGTTGAATCATTTATGTCCATTCCAGTTGGCTCAGAACTTTATTGGTACCGGATTTAGTTCTCCTAGTTTGTTAGGCCCCCAAACCAAGAAAGACATGAGTGATTATTTCAAACTGAATTCTTCATTGGTTGACACCTATAGACAGATTCTTGCCAGACTAAACAGTCTATTATTTGCATCTGCCATATACTCTGAGAACTATTAGGGAGGAACTTTCTTCACCTTCCTTCTCCCACACAAGATATCTTAACTGAGTTATCCTTATCCTCATTTGTCTGGAATACACCCCCTATCTCCTAGGAATCCAGCCTGCTGCATTCTATCACATCATATGGAATCAGAAGTTCCTGCCTTCTGTAAAGTAAACAGAGTAAAGTTTGGTCCTTTAAAAGAAAATCTATTAACCATAGTAGGTCAGTACATTTATCAAGACTGAACAGAGCAAAGAAGAGCAGAGCTCTTCATCAGACAAGATAAAATAAAGAGCTGGGAAGAATCCAAAAACTCAGCTAGGTGTTTCAATGATAAACTCTCCATTGAGATTTTGGAGATTATATGCTAAATGTAGACTAAATCAGAGCTAGTGGTTGTCATTATATGATTACAACTGATTTACATGGTCAATGAATAAAAGTTAAGCTTATCCTGAGAGACAGTTCCCATTTATCTTCTAACATTCCAACATATTGCAACTAGGATATATAAATATTTACAGTTATCAAAATCTTTAGTTATCAAAATCTTCAGTTATCAAAAGATGTTGTTTGTGATGTTTAATTGCTGAGATACATCCCAAAATAATTGACCTTCAACTGTCCTAGAATTAGTGAGACAAATTGCATAGACCTAATTTTAAATCCTGGATAGGTATGTAGAGATGTTTATGAGTGTATATTTGTCATAAAATCATTGTCATACAAGTCATGGGGAAGTATGTTTTTTGTATGTTTTTCATAGATTTATCAGAGATGTTGGCTAGTCTTCAAGAAAGCATCCAGCAAAGGGCCCAGAAGAATGGAGAAATTTTCAGATGAACGTGCTGCATACTTCAGATGTTATCACAAGGTAAGAAGAGTTAAAGAGTTGGATGAGATGCTTCTCCCGCAGTTTCATGCTGTGATGAAAATCTTATGCAAATTATTTAAATTGGTCTTTTGT
Organism: Pseudonaja textilis; assembly: GCF_900518735.1. The sequence goes on along the minus strand of NW_020769316.1, from coordinate 13,251,855 downwards.
GCCAAATCATCTAAAGACATAAAGCGTTTACTGACATTTAAAGAGAATTAAAGTTGGGATTGATCTGATTTTATTACCACTTAATCTAGGGATGTCTCTGTGGAGACAAAGGAAAGGTATTTGTATTCCTTGCCCCAGCTTAATCATATTACCTATACCTATATAGAAACTAGAGTCATTTGGTAGAATTAGATGTTACAGAAATTTGATAAAGGTTAAAAAATATTATGGCATACAAGCTTAATAGTCTTCAGCCCTTCTAGTTAAATGTTAATATAATCAATGTACTAAAGAGTGCCCCTACCCTCAAAAAAGAGATGAAAATCTGTTGGAGTTCAATACATATTCCATGGTTTGTCAAATGATAGATGTTATAATGTTAACACCTTGCAGTTTCTTTATTATTGAGGGAATTTATAACAAAATATTTAATAGTCTTGCTTCAGATTTTGGGATGTTGGAATGGTGGTATGAATTTATTTGGGAAAGTGGATGATAACATGCCTAGTACATTTGATCCAGCTTTTTGAATTCATTATGTATTTTTGGTTCATTTGTGGTATTTTTGGTTCATTCTATTTATAAGGCCACTCATCTTACTATAATGACTCTGGATGGCTGACAATAGTTGCAATATAATGTAACAAAAATTGAACACACGAATTTATAATTGGTGGTTAAGATAAAACAAACATCCATCAACATAGCCATATCCTGGGCTCCAATTGATGCTCTAACCCATATGCCTGGGAACACAGCTCTGCAACATACTACAAATAATTTCATTGCGTGTTAATAGCATAGCATAGCATAGCATAGCATAGCATAGCATAGCATAGCATAGCATGGAATTCTTTACTTGCCAAGTATGATTGGACACACAAGGAATTTTTCTTGGTGCAAATGCTTTCAGTGTACATAAAAGAAAAGATATATTCATCAAGAGTCAAGAATCATCAGGTACAACACTTAATAATAGTCATAGGGTACAATAAGCAATCAAATCATACTAGGAAACAGTCAATATAAATTGTTAGGATACAAGCAACAAAGTTACAGTCATACAGTCACAAGTGGGAGGGGATGGGTGATAAGGAGTGATGAGAAGATTAATAATTAAGGTGTGTTTGGCATATTTTATTGTACTTCTTATATAGAGAGAGCCATCTTCTTAAGTGACCCACCAGATATGTTCTTCCAGTTGTTACACTTTCCAGCCAAATTACTTATTGACTTTGCTCAGTGAGCATTCTTGGACTTATAGTCCAAATATGAGCAGAAGTGTTAAGGAATTCTACTACAGCGATTAGTTGAATTTTGAGGTTTTGGTAGTTATAGTCAAGTTTGGCTTCAGATTGTTATTGTTATTGCCTAGCCTACTATATGATTTTGAAACAGAGTTCTCATCCTTTCTTTTAACCACCACATATCTAAGAGAAAATGGATCATTTTTAGCATTTTTAATCAGCTGTATAAATCTCCGAGGTTCAGATAAGGTATAAAAAAATAATACAAGGCCTACTCTGAGAACTTGTAAACTTTCAGAATTGTATTGTCCAATACTTTCTGGAATAAAATTGCTAGATATAACCTGGTTAAATAAATCTTCCTGACCGTTATATCTCCATCTTCCTTGAGCAAGGATTGTCTTCTCTGGGAGCCAAAGAAACATACCTTTTAGGTGCTGTCCTCTTCTTAAGGTACAGCTGTTCATATGGCCCGTTCATGACAGACTTTCAGAAAGTCTCTAATGATTTTGTTCCAGCTCAGGATCTGGGTTGTTGTGATTATTCTGCTTGATCAGGAGTTTGCCTTTTGGTTTTCAGTGCTTGGATTCCTGCTATTATATATGGTAATTTATGATTTTCAGTTTTCATTTTCATTATGTTCATGATATTTACCTTGCCTATTTGTGTTATCTTTTTAAACCAATGTTATGAATTTCAGACTGTGTACAACACCCAGTTAAACTGGAATGGCTTATTAGCATTGCAAATTAATAATGATCTCCCTCTCTCTGTCTGAACATCTCTGTCTCTGTCTGTCTGCCTGTCTGTCTGTTTCTCTCTCTCTCTCTGTGTGTGTGTGTGTGTGTGTGTGCGTGTGTAGGATCACATACTCTGTTGGGAAAATATATGTGTAATTCCATGCTGCGCTATGATAACTATACTAGACCTTTACTTATTTTTTAAGCTTTGGCAGTGCAGCTTATTATATTAGAAAAATGGGATTTAGGTGTGGCGTTTAGGAGCCTTGGAGCAAAAAAAGATAAGCTTCTGGTAGCTGATCCATTTTTGTTTGACTTGACAAAACATTTAAGAAATAAAAATCATGTGCAAATTGCATTTGAATCTTTTTAAATTCCCTTAAATTTTCCCCATCTATCTACATTTGCCTGATGCATAATGTGTATAGTATTGATTATTAAAACTATTTGCCATGCTTAGAATCTGAAGAAATAAAAACTTACAGATTTTCAAAACCAAAGATCGGGGGGGTGGGGGGGCAGAGAAAAGGCCAAGGATCTATCAGTTCTTATCAGTTCTTCTCAATTTGACTAACATCTTACACTGTTGCATACAGACTCAATGGTCTGGTATTTGTTAATTTTCATCATTAAATGTGCCATTTTATATGGAAGAATTTGTGATGTGAAATGCCTCTGCTGGTTACTCCAATTCTTTGTTTCTCTGTACTATGAAAAATATTGAATATGCTGGTTCTTTTCTTTCATGTGTTATGCACCTGCACTTGCTTTGCTGAGGACAAAAATAAAGATGAATTTTAAATCCGATCAATCAATCCTCTTCATTTGTTGGTCTATAGAAATTGGGGAGATCCATCTTTACAGCAATAAAATTTTAGATTGGCACAGAAAGTATGTAGTTTGAAATAACATTGAGTAGATCAATTGTTGAAGCAAATCTTGAATTTTTTTCTCTTTCTCATTCCCATTATTAATACAAAATGTTATTAATACATTAATATTAATACAAAATGTAAGTGGTACAGAATGATGGGGGAATTAGAGCCTGAATAGAGTATCCTGTATTAAGTAATAATTAATCCTTTTCTTCTCTTCTCTCAAAAGGTGATTTTATTTCTTGCTATGCATAACTTCCCAAAATAAATTCTGTCCTGCTCAGAAAGAAAAAAGAAAAACAGTTTCTGAACTCAGAGTTATTAGCCACCCAAAATACCTGTTGCTATGATTGCTTTATATTCTGAGGATAAATTTAATCTAAGAATGTCTGTCTAGGGTATATCACAATATTTCAATAAAAATTAATAATTCTTTAATCTTAACTTTATTAATTTACATTTTTCCTGTGGTCTGGATTTCTGTTGTCTAATACCTGCTGTTATTATTAAGTCTGTTTCTATATTTTGAAATGTTATACTGGGAATTTAATCCAGAAGAAAGCACAGGAGAACCACTTTTGTATAATGGCAAGATATTCCTAGGTATATCTTATATGTCACTAGGAATTGAGCTTGAATTGGAGGTGACTTCATTTTTCTCCCTTTTAACTTGCAATTTAGACTGGTTTTGAAATATTTTGTTAAGTCAGAATAAATACACATCAATTTCCATCAATAACTCAACAGTTTGAGATCTACTGCAGGGTAATGATGGGTGGTGAAAATTGGGGTTGCCATTACTGACAAGACCTAATTATATAATGTTTCTTATGGTCAGATTTAGAATGATAAAGCTTGAACAACCATTACTGAAGTTATTGAACTTGCTGTTATGTTCCAATAAGCATCACAGATTGAAGTTTGTTTTAATTTTGCAGAGCCAGATCTGATAATTTTGTTCTTATCACCTTAATGATTTATTGCAGTTGTTCAGCTGACTTATGCTTATATCCTTTGGTGATGTTGCAGGCTTACTTATAACTAACACTCTTATTTATAGATATGAGGCCTTGGATGAATTTTTCCATCATCAAGAAGGTCCTGTGAATGGAATGCTTCTTCATCTAATTGTAAACTCTTCCTTGTAAGGAATCCTCATATTGGAAAGGCGTTTTTATTAAGTATGGGAAATAAGAGGCTGAACCAGGGCTTAGTGCAACAA
>NW_020769316.1:13197339-13247761 GCF_900518735.1 Pseudonaja textilis | reverse complement strand
CCTGCTTTTATAGCAGGCTGCTGGGGAAACCCAGCCAATGAGAAGGGGCAGCCGCCCCTGCAGCGAGGACGGACCTGGGTGGGAACTTCTTCAAGGTCCAGGGACATAACAGTTTTCACTTCAAATTTGACCAATTTAATTTTAAGTTACAAAAATTAGCAGCAGTTTAAGGAGAATTATTAGAAGATTATAGCAGTTACCCTGTGAGAACAGATATTACAGAAGAGAATTCTTATTTGTAACACAGGGTTGAATTGTGGAGTCCTTGATGCTCTCTGAGCTTGGTTTTATTGCAGTCATTTCATTACCAAACTAGGTACTATCGAGACATCACCTAGTTTGTAATGGAATGTCTGCAAGGAAATAATCAAACTCAAAAAGCACCAAGGACTCCACATATACTACATTTGGGGCTTTCAAATTTAGGGTAAATGTGGGCACCCTAGCCATCAATATTCTGTTTGCACTCTATAGCCCTCTAAGATCAGTGGCAAAATGGCTAGGGTTTTTTTTTTTTTTTTGGGGGGGGGAGGCTTTTTTCCCTCTTAAAAATGTGAAAGGGATTTCACTAATCCAACTATTACAATATTTACATAATCTAAAGGCCTTCAAGAAAAATAAGCTCATGCTCCACCTTGTGATCTCTATACTCTACCTGACTCTGTGGTTTCTTCCACAAACCCCCAAAGCTTTATCCTTAGACTATCTATTATTGACCTCACCCCTTTCCTAAGAGGTCTGTAGGGGGTGTGCATAAGCGCACCAACGTGCCTACCACCCCTGTCCTATTGTTTCTTTTATTTTTTTATTTTTCTTATATGTATCCATGTATTCATAACTATGTTTTTACTTATACCTGTTATCTTATAATCGCTTGACAAAATAAATAAATAAATACTATTCTCATAACATTGCGTGTCTAAATGACAAAAATGGGGCTGTTGACCCAAAGAAAGTTGTCTAGGACTGGTAGGTACAGGGAATCGCATACAGGTATATGTGGATAGAGATACATTCTAATAATGTTAAAACTTGCAGTCATTCACCGAAATTAAATGTAGGGATGTTCAGGTATCTCTTTAGGAGTTATCATTGTTTATTAGTCTTTGTTATCTTCTATTATCATTGTGAACAAGTAGCTTAATTGAAATTCAAAACAAACAACAATGTAAAAAGGCTGTTGTTCTTACATCTCACCTGTCAGTTGAGTTCTTTGTTAGAAAGGGTGTTCTAATATGACAAGGCCTCTGTGTTTTCCAGGATTACAATAGTTTGAACTTGGCTTCTCTGAAAACATTCAATGTGACTTCAGACTCCATTCCAGATACCATTGTCTCCTTTGGAATTTTGAATGAATTCTGTATAATCAGTGTCTTGTCTTGGTTCACAGATGTTTGAGGCAAGCTGTTGGGTTCAGAAGATTAATCTTTCTTGATATCTGTAGTATGAAATCAGAATCTTGTTCAGTCTAGATAATAGTCATTGGTGATGAACAATCTTCATTGTCTGCTTTATGAACTGATAAAGTGCAGATGTGGGAGGAAAAAGTAACCCAAAGCAAACACATTTTGCTCTTCAGATGGATGAACTTTGAAGCACTAGATGGGAAGTGAAGCTTGAAAAATGTTTGTTGAAACCCATCGTTCTTCATTTTAAATTTTGGCAGAGCAATTTCTCTTTCTGTATCTGACCTTTAAGGATGAATTGATAATGGGAATAGATTGGGAAACATCTTTTGTATTACATTGTTCCCTCCTAAACCTCATAAAGCCACCATGGGCAGCCAACAGCTCATGTCTCATCAATATCTAGCTACCTTCACAAAGAATTTGAATAGGCAGAATTCAGATTTCAGCTGGCTGGGGAAAAAGGGGGGGGGGAATGCTGTTACCAAAGACAAAGTATTATAGATAATTAAGAGAGACATAAAGTTAGTTTTCAATAATACATCTAAAAATTGATGTGTGTCTGTCTGTGTAATGTATACATATCACACAGATGGACACACATCCATATATATAGTAGTGATCGATGTAGCAATACTAAGTCACAGTAAGATCAGGAAGGAGTATGAGTAACTGGAGAAGTACTAGGGCATGAAGGAGGAACTAGAGAGGATGTGGAAAATAAAGTCCAATGTAGTCCCAATGCTATAGACTGAAATCAGGAATAACAGAAAAACTATTGGAAGGGACCTTGGACATCTAATCCAACCCTCTGCTCAATTTTAGTGTAGTGTAGTGTAGTGTAGTGTAGTGTAGTGTAGTGTAGTGTAGTGTAGTGTGGTGTACTTTACTTTACTTCACTTCACTTCACTTCACTTCACTCCACTTCACTTCACTGTCATTGCACCTCATAGGGTCACAAGCAGGAGACCCTATATCCTTTCATATAAATGGCTTTCTAATTTTTTCTTAAAAGCCCCCAGCAATGGAGCAGCCACAACCCCTGAAGGCAAACCATTCCACTGGTTAATTCTCCAGAAATTTCTCCTTTGTTCTAGGTTGCTTCTCTCCTTGATTAGTTTCCATCCATTGGTTCTTGTCTTCCTTCTGGTGCTTTGGAAAATAGGTTTTTGTGGCAGCCTTTCAAATATTGGACCACTGCTATCATGCCATCCCTAGTCCTTTTCACTAGACTAAACATATCGAATTCCTGCAACCATTCTTCATGCTTTAGCCTCCAGCCCCCCTAATAACCCCCCCTCTCTCTCATTGTGTGTGTGTGTGTGTGTGTGTGTGTGTGTGTGTGATATGTAGATACATAGAGCCTTTCACACATGTACACACACACATACAAGAACTGTGATGTTGTTTCTGGGTTCTACTGAAGCCATTCTCTCAGCCTACCACCACAAAGCCATTTTTGAATTTCATCCTTACAAGTAAAATAAAGGTCTCTGATAGCCTGAATCTTTCCTTCAAAAAAGGAAGTAACCCTTTATTAATTACCTCCTCTGACATTCTCCTCCTAACTCTCTATTTAAAGTTTAACATCCTCTCCCCCCAGTTCCTGTTAATATCTTGTTCTTTCTGGTATCTCAGATTTGGGAAATTTTTTGAGAAGAATTTTGCTAAACTTTATAGGCATGTATAGGTACAAGGCATTTATAGGCACTTATAGGCATAATCAAGAAACTGTTAGCTTATGCATTATAGGTTAATTATGAAACTGAATTATGCCTATTGAAATGTGAAATTAGATTGGAACTTCTTTGGAAGAGACATTAAACAGCTTTAATTCAGTAAATATCATAGCTAAATAATTTTGCTGGGCCAGAATACTTGCCAACCATTTTTCCCCCCTACCCCACTCATTTCCTCTAAATGTTGGAGTATCTTCCTTTTTAGCACTTCATGTGCTATGATTAACAATAATAGCTTTCCTGGCATTTTCAATATGCACGAGCTTCTTTCGGAAAGTAAAGATGTTTTTTTTTTTTAATTAGTCCAAACATTTTGCTTTGCTTTCCAGGCTCATATTCTCTTCTTGCCAAGATGCCGTGACAAGAAAGATGAAAGCAGAAAGAAAGGTTACTATTAAGCCAGGGAAAATTTGCAAGGAAGTAATCATTCACACTGTTGCTTATGGTTTTTCCTAGAGAGAAATTTAAATGTAGGCCAGGCTTTTAGGTAGAAGGAGGCAATTCTTACCTGCTTGGCTTCTGCTTGTTCTGTGGTATATAGAAAGTAAGCACCCACCCACCCTCCTAGAGAATGAAATATTTTGAGGAATATTAAAAAGGTAGGATAGAATATTTCCCATAAAGGAAAAATGGGAAAAAAAAATCTTAAGGGAGGCAGAAATGCAGATTTGGTAATCCATTCAGAAAGACTGGGTCGGACAAAAACTCCAGATAAGCAATTAGGCAAGACAAAATTAGCTCAGACAAACATCTATGATTTGCATTTCGTTTTTTGCCTATAGAGCCAGCTATGACCCATACATGACCCCATAGAAATAAAAAAGGTATAAAAATCCATCCTACTCTCAACTCTATTTTGTCAGCTGTTCCAGCACTGGATGCTGTGTGTGTGTTGGTTCTGTTCGCCAATAAACAAAACCTTTCTTTTCAATCAGCCTCCATCTCACCTTAGAATTGGACCTGAATTTTTCTTCCAACAGGTAGAGGAGATAACTTTAAATCTTTAAAACTAGAGGTATTTACAAATATTTAAATCAAGTAGATGACTTTAATATTCTAAACACCAGAGGCCTACTTGAATTTTTGCAAGTTTATACAATACAGTGCAAGTCTATTCAGTACACTGAACCTGTACAAGTCTATCCAGTATATTTGCACAGTTTCTGAATTTGCACAATTATGTTGAGTTGCACACTAACCAAAAGAATTGAGCTTGCATAGTACAGTAAGAAAAGAAAAACCCATTCTAAATAAAGTTTACAGTATTCATGTTGAAACTGAAATGATAGAATGCTGGAAGGAGATTTTAGAGGTGATAGGATTGATAATATAATGTTGAGGAGTGGATGGAAAACCAATGCTATAAATGTTAGTGATCGAGAAAAAAAGAAAGAAAGAAAGAGGAACATATAAATCTCAAGAGTGTGATTTTGCCTGGTTATATGGAAGTAGGTATTGAAAGTAGTTTAAATGAAACACTGAAGACTGAACACTGAAACACTGAAAACACTGAAGAAAACACTGTCTCAACATACGCCCACACAAAAATCATCACAATGACATAATCCCCAATTATAACTTCAAAAAAGGCAACTATGATCTTACAGACAATGATCTCTCATCCCTTGATTGGCAATCTCTATTCACTGGATGCAATACTGTTGAAGACCATTACAACATATTTTTACTTGAAGTCAAAAGAGTCATCAAACTATATGTACCAACAACAACTCCCCAAAAAAAAACAAAAAACAACAACAGATTACTCATAACAATAAGGAAACTTCAACCCAAAAAGAGATCAGTCTGGCGGAAAAACAAATCTGGTCACGTTGCCAATTTCAAAAGTCGATACAAAAATTTATGCCACCAGATAAAGACTGAATGCACCAATTATCACATTAAACAAGAGGATAAACCTTCTATGCACCAATTCCACCCGCGCTTTTTACAATTTTGTAAACAACAAACTAAAAGACCCAAGATCCATCCTACCCTGATAGGACCAATGGTAAAGACTGCAATGATGATACCATTAAAGCCAACATCTTTAATACATTCTTCAGCTCAGTATTTGTAAACAGCAATGGATCATGCCCAGTATTTCCTAGCTGAACCACAGACAACCACAGTGATCTAATACATGTTGATTTTACAGAAGACAGTGTTGAAAAAGCACTATGCAATCTAAAACCATCTCTATCTATTGGACCGGATAGAATACGTGCCTACTTCTTTAAAAAGCTACCCACTGTCATAGCCAAACCTCTAAGCATAATCTTGAAAAATCTTTCAGACCAGCTCCTTGCCTAATCTATGGTCACAAGCCGTGGTCATCCCCATCTTCAAAAAGGGAGACCCCAGCCTAGTTGAAATTACAAACCAATCTCCTTATGCTGCGTCACCTGTAAAGTCATGGAATCAATTATTAACCAATCCATTATCCTCCACTTAGAGACAAACAACCTACTCTCCAATAAACAATTTGGTTTCAGGAAAAAACTTTCCTGTAATCTGAAACTCTTACACTGCAAAAACATATGGATTAAACAACTCGATCAGGGCAAAGCAATAGACGCAATCTACATAGACTTCTGTAAAGCCTTTGATTCAGTGGTACACGACAAACTACTCCTAAAAATAAAATCTTATGGTATCTCTGGACAACTGCATAACTGGATAGAAGCATTCCTGTCAAACAGACAACAAATGGTCAAAATTGGGAGTGTCCTATCAAATTCTGTACCTGTCAATAGTGGTGTCCCCCAAGGCAGTGTTCTAGGACCAACTCTCTTCATACTCTACATAAATGACCTCTGTGATCATATTAAGAGCAACTGCATTCTTTTCGCTGATGATGTAAAGCTGTTCAATACCACAGACAATACTGCTACCCTTCAAAAAGATCTTGACTATGTATCAGAATGGTCAAACAAATGGCAACTTCAAATCTCAACAAATAAATGCTCTGTCTTACATATTGGCAAAAAAATAATAATCAGAAAATAAAATACAAGCTGAATAGTCAAGATCTTGTTGATCATCCAAGCTCTGTAAAGGACCTTGGAATACTTATTTCTAATGATCTAAGTGCTAGAGCCCACTGTAACTACATAGCCAAAAAGACATTAAGAGTTGTTAACTTAATCCTACGTAGCTTTTTCTCTGGTAATATCACACTACTAACTACAGCATACAAAACATTTGCTAGACCAATACTCGAATACAGCTCATCAGTCTGGAACCCACATTATGCACCTGATATTAGCACAGTTGAGAAAGTCCAAAAATATTTCACAAGAAGAGTTCTCTACTCCTCTACTCATTGTAGAATACCTCATGCCACCAGACTTGAAATTCTAGACCTAGAACACCTTGAATTACGCCATCTTCAGTCTGATCTAAGTATGGTATATAAAATCATACATTGCAATGTCCTACCTGTCAATGAATACTTCAGCTTCAACCATAACAACACAAGAGCACACAATAGATACAAACTCAAGGTTAATCGCACCAAACTTGATTGCAGGAAATACAACTTCAGCAACAGAGTGGTCAATGTCTGGAATACTCTACCTGACTCTGTAGTTTCTTCCCCAAACCCCAAAAACTTTAACCTTAGACTGTCTACTATTGACCTCACCCCTTTCCTAAGAGGCCTGTAGGGGGCATGCATAAGCGCATCAACTTGCCTACCATTCCTGTCCTATTGTTTCTTTTAGTTTTCTTATATGTACCCTTCATGTATTCATAACTATGTATATACTTATACCTATTATCATGTAAGCACTTGACAAATCAAATCAAATAAATAAATAAAATAAAGACGTGTGTACAATCAAAGAAGAAAAGATGAGGTCAAGAATGCAATGGTTGCTTGAATGACTATGGATCTAATGTAAAAATGAATGAAAGAAAGGAATGGATTTGTTTTGGGCATAAAGGCAGAATCAATGCAGAATGAATCACAAAAGAAATATGTCAAGAATGAGTGAATGGCTTAAGAAGAATGCTTGGAGTTGAAGGGATCCTCAGAAAGATATATGAAACACTTAAAGAACAAGGCAAACAAAGAAGCTTGGAAAGAATAGAAAGGAACAGAGAAAAATAGCGAATGGCATGTTGGATAACTTGACTTAGCAGTTTTCTCTTTCTTATTTAATTTCTTCAGCTTATTACTTATTATTCATTTTCTATATTTTGTACAATACAGGTAGACAGCTAGACCTGCAACAATTCATTTAGTGACTGTTCAAAGTTACAACAGCCACTGAAAAAAGTGACTTAGGACCATTTTTCACACTTACAACCTCCGTAGCATCCCCATGACCAAAATATGATCAAAATTCAGATGCTTGGCAACTGACTCATACTTATGACCCTTGCTGTGTCCTAAGGTCATGTGACGCCCCTCCCCTTTGCAACCTTCTGACCTGCAAAATCAATGGGAAGGCCAGGCTCACCTAACAACTGTGTTCCTAACTTATCAACTGTGATGATTCACTTAACAGTTATAAATCCCCAAAACTTTAACCTTAGACTGCCTACTATTGACCTCACCCCTTTCCTAAGAGGTCTGTAGGGGGCGTGCATAAGCGCACCAACATGCCTACCGTCCCTGTCCTATTGTTTCTTTTATTTTTCTTATATGTATCCATGTATTCATAATTATGTTTTTACTTATACCTATTATCTTGTAAGCAATTGACAAACCAAATAAAATAAAAATGAAAAGTAAAAAAACAGTTGTGGCAAGAAAGATCGTAAAATGGGGCAACACTCACTTAACTAATGTCTCACTTAACAATAGGAATTTTGGGCTCAATTGTGGTCATAAGTCAAGGACTCACTAGCTCACTTCCAGAGAGAAAAGATACATCTGCATGTAGATGCAGATGCACATACAAGTGGATAAAAGTTGGGAGTCTTGTTGCTTAGGAGTTTAGTAGTTGCTTGTGCCTGTATATAAGAGACATGCACATATGGTTTCATGTGCTGACCTTGGACCCTTTCATTACAAGAAGCTACTGTATATTATGTCAGCTCATAAAATCTTTCTGTGGTCTTTTTAGAGTTGCCAACAGAAAGGGAGGGGGGAACAGTTAGTTTAGTTCTAGGTAGTTAGATAGTTTCTAGGTGACCGAAGTTTCTGCCATGCAAAATTCTAACTGGAGAGTATGATTGATGACTCTTGGCTATGGATGTGTCCCACTGGAGAGTACAAATTATGATATTTCCCCCCAGGGGGTGGGGGGAAAATCAGGGTGAAGGGTGGCAATGAATGATGTGTCTCAGAATCGGCTTCACCCAAGCAATGCCGCGTCATTTAACTCCCAATAAATCATTTTGAATCATTTTGGCTAGAGACTCATGATTTAAACGGGGTTAAGTGTCAGAATCCTGACACAACACAGGGGTCCCCAAACCAGGGGCAATGGCCTATACTTGCATGAGTGGTGGGCCGGCATTCACTCAGCTTGACTCACACAAACAGTGGGCTGGCCTGCACATGTGCATGCGCTGGCCCAATTCTACCATGGGCTGGTTTATATCTCGGCCACTAAGCTATAAAGGTTGGGACTACCGGTATATCACATTGCTAATCTTTCAACATTCAGAATCCAGTTCCGTGATAAAGTATATTCCAGTCCACTTGCTCTTCATTTGCCGTTTTAAATTAGCACAGGTAGTCCTCATCTAATCACAGTTTGTGTAGTGACCATTCAAAGTCACAGCCGTATTGAAAAAAGTGACTTATGGCCATTTTTCACACTTACAACTGTTGCAGCATCTCCATGGTCACATGATCAAAATTCAAATGCTTGGCAACTGACTCATATTTTTGATGGTTGTACTGTCCTGGGCTCATTTGATCTCCTTTTGTGATCTGCTGAGAAGCAAACTAAATGGGGAATCCAGATTCACTTAACAGCTGTGTTACTAATTTGATAACTGCTGTGATTCCCTTAACAAATGTGACAAGGAAGGTCATAAAATGGGACAAGATTCAGTTAACTGTCTTTCTTAGCAACAGAAATGTGGGACTCAATTGTAGTTGTAAGACGAGGACCACCTGTATTTATGTTGTATTTCCATTTCTCCTTTCCTGAATCAGTTGCTACATTCCAGACCCTGTCAAGGTACAGGTAAGTTTACCTGACCATGAAATTGGCCTGTGGATGTAGAAAACAGAAAAGAGCTTTAGGTTCTTTACCTCAAATGAATGGTATTGATTTGTCAGGTTGCACCTGTTACCTAGAATATTCATTGTGAAACAACCTTAACGAGATTCACGAATGGCTGTTTTTTTGTTTTAATTTTTAATTCCAGGTTACAGAACTTAATCATGTGAAGAATATATTACGGTTGCCAAAAGGCACAAGGAAACATGCTGTAGGGATATATTTTAATGATGACACATCCAGGACTTTTGCTTGTGAATCAGGTAGGTGACAGACTTCAAAAATCTTTCTTCTGCTTGTCTTTCTGGCTGCCATAGTAACTGGGGGAGGGAGGATATATTGGGCTTTGGGGGGGAAGTGTGCTGGAGGCTTTAGAGAGTGAACTGTAACACTTGGGGAAATCTTTATTGTTTATGCTTACTTGCATACTGCGTAGCCTCAGCATCTTATCTAACCAGGCCAAGGTCAACGGCCAGATGTCTGCATCACCACCTGAAGATGCCCCAGATGACATTACACATATCTCAGATTGGATGGACTTTTTGAACTGTTGTGGGTGGGAATGTTGCCATAACTTTGTATATGTGATTTTCGTGCCTAATATCTCAGATCTTGAATTCTTTTGATGCTAGCTCTTGATTTCCAGTAAAAGTGCTTTTCTCTGTAAGAATGGAGTCTAAGGGTGTCTTTCTTGGATTTTGAATGGAGCCTTACGCAGGGGTGGGATTCAAAATTTTTACCAACTGGTTCTGTAGGTGTGGCTTAGGTGGTGGACATGGCTTGGTGGTCATGTTATTGGCTGGGTGTGGTCAACTCTATATACCTCACATCGAGGCACGTGTCTCCTCCCCTGGCCTCTCATGACTGTGGGGATGCTGCAACAGTCGTGTGAAAAATGGTCATAAGTCACTTTTTTCAGTGCCATTGTAACGTTGAATGGTCACTCCACACAAGCAAAGTACTACCAAAGGAGGGGAAAAAAACTCCAGAGACGTTCCTGAGACAGAAAGTCTAGTCCTGCCAAGAATGTAATAAGGGTTAACGGAAAGGCAGCACCAGAATGTTTCCTTCCTGCCTTCCTTACAGGATTAGGCCAGTAATTTCTTCTAACAACCAGTTCTCCGAACTGCTTAGAATGTTAACAACCGGTTCTAGCGAATAGGTGCAAACTGGTAGAATCCCACCCCTGGCCTCATGTGACAGTAGGTCTAATGCATGTGTGCTTGCACAATTGTGGTAGCTGTAAATATTACAAATGGTCCACACCAAACTGCAGATTTTTGGTCATTTGTATGCAGAACTTGAAGCAGATGAATGGTGCAAAGTCCTTCAAATTGAGTGCCTGGGGACTCAGATTAACGATATTAGCCTGGGAGAACCTGACCTGTTGGCTTCTGGTGTAGAGAGGGAACAGAATGGTATGTAAATACATGTTGCATATAACCATAAATAGACACATTCAGGGTGCCTGTCAGGATGCCAAATAATAGATCCATTGCAAGCAACACTCCGAGGCAGGTAGATTCCTCAAAGAATAGCTTTATTGGAAATATCATATTAGCATATATCTGGTGAACACCAGCTCTGAAGGGTCCCTCAGTTTTCCCCTGATCAAAAATGAACATTTTTTTCCCCTCAATTCCAGTCATATGCTTGAATTAAGGCAGCATTCGCTGGTCTGGTGACATCACTCCTCCTTCCTCCAGCCAGGTGTGAGAACATCGTTGGTTCTCAAGAGAAAGTATTTTATTTTGGCTACACAGCCCCAGCTATCTCTAATCCCCCGCTTCCTATCCCTCAGCTCTAGTGTGGCAGTGGCTCCAAGATGATTTCAGCCAGGCCAACTCTAGGGTTGACAGAGTCTTCAGAATGGCTTGATAAAATCCAGAAATGCTCCTTTTGTTAAATTCTTTAATTTAGTCATTTTTTTTAATCTGCAAGTGACATATTCTGTCCTCCTCTCTCTTGCCCCATTCTTTCCCTCTTGCCAGTTAAACTATGTGTCACCCAACCGAGGTAGATTCCGCATTGCTTAATTAAATGTTTCAGTCCTACCTTTCTAAGCAAAGGAGAAATTATTTAAAATGAGAATAAATCCCAGCTGTTGTTAGGAATGTGAAAAATGCTGAGATTGGACAACCATTTGTCTGAAATGGTATAGGATTTCCTGCTTGAGCAGGGGGTTGGACTAGAAGACCTCCAAGGTCCCTTCCAACTCTGTTATTCTTTTATGTGGAAATCAATCTATTTTAACAAATGCATAATTTGGATTGTCCTTGTAGGATCCAAGGGTTTTTGGATTGCACCTTGTGTTCATGTCCAACAGTTACACTTCTATATCACTAAGAACCCTGTTGACTTTCTAACTTCCCAAAACAGAAAGTTTGTAGGCAGAACCTTGCAGATTCTTTGGGTGTACATCATGCACAATTCAGTACCCCTAATTCGTAGAATTTAAGTTTTAACCATTGCATTGGGGCTTCATGTTTTTGAAGTGGTTTCACATATATAAACCATAAAGCAAAGTACCATGTCTAGCAAAAGCCTAAACTGAACTTTTGTCTTCAGTGAACTACGTTTTTACAGTCAATGGTTTTTTCAGTGACATTCAAAAATATGATTTTCTTCTGCCAATGGAAAAGGTACAATCAAATAAAAATTATCCAAGCCATTTAAAATTGCTCTTTCATTTTGTAGGTTGTTAGGAAAAAATGTAGGAATAGTTATGGATCAATTTGAAAATGCCACAAAAAAGTGATGCATGATTTGTTATGATTATGCTGGCTTTTAGTTCTGCAAGGATTTTAATTTGAATGTTTTGTTTTTCTCCCAGAGAGATTCCATGTGTACTTGATGCCTTCACCTAATTTAGATGTGCATGGGGAATGTACCTTGCAGATAACATTTGAAAATATCTGTCTTTGGGACATACAGAATCCCAGAATAAAACTTGTGTCTTGGCCTTTAAGTGCCCTCCGGCGATATGGGAGAGACTCAACCTGGTTTACATTTGAAGCTGGAAGGTGAGCAAATTCTTTTCTGCAGGATATTTTTTTTTTCATAATAATGTTGAAAACAGGAAATTCTCTCTGCATTGGATGGAGCCCTTGTATATCGTATTAACAAGACACACAACAAGCCAACAGACATATACAGTAGCAACAACTGTTCTCTGTCCTATTAATATAACATCTGATATATTTGATGGCAGAGGAAGTAGATCTGTTTGGTTTTGGGAGAACAGCCAATATTTTAAATCTCTTGACAAGTGTGAATCTGATTACAGTCAGTCGCATTGGAAGCTATAGAAGCATGATTCAAGACTGGACTGAATCTTTTCTGGTATTAGATTGGTTAGCAAGGACTTTTGGGGGATTGTTTTAGATTTCTTTTTCAATTTCTTCAGCCCAATCTGAAGATGTACAGAATCAAACGTATACTTCTCTGCATGCAACACAGGTACATCAGCCCTGTGTTTTTTTACTCAGGATAATTTTAAAGGAAGGATAAAAACACATTTCCCATCCATGTACATACACATATATTCACACACATATATTCACACACATGTACAGATTTTGGCTTGGGGGGTAGACAAGAGAGAGCATTTAACAATGGGTGAATTAGACTATCCAGTACTGGAGGAACAATCTTTTCTGCTTCAGAGATGAACACATTTTTTTTTTCAGTACTGAAAGTCCTCTTAAAATGTACAGGCTTAATCTGGCGGAAATAGTCAGCCAAAATGGCACCATGGTTGTATGCTATGGTAGTATGCAAGTAGTCCTTGACTTACAAGCATTTGTTTAGCAACTGTTCAAAGTTACAACTGCACTGAAAAAAGGAACTTGAAACTGGTCCTGGCACTTAGGACCATTGCAGCATTCCCAGGTTCACATGATCAAAATTTGAGTGCTTAACAACTAGCATGAATTTACGACAGTTGTAATGTCTTGGAATCGTATGATCTCCTTTTGTGACCTTCCCAAGCAGGTTCCAATAAATAGAGTCAATGTGGGAAACCAGATTTGCTTCATCATTATGTGATTCGCCAAACAACTGCAGTGATTTACCTAACAACTGTGGCAAAAAAGGTCATAAATTTCAGTGTGACTCATTTAACAACCGTGTTGCTTAGCAAACAGAAATTCTGGTCCCAATTGTGGTTGTAAGCTGAGGACATTCTGCTGCTACTCTACTAATTCATATCTGTGCTCCGTATGGAATAATGGGTTGTAAGCTATCTTGTCATACAGAGAAAGAATGTATAATTTTGAGAGTATTAAAAAGTAGCCTTCTAGAGATGAAATGAACTTTAAATTCTCTCTCTCTTTGTGCTTTTATTTTCATTAAATGTGCTTCGTACGGCCTTTATTTAGATTCCCCAGATGTAGAAAATATTTGTGCTTATCTGTCTACCCAAGGATATACGTGTGATACTTATCTTTGACTAATAACTGTGGTTTAAATTTTAATATGCAAGCAACATACGCAAACTGGACTCTTAAGGAGCCTTAGATTTTTGCACATTTCTGCATGTCATGGTACAGCTCTTCAGTCAATACACACTTTATAGAAAATTGCACACCTAAAACCTGCAGAAAAAGGTATTTCCATAGCAATATTTTGCAATGGAAAAGCTACAAAGGAGGATAAAATTGGAACAGGATTGACTTCTGTGTCAAGAAACATGGTAAAATTGTAAGAATGGGGGGAAGACAGAAATTCATCTGAATTTAATACACTGTTATAGTATCTGCTATTTTTGCTTCATCCTTTCTTGCTCCTTTCTTTCCCCCAGCAGGGACCCTGCTGTAGGAATGCACAGTTTAAATTATTCTGAATCATGTGGAACCACATTCTGTTTTTTTTCTGGCAGGATGTGTGATACTGGGGAAGGCCTATTCATCTTCCAGACAAGAGATGGGGAGGCAATCTATCAGAAAGTCCACTCAGCTGCCTTGACCATAGCAGAACAACATGACCACTTACTGCAGAGTGTGAAAACCTCAATGGTAGGCCTCCTAATTTCATGAACACACAAGCCACCTTCTTAAGTAAGAGTTCAGGTTGGATGGTAGGAACAGCAAAGCAATCTACTTGCTCTTGCTAGCTTACTCCTCATCTTTGTTTCTAAGCAATGGGTTTACCAAGTGAACCTGTAGCTGCAATTGCTGTTTGATGGATGAACATAGGAAGTGAAAGCTACCTCAAGTATCCCAATGGATTGATTTGCCTCAGTTATAAAACAGTAGGCCAGATATCCTCTAAGGTGGGGTGTCCAACCTTGGTACCTTGAAGACTTGTGGATCTCATCTCCCAGAATTCCCCAACCAGCCATGGGGAATTCTGGGAGTTGAAGGCCATGAGTCTTCAAGATGCCAAGGATGAACACATCTGCTCTAGGGGTTGGCAGAAGGGTGGTTTGGAACTCCATGCATTTCTAAGACTGCAGTCTATCCACTCCTGGTTTCACCCTTGTTGCCGAGCTACTCATTTAACCCTGAAATATTAAAAGGAAGCTCCTTGGAAAGACATGAGCCTCTCATGAGTCTTTAGGGTGGGGGAGGGTATAACACAAGTAAGCCAAAAGAAGACATTATAGGAAAAGCATTTTGGTGTTCTTCTGCCTTTCTCAGCAAATCTACAGAATTGCCCTTTTTTAGCCTTATACCAGATAATGTATTGTCTTAGTTATAACATTTTCTTGTATTAAGTCCAATGCCAACTCTCTTTTTGTTATTTTTTTTCTTTTTTTTAAATTTCTTTTTATAAATTTTCATTCATAAACATTTTTTGTTCAATATGAAGTTTGGAGGAATCAAGTACATGTTATAATAGGACCTGAAAGGAAAGGTTTAGCATGCCAGAAACATAATCTCTTGGTAGCTCATGTACAGAACTACTGCATGAAACCAAACAGTTGGATCAATAATCTTGTCCTCCTCAGATTGTTATCCATTTCCCAAATGGGAAACATCTTGCCAATATTTTTACCTTGGCCAAAGTTGTGCTGACTTGTTTACCCAGATTTAAGTCTACAAACTTCATGATGCAATATGAGATTGATGAAAACTATCTGCCTGAGAACAAATGTATCTTAAACTAGAAACCTCATTTGGACTATATGTGTTATTTTGCCCCAAATCATGCTGAATTTCACTGGAAGACAGAAATGTATTCTTTGATTTTGTGGAACTGAAGCAGAGATAGATTGGCTGGTACCTGAAATCACCAGGCAAAATTTGAGATGTTAGAGTAACATATTATGATTGGTCACACAGTCAGCCAGATGTTTAGAGTGGGTCTGGAATTTTCATCCACCTATCAAGTTGTTCCAAAGGTGCTTCTTCAGGAGGCAACTGGACTTCCTTGTTTTCTTCTTTTGACGTTTCACTTCTCACCCAAGAAGCTTCTTCAGCTCTGACAGGATAGTGGGAATGGAATAGGACAGTGGGGAATGGAATTCTCAGTCATTCAAGACAACCATGATCTGGATGACTGAGAATCTGTACAGACTTTCACCTACCAAGTCCTTCTCACGGATCTGGATTATAGGCAGTTATTATTGTTGGAAGGTGTTAAAGGTATCATCACAGGATGGAAGTTGTTTCAAGTAAAGTTGCCTTTTGCAATTGACTGGTGGTGATTTTGTCAGTGTTAATCAGAGGTAGTATTCAGCAGGTTCTAACCAGTTCTGGAGAACCAGTAGCAGAAATTTTGAGTAGTTTGGAGAACCAGCAAATACCACCCCTGACTGGCCCTGCCCCCATCTATTTTCTGCCTCCCAAGTCCCAGCTGATCAGCTGGGTCTTCTTTTGTTGCCCTGCACAGGAGAACAGAGCTGGAAATCAGGTTAGTGGGGTGGTGAGGAAATGGGATTTTGCAGTAACCTTCTCCCAGAAGTGGGGAGGAAATGACAATTTTGTAGTATCCTTGCCTTGGAGTGGGGTGGGAATGGAGATTTTGCGGTATCTTTCCCCTGGAGTGGAGTGGGAATGGAGATTTTATAGTATCCTTCCCCTGCCACACCCACCAAGCCATGCCCACAGAACCGGCAGTAAACATTTTTGAATCCCATCATTGTTGATGGTGTTCAAGTGGAACTCTCAAATTGTTTTGGAATTGCACCCAAGGTGCTCATTATTATTCCCTATCACAACAACATGAAGTCACAGTTGTCAGTTTTTTAGCTAATGTTGACCTTCATAAGTTCTTCCCAAGAATTTAGGACATCTTTATGTACTTGCATAGTATACTGTATGTGTCAATCTAAGCAATGTTGCCTTTCGTAATTGATAGATGGAAATTTATCAATGCACAGGCTTGTTAAATGTTATCCAAGACTTTTTGGCATGGTAAAAATAATAATTATTAGAAATTATTATTAGCTGTATTTCCTTAATCTATTAATTGCTTGTGATCTATAAATAAATATCAGAAAGGTTTTTTTCTTGTACAGTTCTTTTCAATGTTTTTCTCCTGTTAAAAATAAGTTTATTTAAATCTATTTGTTTTCTTTGATTAAATGCTTTTCTCCAGCCCTTCCATTCTATCAGAATATTTGAAGTTTCTTTTAAAATAACCTTTTAAAAATATTTTATTCATCTTTTATTTTAAACAAGAAAGATACCTTTAGTTCAAAAAGATGAGAGATATGGAGGGGTACGCTTTTAAGTTGTTTTCAAATGCAAGATTTTAAAATGTGCTACGGTTACTAAAATAGATTTCAATTGTTTCCATGACAGTAAAATATAGGATAATTTTGTACATTCTTTTGAAGGTTTACCTGATGGAATGTATTTATTTAACAGTGTGGGTAGAAACTTTTATTTCATGGTGTATTTGTAATCCAAATGCAAGTGTTAAAAATTTCAGTTTGGATATTTGTTTCCAGTAAAATGGCTAAATGTTACAGAGACTGAAAGTTAAATATAAGTAGTTTTCTCTGAAGCACCTTCAGAGATTCAGTAGGATCCTACACTCATAGTTTTCTGACAGACCCTAGAGAACCGTCTCTTCTTGTAAGCTTTTGGAAAGAATGAGACCGAAGGCCAGCAAGCTAAAACACTGATGTGTTGGAGATTGGTTTCCCCCAGACCACCAAGTTTTTATTTATAGTTGTTTTGGTTTTTTTTAATGTTCTTATTGTTTTGGGAGCTGCTCAGGACCATGGCTCATAATATGGGTAATGTTGCTCTATTTGTTTATTTGATTTTCATCCTGCCTTTATTACTTTTGTAAGAAACTCAAGGTGGCAAAAGTACATAATATTCTCCTTCCTCCTAATCTTTTCCCCCTCACAACAACCACCCTGTGAGCTGCGCTATGCTGAGACAGGGTAACTGGCCCAAAGTTATCCAACCAACTTCCATGCCTAAGGCGGGACTAGAACTCACAGTCTCCTGGTTTTCTCCTTCATCCTAACCATTACCTCAAAGTGGTATAAACAAAACTATATACGTTTTTAAAAAAAAAAAAAAAAACAAGCATGGCATTCATATTTTGCATATTGTCCTAGTATGTGTAAGTCTTATTAAACTCCAATTTGAAGGGACTAAGGATATGCTGATTGGCTAAGATGCATTACATTCTACAGCTTGCCATTTTTGATTCCAGCAGCTCTTTTTTTTTTTAATTAAAAAATAAATTAACAGATACCTAAGAGATGTAGTGTGTGTGTGTGGGGGTGGGGGGGTGGGAATTACTGCCTCTGAAAATCTACAGGGTGTTCAAGATAACTTTTTCAGATATTTTTGACTTTCAAAAACCTGGATGGGCTAATCACCACAATGACAGACTTCTTCTCTTCTCTGGTGCTTCCTGGAAAGACCAGGTGACATTTAGCTTCGTTTTATTACCTGGTGAATCCAAGAAACACAAGAATGGTGTCTTTCTTTTAGGAGTGTTGCAGCAATTCATAAACGTTTAAGCAAAGCTAGGGATGAACTACTTTCTTTTAAAAACTATCATTCTTCAGTTCTGCTCTTTCTCTGTGTATGTGGAGAAAGAGAAGGACAGAAAGTAAAAAAAAAAATTAGATAAAATATCATTTGTATCTCATATTCATCCTGCCATGGTTTCCTCTAAGGAAAATACAGTCTGCAAATTTTCTTCCAGAAGAAATTGTGGGAAAATAATTATATATTTTCCCTAGTGTTTTTGTCTTCGAATGGCCATGCCATGTGTTATTTTCTTTACTCTTAGAATAGCATATTTGTTCTGAACAAGTGTGATAATCTGTAGCTTATTCTAACTCCCTCCTAACTCCCTAAAGTAGAATTGTTATGAAATCAACTTTCCAGCAAATGGCATGTTTTTCTTTTTTCATTTTATACTGTGAAAGTCTAATCACACATTTTTATTCGTTGAAAAATATATCAGGAAACGATTGTAATCAGTTTACGGCCAAAGTTGTAATCCCAAAACAAAGTCAAACTGAACTATAAACAGTTGCAAAAGATGTCATTCTTACTTGAACTTTTCCCCCAAGAACTGGTGAAAGTTTTGATACTGTGTTGGAAATGGAGAATAAATTGCTTTCATGGACCAATGTACAGATAGAAGAGGGCAGAAGCGATAGAAGTAAATTAACCCATGTGGAACAAGCCATGGCAGGATAAAGATGGTCTTGGAGGGAGTTGGTGTATACCAATCATAGTTTGTCTCCCATTATTATCAATATATCTTAACAAATCTCTTATATGTTTGGCTGTCAGGAAGGAGATTCTGGTATTCCCATTAAAAAAAATCTAATGTCATCCAGTCTTTATTTTAGTGATTCCTCTCTCCCAGAGATCCTAAATGTATGTGTGTGTGTGTGTGTGTGTGTGTGTACACATTGGGAGAGACAAATTGTTAGAATGGCATATCTCCCACCTTGCTGATATTTGAGAAATTTGAATGCAATGCTGTTAAATACATGATGTGCCATTAATTCTTTATTTCCTAAATTATTCATCTTAAACCCAACAAAGGGGTATAAATGAATAAAATTGCAACAGTGTTATTTCTCAGCCAAGGAAATATGGTAAAATCTTGGTTAATGGGATCCATTTCCTCAAAGGAGTTATCAGTGTGACTCTTGGTATCTTTAGATTGAACATACAGCTCTCTCTGAGTGGTTTATAGAGTCAGCATATTGCCCCCAACAATCTGGGTCCTCATTTTTACCAACCTTAGAATGATGGAAGGCTGAGTTAACCTGAAGCCATCAGAATCAAACTCCAGACTGAAGATATTAAAGATAATGATCTTATTTGATAAAGCCAGATTATTCTAACATTCTTCTGCTTTCTTCGGTTACATAAACTATCATTAATTTTGGATATGAGCTTCCTTTTTACACATTGAAAAGATGAAAAGCATTAAAACCAACCTAGGTTTTGATGCAACATGTTGAAGATGCATTTCATATGGTCCTCAGAGATTCATCCCATTATGTCTTGGATTTTCTTTCAGCTTCAAATGAAAATGACTGACCGGGCTGTTTCTCTTGGCACCATGGTCCCTTTGCCCAGGAGTGCCTATTGGCAGCACATCACACGGCAGCACAGCACTGGACAGCTCTTTGGCTTACAAGGTAAGGTGCTGATATAATATTTCCAAAAATAATCCCATTGGTTGATGGGTATGCGTGAAAGATCTTGGGAGCCTGAGCCAAGAGATGTAGCCAAGGGAACAGTCAATAAGAGACAACATTTCCTGCAACTGCATAATGGGTGGGACAAGAAGCTCAGAAAGGACCCTCCCTAATTGCTTGGGCTGCAAAAGAGATGGGGAAGAGATGTACTTTCAGACTTGCAAGATTCAATGTCACTTTACAATAAAATAGAATTAGCTCATCTGGTTGGGATCTGATTTACATTGTGAAGTTGGCACCAAATTTGTAAGTCTGAAAATTCATCTCAACCAACTCACTCCCATCTAATTTATACCCTGAGAAAATAGGGAGGGTGTCTTCCCTGCAGCCATTTTTTTTAAGCTGGAGCCATTTTGGGAGCACCTTCAGGGATGCCACAGCAAGGATGGTTGGAGCTGTGGGAACATGAGGGGAGGATTAGAGATAGCTGGGGATGTGTAGCCAAAACAACATTCTCTCCCGTGGGAGCCAAGGATGTTCTACCAGGTGTTGGAGAGATGTGAACTAAAGCCAGCCTGGATGGTGGCTGTAACCTGGTTGGACCATGTGACGGATGTATGACTTGAGGGGAAGAACTTTGGGGTTTGATTTGGGTGGGGAAAACCTCAGGTCCTCCAGAGTTGGGTTTTCTCCAGATGTGTCAATATGACATGCCTAATAAATCTATACTTTGAGGAGTATTGATTCTGTTGGGTCAGTGGTGGGATTCAAAAACTTTTACCACCGTTCGGTGGGTGCGGCTTGGTGGGTGTGCTTTGCTTGCATACGCACACACCAAACATGCACTTTGCGCAAGTGCAGAGGCGTTTGCACAGGCGTAGAGGCGTTCCAACTCACCTCCTGCAAGCCTGCACTCTCCCAGTTGTGCAAAGCAGCTGCACTTCAAATTCAGAAGATAAAGGTGAGTATGGAAGCCCAGGCAGGTGGGTGATCCTAACAGCAGAGTGGCAGAGAGAACCGGTTTGGTCTACGCTGCTCATCGCCGCTACTGGCTCTGAACCGGTACTGCCGCTATTGGCTCTGAACTGGGCTGAACCGGTAGCATACCACCACTGAGTTGGGTGTGTTAACTGGAATTCTGACAGAGGGCCCCTTCTGAACTTCTTTTCCTAACCACTATGTGGATTATAGTGTCTCTTATCTGCACATTGAACCTCAGGATCATTTATATAGCATTACACAGATTCATAGGTATTGCCACACCATGGTTTGGTGTTGTATCAATCAAGTCTTCGGTGCTTTTTTTTTCCCCTTGATCTTCTTTCGTCTCCTGGGCAATGACCTTCTCTGCCTTCCCATTTTAACGAAGCCCTATTTTTTTTTTTATTATGCTTGTATTACAAATCTTGAGGCTTGCCTTCCCAAATAAAATTGGAAATCAGATTCAGACCATAGTTCCCAGATTTGGTTTGGAAGGCAAAGAAGAGTTTGCTGATTTGGATGTGGTGAAAAAGTATGGTTTGGATGAATGAATGAGGAGGTTGCAGGTGAATTGGAGAATGTAAAAGAAGAAGTGAGAATGAAGAGAGACTGCATAACCTTCATGTTCGCAAAGGAGAGATTGTGGCCACCTGTAAAGAGCAAAGTGGAAGACCTTTTCTTTGTTGAAAATGTGGATGACACAATTAGATCTCAGGTGACATTTTACAATGTGCTTTCTAGACTTCACATCATTATTTTCATCTAAGAAACACTTGCTTTTTGTGCATAAAACCTACTAATTATATCTTAGTGTCCAAATAATCTTGACTAGATTGCAGATGGAATTGACTAAGTGGGCTGACTTCAAAGGGTTGATCAAGTTGCCCATTTTGGAAAGCCTATAACAATTAAGTCCACAGGCTTAATTGTTCAGTCTTCATTCCATCTCAAAAATAATGCCTGATTGAATGGGTCTTTATGCAAAGTCATTGCACATTATTTTTTCCTTATCTTGCTGAAATGTGGATTGTGAAAGCTGAAAGCAAAGGTGGAGGAAACTGGTTGTATCTATCAGATTCTAAATCTTGACTGTTCCAAAACCATCCATGTTTTAATTCTTTACATTCTAAATCAATTCTTATGCACACCTGATGACCTTCTAGTAGTCAACATAAATAAAAATATTAATTATGATACACACTGTGTTGAAAAAAAAATGGGGGACAGAGCAGCTGTCATATGAAACCCTGTAAGTGAGGGCATGTTATATGTAACACATCTGTGGTCTAAAATGTTAAGAAATGGATGGTGGGCTATATATATCAGTCGTGGCTAAACTTTTTGGGCTCCTGTGCCAAAAATTGCAGGCATGCTTGTGCATGCTCATTTGCTCACGTGTCAGCACCCAGAAGGCAATGCGCGCCCCAATGCCCCTGCGCGATTCCCCCACACACCGCCCCCTTACCTGCACTGTGCATGTGCATGCCTTCCAGCTGATTTTCGGGCCGTTTGAGGCTGTTTTCGCCCTTCCAGGGGCTTTAGGGAAGCCTCTGCAGCCTCAGGAGTCTGAAAATGGACCCGTTTTGACACTTCTAGTATTTCCAGAAGACCCATTTTTGGGCCTCCCAAGGCTGCAGGGGCTTCCCTCGAGCCTCTGGGAGGCCGAAAAAGGTGTTTAAGTGGGCTGAAATCAGCTGGGAAGTGTGCGCATGCTCAGTGCAGGTAAGTTGGGCTGGCCCAATTTACCTGCCCAACGTGTGCCTGCACAAATGGTTCTACATGCCACCTGTGGCATGCGTGCCATAGGTTTGCCATCACAGGTATATATGATTCTTAAAAATTAGGAAATAATAGACATCAAATTCCAAACCTACTCCAGTCTATTATACAATCTATAAGTATTCTTTTTCTTATTCTCAAAAAATTGTTTCCAGTTAGGTAATTATTCTAAATGCATCTCTAATTGTAGAAACTTAGATTATCTCGTGCATGATGAAAGGCACATTTTATCTCTCTCTCTCCTAAATAAACTTTTTTCTAGTAAAGCTAAAATTTTGCTAATATTTTTGTAGCCTTAGTTCAAACCTTGTTGATTTGTTTTATAATCTCTGAGGACATCTAGTGGCCAGGGAAAGTGTCTATCTAACGTCCACTATAATTTATTTGTGAGGGACTGGAAAGAAAAGCAATGAAAAAGAAGTGCTATGAAAGGTTAAAAATATTTGTATTTGTAGTCCTTGATTTACAACTGTAATTGACTGTAACAGTCATATGTTGTGGTTGTAAGTCAAGACATAACAAGACCAGATTCAAATTTTCAACACTTTTTTTTTTTGCAGCAGTTGTTAAGTGAATATGACAGTTGTTAAATGATCCCCACTGGTTGTTAAGCAAATCCATTTTCTCCAGTGTTTTTTTCCCCAGTAACCAGAATTAAGCACCAGAAATTGGCAAAAGTGTCACAAATTACAGTAAGATGACCAGGAGAGCTGCAAAAAACTGTAAGGGGGATCTGGTTGTCAAGTGCTCAAAACACAATCATATGAATACAGTGTGTGCATATATGTGTGTGTGTGTGTGTGTGGTGGGGAGCATCATGGTATAGGGTTTCCTGCCTGAGCAGAGGGTTGGACTAGAAGACCTCCAAGGTCTTTTCCAACTGTGTTATATTATTCTATTCTATTCTATTCTGTTCTATTCTATTCTATTCTATTCTATTCTATTCTATTCTATTCTATTCTATTCTATTCTATTCTATTCTATTCTATTATTATTTATTCCATTCCATTCCATTCCATTCCATTCTATTCTATTCTATTCTACTCCCATTCTCTACTCTACTCTACTCTACTCTACTCTACTCTACTCTACTCTACTCTACTCTACTCTACTCTACTCTACTCTACTTTATTCAAAAATGGGTTGTGAGTAGATCTGGGGAGGTCCATAGTAACTTTGAATGGTTGTTAAGGACAGGAATCCTAGACAGATATTCTAAAATAAGTTTACTTGTACTATAACCAGTTGGTTTCTGGGAGCAATTCAAGATGCTAGTTATGATCTATAGAGCCATAATGATATGAGACTTGATTATCAGATGGACCACTTGCCTCCTGTAATTTCTGTCTGTTCTATTTGATTGGACAGAGCTGGATGCTTTGGGTCCCATCAGTACACATATAGACTGGGTGAAACCAGGCTCAATAGCAGTAACTGTGAGAGGGATCTTGGAGTGTTAGTGGACAACCAGCTAAATATGAGCCAGCAGTTGTGGGAGCACCATCACTTGAGACCTTCAAGAAGAGATTGGACTGCCATCTGTCAGAAATGGTGTAGGGTCTCCTGCTTGGGTAGGGGGTTGGACTAGATGACCTATAAGGTCCCTTCCAACTCTGATTATCTGTTAACTGTTGTCAGTTAAGTAGTGCCCTCTGATGGGATACAGAAAGCTGCTCTCTGGAATAGTATTCTCGCAGAGATGGGAGTCTTCATTCTATGACCACATTTGAATGAGTTCTTTAAAATGGCCTCACCCCAGGCCCAGATGGTCTCACAAGCCAATATAATAAGCACTTCAAGGATGAACGTCTTCAACCATTAAAGGACACAATGAAATATATACTACAGAGTGGAAATATAGCCCAGATGTGGAAAGAAGCCAACATTGTGTTGCTCCCAATGGAGGGTCAAGATGTTACAAAGTCTCAAACAAGGGTGGGTGATAAGGGAATGCTTTGCATAAAGTGTGTGTTGTTTTGCTCTTCCTGGGTGCTCCCTCCCTCCTCTCCCCACTGTTACTGCTTAATTGTTCTAAACTGTCTTTAACATTGTAAAATCCCCAGAGACATTATGCAGTCAGGTGGCTATATATATATTTGATAACCAGACAGTAAATAGAAGACTGCCTGAAAATTCTTCTACCCAAGATAATAGCTAGTAACTATTAATGGAATGCTGTAAAGCTACTTTTCAGTATTCCTTTAAAATCCATCTTTTTGTCTCCCCCCACCCTTAACACTTCAGTGCTTGCTTCAATTTGTGTTTCTCCCAAGCCCCACATTTGTATAGGCTTGTTATGGCTTTCCTCCTCCTAGAACCTAGTCTTACATTTTAGGCCCAGCACAGGAAGAAACACAAATATGAAATACATTAGAGTATTTCTCTACTATTAATAATAACAACAACAGCTTTGGTTGAAAGAAAGGAAATGTTTTAATTCTCTTTTTATTCAGGAAGGGTGGTCCACAGCGGATCAAGAAAGACAAGATGGTGGCCATACTTGCATCATCAAAACTCTACCCTACCCTATATGATGGAATGTTGTCCAGATTCCCAGGAGGGAGGGGATGCATTCCAGAGGAGCAAGAGACAATGTGGCAATAGCAATAATACTTAGACTTATATACCACTTCTGAGTGCTTTGCAGCATTCTCTAAGCAGTCTACAGAGTCAGCATATTGTCCCCAACAACCTGGGTCCTCATTTTACTGACCTCAGAAGGATGGAAGGCTGATTCAGCCTTGAACCAGCAAGGATCGAACTCCTGGCAGTGGGCAGAATCAGCCTGCAATCTTGCATTGTAACCACTGTGCCACCACGGCTCTAGTTTAGAACATTTTGGTGAGAGAAAGAGGGTAAACATGGCTAGTCCCTAATAGTTCCCAGAATATTTGTTTCATGCTGCAAGTAATCTGCTTGAGTTTGCCAAGACTTTTTATCTATAGGTGAGGAACTATAAACTATGAGCTGTGGTGGCGCACTGGTTAGAATGCAGTACAGCAAGCTACTTCTGCTGACTGCCAGCAGTTCAGCAATTCAAATCTCTCTAGCTCAAAGTTGATTCAGCCTTCCATCCTTCTGAGGTGGGTAAAATGAGGACCCAGATTGTTGGGGGAAATAGGCTGACTCTGTAAACTGCTTCAAGATGGCTGTAAAGCACTCTGAAGCGGTATATAAGTCTATATGCTATTGCTATAAAGGAAATTGTTTTGAAGAATCTCTGTCTTTTGGGTTTTGGAACCTGTCACCTGTCTATATGAAAACATGAAAAAGATGTGGCTTTAGTTCATAGTTATGGCCATAATCTGGATTCCTGTCCTCTCGGCAGAAACCTCTG
The DNA here is from genome assembly GCF_900518735.1 of Pseudonaja textilis. The sequence goes on along the minus strand of NW_020769316.1, from coordinate 13,221,752 downwards.
GGTGAGGACAAAGTTAAGTAGGTTTGTATTGGCATTTTAACATTTCAAGCAAATGGAATGGATAGCATTATGCAAAACTCTATAAAAATCTGAACATTAGAATGAAGGGAACAAATACTTTTCTTTGTCAGGATGCTGTTGGCATCTCAAATCTTAGTTTTAACAGTGAAAGTGAGCAGCTGCTCAATCAGTCCAACTGATTAGATCCTGAACGTGTGATAATTTGATGACACATTTTTTTCTTTCTCCTTTTTGTTTGATTTGGAGAAGATAGCCCACTGAAGATCCACAGAACAGAAACCTTTCCCACCTATCGGTCAGAACATTGATAAAATGGAGCCAAGGACTTTAACAAGTTGTGTGTGTATGTATTGAAATGGACTTGCAACTGAACTGGACAACAATAATGAAGCAGATGAAAGGAGGAAAGCCTGGATCATAGCTGCTAGATTATTTCTTAATTTTCAGGAGAAGAGGAGACTGGCTTGAAAATTATCATTTGTAATTTGCAATGTTTCATAATCACATCTGAAACAAAGAAACTTTCTTTCAATATGGGCTTTATATATAGTTAATCTCTGCTGTTGATTTGTCCTTTGCTATAAGTTGTTCAAAGTTATTTAGTTCATTTTGGTGATTCCTTGAATAATGTAGTTTAAGGTTTTATTTTTCTTGTTTCAACACTGACTGTAGCACTTTTCCACTTTTAAAACTGGTTGCTTATTTTTAGGAACTGGAATCAGTTGTCTCCCTGTCTATTAAAGTCTGGTTTTGTCTCCTCTAAACTATCTAAAGATAATTCTTGTGTCTCTATGTTTAATTCATGTTCAAATGCTTAAATATGTATCTTAGAACTTTAGAAATACAATGGCCTTTCCCATATTGTTAGAAAGATTACACATGTGACATTTCTGGGCTATTCAAGAAGAGCAATAATGCCCAGGATTCTGTAGATAATACTGTTACTCTATTTGGCTCCAGCAACACTTCTTTTTAAGCTGCATGTTAACATTATGCATTGAGAAGACTTCAGATTGTATGAATGGTTCAATATCTATTCAGAATACAGAGAAGAGCTTTTAAATATTTGCTAGTTTGTGATACAACATCATGTTAATGACAGTAGTCCTCACAACCATTCATTTTGCAACTGTTCAAAATTACAATGGCACTGAAAAGAAGTGACTTATGACTGGCTCTCCCACTTATGACTACTGCAGCATCCACATAGTCATCTGATCAAAATTCAGGGAATTAGCAACCAGCGTGTATTTACAACAATTGTAGCATCCTGGGGGCATTTTTGACCTTCTTATCCAGCTTCCAATAAAGAGTCAATGGAGGAAGCCAGATTTGCTTCAAGATCATATGAGTCACTTAACAACTATGGCAAAAAAAGAAGATAAAGCTGTGTATAACTTACTTAACAATCCCCTTGCTTAGCAATGGAAATCCTGGTTCCAACTGTGGTCACAAGTTAAGAGCTGTGACACAGAAAGGATATCAAACCTTATGACCTTAACTATCATAATTATGGTTGAAATGATTTAGCTTATAACCTCCCTGCCCAGGGCAGGAATTCTAGACAGATATTCTAAAATAATTCCAGATAAAAAACTTCCCAAACTTTGAAAATCTCTAGTGATGGAGATTACCACCTGTAATTTCAGAAAGAACCTGTCCTGCTGTTTAGTAGCTGTCACAATCAGAAAATTCTCCCTTATTCTTAAGTTCACTTCTTTAATCTAAATATACCCAAACATAACCAGATCCTTTGGCTTTTCTAAGATTTAGCATGGTTAGGTGCATCTAAACTTCTGAGAAACAAAACACATTTATCATATTTAGTGCATAAAATAGGAAGGTGAAAATGAATGGATAGTTGTTTGGTAACCTGGAGCTAAAGTTAATTTAGAAAAATGTTTAGGTACACAGTGGGAAGAAACATATTATAAGGTTGTCAGAATTTTTCATACATGGAGGAGGGCAATTTTTTCTGGGTTTATATAAATTTTTTTTCCAAATGGCTTACACTATAGTCTTCCTAACTTTATAATAGTTATGGCACAAAACTATAAGTAATCATACTATTGATTTTTAGCAATGGTAGTAATAGCATTTATACTTATATATCCTGCTTCATAGTGCTTTAGTGCCTTCTCTAAAGTGATACATAGAGTCAGCATATTGCTCCCAACAATCTGGGTCCTCATTTTACTGATCTTGGAAAGATGGAAAGTGGAGTCAATCTTGAGCTGATCAGGATTGAACTCTAGGCTGTGGGCAGAGTTAGCCTGCAATACTGCATTCTAACCACTGTGCCACAACTTCTAGTAGACAAATGAGACTCCGAGGTTACATAAAAATTGGTCTAGGAACTACATTGAAGTCATAGGTTGTTCTGTCCTTTCCCAACAAGACATACAATGTGCCAGATATTTTAAATGCAAACTCTGGTCCCCTTTTCCTCTCATCATATATGAGACAGAATAATCCTGCCATTGGCAGAATTCATTTAATACCCTCCATCACTGTCACATGTGTTTGTGTGTGTATGTGTGTGCATTTGACTTTGAAACAAAATCCCCCAACTTTCCCCCCCAAAATTTCTATCTACCTATTTCAGTCTTTTTAGGTATTTGTTCATGATTGCCTGTTTCTTTTCAAAATGTATTCTGACATTGTTGGATTCTCTCAACACTTGTGACTGCAGAAGAAGAAATAACATTGTGATCATCTTTCTCCAACAAGCTTCATTGCTGTGCTTTGCTTGACCAAAAGATGTTGCCCTAACACTGTATATTGTGGTGTCTACATAAACTAAAGCAAGACCCAGAAATACAGCACAATCATCACACCAGCAAAGAAAGGTTAAAATTCCTACATTTTGCCAGAGAAGACGCTAATGAAAAGCTACAGGCATCTGCTCCCAAACACCGTTAACAGAGCATAGAAACATAACCAGGCATATCATTTCTGTCAGCTCATCCTCACTCTGAGCTTGAGAACCTGACACTTAAAGATCAAGATACATTACTTGCAATCATACACCCACTTAGGCTGTGTAAAACCCATCAATTTGTTGGAATTATGGAGTGTGTCCACTCTCCCAGTTTGTGAAGCCTCAGAAAGGATGCTGGGTTTTTATTACTTTCATTGCTTAACTTTAGAACTGTTGATACATTAAATGTGGGGGGAGAGAAAGGGAGGGAGAGAGAGAGAAAGGGGGAGAAACAGGGAGAGAGAGGGAGAGAGGGTGAGGGAGGGAGAGAGACAGGGAGAGAGAGGAAGGGAGGGAGGGAGGGAGGGAGAGAGAAACTGAAAGAGGAAATTACGCAGCCATTAATGTATTTTATGGGGGAAAATGTTAACTTGGGTTAAATTTAGTCATATGTATACATCTTGAGTGTAATTAAATCCATTTTAAAAAAAGAACAACTCCTTAATTTTAATCCAGAAAATTCAGACTTCTTTTAGTTGCATGCTTGCCATAAAACTACTGAGGTCTTCAGTGGAGATAGATCTTCCCTTCTTTATCATATTATGCAGTTAATGAGCCTAAGAGGTGCTAAATGCAATATGAACGCACCTCCTGATGCATGTCTTTTCTTTCTACTTGCAACTTTAGAAATATGATTCTGCCTACTGAGATCTCTCTTGCTGGACTGGGTCAATTGATACAATATGTAACACTGAACTACTATGGGTATTTTTTTCTTCCATCCTTCCCCTGTATATTCAAACATGTTCTTTGAAGAGCCAATTCGGACTTTCAGTTAAAAGGTGATTTTGATCAAATCATTTCTTTCATTGACTCCTGCCGAATCAATTTAAAGTATCAAATCAGAGTGGACATTTTTTTTTATTCAATTGGACAACTGTTTTTTTCTCTCTATCCCCCTAAATTGAATAAACAGCTTGGATTGATTATTTGAAGCACAACTTGGGTGATTCAATGAACACTAATATTTAGAGTGGTGAATGTCTTCTTTAAAAAAAAAATGTTTTCCTGGTTTTTGTGCTATTTTTTCTTTTCTTACAGATAAGATTTGTGTTGTTTTTAAGCAATATAGTGGATGATCTGATCTGGGCTGGAAGATGCTTAAATGACAGAATATAAGACCATGCGGGAGTTGTCAGACATATTTGGGAGTTCTTCTATTTCTCTTCTGCTTGTGAACTGTCAGCTGGATGGTCTACATACACAGATAAAATTTAGTAATTTTTTGCACTGGTATAGAATGTGTACATGCCATTGGACATGCCCTGAGCATTTCTAATTCTTCTATACAGGTAGCCTCGGCTTACAATCATTCATTTAGATACACTGAAAGATACAATGGCACTGAAAAAGGTGACCTATGACCATTTTTTCACACTTAGAATTGTTGCAGCATCCCCAAAGTCACATGATCAAAATTCAGATGTTTGTCAATTGACTCATATTTATGACAATTGTAACATTTCAGGGTCATGTGAACACTTTTTGCGATCTCTGATAAGCAAAGTCAATGGGAAGCCAGATTCACTTAACAATTGTGTTAGTAACTGAACAACTGCAGTGATTTGCTTAATAACTGACAAGAAATATCACAAAATGGAACAAAACTCACTTAACAGCCATCTTGCTTAGCAACAGAAATATTGGACTCTGTTGTGGTCATGTCAAGGACTATCTGCAATTCTTGCCCAGTTCTTCAGTGTCAACCAAGTGTCATACAAGCAAAGTTTTACTACAAAGTGCTGGTGAGTGGGTACAGAAAGGAATGAAGCCTTACACATACACTGCCCCCACTGCATTAGCCATCATTCTAGTATCCAAGTCAGAGGTGGTTCGCACAAGTTTGAGCAAACCAGTAGTTAAGATGCTGTGCAGTTAGGTGAACCGTCAAATCTTATCACTGGCTGGCCCTGCCCCAGCTTGTTTTTCAGCCTGTTTTCTGGGCCATTTTTTGGCCATTTTTGGCTGTTTCCCATGTCATTTTTGGGCCTGAAAATGGCCCAGAAAAAATCCCCCAATCAGCCCAGAAAACAGCCTGAAAACATCCCCCAAATGGCCTGGAAATGGCCCAAAGACGGCCTGAAAAAAGTCTGAAAAATGGTCTGAAAATAGCCCCAAAACAGCCTGAAAATGGCCTGAAAACAGTCTGAAAAATGGTCTGAAAATAGCTCAAAACTGGCCTGGAAAATGGCCAAAAATGCCCCCCAAAACAGGCCGAAAAATGGGTGGGGGTGGGACCAGCCAGTGGTGGGATTAACTTTAACTGGTTGAATCCTACCTTTTCCTTTGAGGCAAGTGGCCGGGAGGCAGGGCTGGGTGTGATGAGTGATGTCACCCATCCAGTCACATGACCAACCAGCCACGCCTACCCAGCCAAAGAACCAGTTGTTAAGTTATTCAAACCCCACCACTGATCCAATTAATTATATACAAAGTGACCAACGATCCACCTAAATTTGTACACTAAAAGGTATATAAGCAAAGGAATATACAGGTAGTCTTTCGATGTACGACCACATGGAGCCCAAAATTTCTGTTGTTAAATGAGACATTTGTTAAGCAAGTTTTGCCTGATTTTACAACCTTTCTTTCCACAGTTGTTATTAAATTAGTAATGAACTGGTTAAATGAATCTGGCTTCAACACTGAAATTGCTTGTCAGAAAGTTGCAAAAGAGGATCACTGTTGGAAGCACCCCCAGTAGAATGAAATATTTTGGGGAATATTAACAAGGCAGGATAGAATATTTCCCCTAAAGGAGAAATGGGGGAGGGGGAGAAGAGTAAGGGAGACAAAAACCACCTCCAGTTTCCCTGCCCCAAGCAGAAACTGAAGAGGCCAGTTTATAGAAATGCAGATTTGGTAATCCATTCAGAAAGACTGGGTGAGACAAAAACTTCAGATAAACAACACAATTAAGCAAGAGGTTGACAAAATTATTTCAGAGAAATACCTAGGATTTGCATTTCCCCATTTGCCTATAGAGCCAGCCATGACCCCTACATGACCCCATAGGAATCCAGAAGGTATAAAATCCATCCACTCTAAACTCCATTTAGTCAACTGCCCCAGAATCACATGTGGTTGGTGGTTGTGCTTCATTAATAAATGGAACTTTTCTTTCCAATCAGCCTCCAGCCTCCATTTTATTTCTAGTGCCTTTCTCCTGGCTTGAAACTGGATCTGGATATTTCTTCCAATGTCACATAACCCTGGGACACTGCAACCGTCATAAATATGAGTCAATTGTCAAACATCTGAATTTTGATCACGTGACCATGGGAATGCTGCAATGGTCATAAGTGTGAAAAACAGGCATAACCCACCTTTTTCAGTACCATTGTAACTTTCAACGGTCACTAAATGAACTGTTGTAAGTTTAGGACTACCTGTAATTATGTGATTTAAATCTTTGCTCTTGAAATTTCCTTTACGATTTCAAATACTAAGCTTTACCTTCTTTTTTCCCTCCCACACTTTGCCATCTATGTACTGGTTTAGGAATGTTAACAGCCAATTTTTTTTGCCTTGCTTGGTTGTTAATGTACCAAAATTTACTATTTGTTCTCCTTATCCCACTCTTGCCCAGTTTTCCATCCCTTAAAACATGGGGTGATTGCTTTGCCACCCTTTATAATCTAATCTGTTCTCCTTTCTGCTGCCTCTTTCTAGGGTTCTTTTTAGTCATCAACTCCTCAAGATTTCTCCTGATTCCTTCCTCTCTCTACCCATAGATCATCTTCATCCTAGATGTCTAAGGTACTTTCCCATCTGATCTGCATCCTGTCTGGCCACCTCTCATTTCAATAGCACTTCCTGATGGTGTGAACAGATGGATCAAATTTAACTTAGAAGATTTCCTCTCCCCCTACACAAACACACATACACTCCTCTCCCTTCTATCTATCTGTGATGACTCAGAGTGTAACACAAACATAACAAAATCCAAAATCTAAATAAATGTCCTTTATTGCCTCCAATTTGGCCCCACTGTTCAATAATACTCAGTTGGAGATAAAGTGTACTCAAAAATAGTTTTCAAAAGAAAGCAATACAGTCCGAATTTAATGAGCAGATAGAGGTGAAATAAAAAAAAAAATTTACAATGACGAAATGTCCACAACGGAACACGAGAAGTATTTACCAAATTCAAGGAGATAACAAAGCACAGTCTGTTGGAAGGACTCCAACCAAGATAACTTCAGACCAAAATAAAACATGCTTGCTTCTGGCAACCTGTGTTCTAACCGTCTCTCTTATATACTCGTCTTCCCAGCTGTAACCAATGAGGAGGATTATGGCCGCTTCCTCTCTCGCAAGCCAAGTTGTTGCCTTCTCCTTTCCTCCCTGCATGTCCTAGGAGGAAGAGGGGATGGGCCTGGTTCTTCCTCTGACTACCCAGCCGTCCTCAGACCTTTTCCAGCCTCCTCCACAACATCCAGAGCCACACCTCCACTCCCTGTTGGCTGTTCTTCCTCTCCCTCAGAGTCCGATTCTATCAAGGGCATGCCACCATCAGCTGTGGCTTCATTTTATTCTTTTTACCCTTCAAATCCTAAGTGCCAGGTTGCACACAATTCTATGGAATTTAGAGAATGTTCTTTTATCTTCATTTCTGTAACTTTTTTTTCTTCCTTATTTTCTGTATCTGCTTACTTACCTAAGCTGTGCAGCTGACAGACCATCAGGGAGGGGGAAAAAAAAAGTGATCTTAGCTTTTCCATGTAATATTTTTGCTTGTTTGTTTCACCAGGGAAGTTCCTCCTTCCACACTAGGATTTAGCAATCTTTTGAAAGTGATACTAGAGCTTTTTCTTTTTAATTAAGCACTCTTGAAAGAGCACTAAGCTTGTGTTTGAAAAACAGATGTAGTTCTCCAAAGATGATTAGTCCTGTGCTGTGCATGAGATTGACTTATACTGATAAAGGCAAATTGTGCTTGATTTATATGGCAGGCTCTGTCTTAAATAGATGCAACCATTCAAAATTAGGTTTCGGACAGCTCGCCATGGCCAAGTTGCTATGGCCAAGTTGCCACAGAGCAAGAGTTACACTAATATCAAAGAAAATTATGGAATAGAATCATTAAAGAAAGGATGCAAAAGGAGGACAAAATGAAATGTGAATATCAAAAATTATTACAGGGTAGTGATTTAAGAGTTGGCCAAGTGATGGGAATAAGTCAGCAAGGTTTTTGGCTGTTATTCCTTTAAAAGCCTGTATAATAATAAGAAGCCCTGTTAGGGCATCTCTCTCTCTCTCACTCACTCTCTCTCTCTCTCTCTCTCTCCCTCCCTCCCCCCCCTCTTCCTCCCTCCTTCCCTCCCTCTCTCTCTCTCTCTCTCTCTCTCTCTCTGTTTTTTCCTGCTGTAATTCACTGATGGTTTGACTCCTGCCTATAGTACGTGTATGTATAGTATATATTCTTTTCTAGATAAAACCACTATTTATTACAAACCTCTGTTTGCTCTTTTAGCTCCTGGGTTGTCTCACATAGTAAAGCTGTGCACACTCTGACAAACTAAACTATTTTTTAAATTATCTGTCATTTAGGCTCTTCAAAAATATGGATTTAGCTCTTTTTCAAAAAGGTGCCAAAACTGTTACATAATGGAGAACAACTGCTTGCTCAGTCTGTTATGATACTATAGGTGATACTCAATGAAAAATGAAAAGATGGACTGGGGTGACATGATAATAATATTCTAATATTTGAGGAGCTGCCACAAAGAAGAGAGGACCTAAGGCAGAACAAGTAGCAATGGATGGAAACTTATTAAGGAGAGAACCAACCTAGAAATGAGGAGAAATTTCCTGACAGAAAAATTTACCAGTGGAACAGTTTGCCTCAGAATTTGTGGGTGTTCAATCACTGGAGGTTTTTAAGAAGAGATTGGACAATCAATGAAATGGTATAGGGTTTCCTGCTTGAAGGGGTTGGACTAGAAGATCTCTAAAGTCCCTTCTGTTATTTTGCTATTCTGCTATTCTTTACTTAGCTTGTCCCACATTAAAATTGTAATAATGGTAGCATCCATCAGCTCTGATATTAAGACAGAAAGGGGGTCAACTACTTTTATGCCACATAATTTTCTGCTGCTTTAGGGACTCGGATGAATGCCTGTTAATACAACTATGATGAAGCCTCCTGGAGTTGTGGGTACTCCATTGTTGAGGTCTTCAAGAAAAGATTGGACAGCCATTTGTCTGGAATGCAATAAGATCTTCTTTCTTGGTCAGGGATTGGACTAAAAGACCTCAAAAGTCCCTTTCAGTTCTCTGATTCTCTGATTCTAAGAATCCAAAATCTCCAATGATGATGTAGCATTTTCAACAGAATAGTTGTATTTTATTCAAAGCACAAAGGAGAGAAAAATTGCTTCTGATAATGACCTTCTAAAAGTATAATAAAATATCTCAGAAAACAGAATGGGTGAGGTCATTCACCAGTGGGTCAGAGCAAAAGATAGTCAAGACACTTTCTAAAGGCACTGCAAAACAACCATGTAAAGATCTCAGCTTGAGCTCAAACTACAGGTAAACAGGATCAAATAAACAATACTGTAAATGTTTTGTTTCAGGTGTTTCTTTATTCCTTCCTTTTTAAAATGAAGCTGAGTTCATAACCGCAGCTATATGTTTATAGTGAACAAATAAAGCAAAAAAATCAAAGTGTGCAATGAAATACATGCTCAAAATTTAATATGAAAGTGATGAAAATAAAAGAAAAGATATTAAGAAAAGAGCAACAACAACAAAAAGAATATGGATGTAGCAAAACATGAAGGCCATTACTAAGATGATTGCTGAATGCAATAAAAGCTAAGTTCACTAACATTCAAAGAACACAGGAAATTCCTATCTAACCAGAATTTTGGCACAGAGTAACTATTGTTTTTTAGGATTTGGGGCAATTTTCCCCCCAGATCCTATTTGAAATTCTGGAAACCATGACTATCTTCTATATTCTAAGTACATAACACATATGTAAAAATGATAAAAGAGATATTTATTGTTAATAGCAATAGCACATAGACATAGCACATAGACATATATACTGTTTTGCATTGCTTTACGGTGCTCTCTAAGAGGTTTACAGAGTCAGCATATTGCCCCCAACAATTTTGGATTCTCATTTTTACCTACCTTGGAAGGATGGAAGGTTGTGTCAGTCTTGAGCCAGTGGGATGCGAACTGCCAAACTGCTGGCAGCCAGTGATCAGCAGAAGTAGCCTTCAGTACTGCACTCTAACCACTGTACCACCATAGCTCTAATGGGATGATACTAGATAAAAAAACGACATGCCTTTCTCAAAGTTGTGTGAGATTTCTTTGGATGCTGCTTCATGTAATTGACATTTAGAACACACAAAGCAAATTCATGCAATTTGCAGATATAAACATAATGAAGTCCAAGAAGAGATGGGCAGCACATGTATAGTTCAAATGTTCAGTAGTTTGGGATTTCACAAGGCGTGTAATGGGATATTAATAGTGAGAGGAATAAAAATACAGAAAGGTGGAGCCTGTTTTTGTTGTGAGCCTCCAAATAAAGAAAATAATGCCTAGCGATTCATCAGCGATACAAGAATATTGGGGAAAAGGTGTAAGGAGAACCCAATGTTTCATATGTTTAAAGGATTTTACTTGGACCAGAAATACTCAGCTTCAAATCACCACCTGGCCATGAAATTGATGTGTGATTCATGTCAATAACTCTCAGATCAGCATAAGAACCAGAGTTGTTGTGATAATAAAAATTAGGGGGAAAGCTGAGGTACATTGCTGGAATTCTCTAGGAGGGGAAAAACAGAAGAATGAAGGAAGGAAGGAAGGAATGAAGGAATGAAGGAAGGAATGAAGGAATGAAGGAATGAAGGAATGAAGGAATGAAGGAATTAATTCAGAACCTAAAGTTAGTATTGAATAATCTGAAGCAGGCCTACCTGGGCTAAATGTTGCTTTGTGAATGAGGAAAAGGAACTTTGACATTAAAATGTTATTGGATCTGAAATGCCAAAGGCCTTTTAGAACAGAAGAATCTGCACAAAAATTTAGATACTGAAATAACAATGTAAACAAAGCATTGGGACATTGTAAAATAGAGCTTGTCTTGGCAAAAGGGATCAACGTGAAATGAAAAGAAATTAAATAGCATTATATTTCTCAGCAGGGAAATCAATACACCTCATTGTTTAAAGGCACTGGACAACTTACACTATGAGCTTTATTGCCCTGAAACAAAGATTATTATTATTTTTTTAAAAAGAAATAGATGAAAATCATTCATTTCCAGACAGGAATATTCATGTAAATGTGGCCTAAATGGCAGTTTGGGAGTAAGCAAATTTTATCTAGGAGACTGTCTCACCAGGACAGTCTCTCTGCTAAATGATAGCACCTGTTTCTTTGTCCTGAAAATAACAGTTCAGTAAATATTTCTATTCAGACTTTATTTGTTCAGCAATTGATACAGAAAGTCTTTATGTTCAGTCCAATTATTTGTGAGACAAGTAATTACATTGCATTGGCCTTGAAATAATGGATCCTTGAATAGGCAGCACTAGACATCTGGGAAACTTGCATTAGTTGTAGGAAGGAAAGCAAAATTGTGGAGATAATATAACATTGTTCTGTACTCCTTGTATGACTTGAATATTGTATATGACAGGTCACGTCAACAAGCTGCCGAAAATCACAAGAGAAATATGTACTTGTTGCTGATAATCAGGATCAATTGGGCAGATTATTAACTTCTCCTTTAGGATGAATGAGAATTAACCAAGGGGTCATTAACAAAATCGAATGAGAAAAGAAAGAACTGGAGGAGACAACAAAATATAAAGATGTGCAAATAGAAATAGAATGACTGTGGTAAAAGAACGCAAAGGTAATAACAATGGTAATAGGTGCCTTGGGTGCAATCACAAAATAACTGGAACATCACTTGTACAGCATTTGTCAATTTGACTATCTTCTATATTCTTAGTACATAACACATATGTAAAAATGATAAAAGATATTTGGCATTGACAAATTGAACATGTCACTTGCAAAAGGTGGAATAGCTTACATCTTGCAGTGATATCTTTAGTACCATCAAGCATCCACATGTCCCAAGTCCTTGGAAAGGACTCAATAGGTAGACAAAAATGCCAAATCCAATTGGAACATCTGGCCTACTGTGCGACAAACCGTAATGACTCGAGAAGTGAATAAAATTGCCAAATCTAGTCTAAACATATGGCTGACTGTGCAATGAACCATAGTAATACAAGTGGAAAGACTGTGGTAAAAGCAATAAAAGATAATACCAATAGTAATAGGCAAGAATGAAGGTGAATATATGTTTCCCAGGATAATGTTTCAGGATTCAATCTGTGTCAGTCACCAGGAGGAGAGGTTTAGTTTACTGAACCTTTGGACACTTCTCTACAGAGAAGTTCCCTAGAAGATAGGCTCCAGAACAAATCTGAAAGCTCAGAAGACGAAACCTCTGATCCTGGTGACTGACACAGATTGGATCCTGCAGTAATAGGCACTTTGGGTACAATCCCAAAACTTCTGGAGCACTACTTCAATACCATTGGCATTGACAAACTCACCATCAGCCAATTGTAAAAGGTTGGGGCTGGTGTTGCAACAAGGCAATCCATTGATGAAATAATGATCTGATCCAGTTTCTGTTTCCTTATGATGAAAATGAAAAAGTGTATGTCTCTCTCTTTCTCTCTCTCTCCATGTGTGTATGTGCACATTTTATTTCCTTTTTTCAACCTTCCAATCCCACTTCATTTTCTCAAGTGCTTCAGAGAGTAAAAGCAGGAAAATGAATGATCCTGTTCATAGCTAAGCATGCAATGAAATCAATAGGATTTATGAAATGCTTAAGAGGCTTTGCTGAGATACAACCAAAAGCATCGTAACTGAACATTAATCATAAATGATGTGTCCAAGTTATAAGAGTTTGCACTGCTATGTTGTGGTTCTAAACAATGTATCAAATTCTATGGCTAGCTTCAGATTTCAAGTTATTAAATGTTTTCCTGTGTGACTTCATTATGACAAGAGCAGATTGACCTTTCTTTGTTCCAAACAAATAAAAGCACTGACAAATGACTGATAAAGTCATATTTTAAATGAAAATTTTCTGCTCTAACTAGTATCTAAAATGAGAAAACTCAAGACTGTACTTCCCTTTGTGAGTTAAGAAAAATGCAGATATATCTAATTATATATAATACATAATTCTTCACCCTTCTCTTTTAGGATTAAATTTTAGTTTCAGATAAGAACACTTTAATCCCTTTGTACACTTTAACAAATATGGCATAGGTGTTGTTGCTTGTTTAGAAATAGAATAACAGAGTTGGAATCAGGGTGGGATTCTACCAGTTCGCACCTATTCGCTAGAACCAGTTGTTAACATTCTAAGCAGTTTGGAGAACCGGTTGTTCAAAGAAATCACTGGCCTAATCCTGTCAGGAAGGCAGGAAGGAAACATTCTGGTGTTGCTTACAGAAACTGCCCTTCCGTTAACCCTTATTACATTCTTGGCAGGACTAGATTTCCTGTCTCAGGAACTTCTCTGGAGTTTTTTTCCCCTCCTTTGCTAGTACTTTGCTTGTGTGGAGTGACCATTCAAAGTAACAATGGCACTGATAAAAGTGACTTATGACCATTTTTCACACTTACAACTGTTGCAGCAACCCCACAGTCATGAGAGGCCAGGAGAGGAGATGTGTGCCTCGATGTGAGTGATATTGAGTTGGCCATACTCAGCCAATAACATGGCTATGTCCACTCAGTCACATGACCACCAAGCCACACCCACCACCTAAGCCACACCCACAGAACCACTTGTTAAAAATTTTGAATCCCACCCCTGGTTGGAAGGGACCTTGGAGATCTTCTAGTCTAACCCCCTGCCAAGGCAGGAAACTCTATACCATTTTAGACAAATGGCTGTCTAATCTCTTCTTAAAAACTTCCAGTTTTGGAGCATTTACAATTTCTGAAGGCAAGTTGTTTCACTGAATAATTGTTCTGTCAAGAAAATTTCACCTTAGTTCTAAATTGCTTCTCTCCTTGATTAGTTTGTTCATGACAACTACTGTTTTTAAAATTATATCAAATACAGTCCTTAAGCAGATTAAGGATCAAGTGCTTAATCTGGTATCCTTTCAAATATGGGCTTGATGACATGCATCTTTTGTATTAGCTAGAACACTCAATTTGATAAGATTCCTTCATATGTGAAAAATCCCATTATGATTAGATTAGGGTCATTCTGATGTTTTTCCTATCCAAGGGGGCGGGGGGAGTAGAATAATGTATCAAGTAGACAACATCATTTTTTCTCTCATACCACACCTTTGTGTATAGGTGTTTTCAGATTATCGCAATTCCAAATATAGTTATCTAGCTTGTCCTTCAGCACCTCCAGAATAAAAGAGCCCATCATCTTTGCTAATTCATTCTACTCTTGAATTACTCTTAATTATTCTTAGAAAGTATTTTATTATGTGATCAAAATCTGTTCCTGGCTTCTTTGGGTGATAGGAGGTCCATGAATGTACATACAATAAATGCTCTGCTCCCTCAGCGGTCATTCTCCAGGGATCTGCAGAATCTATGGCTTCCTGCTTTTCAAATTTATTTTAACATCAAATGGGATGTTATCCAATTAGGTTGGAATTAGGTTTTGAAGTAGAAGATATGAGTAGCTGCAAGGATTGAAGAAGAAAAGAGATGCATATGAGAAAAGAAAAATAAATAAAAACATCACCCAGCAGGAACATTGAAAAGTTGTAAAAATAGTCAAATGGTAGCTGCGTTCAATAAAAAAAAAACTTGGCTTGGTAACTCTTTGCTCATGCAGATTACCAACATTTTAAGTATTTGTCTCTCCTCTGCAGAGAACCTGCAGATTAAACCCAGGGTCTTAATGGATTGGGGCAATCTGTAATAAATGAATACATGAATGCATGCACAAAGTCACTTCTAGACAAGATGAGTGGCACATAAATGTAATAAATAAATAAAATAGATACAACCACATAATTCTGAAATACCTGCAGTTATGTGGGCATAATCAAAATGGGACCTGGTTATCCAGAATACAGTCCAAAGCCTTTGTAATGGTATGTGAGAAAGACCTTGGGAGATGGAGCAAAGAGATGCTGCTAAGGGAAGAGACAGCATAGCCTGCAGCAAGATGCTTGGAAGAGACCCTCCCTAGTTTCTCAGCCTAAAGGAGATGGAGTGGAAGGTGAGAGAGAACTAGACTTTCATACTTGCAAACTACTCTCGATATACTTTCACAATAAAATAGAAATAGAAAAATTGTGAGGAGGCTTTCACACAATATAAATATGGATTCTGCTGAAATTTTAACAATGGCACATTTTAGGAATGCCAAATGGAGCCATGGTTGTCCTTTTGTATTCTGTGTGCTAATAAAAATCAAGATTCAGTTTAACAACAAGGACTGAAGCAGCAGATACATTAAGTTATGGGGGTGTCTACAAGAGAGATTTAAGAATGTCAAAATGGAGATTATGACTGTTCATTGAAAGCCCCCCCCACCGCCTTTTTAGGTGTGTCATATGTAATGTGACAAAAGTCACATCTAATTCTGTAACAGTTATAAGATCTGCTTTTTCCTTTTCCATACATCATTTGTTCCCTCTGCCCTTCTATTCTACTCTAGAAATTAGTTTTCTTTTTCTTTTCTCTTTTCTACTACAGCAATCTTTTGCTTCCTGGAACACCCTGCATGCATTCTCAATCTAAACCTCCAGCTGTTATTTATTTTAAATGCAAAATAAAATAAAATATGCAAATGCAATCAAGTACTGGCTAATGATGCCTTGAGACTCCAGCAAAAAAAAAAAAAAAAGACACACAGGCTCACAATATAAATCTCACATTATTACCATTTGCAAACTCAGTTTCCAAAGACCTGTTGAGCGGATATTTCCCAACTGATTGGGAAAATAAAAACGACTTGGAAAATGTGAACAAGACATTCATAGATATACATAAATACACACACACATACATTCATACAAACGTAAGAATACTTAGCTTTCTTTTAAAGCTCATCTTTATATACCGTATGTATTGCTTCTTTAACCACTAGGTGTCTCTCTCTTTCCATCTCAAAGGAACAAGAGCCCACGGGTAGGAAAAAAAAATAGCAAGAACTTTATTTGGTTTATCAGTCTTGCTCCATGCTTTGATCCTTGGCTAAACTGGGGTTTATAGCTAATAAAGTCAAAAATATCTTACACTTTATTTCTCCTTTTATCTGACTTCTGGAACTTCTCATTTTCAGTATCAGGCCTCTATTCTTTATCTCTTCTGCTACTGGCAGAACTACAGTGCCGGCACGAGGCTCCAGCATTTCATTAAATGGGATCTTTCCAGTGAAACAGAATGAAATGGAACTGTCTTCTCTACACATATATGGGTCCATGGCAAACCTTTTCTGCTCACATTCGTGCCAGACAAGAAACCCTGAGTGGGATTTTTAATCACTGGTGAAGATGTTTCCTGACTCTGTTTCCTGCTATACCCTAAGATGCTCCGTATCTACAATCTGGGTTTTCAGTTTGATGCCTACCACTTTGCTCTTGGCATCTATTCACTTCTATTCCCCATCTGATCTTATTTAGCTAGTTGATATTATGTGTATGGATATATGTATAAAATGTAGCCTTAAGCATTTTTTAAAAAAAATTCAGGAATGGTTTTACAATTCACATGCTACGTAACCTGGAGACTTTTTTATATGATGAATAATTATCAAAAGCTATGACCCAATGAACTTTAATGGATGTTTGGAAAAAGGAAGGAAGGAAGGAAGGAAGGAAGGAAGGAAAGAAAGAAAAGAAGGAAAGAAAGAAATGAAGGAAAGAAAGAAAAAAGAAAAAAGAAAGAAGGAAGGAAGAAAGAAAGAAAAAGAAGAAGACTAAGATGTAAAAAGTATTTTAGAAATCTCAGAAGGTTGAGTAGAAATCGTCTGTACTGAATTTGGTATCATTTCTGCAATTTGAGGATCAGGATTTTGAAATAAAAATTCTTCTGTATCCAGATAACAGATAACAGATAATCAGAGTTGGAAGGGACCTTGTAGGTCATCTAGTCCAACCCCCCGCCCAAGGGGGGAGACCCTACACCATTTCTGACAGATGGCAGTCCAATCTCTTCTTGAAAGTCTCAAGTGATGGCACTCCCACAACTTCCGAGGGCAAGTTGTTCCATTGGTTGATTTTTCTCACTGTCAGAAAGTTTCTCCTTATTTCCAGGTTAAATATCTCCTTGTTCAGTTTCCATCCATTATTCCTTGTCTGGCCTTTGGGTGCTTTAGAAAATAGCTTGACCCCTTCCTCTCTGTGGCAGCCCCTCAAATATTGGAAGACTGCTGTCATGTCTCCCCTGGTCCTTCTCTTTACTAGACTAGCCAAGTCCAGTTTCTGTAACCGTTCTTCATATGTTTTAGTCTTCAGTCCCCTAATCATCCTGGTTGCTCTTTTCTATACTTTTTCTAGAGTCTCAACATCTTTTTTGTAATTTGTTGAACAGAACTGGATGCAGTTCTCTAGGTGTGGTCTTACTAAGGCTTTATAGTGTGGTATTAGTACATACCTTGATCTTGTTTGTATCCCTCTGTTAATACAATTTAGGATTGCATTAGCTTTTTTGGTGGCTGCTGCACGCTGCTGACTCATATTTAGCTGGTTGTCCACGAAGACTCCAAGATCCCTCTCACAGTTACTGCTATTGAGCCTGGTTTCACCCAGTCTATATGTGTACTTTTGGTTTTTCTTGCCTAAGTGCAGGACTTTACTTTTCTCTACATTGAACTTCATTTTGTTAGATATGGCCCAGTGTTCTAGTCTGTCAAGATCCATCTGGATCTTGAGCCTATCTTCTTGGGTGTTAGCTATTCCTGCCAGCTTAGTATCATCTACAAATTTGGTAAGTTCCCCTTCTATTCCCTCATCTGTCATTAATGAAGATATTGAAGAGTACTGGGCCTAAGACAGAACCTTGTGGCAGGCCACTGCTTACTTCCCTCCATGTAGACTTATACCCATTAAGGACTACTTGTTGAGTATGGTTTGTCAGCCAGTTGCGAGTCCATCTAATGGTGGTGGTATCTATTTCACATTTTTCTAGCTTACTAATATGTAGGTTGTGGTCTACTTTGTTGAATGCCTTGCTGAAATCTAAATATATTATGTCCACAGTATTTTGCTGGTCTACTAATTTAGTCACTATGTTGACTAAATTGACCCTCCTGGCAAACTATTTGTGGATGGCAACCTTGCTGAAAATTGTCATAGCATATTTTCAAAATTATGGATGTGCCCATCAGCCCAAAAAGGTTGAGGGATTCTCACTTCAAATTTATCTTCCTCTTAATTGTGAGCAAATAAACAAAGGAGAGAGTATACTCCCTCACTAAGTTTATTTTCAAAACAGATCCAACAAGATCTTAAAGAACTTGGAGGCATTCTTTCAAATAAAACTGATCATGGCAACTCTATGGCATGTCAGATTATCCCTAAAAAAGACTTAAACAATAAAAGTAAATATCGCATATCACAGGCAACAAAAGAGGCATTTGAAAGCTCATCTCTAAAAATATCACATTGGAGAATCTGGCAATAAACAAACTAAGATGTGTTAATGAGAGAAGCTGTAGAGGCAGGCACTAGCCAACTGCTAAGCCATGATTTATTGTCCGATGTGAATATGACTCCTATATTTTGGAAATAGGTGGATCACGGAGTAAATATTGCCATGCAAAAGTCAATATCAGCATGATACCAGAATGATCCAATCCATGAAGGCTTGCTGGCTTTCAGGCAAAAGAGTGGTAACTCTAATTTAGCACTCTAATTAAGGCTGAGAAACACAGAATGGGACAACTCACCATGGCCAATGCATCTTAGCAATTTGCTGCAGCCAACTCTCCACAGCCAACTCGCCATGGGACAAGCTCTCTGGCCAACTCACCACGGGACAACTTATTGCAGGACAATTCAACAAATACAAAAGTTAAATTAATGTGCACAGATTTGGCAGTTTTGTTTTTCTTCTACTTTTTTTAAAAAAGAAATCTCAAATTCATTATGCTTCTTATACAGAAGTTTGCAAATTTCAGTAAGTTTTTATTTAAAGTCAGCAGTTCTATTTTTATGTGACAGAGAGGCAATCCTTTTTAAACCCAGCGTTAACAATAGCATCAACATTTTATTTTTTCATCAGCTCATACTGATCTTGATGAAATCTGCGTGCTGTTAGATGATAGATGATCTGCATTTCAGCATAATTCAAATGAGGGGATAAGACGGACACATACATTTAACATATTGTCACGTTAATTGCTTTGAAGTAATGCAGGAAACATTGTGCTGCTTTAATTTAAACTTGGAAAAATGGATGCCACATTTATCGCTATTTTTAGATCAGCAATGATTCTTGTTTGGGTTTGCTGTTTGCTCTCATTGGGAAGGTAGGGAATGCTTCTGTTCACAATCCCGATTCTCATTCTGAAGAATCAATACAGACTTCAAAATAGGCTATTCCCTATTTGTCCATATGGCTGGTTGAGATTAGCAAAGAAATAAGCAATATTTCATGTCTAGGGGAATCAGACTTTCTTAGGAGTTTAATACTCTCCTTACAGTATTCTCATGCTATCAGCCTATCAAATACATATATAAGGATTTGGACATATATTCTGTAAATCAGCAACAACAACATGTTGTAGTGAAATAGAACAAATCTCAATCTAGCCCAGCATTTTTCACCTGAAACAGGACATTTATGTCTAGAACAGATCCGGAGAAATAGCCAGAGAACAGCAAGTCTTATGAAGAGACATTGTAAGGCTCATCTCAATTTTTAAGGCTAATGTTTAGCCTTAAAAAGATTAAGGGGTGGTGGTAGTATGAGAATATTTATTATGTACATTAGTGAATTTTACTTAGAAGATCAAGATCTACTTTCCATTTTTACAGACCAAAAGATGCACAATTTAAATTGCAGAAAGGAGTTTCATATTGAATGACAGAAAAACTTTCTGAAAAGAATGTGGAATTTATTATCCAGAAAGGTGGAGGCAGATTTCTTTCTTTCTTTCTTTCTTTTTTTTTTGGTGGTGGTGGTGGTGGGGATTTGATTTGGATTTCTTTGCTGAATGTGGGGTAAGTTTGATGGCCTAAATCAGGGGTCTCCAACCTTGGCAACTTTAAAAGACTTGTAGGCTTCAACTCGCAGAATTCCCCTGCCAGTCATGCTGGCGGAGGAATTCTGGTTGAAGTCTACAAGTCTTAAAGTTGGCCTAAATGGATTGTCCCAGCTCAATGCTTCTACAACAGCCAAAGGTTAGACAGATTTGGATACTGTTTTGTTGTCCTCAGGGAAAGACCCAAGAACCACTTATAATCTGGTACTGTATTCCACATGCAATACGTGTATGAATATTCAGCATGCCATCGGCCAACGTTTTTTTTAGTTAAAGATCAGAGATGGAAAGTCTGCAGTTCGGAGGCATTGATAGTTCTTCACCTTAAACTTCATTCAGACTTTCGACTATTTGGAAAAGCCATTTTAATTGATGCATTTAGATCTCTGTAAAAACTTATCTGTTGTTCCAAGACCTGCTGCTTAGGAGACAGAGTAGTGGATATCAAAAGAAAAAGAAGAGATGAAAAACAGTGTGCCAGAAAAAGAAAAGCTGTTTGAGTGTGAGGATTAATGTTGTTAACATATATAGCTAAATTGCAGAATGCAAGAAACAGGATATTTTTATATGCAGATGGTAAGAAAATAGAGAACCAGATTTTGTGAAGAAATTGAACTCAGGAACAAGATTCGTCTTGGGACTTGGTAGCTGACAACTATTTAAATCCATAAAAATAAGAAGGAAGGAAGGAAGGAAGGAAGGAAGGAAGGAGGGAAGGAAGGAAGGAAGGAAGGAAGGAAGGAAGGAAGGAAGGAAGGAAGGAAGGAAAGCAGGTAAGCAAATTGATTGGAGACAATCAAACATTAAACCACAATGAAAAGGTTGAAACTACCTAAGCTTAGGATGCCTGTAAATACATCTGCTTCTTCTTAATTGTAGTTGCTTGATTTTGGTTTATGAATGGACCTGACGCTCTATACAACTGACCTCTCTTTCTCACCCCTGAGCTATTGTCACACACACTGTGATGCAGCTGCTGAACACATCACCGGTCACCATATGTACCCCTCAACAGGAGAAATGAGAATGCAGCGTTCCAGTTTCAAGACCATCAGATGTGTAAGGAGAGCTTAATTTTCTCCTCAGAGCTGTTTCATCATAACTTTAATTCCCCATAGAATTTGCTTTCGGTTTATAGATGCGCATCACATTTACAGTACTAGAGTTTTTTTAAAAGGCAAATAAATCTTTCCCTTGCTCTGTGTGCTGTGTGAATTGGGCATCATACCTATAGAAAACAATGGTAGGAAAACTGCCCAGGATGCATGTAGCACACTGAGAAATTTAGTCCTAAACAACCACAATCACAACCACTACCACAACCACAACCACAACCACTACTACTACTATTACTACTCATCTTCATCTCTTTCCCTTCCCTTTGTATAAATTTTACAATTAAAAAAAACTAACAAAAACTAATACAAAATAAAGAGAAAAGGGAAAAAAGGAGAACAAATGGAAAAAGTGCAGAAGAAAAGATAAAATAAATAAAAGAAAATATAAATAAACAAAAGATAAAAAAGTAGAAAGAAGCTTTCGATTTCCTTTTTAGCAAATACAAGTATGATTATAAAATTACCTCTCATTCTGTGGTTACAGAAAAAGCTCTCTTTTTCTGTTATCTAATGTTTTCTAATCATCAAAACTCCATATCAAAAGCTTATTTTTTACAATTTCAGGCAAAAAAAAATCTCTAAGGGATTTCCAGTCAGCAATAAATATAGATATTGTCTTTTCTTTAATCAAAGAAGTCAGATTAAACATCAGTGCGAGTTCCATCATTTCCACCAACTATTCTTTTCTTTTGTCAAGTGCCAAAGCTTTCTCCTTTTGAGTATGTAATAATTGCTTCGGCTGTCATATATAAAAACAAAGTTCCATGATTTCTTTTCCTCCAGCTGTCTATCCATTAGTCCTAAAAGAAAAGCCTTTGGTTCCAATTGTATATTACTTTTAAAATCGCCTGAATTCCCCATCTTCTTGATATTGTTTGCTCTAAGGCAAGTTAAGTCAGATTGTGTGACTGGAATGAATTGGTAAACCATGAAAACAATTAAATGAAACTAAATGATTCAAAATATAAAACATTAATAAATCCCTATAAAGTATAATCTTTAAAAACAGAGGTGCCATTGCAGCTTGCCAATATTACCATTAGGGGGGCATGGTGGCCTAGCGGTTAAGATGATGGCCTTGTCAACTGAAAGGTTGGCAGTTTGAGACCATGTGATAAGGTGAGCTCCCATTCCTGCCCCAGCTCCTACCCACAGCAGTTTGAAAGCATGCAAATGCCAGTAGATAAATAAGTACCATTTCAGTGGGAGGGTAGCAATAGCAATAGCGCTTAGACTTCTATACCACTTCACAGTGCTTTGCAGCCTTCTTCTAAGCAGTTTACAGAGTCAGCATATCACCCCCAACAATCTGGTTCCTCATTTTACCCACCTTGGAAGGATGGAAGGCTGAGTCAACCTTGAGCCTGGTGGGATTTGAACTGCCAAATTGCAGTCAGCTGGCAGTCAACAGAAGTAGCCTGCAGCACTACACTCTAACCACTACACCATTGCAGCTCTTAACAGCATTTCATGTGTCTCAGCATATAGTCATGCCACCACATGACAGTGGAAACATCTTCCAAGCACACTGGCTCTCTCAGCTAAGAAATGGAGATGAACATTGCCCCCTAGAGATGGACATGACTGGACAGGCTTTGATCTGGATTCCAGCACTGAGGCAAAATTTTTGTTTGCCCAAATGGCCCTTTCTAACTTTATGATCCTAAAATCTGTATAGTGAGTCCTTGGTGAAAGGGTCATTCTTGCTCTTTATGCCTTAAAATAGTAACTGGATTTACACACTGCACACTGTAGCACATATCCCTAAATTGTAATATGGTTTATTTGATTCTAAGAGGTTTTTGTTTGTTTGTTTCTGGACATTGTACAGCATCAAATATTTGTTTTCTGGAATTTGATTTATTATTATTAAGTACATTAGTACAAGGTGAGCTCCCATTCCTATTTGGACTAGTACTTGCTATTTGGACTAGTACTTACCATCACTGTATGTAAATTCCATATTGCATCCCAGTGAAGGAATTTAGTTGAAACTTTACTCAAAAGCTGGAAATAGCAGTAGATGCATTTGCCCAGTTAACAACATGCTGGGATCTATTTTCACACAGAGTACTCAGATGTCGAACATGTGCCCAGTTACTATGCCAATAACCTGCCATGTGTTTTTCTCATGTCATATCAGAATACATCATGGGCATCTCTTTTTATGACTCTTCCATTTTATCCAACCTCAGCTGTTTTGTACGGCTTATTTTCCTTCAGACTTGCAAGGATATTACACTCAATTCCAATTTCCCCCCTACTCCCTTTTATTGGCAGTCTAATCAATTATCGCCTCACACACAACTAGCCCAGATACAACTGATAAATACGATAAACCCCAAATGGGTGACTTTTATTATTTTCCTGTAAATGAATATTTGAATTAATAAATCTATTTCAGGAGTGGGTATCTACTGGTTTGGACCAGTTGTTATGATTCTGCGCAGTTTGGGGAACTGGCAAATTGTGACCCTGGCTGGGCCCGCCTCTCTCTGCCCACCCCTCCTCACCCAGCCCAGTCAGTCCTTATCGTGGATGCACGACATCACTGACTGCATTCTCCCCCACCCAGTAACTCCTTAAGGTATTTTTTTTCCCCTTCCAATGATCAGCTGCTCCAATGATGAGCTGTGCCAGTATCCCCTTCGCTGTCTTACTGCTTCGCCCAGGAGGCTTCCCTGAGGCCCAGGAGGACAAAAAGGCAGGTGGGGGAAGCAGGTGGGTGGGTGCAGTGCCCCCTCCCCACGCTCTGTTTTTTGCCTTCCTGGACCCCAGGAAGGCCCAGGGAAGCCTTCTGGGAGTAAAAATGTCTCTCGAGGAGGCTTGCCTGAGGTCCAGGAGCCCCAAAATGGAGTGTGTGTGGGATGCTGCGCGGCCACCCCAGGTTCCATTTTTTGCCTTCCTGGGCCTCAGCGAAGCCTTCTGGGAGCAAAAACACACACCCCCTGGATGCCAAAAAATGTGGCGGGGTGGTTTGCTGTGAAGAAGAAGAAGAAGAAGAAGAAGAAGAAGAAGAAGAAGAAGAAGA
>NW_020769316.1:13168492-13197329 GCF_900518735.1 Pseudonaja textilis | reverse complement strand
AGAAGAAGAAGAAGAAGAAGAAGAAGAAGAAGAAGAAGAAGAAGAAGCAGCCACACCCACCCAGTCACATGGCCACCTCCAGGGGTGGGATACTACTGGTTCTGCCCAGCTCTATAGAACCGGTAACTCCGAAGAGCAGCAGACACCAAATCAGTTCTGTGTTTGCTGCTGTTTGACCCACCCACCCACCTGGGCTGTTACCTGACCTTTATTTCCTGCTTTTTCAACCTCAGCGGCTTTGCGCAGCACAGCTGAGGTTTAAAAAAGCAGGAAAAAGTGGTTTTTCAAATGCTGTGCACCTGCATGCAGTGCTTTTCAGCTGTCCAGGTGGCACAGCTTAAGGTTTTTTACATGTGTGCACAGCGTGCCTCAGGCGCAAAATGTAGTCACTGAACCGGTAGTAACACCGGTTGAATCCCACCCTAGACCCCACCCACCTAGCCACATCCACAGAACTGGTTGCTAAACATTTGAATCCCAACCCTGATCTATTTCTCAAAGCACCAGAAGGCAAGACAGGAACCAATGGATGGAAACTAATCAAGGAGAGAACCAACTTAGAACTAAGGATACATTTCCTGATTGTGAGAACAGTTAACATGGAACATCTTGCCTTCAGAACTGTGGATGCTCCATCATTGGAAGCTTTCAAGAAGACATTGGACAGCCATTTGTCTGAAATGGTATAGGATCTCCTACTTGAACAGGAGGTTGGACTAGAAGACCTCCAAGATCCCTTCCAACTTTGTTATTCTGTTATTCTGAAGAAAGAACCTAAAACAGAGATCTTAGCACTGAGTATAAAAATAAAATTCTAATTAAATGCCCTGTTCTGAGTCATAGCAATGGATCACATTGTTTCAAACGATTTTTTCAGGACTGCCATTACATACTTCAAAAGGCAACCAACTCTGGATCCATTTATTTTCATGCTGAAAACAAGTACATCAAATAATCAATCAGCAAAACAAATACATCTTTGTAAAAATGAGATGCCAAACAAATATTACCAGATTGTATTTGCTGTGCTAATGTTCAAAGAAAGTTTTAATTTCTATCAGTCCTTAAATCACCTTCTTACAAAAGATTATCAAAAGCTAAATGTGAATCTTTCCCCCCATATATCTTTCCAATAATACCATTCTATAAAGCCTTAGTAAGACCACATCTAGAGTACTGCATCCAGTTTTGGTCACCACATTATAAAAAAGATGTTGAGACTCTAGAAAAATTGCAAAGAAGAGCAACCAGGATGATTAGAGGACTGGAGACTTAAAACATATGAGGAACGGTTACAAGAACTGGGCATGGCTAGCCTAATGAAGAGAAGGACCAGGGGAGACATGACAGCAGTCTTCCAATATTTGAGGGACTGCCACAGAGAGGAGGGGATCACGCTATTTTCTAAAGCACCCAAAGGCCAGACAAGGAATAATGGATGGAAACTGAACAAGAAATTTAACCTGGAAATAAGGAGAAACTTTCTGACAGTGAGAACAATCAACCAATGAAATAATTTTCCCTTGGAAGTTGTGGGAGTGCCATCACTTGAGACTTTCAAGAAAAGATTGGACTGCCATCTGTTAGAAATGGTGTAGGGTCTCCTGCTTGGGCAGGGAGTTGGACTAGATGATCTACAAGGTCCCTTCCAACTCTGATTATCTGTTATCTGAATAAAGCTGTATGGCTTAATGAAGGAATTCTTGTTCTCTTTTTACATTCTATTCTTCTGAGAAAAGACTTTTATCTATATCACTTGTGTATACTTTATAGATATTACAAGTAGTCCTTGACTTTTGACAGAATAGGAACTGGAAAATTCTGAGGGATGTTTTGGATAGTGAGGAGGATGGCATATAAATTTAATAAACAAGTAAACAAGTAAATAAAACTCTTATATAGTACCCCTCACTATTGTGACTCAGTTTTCAAACAGGCTTCCTTTTGGCTGAATATTGCACAATTTAATGGAAAAAATGTGTGTGTGGGGGGGAAATCCTTGATTGATTGATCTGATTTATATCTATGCTTGGAAATCAGATGCGATTTTACAATCTACAAATGGAAATAAGTCTTCAACTTATTCTCAAGGGAAGACTAGCTGCTAATATTTTCTTCCCAGGTTGCAGAGAGAAATCTACTGACTAAATCATTTATTCTAACTGCCCAGTGACAGCTGTTTAGCCCATGTATGGTTTTCTTTTTAAACAACCCTGTGATTTTCCATACTTTAATATGAGAAATTTTGACCTGAGCTGTACTGAATCATATTACCTAAGTAAATAGGTTTATGGAATTGAAATGTCCCAAAAGTTAAACTTATTTATTACTGGTTTTATCCTCAGGCATTCTGATGGGCTAGAATAAAGATTAGAGCTGTGGTACAAAAGATATCTATAGAAAGCCAGTAAACTCTGCTTTTAGTGGCTCCTGTTCCAAGGTTTTGTGCTTATTCATTACATAGTAATTGTCCTATTCACACAACCAAATCGTCCTGCTGAGTGCATGAGCTGAATACATCTGGGATGATTTGCTGAGTTTAACTATAGAAAATGAGGTCTTTGGCTTTCAGGCAGGAAGTTGCCTTAAAAAAAATATTCCCTCTGCATTGTACACCAGTTAAATCAAATTATACAATAAACACAAAGAAGCAACAGAAAAGTAAAGCCAAATATACAAAGTAGTTGATAAATGACTAAAAGATCAATAATAAATCAGAAGTCAATTAATGAGCAGCAGATAATTCCAACACTTGTCAGAAAAGGATATTGTTAGGAACAGAAAAGCACAGTGAGGGAGTTCTGCATTCTTCATGGAAAAAAGTCCCTTTGTCTGAAGCATCCCAAAGACAGCGGATGGGAGATGGGTAGAATCACAAGGGAGGAGAGGAATAGTTGGGGTCAAAGATCTTTTGGATTTTAATAGTGACAACTCAATTCAAATTGTTGCCAGAATTCACATTTGGCTTACAATCCAGACAACTGCATCACCTGATACCAGCCCTCCTCTTAATGCTTGAACCATGGTTTTTGTGCCTAGGTGCTGGTTGTCACCTTTAAAGCCCTGCATGACTTGGGATCAGGCCATTTGAAGGACCCATCAGAGCTTGGAGGAAGCATATCTTACAGGTCCCCTCTCCTAAGGAGGTCCATCTGGTGGAACCGAGAAAGACCTTCTCTGTGGTGACTCCCTCCCTATGGAACATCATTCTTGCAAAAATAAAATTAGCCTCCACTCTGACACTCCTTCAAAAGGTCCTGAAGACACGGTTTTGCAGATGAGCCTGTGGATCCCAGGGCGATATGGAGCCCATCAAGTGGTTGGTTTGATTGTTGTCACTGGGAGGTGGGGGGTTCATTGGATTTTATATTAGGGTTTTATTTCTGTAAGCCTCCCTGAATTATCATGAGTGACTTGAATGGCCATGCTGCATATATTTTATTAATAAATAAATAAATAATAGTAACCACCATTTTAATTCCCCTTCAGTGCTTCTGAGACTCCATCGTAGCACTCTGGGAGAACAGGTGTGGTGGCCATACCTAGCAGCAATTAACAGCAAAACCATGTTGCATTTTCTTTTTGCCTACACAATTCTTCGCTGCCTCCAATTCTTCTTGTGCCTCCAAAGACATGAGAAGATCCTTCGAATGGATTTATCACTGGAATCACCAAGACCTCATGAATCTTACCCAAGCTGACTCTTTCCTTCCCCATAAAATGGCATTTCTTTAATCCAAAATAAAAACACACATCCCTTCATGACTACATTCTTCTATTTGAGCTGGGAGCTATGTTTCCAAATACGGCACATGCAGAATTCTGTGTGAAGGGGCTAATTGAATTTATTCAGGGGTGAGAGAAAATTTCTTGATGTTTGCCTTACAGCATCATCTTTGAAACTGATTCACAGTCTACAACTGTGGCTGAACCCTGCAGGCAATACACCAAGTGAGAGCACAGCTCAAATTAACCTGTGTGTTAGGCACCTGACCTGATAAATGTAATTTTTGTCATCATTAAGCTAGCTAACAAAATTTTCAGCTTCATTCAGCTTCTGAAAGTTAAGGCCTGGAGAAACTTGCTAGGGTGGCAACACTTCTTATCACAAACATTTTGATTTAGGGGTTGAAGATGTGGAGCACACAACTTGTTAGGGTCCTCCTATTTGGCCCTTGGCTGATACAGAATCTCCAAAGTAGATGGAAGGCGAGTGGGGAATGAATCTTATTTAAATGCAGTTAATTAAAAACAACATAATTGCTTCCCATCAGGATTGTGCAAAGAAATCCTAAGGGGTGTTTTGCAATGCATACTACAATGAGCAAGTCATGTCTCCTCAAAGCATTAAAGCAGCTGCATCCTCTTTTGGGTGCTCTTGTATAGTTGTTTTGTTCTTCAACCTGTACATTTATTTCATTGGTGGTCTTAAGTGAAAGTCCTGTCTGGTCTAACTTAAGTGAAAGCCTTGTCTAGCTGAGATCAGTTCACAGGCCTATATGATTTGTATTACTGGTGTTTATTGTATGATTTGCCAGAAAACACAAAGTGAGAGTGTTTCCAGTGAAAACAGCTTTTGACATTTGGATATAGTTCAGAAACTGTAAATACATACAATTCAGTATATAAATATTAACTGTTTTTATGCACAATTCTCTTTTTTTCTTTTTAATCATGACTGATTCTCAGAGGCTGGCTGAACTTAATAAAGTTTCTGCAGTTTTCTCAGAAGCCATATTATAAGATTCCTTACCTGGCATGACAATACCAGGTATGACTCAGGACTCATGGAAACAACAGGCCACATGTTTTTATAGTACCTGTGTTACAGAGACATTCTTAGTAGCCTCATCTCACCATTACTTCATAAATATTCAGAGTACAACAGGACAATTGTATACTTTTCTGCTGCTTTCAGATACCGAACCTGCTACAACAGGGTCTAAGACAGCTTGTTGCCACCAGCTTGCCAATGCCAAGTTGCTTCTGCCAACTCATTGCTTCCAAGTCATCATAAGGCAACTCAACAAGGACAATTCACCATGGGGACAACCCACTATGGGCAGCTGGATGGGTGAGTGGATGAGTGAGCAGGTGGGCAGAGCAAAGAGGAGCAGCAATAGCTGGAGGGAATTCCTACTGGAGGGAGAGTCTGTGGGCAAGCAAGCAAGCAGGTAGACAGAATGTAGAGCAGTGACAGCAGAGATCAGGCTCATACCATTTTCACACACACCATTGCTGCTGCCACCACTAACAACCGTTAGGAAGCAGCAGCATTGAGCAGAGTGGGAGCTCAGTGCAGCGGAAATAGCAGTGGGGGGTGTATGAAAATGGGACACAACCACTCATCATCACCACCAAATGGCCTGAACACCTTCTTCTTGTGCCACATCTGTCATCGGATGTTGGCAATCATGTCGGTGATCCTATTTTTATTAACAGCCTCACAAAAAAGTGCTGTTGAGCTTTGTCCAAACTAGTCCCTTAGATTTTAAAGCCATGACGTTCTTCTTCTGCCTGGACCTCATTTGCCTTCAATCTTTCCTTGGGGAATTAAGTGAAGTATGCTGTATTTTTCTGGGTGTCGCATCACATGTCCAAAATATTCTAATTTTTGCTTTTTTATGGTTTTAATGATTTCCCTTGGCTTTCCCAAGAGGCTGAACACCTCTGTCACTGCCGAATGGCTCACAGAAGTGCCAGTGGGAAGCATGGAAATGGGGTGTAACTGACCTCCACTGCAATCACTCTGCATTCTGCCCAGCCACTTGCTCACCCGCCCACCCGGTTCTCCCTCCAGTTACCAACAGTGAGCTGTCCATGCTGAAAATTGGCCATGCTGAATTGTCTTGTGATGATTTGGCATGCCAACTCATGTCCTGTGAGTTGGTCGAGATGGCATGCCAGTGATGAGATGGCATGGAGAGCTGGCTGTATCAAGCTGGCCACAGTGAGTTGTCCCATTTCAGCTGCAACATATAATGTCACCAGGTTCTGTACAGCAATGCTTAAAATTTGACAGATAATGACCTGTGCCATAAAATAGATTTAATGAGCATCTAGTTCACTACACTAGAGTGCTCTATAATTTAATAGGTATTTTTTCCACGTGTTAACTTTTATGCTCCCCTATATCCATTTAACGTTCTACCGTTGCTTTTGGATTCCCATTGACTCTTGGTTTTTTGTTTTGTTTTTACATATTCCTATTTTAATGTATATTTTAGCTTTTCATATCCAGTGTATTTTTGTATGCTTTTAATTGACCAGAGCTCCAACCACCACTTCCTATTCTAGTCTATGGCCATAATGAAAATTTGATTTGATTTGAACAGTTGTCTTCTCCAGTGCTAAAGTTCAAAACCATCAATAATCTTCCTATCCTTCTTGGGAAACAGAAATCTGGCTGGGAAATAGAATTTTATTGACAAATCATATCAGTTTTCTTGTAGTCACCACTTGGAGGCAAAAGCCCAGCTACATAGTATTTTTTTCAGGGGAACTCTTGGTATTAGGATGAAGGAGTCTCAGAGCCAATATTAAACAAAGGGAAAAGGATATGAATCGTTATTTGGCTGTGTCACAAGTTTGAGTTTAATTTGGATAGAATTAATTGTTCCCTGAAGCCAGTTAATTATCTTTTCAATATAACAATTCCCAATTACTTAAGAGTCTTTAGACAGCAATTCTATTTGGGAAACAAAAGGAAAACTTTATACTGTAAGAGAGGTTTCTCTCTTATAATATGGATCTATGGCTCTGGAGAGGTTGAAACAATAGAATTTGTCCTTCTAAGCTGTGTATTCTAAAATATATATACAGCATTCAGTCATTTAATCCTGACAAAGAGAAATTTGGACAGACTTTCAAGATTCCTGGGCTCCCTTTGATATCTATCTTTTGAGCTAGCTCAAACAACTGACATTAATCCTGTTCCAAGTTTGTCTGAGTTTGTTTGTTTTCTTATTCAATTTATATAGCTGCCCATCTCACTTTTACCTGACTCTAGACAGCTTACAATAAAATATACAATACAACAAATAAAACTAAAATGCATAGCAGGCAGGCATTATCTAATCAATCATCCATACAGCCTAAGTGTCTATGGAGATTGTCAGTCATCCAGGTCATGGTTGTCCCAACAATCCTTTTTCAAAAGGCAACTGGACTAAGAAAGTCCTTGAAAAAGCATCTTTGGGACATACAGACTAGGGTCCCAGGCTTGGGCACACAACTAAATTTTAAAGGCCTTTTGAAATGCCAACAGGGTATTTAGCTGGGGCTAATCGACTCTCGGGAGGGATGATGTTGCACAGGGCAGATGCCAGGGTAGAAAAGGCTCTTCTTCCAGGCTCAATCAGCTGATAGTGCCTGGAGCATGCCCATCCTATCAAACTGGAAAGAGATAATTGGGGAGAGATGGTTCCATCAATAACCTAGTTCCTAGCCATGGGGATTTAAATGTGACAATCCACATCTTGAGTTGCATATAGAAGAGAACCAGAAGCCAGTGCAGCTCCCAGAACAAGCAATGGTGTCACATGTGCTGAGTATCCAGAATCAGTAATTGACACCAGTTATGTACCAGTTGATGTTTCCAAATACTCTTCAAGGGTAGCCCCATGTAAAGTGAATTTCAGTAGTCCATGGTGTAATATCCATGAGCAGGGTCCTGGTCCAGGAACAAGCATAATTGACTTACAACCCAAAGTTGTAACCAAAAACCCTCTTAACCATAACTTCTACCTGATCGTTAAGCAGGAGATGCAAGTACATAAAGACCCCTAAATTGCACACTGGTTCTCTCTGGTCCAGTGCCCAGACATCCAAAACCAAACATGGAATTTTCCCAGATCCAGATGGTTCAAAAACCTGGAGCCATTCATCTTGCTTGGGTCGAGCTGAAGTATGTTGCTTCATAGCCGGCCCCCTACAGCTTCAAAGCTGATACACAAACTCCACAGCATAACTCAGACAGCCTGGGATGGAGGTATAAACTAAGTATTATCAGTATACTGATGCTACATTAATTCAAACCATCAGCTGGCCTCACCCAGAGGTTTTATGTAAACGTTAAACAAAAAGAAAGAGAGTACTAAGCCCTGCAGCATGCCACAAAATTGGGGTTGCAGAGTGAACCTCTTCCCCACCTTCTTCAACATCAACTGAGCCAACACTAGAGGAAGGAGAAGAACCAGCACAACACTGTGCCACTCACCTCCAATTCCTGAAGCCAGTCCAAAAAGATTCCAGGATCAAAGGTTTTAAAAGCCACTGAAAGATAGGAAGACCCCCATCCTGCTTATACCAGAAGTCACCCAAGAATAATCAGTGTTCTCTTAATCCCATATCTAGGCCTAAACCCTGATTGGAAAGTGATCTAGACAACTCACTTCTTCCAGAGTTCTTTGAATTTAACCACCTTCACTCCACATTCAAGTTTAAATTTACAGCTGTCAAGGTTCAAATTTCTCTTCAATGCCTCTTATACTAATTGAATCAAGCAATTGTTATTTTAACCGATTTTAAATTTCTTTCCGTGTTTGATTTAGTCTCTGGGTTATGTAATCGCTTGTCTCTGTCCCTCCTTAATAGTTCTTTCATATCAAGGTCATCTCTAAGTGCCTTTATTCTGGAATCAATGTTCCTCTTATACCATTAGAATTGCACAGTCATCTCTCACAAATCTCCAGCCAATCCTATCATCTTTCATAGGCTAAAGGTTAAATGTCTTGTTAAAGACCATGTTCTTGTAGACTTTCCATAGCATTAAGTACCCAAATTTACCATGGTTCTTCATAGAGTGTAAAACCTATATGATTACATTTGCCTGGCAGGTATAATAAGTTTCCACTTTGTACAGAAAGGAGTTAGAATGCTGGTCTGATGATTGGAAGGCTCACATTCGAGATCTGTTGCTGCTGCAGGATGGGGTGAGCTCCCATCATATGCTCCAGCTCTTGCTGACCCAGCAGTTCAAAAGTGGGATGACTGCGAGCAGATAAATGGGTACCACTTCAGTGGGTGACTTCATGGGGACACAAAAGGAGCCCCCAACTGGGCATCCCCCAGGCAATGGTGATGTTGTCATGAAATCTTTTCACCACAGAAGCATTTCGGTGCTTCTGACACAAAAGTAGTAATAGTAACTTATAATTTATACAGAGAGACAGTAATGATGATGAAGAAGATCCATTCTTGGGTGGTTGATCAAAATGATTCATGCTTTTCCTGCAATAAGACAGGAAATATACATGGTCATGTGTGAAGTTCATGGCAAACTAAACCTGTGATTTCTTCAGTACATAAAAAGAAGGTTAATATTAAGGCAAGAAAGGGAACCCACTATTTCTTTTATCTGTTCCTCTGTAAAATTCTCTAAAAATTTCTGTGAGTTGGATTAGCAGTCTAATATCTGGCCAAAGCCTGTGTCTTAACAAAAGACACTTAATAACCCATTTTGTGTTTCCAAGGAAACTAGTTTTTATTAAATGTTCTGAAAGGCGGGCAAAAGGCAGAAATTTTCCCACTCCATGCAAGCTAAGGACATTGTAATTATGATACACTTCTGCAAAGTTTCCAGAGGAGTGCGTAGAAAAAAAAAATAATTTAGTGGCATCTTAAAGATTAACCTAATGTATTAAGGCATACTCTCCCATGAATTCACTTTTGGGTGCATGAAATACAATCATAAGAAAGAAATATATATGTGCATAGGTGCAAAAAGACAGAAGGAAAAAGAGGTGGAAGGAATGTAGGAAACAGAATTGCTTTATGGCCAGTCTAGAGAAATGAAGGGCCAGGGATGACATAATAGCAGTATTACAGTATTTGACCGGCTGCCACAAGGAAGAAGGGGTCAACTTATTTTCCAAAGCATGAGAAAGCAAGACAAGAAACAATGAATGGAAACTAATCATGGAGAGAAGTAAAACAGAACTAAGGAGAAACTTCCGAACAGTGAGAACAATTAACCAGTGGAACAGCTTGTCTTCTGAAGTTGTAGGTGCTTCATTATGGGAAGTTTTTAAGAAAAGTTTTAAAGAAAAGACAGCCACCTGTATAAAGGGGTATAGGATCCCCTGCTCAAGCATTGAAGACCCCCAAGGTCCCTTCCAGCTCTATTCTTATTGATTCTGATTGAATTGAAATATAAAGCAGCAGTTAAGTGCACAATACTAATCAGTTTCCTGGTTGAATGTGGGACATTGGAGAGCTGATCAACGGGAAGCTGCTATTTCAGGAATGAACTGTCTTTTCAGCATTTGCATGATTTTAAGCAACACCATCTCTCCTTTCCTTTTGGCTGACCTTGCCTGCAATCCCACTATAGTAACAGAGATACTTTCAGGGCATTTGGCCATGAACTCAATTCTTGAAGAATGACTGACTTGCAGGAAGCATTCCTTTTAGGGGTGACTTTGAATCGCTATTGAGTCCTGGCAGCTGCCAGAACAAGTCCTGCAGTTTTCTTGGCAAGGTTCCTTCCTGGGGCTGAGAATGACTGGCCCAAGGTCACCCAACTGGCTTTCTGCCATAAGGCAGGACTAGAACTTCCAGACTCCCAGTTTCTAGCCTGGATCCTTAACTGCTACACCAAACTGGCTTTCGCAGGAAGCTTTGTTACTTATTTAAGAAATTTATGATAGATCTCATAAATCGGATCAGCAGTGGGTTTCAAATATTTTTACCACTGATTCATTGGGCATGGCTTGGTAGGCATACTTTGCACATGTGCACACACTTTGCATGTGCACGCCAAATGCACACTTTGTGCAGGTACAGAGGTGTTCTAACTCACCTCCTGCAAGGCTGCACTCTCCCGGTCACTTCAGCATCTGCTGCATGGCACTCTGTTGTGCCGCGCAAAGCAACTGCACTTCAAATTCAGAGGATAAAAGTGAGTATGAAAGCCCGGGCAGGTGGGTGGGCCCAACAGCAGGGCGGCAGAGAGAATTGGTTCGTTCTCTGCTGCTCATCGTCACTACCAGCTCGGCAGAATGGGGCCGAACAAGTAGAATACCATCACTGAATTGGATAGATTATGGTAGATACTGTTTCTACCTGGAAATCACCTCTGGGCTTTGTGCTTGAGGTGGGGAAAAAAAATGAAACATTGACTTTGAGTTTTAGCGATTAGATAGATTTGTTGTTATAGAAATGGCTAGCATAAACTATTATGTAAAAGTAAAAAGTTGAGATTTGATATTAATGCTTTATTCTACTGCACCAAAGTTGGAAGTTGATACCTTTTCTTTCTCCCCTGCTTCTCTCCACACATTTTTCTTTCCTGTTTCTCTTTTTTTTTGCTTTTGTATTTGTATTTGTAATATTGCAAATTAATAAAATTGTTATAAACAGAAATTTATGATATGGTCTCCAATCTTAATGAACATAAAACTGGATAGCAAACAGAAAAACAAAACATAATAATTACCAATTATTAACCAATTAAAAACCTAGTAGAGTTGCCCCACCCATTTTAGCAAAGGGGGAAAAAGTCACAATATGTCATGTGATGACAATGTGATGCCATGAGTTTGATACCCCTGGAGTAGAGCATAGCAATGTCTTCAGCTTTTAACAGTAGAAGAAGAGGAGCTGTCTTTCTCAAGATTGCATTAGCTCGAATCAGAATGAATCCAATATTTTATACATTGTAAGGTGTGGAAATAGGACGTGATTGTTAGGAATAACATAGGTTACCTAACGTAGTTTGGGTAAAATAATATATATAAACTATGATTGTAAGTTTAAGTGTGTGTCACTTTAAAACTGCAAAGCATGTAATTTTGGGTGTGGTGTGTGAAACCACCATAAGAGGGAGCAAGAGAACCTGATTGATTGCTGGCAATTACTGACAATTACTGGATTGCATGGTTTGTTAGCTGCGTTTTTCCCTCTACTGCTGAGTTGCTGAAAGAAGAGAGGAGTTTTTGAGTTCTTCATATCTCTACTGCGAGGAGATATATCACCAGACTGACATTTGTAAGTTTACTGACCTCTCTTTTTCGACACTGGAATTTGCAACTGAATAATCCCTGGATGGACTGAACTAGGGAATGATATATGGACTGTTTTGACTATGATATAATTCTTACTGGAATAAACTATTTAATTAGCACTGTGTATCTGTTTTACTGAGTGTAAACTACAAAAACGTTTATCTCACATATTTTGCCTGCCTGCCTGACTGCCCTGCAGATCCTGCTAGGGTGATACAGTGATACAGTTCTTCCTTTTTCTGTTCTTTTCAAATGATGCCCTCTTGCCCATATGTGTATGTGTGCTGGTGTGCTGGTGTATGTATACACACACACACACACACACACACACACACACACGCACATACACATTGGCTAGAGAAAAGAATTTCTGATGA
The DNA here is from genome assembly GCF_900518735.1 of Pseudonaja textilis. The sequence goes on along the minus strand of NW_020769316.1, from coordinate 13,184,947 downwards.
AGATAGTTGAAAAACCTGGTCTTCAGTACCCCAGCCCTTTTCATCATTTTCTCATTGACATGGATACTGTCACACCAAGCAAAATCTCCAAATTCATCCCTAATTTTGAAGTTAATGCAAAATCTCCAGCAAGAATCAGACTAATAGAACAAACTGGAGCAATTCATTAAGAGTATCCAGTAGCTGCAATGTCTTTGTTTCAGGTTTTTGAATGCTGAGGAATGGAACTGAAAAACAGCTGTGCTGTTTGCCCTGCTTTGTGCAACTGAATCAAATGTTTCACACCAGGAAATTGTCAGTCTTTTAAAAGCCCGGGCAGAAAAGCTTTCATTATTACTTTATATTTGCCTGCTTAAGTGTAACATTCAGGGACAGGCAGTCCATTTTGTTTCTCTGTAGATTTTTATTTAGCAGGTACAGACATCCAATTGGCAGACAGTTGATAGATCTCACCTTCATTTCACTTTTGCCTTTATTAATGTGTTGAAAACCATAAAAAAAGCAGTGAGGACTGCTGATTTCTCTGCTCCATCTCTGATCATACTGTGCTCTCCACTGTATAGGAGCTCCCAAAGGTACTTACTTCGAGTCTCTTTGACAGAAGCAGCTGATGCTCCGCAAATCACTCCAGATTTCCATTATATCCGTCTATTGTTTCTAAAACGTTACTTCCTCATCTTCCTGTAAGCATTCAACCTAGCGCAGGCACAAGGGACGTAGGCAGTCCTGTTCTCACTATCCCCAGCTCCATCTTCCTCATCCTGACAAATTATTTTACATTCTGAATGCTTCAGGACTTCTATACATCAAGAATTTGAAATAATACAATAAATTTTGTAAATAAAAATGGTGACAGTTCATAAAGATGCAAATAGAAGTACACGTTATTCCCAGAGCAAGGAAGATAAAGCAGGAATAGTTAACCTAATTACTTTATTTAAAGAGGAAAGTATGTTCTTATTTGGATATCACTTCTGGAATTTGAGCCATGGTGGCGCAGTGATTAGAGTGCAGTACTACAGGCTACTTATGCTGACTGCTGGCTGCCTTCAATTTGGCAATTCAAATCCCATCAGGCTCAAGGCTGACTCAGCCTTCCATCCTTCCAAGGTGAGTAAAATGAGGACCCAGATTGTTGGGGGCAATATACTGATTCTGTAAACCACTTAGAGAGGTCTGTAAAGCACTATGAAGCAGTATATAAGTGTATTGCTATTGTGAAGAAAAAAAAGTGAAACTTTGATCTTGGTTTTGTTGATTAGAAATATTTGGTGTTATAGAAATGGCTACTTATATAGTAATGTAAAAACTAAAAGTTGAGGCTGGAGTGTGTTTATTTTGTACTATGCTAGGAAAAGTTGGAAGTCAATACCCCCTTTTCTTTCTTTTTTTTTTCTTCCCCTTTGTGTTCCACACCCCTGTTTCCTTTCTCGCCCTTAATTTCTTATTTTCTTTTCTTTTCTTTTTTGTATTTTATATTTTATAAAATAAAAAATTAAAATGGATAAAAAGGACTTCTATACATTTTGTGTACTTATGTAACTTTGGCCAGTGTATGTACTAATGGGCTAAATTGGAACTGAATAGGCAAAGATTCAGATAACAAGATATGCTTTTGTTAGAAAATGTACAACAATACAGTGTAGGTAGTCCTCAACATATAGCTACAGTTGAGTGCAACATTTCTGTTGCTAAGCAAAACATTTAGTCAGTTTTGGTCTATTTTATGACCTTTTTTGCTACAGTTGTTCAGTGAATCACTGCACTTGTTAGGTTAGTAACATAGTTGTTAAGTATTCTGGCTTTTCCACTGATTTTGTCAGAAGATGTCAAAAAGTGATTGATTACATCACACCCAGGACACTGCAACTGTCATAAATATGAGGCAGTTGCTAAGCATATGAAGCTTGACCATGTGACCATGGGGATTTTGCAAGATATAAGTGTGAGAAATAGCCATGAATCATTGTTTTAGTACCAATGTAACTTTGAACAGTCACAACACAAATGGTTATACATACTACCTGCATTATGTTATAAACATACCTGGTCCTGATGAGAGAAACAGCTGAAACCAAATGTCTTTATCCAAATGAAATACACATAGCTTTGTTTTATACTCAGCTGATCCATCTGCTCCTAGTTCTCAAAATACAATCTACATCAGGACACTAACAGCACCTTATAATGTAGAACTTTAGAACTTGAAATCAGAAGTACGCAAGCAACAATATTAATTAAAAAAACCCAGAAATGTTCATGAAGAATTTGACTTTTTGTTTCTTTACAATTAACCCTGCACATCCACCAGTTTAGTGTAGTGCATTCAGGATAAGAACTCATAGTTTATATTTAGCTTTAATAATCAGCTTCCCAACAGAAGTATACTCACTTTCCCACTTCTACGCTACTCCCTAAATGGTGATTTTGCACTGACGGAGTGTGTGTATGTGGGGTTAATACATACAATCTTTGAGCACTGGTCAAAATCTTCAGATATATATCTGAATCTATCTTCAGAAATCTATCTTCAGAGATCCCAAGCGATGGGGAGGAGAGATCTGTGAGAAGAGAACAATTTGTGTGTATGTGTGGCTGCTTTGTGATGAAAAGGACACCAACACCCTTAGGGTAGTACATATATTAGCAATCTTAGCAGCTGCCAAAGCATTCCAGGTGCTAAACTTGCCACTTTCTGTATTTATTTTATTCCTCTTCCGTGCAACCATGGCATGTTACATGGCTCTCTGGACAGAACTTTATCCTTTGTGCATTAGCTACAGATTTAGCTTTCTTTGAAGGAAAAGCCATATGAGCCACAGCTGCTAAAGCTGAGCCATTGGTTTGGGCCACCTGTGAGAGGGATATTATTTTTTGGAGGGTGAAGAAGCAATCCTAGTAACCATCTGGTGACAATTTAAACCTTGTGCTTTTAGGCTTTTCTCTTAATCCAAGAACAAAATGTTGGTCTTTGGAGTCTTTACTGGCAATATAACTTAGGACAAGGTGTTTTTTTGTGTTTTTTTGAATGGAAGGCTTCTTTCTTCCCGGGCTTGTTGTGTGAAAAGCCCTTCTAAATCATTTGCAATCTGTTGGGGCTTAGCATCAGTTCAGATGACTTGTAGAATGACTTGGCACTCAGCTGAGACCAATCCAGCTGATCATGATGCCCCACTACTGCCATTAAGCCAGAAAAAGCATTGATGTGGAATTATGTGGTATAACTACCTCACCATAATTGAGAAGAACTTATTTAGGCATCTAATGAATCCTTTGCCTTTCAGAGAGCAGTTTTTCCTGACAAGTGATGGAGTTGAGACTTTGGTTACCTGGTGGAAGGATATGACTAGGATGCTTGAAGGGATTGCAGGAAGCTGACTCTCGCCTCTCATAGGTCCACTGCTGCTCCCTCTTTCCCCGAGTTGCTCAGGGAGAACAGAGAGGCTGGCTTTGAAAGATAATGGGAAGAACTGCTACCAAGACAATAGATAAGAGAAATCTGAGCTAGAGCCAAGAAAGTAACCTGAGAAAATATCCAAGATAAACACCTCCCTAGTTCATATGATGGACAGAAGGGAAAAAACACATTCAGGCTTTCAAGATTCTATTATTATTGTTACAATAAAGCTAGTATTGATCTGCATGGCAGAATTTTTTAGGTTGATCTACCTTATAAAGCTGAGAGAGAGCAGTAGTAGCAGAGGAGATGCCTACAGTAGAGACATGCCTTGGTTTTGAGTGGACACTGAAAATAGCTCATACGTCTTCTGGACCAGTGGACTTCAATAGATTGTTGGGGTTTCTTTTCATTCCTGAAGAAGTAGCTTCAGTGGTGGTGGTAATAATGGGGAAAATGTTTTGCTCAAAATCCCCTACTATGTGGACTGTGCCATTTCTTCCTAGTACATACAGGAAACTATTGGAGTCGGTCATCTTCTTGCACAGGATTTGGCATGATCAATATGTCTTAGCCATGGCCCAAACAGGCAATGCTGCAGGAGCACATCCCAGTGCCTTAAAACTGTCAGTATCTAGATGGGAAGGAACAAACTCAGATGAAACCCTCCAGGAGAGACCAGTGTGGGGTTTGTGGGCCTAATGATTCAAAAGAAGTACCAGCTTTGATTTTGAACAGACTTGTACTCCTCCCCTCAGAGATGGTTCAAAATTTGTGTTCTTTCTAGGTTCACAACTCTTGCATGGTGAGCAAGTAGCAGTTATGGCTAGGAAAGCTTTTCCCAGTTACATATTATGTGCTAAATCCTAGATTGGGAAGCGCTGTTTTTAGACATTCACATCTTAGTTACCTCCTGTTCAGATTGCCATAATGTGTTCTAGATAAAGTGGTCCTTGAATAATTTTCAGAAGCTTCCATGATACATGACAGTTGGGCAGTAATGGGTGTATCCTAGTGACCCCACTACTCTGGTAGCTGTATTGGCTTCCCAATTCTTTTTTTGCAAATAACTCAATGTGGCAAACATATTCAACACACCTTCCTCTTATTTTCCCTACAACAACAATCCTCTGAGGTGTATTGGGATGGCTTTCATGGCTAAGGTGGATTTAGAACTCATGGCCTCCAGTTGTCTAGCCTGTTGCCTTAACCACTAAACCAAACTGTGTCTCAAATTAGTTTTCAACAAAAAAATAGTGTTCCTATAATTCTTTTGATAGATGTTTCTTCAGCTATGCTACTTCAAAGGACCAATATCTCCATAGCTTTGTATACCTTTTCCTGAGTTTAATTTCTTATTTCTCTACACTCCATTCCAGAGGTCCTCCATTTTGATTTGTGGGCTAAGTCCAAGTTGTCTTACAGCAGGCATTTTACTGCTTCTCTTCATCTCTGCCTCTACTTTCTTCAGCATCTTCGAGGATCTGGTCTCCTTTGCTCTGACATCCCCCTGTTACTCTGCAACCAGATGCTTAACAAACAATTAAGTTTTGTATCTCTAGCAAGCTCCTGCCAGTTTTCCCCTGATGTTTTTCTCCCAACTCTACTGCAATCAACTGAAAGGCAAGTGTAATAAGGCTGCAAAAGAAAAACAGGACCATGGGATTTCCGCTGTAATGTATCTTACAAAGTGATGCCATCCATAGTGTTTTGCTGTGAAACAGATCACCAAGGCAACACAACAGCATTGTTTGGTTGTGCAGTGCCTATGACAAATATAATTGCAACATACTGAGCTGAATAAATTATAATTCCATGAACTTTTAGGATTCATTCTTACTCCAATGCATTTTTGTTTTTGTTCCTTCATTCCAAGCAGAGCCTATAGTTCTCCAGAACAGTGAACCCCACTGATGAATTACTCAAATGGGGGAAAAAAGGAATCCTGAGACAGTATAATAAATACCTGAATTTCTCCTCTTACTAAACATGGCTAAATTCAACATCATACTTGTCTGTGAAACATGGCACAATGCATCTGTCCCTGACTCCATTACCACAGTAGGAGACTATTATGTTTACTGATCAGATCGTGAAATTCCTAGAGGAGGTGGTGTTGCTATCTTTTATAAAAAGTTCCTTACATCTAAAAAACATCCAAGTTACCCAGGAACTTGCTCTTCCTGAGACCATCATCTGTGAACTATCCTTAAATATCACATTTCAATTCTTACTATGTTACAGAGCACCTGATTATGACATCAAACATGTAAACAAGCTAAATTCACTACTAATATGGGCAACATCCTGCCCACACGCTTTTATCTTTCTTGGTGACTTCAATCTACCTCATATTAACTGGACCCTAAACGAATGTACAACTGAACCCACACATGCAACCTTCTACAATGCTGTTACACATCTGGGACTGGAACAACTAGTAACCAACAATACTAGACTTAACAACTGTCTTGATCTCATCTTCTGCAATAGATTGAATTTAATTTATGGAATACAAACTAAACAACCTTTTTCTGGACTCCGGTTTGAGCTTCTTCAGCAACAGACCGAAACCACGTCTCTGCGCGGTTTTGATCCGTGCTTGTCACTGGAGCGCCTCAAGCTAGCTGGTTTTGGGGCTAACCCACTCATAGAGGGGGTGAAGAAGGGGGAGACAGCCTGAAGGGTTGAGGAGAGCCACATCTCTCCTCCCCAGCTGGCCATTACTCTCTTTCCCGAAGGCGGTTGTAGCAGTGGTCAGAAATGGCCACCACAAAGAAGAACTTGAGCAGAAAAGAATGTTCAGGAGGAAGATAAAAAGAGAAAGTTTTGGTTGATTGGGTCAAACAGCAAAAGCAACATATAAGGTACCCTGGAATTGAAACTATTAAAAAAAAACAATAACATTGTTCCCTAAGAAGATTTCTAAGCTGTGAAGGAGAGAGAAAAGGGAAAAGATTTGGGTTTTTTTTCCTCCTCTCCCTATACTGACAGCTAAGCAACTTAAGCAAGAAATTGGAAAAAAAAATCCACTTTGACATTAAAGGCATTTAATGCTGAAAATAAAAAGTCAAAGGGATAATAAAGATTTATGGATAATTGAAAGCTTTTGAAAACAGGAAAGGAGAGAAAGAGAATAAAAGGGCAGGATCTGGAAGGGAGGAGACTGCCTGGAATTAAAAAGAACTTACAGTAAAATCTCAACAAGACTTCCAAAAGATACATCTTAACTGAAACATCACAACAAAATAGTAAAACCCCAGGAAGAGGGAGTGAAAAAAGAAATAAGAAGAAATAGCTTGGGATTATTTGGATTACTTGGTGATCTCTGGATTCTTGGTTATTGCATTTCAATGACTAAAATCAATTGGATGGTTGTTTAAAACTGTTTAAAATGGCTCCACTTTTAGAAGAACTGAAAATGGAACTTAAAAAGTACAAAGAAAATGCATAAGAAGGGAGAGGTTCTTTTGGCTTTGTATTTCAGTTCTTAGAAATGGAGATTTGGAACTATGAGAAACAACAAGAAATGCCTTCAGAACAAGAAGACTGGGACAAAGAAGAAGCCATCTTTAATGAATAAGTAATTTTAGGTGGGGGGGGAAAAAGGAAAGGGAGGAAAGAGAATGGAAAGTTTAAGATTGGGGAAAACAACCCCAAAAAAGAATAGAGTGAAAAATAAGTATAAAATCAGAAAGCAACAGAAGAGGCAAATGCAGAAGAGAGAATTAGAAGTAGAGAGATAAAGGGGTAAAAGGGGGAGGAAGAAGAAGAAAGGGAAGAAAGAAAGGAAAAGAAATTATAAAGGACAGAAACAAAATATAGAGAAACAGGGACTATTTAGAGATAATGGGTGAAAATCTAATGGAAAAGGAGATTCTGCAAAGGTACATAAGATAGTATTGTTATATTAGAAATAGAAATAATTTCAGAAAATATGAAACAATGTATGATTAAAATGTTTGATAAAATAGTTATAATTTAGTGGAATGCTTGTCAATAAATAAATGTAACAAAATGAATATTTAATGATTTACAAAACATATGTGAAGAGAAATAAGGGAAAAATTAATTATGGAGATTATATGTGTCTTTAAGGAAGTACGATATTTAATTAAAAAGAAATGTTAAAGATGTTAAGACTTTAATGATTATTAATGATAGAACTGAATTGGAATGGAATGAGAGTTTATAATTACATATATTTATAATCCTTTTTTAAAAAGAATATAGTGTGTATTATAAGAATGTGCCAATCAGAATTCGATTGGAAGTTATGTATTATGTATTATATTGAAGGTCATAAACTTAAGGTATATATTGAAGTTTAAATAAGAGTTGAATGGATATAATTAAAAGATATAAAGGTGTCACTCTCCAATTAGTAACTACAGGAGAAAATTTGTTTAATGAGAAAAGATAATATGAAATTGAAACAGAACAGACAAAAGTATAAATATAATGATTTGAATTGAGATGAGATAATCAAAATAAAATTGAGAAAATTAAAAGAGGGGAAAAGCTATATAGAAAATGTAGAATAGTATAAGATATGGAATAGAACACAAAAATGAGCATGAAATTGAGTTTGTGTCTGTATAAAGAAGTGATAACCCGGAACCATGCTATTTTCAAAAAAGATGTTTTACTTGTATTTTGCGTGTGTGAAAACCCAAATAAAACTTTATTTTTAAAAAAGAAACTTTTTCCAACAGTGACCACAATATGATTGACTTTTGTCTCAACATACGCCCACACAAAAATCATCACAATGATGTAATCCCCAATTATAACTTCAAAAAAGGCAACTATGATCTTACAGACAACGATCTCTCATCCCTTGATTGGCAATCTCTATTCAGTGGATGCAATATTGTTGAAGACCATTACAACATATTTTTTACTTGAAGTCAAAAGAGTAATCAAACTATATGTACCAACAACTCCCAAATAAAAAAACAAACAAACAGATTAACCATAACAATAAGGAAACTTCAATCCAAAAAGAGATAACTCTGGTGGAAAAACAAATCTGGTCATGTTGCCAACTTCAAAAGCCGATACAAAAATTTATGCCACCAGATAAAGACTGAATGCACCAATTATCACATTAAACATTAAACTAAGAGGAAAACCTTCTATGTACCAATTCCATCCATGCTTTTTACAATTTTGTAAACAACAAACTAAAAGACTCAAGGTCCATCCCACCCCAATAGGACCTAATAGTAAAGACTGCAATGATGACACCATTAAACCAACATCTTTAACACATTCTTTCGCTCAGTATTTGTAAACAGCAATGGATCACGCCCAGTATTTCCTAGCTGAACTACAGAAAACTAAATGATCTAATACATATCGACTTTACAGAAGACAATCTTGAAAAAGCACTACACAATCTAAAACCATCTCTATCTATCGGACCAGACGGAATATGTGCCTACTTCTTAAAAAAGCTATCCATTGCCATAGCAGAACCTCTAAGCATAATCTTTGAAAAATCTTTCAGGACCAGCTCCTTGCCTAACCTATGGTCACAAGCCATGGTCATCCCCATCTTCAAAAAGGGAGACCCCAACCTAGTTGAAAATTACAGAACAATCTCCTTATGCTGCGTCACCTGTAAAGTCATGGAATCAATTATTAACCAATCCATTATCCTCCATTTAGAGACAAACAACCTACTCTCCAATAAACAATTTGGTTTCAGGAAAAAACTATCCTGTAATCTGCAACTCTTACACTGCAAAAACATATGGACAACACAACTCGATCAGGGCAAAGCAATAGACGCAATCTACATAGATTTCTGTAAAGCCTTTGATTCAGTGGTACATGACCAACTACTCCTAAAACTAGAATCTTATGGTATCTCTGGACAACTGCATAACTGGATAGAAGCATTCCTGTCAAACAGGCAACAAATGGTCAAAATTGGGAGTGTCCTATCAAATCCTTTACCTGTCAACAGTGATGTTTCCCAAGGCAGTGTTCTAGGACCAACTCTCTTCATACTCTACATAAATGACCTCTGTGATCATATTAAGAGCAACTGTGTTCTCTTCGCTGATGATGTAAAGCTGTTCAATACCACAGACAATACTGCTACCCTTCAAAAAGATCTTGACTATGTATCAGAATGGTCAAACAAATGGCAACTTCAAATCTCAACAAAGAAATGCTCTTTCTTACATATTGGCAAAAAAAATCAGAAAATAAAATACAAGCTGAATAGTGAAGACCTTGTTGATGATCCAAACTCTATCAAGGACCTTGGAGTACTCATCTCTAATGACCTAAGTGCTAGAGCCCACCGTAACTACATAGCCAAAAAGGCATTAAGAGTTGTTAACCTAATACTACGTAGCTTTTTCTCTGGTAATATCACACTACTAACTAGAGCATATAGAACATTTGCTAGACCAATACTCGCATACAGCTCATCAGTCTGGAACCCACATTACGCGTCTGATATTAGTACAGTTGAGAAAGTCCAGAAGTATTTCACAAGAATAGTTCTCCAGTCTTCTACTTGTTGCAGAATACCTTATGCCACCAGACTTGAAATTCTAGACCTAGAAAACCTTGAATTACGCCATCTTCAGTCTGATCTAAGTATAGTATATAAAATCATACATTGCAATGACTTACCTGTCAATGAATACTTCAGCTTCAACCACACCAACACAAGAGCACACAATAGATACAAACTCAAGGTTAATCGCACCAAACTTGATTGCAGGAAATACAACTTCAGCAACAGAGTGGTCAATGTCTGGAATACTACCTGATTCTGTGGTTTTTACCCCAAACCCAAAAACTTTAACCTTAGACTGTCTACTATTGACCTCACCCCTTTTCTAAGAGGTCTGAAGGGGGTGTGCATAAGCGCACCAACGTGCCTACTGTCCCTGTCCTATTGTTTCTTTTATTTTTCTTATATGTACCCATTTCATGTATTCATAACTATGTATATACTTATACCTATTATCTTGTAAGTGATTGACAAATCAAAATAAATAAAATAAATAAATAAAACAGTAGTAAGGACTATTGGCTCCTAAGCTAATTTGGTTTAACCAATTTTTTAATGGTAGAGTGCCATTCAGTATACATTGCTATAGAATTTGCACTATCCGTTCAGGATGAGATCCAGTATGGTCAAGTGCTTAAGGCACCAGGCTAGAAACCAGGAGATTGTGAGTTTTCAGTCCCAATTTTAGGCATGAAAGTTGGCTGGGTAACTTTGTGTCAATCACCAGGAGATTATGAGTTCAGGTCCCTCCTTAGACATGACAGTTGGCTGCATGATTTTGTGCCAACCACTTTCTCTTAGCCCCAGCCACTTCAACAGACATTTTTGTGGGGAAGATAGGAGGAAGAAGGAGTACCATTGCTGGTACTGATTGTTGCTTTAAGTTATTTATAAGAAAAGAATAGAATAGAATAGAATTCTTTATTGGCCAAGTATGATTGGACACACAAGGAATTTGTCTTGGTGCATATGCTCTCAGTATACATAGAGGAAAAGATACATTCGTCAAGAATGAAGAATCATAAGGTACAACACTTAATAATAGTCATAGGGTACAATAAGCAATCAAATCATACTAGGAAACAGTCAAAAAATTGTAAGGATACAAGCAACAAAGTTACAGTCATACAGTCACAAGTGGAGATGGGTAATAGGAATGATGAAAAGATTAATAGTAATAGAAGTGCAGACTTTGTAAATATTTGGACAGTGTTGAGGGAATTATTTGTTTAGCAGAGTGACGGCATTTGGGGAAAAAAACTGTCCTTGTGTCTAGTTGTTCTGGTATGCAGTGCTCTATAGCATCGTTTTGAGGGTAGGAGTTGAAACAGTTTATGCCCAGGACGTGAGGAGTCTGTAAATATTTTCACAGCCCTCTTTTTGACTCATGCAGTATACAGGTCCTCGATGGAAGGCAGTAATTTTTTTTTTTTCTGAAGTTCTAATTACTCTCTGGAGTCTGTGTCTGTCTTGCTGGGTTGCAGAACCAAACCAGACAGTTATTATAGAGGTGCAGATGACAGATTCAATAATTCCTCTGTAGAACTGTATCAGCAGCTCCAAAGATGATCTATACAACAAATACAAAATGAAAATCTCCTTCCATCAGCTTCATACAGAATTCCTTAGCTGGATGTCCTTGACTTTTTCTTCTTTTCGTGCCATATTCATTATCGAATGTTGGCAATCATGCTATGTTTATCAACAGTTGCATGAAAAAGTGCTGCTGAGTTTTGTCCAAACCAGTGCCTTAGATTTTGAAGCCATGATGTTCTTCTTCTGCCTGGACCTCATTTGCCTTCAATTTTTCCCTTGACAATCAATTTATCCTTGGCAATTCAGGGATATTGCTTGAACCAGACAAAACACTTTATGGTGACATTTGGACTTAAATATTAGGAATTGGCATGTGTAGACTCCTTGACAGACACTCTGACCAATGAGAGCATAGAAAAGATGGAGCTTGTTGCCCTAATTATAACTTCTCCTTCCTTGTGTAATACACATATTTGTTGACTATTGACTTACTATGATTAAGCAGAGAAAATTTATCCATCTGTGAGGAATACCTTCATTTATTAACAGAAGTGTCATGTCTGAGCATTTCACATATTCTTTTTTGTTTCCGCTTTCAATATGTCCTTGTATGCTGCATTTTTAACCTGACTCGCGGTTTTCTTGCTGATGACTTGGAAATCACCTGGTATAAACAAGAAGGATCAGCAATAATTAATTAGGGATACACGAATTTCTCTTGAAGAAGGTATAGTTCAGGTACACAGACTAGCAAGCTGCCAATATTTTAATTAAAATTAGACTTGTCCCTGTAATGGCAATATCTATGTATTCATATGCCTTGTCTGGTAAAAAGCTAATTTAGAATAAAGCAATGCAGCATGAGGAAATGATAAAGCATTCTTGTCAGCTCTGCCCCATAAAAACCTACAGAATGGCAACGATTAAATAAAACATGTGCTCATGAGATCAAATAACATGCCAGCTCCTGTGTTCTGAGCTTTAAGCAGAAAGTGCATTGAAAACGTGTATTCCCACTAAGTTGCTGAACTGCTTCTCAAATTATTGGTTTTTCAGTGTTAGAAATGAAACAGAACTTCAATTTAAAAGATCTGTATCTGGGAGAAGAATGTATGCCTAATGAGAAATAGGGGGGAAAAGGTAAAAGTAAAACAAGTAAAGATAAGACCTGTAACAAAGATTAGATAATGATATCTCCAAATCAATTTCTTTAAAATAATTAATTTTTATCAAATGATTAATTGATTTATTGTTTTTATTGATTAGTATGATTGAGTGTTTAGTGCATATGGTGTAATTACTGAATATCTGATTAGTAAAATCAGTGATTTAGTGAATTTAATTGACCAGTGTGTTTAGTAATTACTGTAATAAATTAGGCTGTTGCTTAGCAAAATTAGAGTGAATTGAATAACCAATTGATTGATTGATAGATAGATTTTTAGTAATAACCTTACTTTTGATTTGTTCTCTAACATATCAGTTAACATTTATTAATTACCAACATTCATTAAGTAACTGTCTACCTATCACATTAACTACCTATTGTAATTGTCTAGTGTACTATTGCCATTGACCATGCCAGCCAAAAACTCCAAACCAAAACAAAAGAAAAATATCTCTACCAATGACCTCCCAGACTCCTGCACATGTTTCAGATGTCTTGAAAGAATCAATGAAAGTGAAATTTATATCAAATGCCACCCATCTAGCCCACCCTGCCTGCTTAAACTCAAACAAAAGCCTAGCTAATATGGTTAAAAATTCAGATACATTCTTTTATCTATGTCTATCATGTTCTCCTAAGCTAAACAAACTGAGTACCCTACCAGACAGAGTTGAAAGCATAGAATCACTCATTCACTCAATAGAAGAACACTTAGGAACACGTTTTGAAACAACTATACAAGCAAGCAAAATCTCTCTTGAAAAAAAAAAATACAGCACAGATAAGTGAGTACCTATCAGTTAAATCCCACAACAACCACAACCACTACCACAACTATAATCACAACTACAGCCAAAAATAACCACCAAACCACAGCCACAAACAATTACTATCCCTTCAAACAATTCCACAAATAATATCTTCTTACTCATCAGAGACACCATGGAACATGAACAGAAATGTCCAAATGCCATCTTATTTGGTCTCAAAGACACCAATGAATCAGACGACAACTCCAAAGTTCGTGATATCATAAGCAACTCAAATACAACGATATCTCTCCTGATGATATCATTTAAATAATCAGAGATGGCCCTGGGTACAAATACAATGATGGCTCTATGTCCCCAAGATTTTGTAGAGTTGTATGCAAAAATGAGTCTAGCAAACACATATTCATTCATACAATAAACACCATTGCAAAAACCAATCCCAACCACAAATTTTTTTGCTCAAGACCAGACTTATCCATACTTCAAAGAATCCGCTCCTGTGAACTCTGCAAAGAACTCAAAAACCATCTAGACAATGGAGAAAAGGACCTATACATTAACTACTGAGCTGATTGCATCAAAAGAAAGCAAATTGCTACACTGTCTCTCCCTTCTCTGCCCACTCACTCCTTACCTGGCATGCGAGCCATCCAACTTGCCTTGTTTGGTAAGTTGCTATTTTTCCTTCCCCCCACCCCCACCCCAACCATCAGCTGTTCTGCTCTGCCGGAAGATTTAGATTAGCTTTCTAGCTAATCTAAAAGCACAGCTGAATCTTCCTTAGGACTGAAGCTTCTACTTTTCAGTGCAGACTCAGGTAGCCTACTGCACATAGATAGATCTCTAAGTAAATCTGTGATTCTGCGAGCAACTGAATCTGCCTGCCTGCTTTGCCTGCTTTTGGGTAAAAGTTGCTTTTTTATTAAAAAAAATCAATATTTACATACAAGATGTGTTGTGAGTTAATTTTATGAGTTTGCTTACTAGCAAATTTTATGTGTCAGACTCAGGTAGCCGATTGCAGATAGATAGATCTCTAAGTGAATCTGTGATTCTGTGAGCAACTCAATTTGCCTGCCTGATTTGCCTGCTTTTGGGTAAAAGTTGCTCTTTTTTATATAAAAAAATCAATATTTACATAAATATTTATAATATTTACATACAAGCCATGCCCATCCAGTCACATGACCACCAAGCTACATCCACAAATTAGGCCACACCCACAGAACCAGTTGTTAAGAAATTTGAATCCCACACCTGATTATAACATTATGCATACCAATGGTCAAGCATCCAAATTTTGATCATATGGCCTTGGGGATGCTGCAGTGGTCATAAGTAGAAGAAGACTGGTTGTAAGTCACTTTTTCAGTGTTGTTGTAACTTCACATGGTCATTAAACAAATGGTTGTAAAAAGAGGAGTACCTGTAACCATAATAATTTATGGTGGATATTTTGCTTTTTGTTTTTAATTCCTAATCTTAATAGAAAGAGCAAGTTTGGCATAGTGGTTAACGTGCATGAGGTAGAAGATTAGAACCTTGACCCCAGAGGTTGTATTCAGCAGGTTCTGCCCAGTTCTGGAGAACCAGTAGTGCAGTGCTTGAGTAGTTCAGAAAACCGGCAAATCTCACCTCTGACTGGAAATTTTACAGTATCCTTCCCCTGCCACACCCACAAGCCACACCCACAGAATGGATAGTAAAATTTTTTGAATCCCACCACTACTTGTCCCTGGTGTTTCTTCTGGTGACTTTACTCCTATATTTGTTTTCTCTGCTCCTTCCACATCCCAAAACAGAAAGCATATCCAACCACATTATTAATGATACACTGAAGTAACATCAATTGCAACTCTTACTGAAGTAGCTGCTTTTGGCTGATCAGAATGATTCAGAGTTAGAAATGACTTCATTTCAACTAATGCTAAGCTAGGGCTGTTAGACAATTCATCATTTTTAGATATTTCCTTTGCTTTTCCTTTGTAGTCTATTTTTGCCTGGTGTCTCACCAGAATATTTATCTAGAGCTAGTGCTCGTTCTGTTTCCAGGATTGTATGTCAGTATCTAAATACACCCACATCCACACTAGTTGACAAAAAATAATTGGAATACTGGAAGCTGACAAGCTCATACCTGCTTGCATCTCTCTTTCCTTCATGTCTATTTCATGTAACTTTTTAAAAAGAGATTTAGATTATATTAAATTACTGTTACAATATAAGAAAATAATGTCCTGTTCTTTTTTTAGTGGCCAACGATAATAGAATTAAAGCATTGGAAAAGCTAGATTATAGGCAAGCTAGATAAAACCCTAATAATTATAGCCAACTCAGAAATTCAATATCATTAAAGCAAAAACAAAAATATCCAATTGAAAGTAGATTTTTGTTTAAACAAATAAAAAAAAAACTATACTAAAAGTCTGTTAGAGAGGAGGCTAAACAACCACAGCAAAAGATTTTCTGGTTTTAGAAAGCTCTGATCATAAAATAGGATCTTCTTGCCAGAATATAGAATGTCCACCAAACAACATTTTTAAAAATCATTTTATCCTGAATGCTGAAAGAGAGACAGCAGCTTGTTTAAATCTAAATCACCCTCTTTGTTTCTTTCCTCAGCTCAACCCATGAACAGACATTGTTGTCACATTACGTATTTATAACATGATTTGTGCTATGATCCCTATAAGTGAAATCTATAACACCTTCTCCAGTTACATCTACCTGGCACACTGAGAAGGCAGGGTACATTATGGGAGCCATCTATCAGCAAAAAACACCATTCTCCCAGAGATTGGCCCCCACTTCGTTATTTTTCTGGAAGGCCCTGAAGACAAGGTTCTGTCAGTGAGCCTGGAGACCTCAGATTGACATGGGGTGTGAGTGGGATGGAGGAGGATAGGGGCCTTTTATTTCTGGATGCTGTAAGCCATCCAGAGTTACTGTGTGTAAATTGAGTGGCTGCATAAATACATTTAATAAATAAATAGAAGATAGAATAGAATAGAATAGAATAGAATAGAATAGAATAGAATAGAAT
>NW_020769316.1:13137872-13160894 GCF_900518735.1 Pseudonaja textilis | reverse complement strand
CTTTCTTTCTTTCTTTCTTTCTTTCTTTCTTTCTTTCTTTCTTTCTTTCTGTCCCTTCCTTCCATTCCCCCCTCTTTCTTTGTCTATCCCTTTTCTTCTTTTCTCTCTCCCTTTTTCTTTCTCTCCCTTTTCTCTTTCCTTTCTTTTTTCTCTCTCTCCCTCTCTCTCTCTGAATGGAGAAGCAGGTGGAAAGAGGCGGGGCCAGCCGGGGGCCCATTTTACTGGTTATCCAAACTACCGGGAATCATAACAATCAGTTCTACTGAACCGGTAGAATCCCATCCCTGAGAAAACCCCTATTGAAAATTAGCATTGCCCTTGTGACACAGATACTTTCAAGTGGAAAAGATCAGATCTACCTGTGAAGGTCCAATTAAACTGATTTATTGCTAATAAAGTATATGTATAGGAATGTAGTTAACTAACACCTGCATGGAGTTAGATAGGGGTCAGTGGAATTCAAGGGAGTTTGGACATAGTTTGCTTGTAGCTATAAAGGGATTCTAAGCTGATTCCTCTTTTAATTCTGCCCCCGTGTTTTGTTCCACCTTCCCCTACAGGTGCTATAGTAACCACAGCCAATGTTCTTTTCTATTTCTAATTCTACAGAGATATTTAGTACCATCTGATTACCCTCTTTCCAGTGATGGGATTCAAATTTTTTTACTACTGGTTCTGTTGGCATTGTTTGGTGGGGATGGCAAGGGAAGGTTAACTGTAAAATCTCCATTCCCACCCGACTCCAGGGGAAGAATACTACAAAATCCCATTCCCTCCCTACCCCACTAACCTGCTTTCCAGCTCCGTTCTCCTGTGCAGGGCAACAAAAGAAGACTCAGCCAATCAGCTGGGACTTGGGATGCAGAGACTAGATGGGGGCAGGACCAGTCAGAGGTGGTATTTGCCGGTTCTCCGAACTACTCAAAATTTCCACTACCGGTTCTCCAGAACGTGTCAGAATCTGCTGAATACCACCTCTGCCTCTTTCTATCTAAATTTCCCCACCATTTCAATAATTTTATTGCATTATTTATTAGATAACAAGGGTTATTTTATCTCTCTAAAGTATCAAAATTTTGCTACATTATTTCATAGGCTTTGCCCACAAATGGTTGTTTATAGCCATGGATATTAGGGGTAAATTTGCTTTATTTGTTTTACTATTTTTATTTGTAGATGTATAAGATAAAATTTCTGTCTATCATCTTATTGTGTATCTTTAAAAAAATGAAACTTCCCAAATTAAGTGGTTTGAAAGAGTGGCCTGTGCTATTTAGCCAATCCAGATCAACAAATTTGTTAATTCATATTGAACATTTCATAAGAAATGAATGAAATTGCTCAATGTTTTAAAACAATATTGAAGGTATTTTAATCCAGATTAAAAGTTTTAACTTCCATGCATTGTATTATAATATGTATGCCTCATAACACTGAAATATCTCAGCAAATCCTTAATAACAAAAAATATTATCTAAGATACAGAATATTTCTCAAGAGAACACATTAGATGAATAAGAGACTTTCTGCGTTACATTTTTTTCATTACAAGAAATAACAACAACGATGATTTCTAAATGTTTTAGACAGAATTTCCCTAGGCAGCATGGATTATGGGAGCTGTAATCTAAAATGTCTAGAAGGTAGCAAATTTATTCAAAACAAGTGGAAGATCTGTAATAGCAAAATAACAGAATAATTCAAGAACTCCTCCTGTGATTATATTAATCCCAACCTTGTTGTCCTTCAGCAAAGCAAAACCTGGCATTTTCCTGCAGCAGAGGAATAAATCAGGAAGTAGTTGAGCCAATGAATGGTGTGATTTTGGGATGTGTGTGTATGTGTATGTGTGGTTTTTTGACTCTGCAGCCATTTATTCTCTTTTCTTTTAATATGTTTTCAGTTTTGCAATTAGTTTTGGGACTTTTGTTTCTATTGTGTTAACTGCTCAAAGTCACTTTATGGATGACCATATAAAGCATATGTTGGTTAGGGAATTCTGGGAACTAATGTCCATACATTTCAAAATTGCCAAAGTTGGGAAACACTGTAGAATAAAAACAGGCAGAGCTGGGGGCAGAGTTAAATATGTCACCAGTTTAAAATCATTGTGTTCTCACAAATGTTCCAAATCCAACCCCTCCTGAACTCTGTTGACCCTTATCTGACCCCAGTGTAGTATTGGATTTTAATTGATCAGAGTCTTGTCTATAGGCTTGAATAAATCTTTCATACTTCAACATTATAGCAATGGTCCTGATTCGTCATGCCCATAGGGAACGAAGGCAATGGATTGGTTTTGACTTCATTGGGTCTACAGACTTATTTTCTACACATGGCAGATAAAGTGGATCAGCTTAAATCTATTCCAAATAAACTGAATGCAATTCTTTTCCTCGTTTTAACAATGGATGGAGAAGCCCCATTAACTCCCATTCAGTTTGAGCCCCTGTATCAAATCTTTGCTTCTTTCCTTTTTTCCACTGATCATATTTCTCTCTTGCTCTTTTATCTATTTAAAGTTTTTTTCTTCAACAAGATGATTCCTAAAACACCTCAGGGTGCTAGATATTCCTTATCGGCAGATACCCTGTGTCCCTTGTATTTATTATCCATATACTTCAGTCTGCAAACATAACCCATAAACTTTACACTTGCAAGCTATGGAGGCATTAAAATGTAATCTTGCCTCTGGCTTGTTTTTTTTTTTTAAAAAATATTTTCTGTTGTATTCTTCTGTACTTGACTATTCATAAAGTAAGTCTAATTGTATTCAAAAGTGAATGTAGGGTAAAAGGCTACATCATCTTGTGCTGCTTCTGAAAATAAATTATGTAATCGTCGGCTAAGAAACTTCCAGAGGCTTTGAGGGCAATTCCAACATGCTACACAAAATGGGTCAAGCAGCATGTTTAGAATAAACTCTAGTGAGAACTTTATTTTGAAGCAGCTCAACATCTGAAGATCCAAATGAAACAGCACAGGAAAAAAAAAGATGAGACGATATTTAAAATAAAAACAAATCCTTTATTTTTAAAAGGTGATGATGATGATGATGATGACGACAACAACAACAACAACAATAATAATAATAATTCTGAAAAGAAGCAGATGAAACCATTGATCACATACTGATCTGTTGCAAGACAATAGCTCAGACTGACTACAAACAACGTCACAACACAGTCACTCAGATGGTCCACTGGAACTTGTGTCACAACTACCATCTACCTGTAGCAAAGAACTGGTGGGATCATAAGCCTGAAAAAGCCTCTTTCTGGAATAGTATAGGGTCTTCTGCTTGAGCAGGGGTGGGTGGGTATTTGTTAGAACCAGTTGTTAACATTCTAAGCAGTTGGGAGAACCGGTTGTTAGAAGAAATTACTGGCCTAATCCTGTAAGGAAGGCAGGAAGGAAACATTCTGGTATTGCTTACAGAAACTGCCTCTCTGTTAACCCTTATTACATTCTTGGCAGGACTAGACTTCCTGTCTCAGGAACTTCTCTGGAGTATTTTTTTCCCCTCCTTTGCTGGTACTTTGTTTGTGTGGAGTGACCATTTAAAGTTGCAATGGCACTGAAAAAGTGACTGATGACCTTTTTTCACACTTACGACTGTTGCAGCATCCCCACAGTCATGAGAGGCCAGGCAAGGAGATGCATGCCTCAATGTGAGGGATATTGAGTTGGCCACGCCCAGCCAATAACATGACCACCAAGCCATACCCACCAGCTAAGCCACGCCCACAGAACCGATTGTTAAAACATTTGAATCCCACCCCTGGTTGGAAGACCTCCAAGGTCCCTTCCAACTGTGTTATTATGATTCAGTTTTCAACAAGAATTTAAGACATACACATGGTCCAGATTTAAAGGCAATGTGCTGGTTTTTCAAATTCCATAGACATTGTTCATTTATCTTATCCACTATCATCTAGCAGTAACTGTTTAGCAACTATTTAGGTAAAACTATAGCACTTTAGAGTTTTTTAAATATACAGAAAAATAATCATCAAGCCAAATAGCTTTGATTCAGGAAAGAAAATTCCTCCCCTTGTGATTATTGCAACTCTGACCTCTTATGTGAAAAGGGAATATTTTTAAAAAAATCATTAAAACAATTTATTATTCCCCACTGAGCAATGTGTTTTCTAGATGGATGCTAAAAGCTTAGAAAATGGGCCACTGCTGGATATGACTAAAAGGTCTGTTTTCTCTCTCCCTGATTATAATACATTCAAGATCTAACCTCATTTTTATTCTCTCTGATGAAAAGTTCACTCCCTCAAAAGGTGAAGATGCCTGTTAGTTTACATAATTTTAGAAGAAATTATGATCGGCAGAGTTCATGGCTTAAACTCTGCTAAATAAAAAAAAGAGAGAAACTAAATGTACACAGGTAGTCCTAGACATACAATCACAGTTGAGCTCAAAATTTCCTCTGCTAAGTGGGGTATTTGTGAAGGGAGTTTTGTCCCATTTTATAACCTTTCTTGCTACAGTTGTTAAATAGTAACACGGTTGTTAAGTGAATCTGTCTTCCCCATTGACTTTGCTCATCAGAAGGTCGCAAAAAGTGATCACATGACCCTGGGAGATTTCAAACGTCATAAATATGAGTCAATTGCCAAGCATCTGATTTTTGACCATGGGGATTGCTGCAATGGTCGTAAGTGTGAAAAATGGCCATATGTCCCTTTTTTCAGTGCTGTCATAACTTTGAGCAGTCACTAAATGAACTGTTATAAGTCAAGGACTACCTGTACAAAATATTTTGTAACTCTAGCTGTTTGCATTGATTATAAAATAGAGAGACAGAACTTGCTTGCAGTGAACCATCAGAGAAATTTTAGTATTAAACTGAACAGAAATACTACTCTGGATAATAATGCAGACAGGCATATCTATGAAGAGTCCCTTTCATACTAACAGATCTACACCTATGTCAAACATATGGCACACCTTTCTTGCCCTCTAACAGCTTTTGCTGAAAAAGCACTTCCTAGAATAGGTTAAATCAGAGCAACACACAATCAGTGTGAAATGCAACTTGGATGACCAAAAATTCCTATTGCTTCCTAAGGGCCTGGTAACTTTACCTGACTTCTTTTTCCACTCAAGGAAATTTCAGATAGCCAGTAATCACAATAAGGAAGATGACAAACAAATATGAGGCACTTACAACGAGATTCACTTTTTCGTCTTTCTAAACCAGGGGTGTCAAACTCGATTTCATTGAGGGCCACATCAGAGTTGTGTTTGACCTTGGGGAAGTAGGGTGGGTGTGTCCAGCTCAATGTCACTTGTGTCTGGGGCACCTGTGGTGGCCCAAGACCTCTGTTAGTGAAAATGGGCTTTTGAGCTCTGTTTTAGGCTGCAATGGCCTCCTGCAACCCTCTGCCAGTGAAAATGGAGCTTGCGAGGGCTGCACACAGCCCTCCCGAGCTCCATTTTCACTGACACATGCACTGCGGGCTGGTCCTTCACTTTTTCCAGGGCAGCCCACTGGGCCAGATCTAAACACCTCCCAGGCCAGATGTGGTCCATGGGCCTTGAGTTTGACACCCCTGTTCTAAATTATCATCAGAAAGATTGGTTCTTTCTGATAATATCAACTTCGAAATGAACCTGTCCGCAGCCATCTCTCTGTTCCTTAGTTGCCACAGAGGGGGGAAGGAGGTTGGAATGCATTACTAGACACAACAGGGAGCTTTCTCATGAGAACCAAGGTCATCTCCACTGGCAAAAGATAAGGTTGGAAAGGAATGCCTGAAGAGCTCTCCAATTAATCAATTGGCCAACGTGACCTGTGACACTGGGGATGAGGTTATTTCCTAGTTTAATTATACTGAAACCGCGGGAAAGATTTAAATTTGGTTTTCCATTGAAGCTGTGCTAATATGACATACTAATTAAATAAGACCTTTGAGAAGAAGCAAAGTCTCATGCTTCTGATTTGCTTGAGTTCATTAGTTGGAGCCTTGACAGGTAATCTAAGATCCTAGACCAGAAAGCACCAAATTGGATTTGGTTAGGAGAAACAGGTGGCAGAACTGGAGCTGTGAATCCCCAGAAACATCCTGGAGGTGGCAAAGGGCCAGATATGTCAGAAGGCCCCCACTGTTAATGATGTCAGATGGAGCATTTGGACTTCTCTATTAGTCTGATTTATGGCACAATTGTCCTTCTGTTCCATTGCCTCTCAAAGCCATGGTTGATAGCATTAAGGTGTTTCCTAATTTTGCCACAGAAGGCTTCTCAAGATAAAGTACAACATTTGAAACCATTGGTGAGGTCTTTAGTAAAGATATATGAAAATCATTATTTTACAACTCCAGTGTTTCCAGGGCAGACTTGTTTTGTGAGAAAGATATTAGGAAGGAATTTATGTGGCTATTTACCTAAAGTAACTGTGCTTCCCATAGCAACTCCCAAGTCATCCATTATGTACGCTGCTTTGCAAGTTTCACCCAATACTAGTTGAGTGAATAAAAGTTAAAGCCTGTGGGAAACGGATCAGAAGAACAAATTTGTTGTAGCCTTCTACAATTTGTTACCAACTGTTCAGAGATTATTCTTTTTCTTCTTTTTTCCCCCTCAGTAAAATTAAAAATCTAGAATCTTTACAATATATATAGGTAGGGAAAGACTGTTTCATAAGAAATCAAAAATAAGAAAGCTTTATTTTTACATGATGTAATTTTGCTTTTCATACAAAAAAACAGTAATGACTCATCACCTACGATCAATAGGCATTTCCTTTTCCACAAAGGAACATTTACATTTGAACCCTAACATCCCAAAAGACAATGAGCGATATTCTGCAGAATACTGTTTAAATTGCAGAAGCAAATCTGTGAAACCTGCATTTAATCATTTGAAAACATTTGAAAAGTGAATGCTACATACGAGATGAGAGCTCTGAAATCTGGGTGTTTTGTGTGGCAAAGCCTGAACAAAAGAACTATTTGATACTGGATTTTGTGAACTGAAGTGCAATTTTTATTTCAATTTTCTTCCATATTCATCCATATATTAGCTTTGTAAAAATTGTCTTCAGTGTGCTATCATCCAGGAGAGAATGCATCACTTATTTTTGCATAGATGATGCCTTCCTAAACGCCATTTTTCAACCTTAAATAACTTCTCCAGGTACCTTCCCTTTCATCCCAGTGTAGAGTCTCAGATACTGGTAGGTAGAATGTTGGACAAGACATCTGTAGCTTAATGGGTTCTGTGCATAGAAACCCTCTGGTTTAACTGGCTTATAGTTTGAATTGATATGTTACTTCTATGATAGAATTACATTTTATAACCCCCTACATCACTTATATCATCTTCTTTTAATGACCTTGTGATTCCTTGTGGGGTAGAGTCTGGGCAACTAAATGGAGCTGAGTGTTTACTGGCTGAATGCCCTTCTTGTTGCCAGTGTGGAGTTTTGTTCAGCAGATACATTCTCAATGTGCCCAGAGAGAAAAAATATCTGCCTCTACCTAGGAACTGAACTCATAGCTTCCTGATTGTGGAAGAGCTCCACCTCTAGGCCACTCACCATAAATCACTTATATACATCAAGAAAGAGATAAGGATCACCTTGCATTCAAATAGATGCCTATTTGTTCTCCTCTACTACTGCAGGGTTAGTTAGAAGAAAATTTTCCGGAAGAGAAGCAATCAATAGCTTTCCCCATCAATACATCATTAATTCAGACAGGCTTTATATTTTTCTAAGACTGACTGTGTTATGTCCCCGGGACTAACACAAGTTCTCCATCAGGTCCGTCCATCCGGTGGGGGCGTTTGCAACCCCCATTGGCTGGCTCCCTTCGACAGCCGGCTATAAAAGCCGGCTGCTAGGTCGAGCCAGCCGCTGTTCGCTAGCTAGTCTGCTGTTAGCTGCAGACGCGACAGCCCCCTTTATTCCCCTTGAATAAAGCGTGTTACAGAATGCTCTGGTGTGGCCTCCCCTTTCTTCGGAACTTAACATTGGCGACGAGGATGGGATCTGGCTAACCAGCAGCAACTAACAAGAGCTGAATTCACACACCAAACGCTGAACCGTAGCCGCGTCGCTGAGAGCTCGGTCAGTTGTGAATGCGGAAGTGAAAGCAGAGCGTGTAGCCGCTCGTTAAAATAAGCTACGTGAAAGTAGGGCACTGACAACCTCAGCCGCCCAGCATTGAGCACAGAATCCAACCGTCACAGTTCGGATTCTGCTGTTAGCGAAGTTCCGGCGCTGCACTCGCAGCCGCCAAGATACAATTAGGCGCGCATTTTGAATAGCTGTCAGCACGGGGCTACAGCCATAGCCGCCTACACCCTTGTAAGGGCGCGATTTTCAAACTGAAGCCAGTTATGGCTATACAGCCATAGCCACATAGAGCGTGTAACCCAGAGAGATTCTATAGAGCTGAAGCAGCACTGCGTACTGCAGCTGCCACATTTATCAGGGCCATTGCATTCCCAGTGAGAGTGGTCAGTCTACAACAGACTGAACTGCAACATGAATTCAAATCCAGCATTTCCAGCATTCAAGCCAGATGAAGACAAGTGGGACTCGTACAGGAACCGCTTCAATCACTACATTGATGCCATCGGTCTGGCCGATGCTACAGAGAACAGAAAAAAGTCGTACTTCCTGAGTTACTGCAGGGCCGCAGTATTCGATACCGCCACAGCGCTATTCACCCCCAGAGAGTTGAAGAACGTTCCTTGGTCCGAGCTGTTGGAGACACTCTCCAATCATTACTCCCCAAAACCATCACAGATAGCGAGACGCTTCGCCTTTCGTATGAGGAAGCAAGCAGATGGGGAATCTGTCAATCAATATATGGCCGCTTTGAGAACCGCAGCACTCCACTGCGAATTCAGAAATTACCTAGACGATATGCTCCTGGATCAACTCGTCTGTGGAGTCAGAGATATAAAATTACAGAGGAGTTTGCTGGCCAGGAAAGACCTCAACCTCACTCAAGCAATCGAAGAAGCTTTGGCAGCAAAACTTGCAACTCAATCGGCCGCTGAAATTCAAGATAGCGCAACCAAAGCCAACCCGGTCACTGTCCACTCCGAGGAAGTGGTAAGCGAAGAAGACTCCATCGAGCACTCAGAGATCCATCGCCTCAAACCTTTCAAACAACCTCAGGTAGGAGCTAGACAAAAAAGCAGCAGCACACCTAAACACAACCTGTTATGCCTCTCCTGCGGGGGGTCCCATGCAAGAACAACTTGCAGGTTTAGGAACGCCACCTGCAACAATTGCAACAAGAAGGGCCACATCACCAGGGCCTGCCAGGCAACGCACACAGTGCCACAAAGGTCATCATCCTTTTACTCTCCTTCAGAGCCACCCAGGCAAGTAGAAAATTGTTATACGTGTTACCAGGCTAACCATACCTTTTTGACCCCTAATAAAATCACACTTTCTATCCATCTAGAAGGTAAACCCTGCCTTATGGAAGTCGACACCGGGTCAGCACTCTCAATCATCTCATGGAGCACGCTCAAGAAAATACGACCTACCCTGTCCAGGAAGCAGCTCCAGAGAAGTCGCCTCACCTTGAGGGATTATCAAGGGAAGAATATTCCAGTACTCGGAACAGGCAAGTTCCTTGTTAGATTCAAATCCTTTAAAGGCCATCTGCCTTTAGTGGTGGTGGATGGTGCCCTCCCTAGCCTTTTGGGGTTGGATTGGTTCCCCTATCTCGGCCTTAGCTTAACGGGAGTACATGCTGTCTCACCTTCCGATATCGACACCCTATTTTCAGATTATGCTGATGTATTCAGCAATGAATTGGGCTGCTATACCGGTACGCCCATCTCTTTTTCAGTGGACCCGCAAGCTGTCCCCATCCGCTTGAAACCACGGAGAGTACCATTTGCTCTGCGTTCTAAGCTGGATGCTGAACTAGATAAATTGCTTAAGCAAGGGGTGATCGAGCCCACAGATTTTGCTAAATGGGAGACTCCAATTGTCACACCCCTAAAAAAAGATGGCAGTATAAGAATGTGTTCTGACTACAAGACCACAATCAACCGCTATCTACAGACTAGCGCATATCCAGTCCCAGTAATCCAACACTTACTACACACATTTGAACCGGGAACCATATTCGCCAAATTGGATATGTCACAGGCGTACCAGCAATTTCCTGTGGATAACCAAATGGCCGAATTGCAAACAATTGTCACCCACAGAGGGGCATTTCGATGCAAGCGCCTCCAATTTGGCGTTAGCGTCGCCCCAGGTATTTTCCAGTCATTAATGGAACGGATACTGCAAGGCCTCCCTGGCGTAGTTCCGTACTTTGATGACATCTTGGTTTCAGCCAGGGACAGACCCCAACTTTTCCTCAGAGTCAGAGCGATATTGGATAGGTTTAGGCAGCATGGCCTCAAACTAAAAAGGGAAAAATGTGCCATCGCCACTAAGCAGGTGGACTTTCTTGGGTATAAAATAGACGCCTCAGGCATCCATCCGGTGGAGTCCAAGGTCAAAGCCATTCATGAGGCACCCACTCCTTCTTCCAAATCAGAATTACAAGCCTTCCTGGGTCTGCTAAATTTCTATGCGTCGTTCCTACCCCACAAGGCGTCAGTAGCCGAACCGTTGCATAGACTTCTAGACAAAAACACTCCATGGCATTGGGGACCCATGGAGGAACACGCCTTTAAGGCAGTCAAAACGCTAATCACTTCAGACGCTATCCTAATTCAATTCGACCAGCGCCTTCCACTAGTCTTAGCTGCAGATGCCTCACCTTTTGGAATTGGGGCTGTTTTAAGCCACAGACTCCCCAACGGCACCGAAGCTCCAATCGCATTCTTTTCTCGAACCCTGTCAACAACCGAGCGTAACTATAGTCAAATCGACAAAGAGGCCCTAGCCGCCGTTGCCGCGGTCAAAAAATTCCATGAATTTCTTTTTGGACACAATTTTGAACTGGTCACAGATCACAAACCTCTGTTGGGACTCCTCTCTGGAGAAAAACAAACACCGCAAGTCTTATCTCCCAGGATGACTAGGTGGACCTTATTCCTGGCGGCTTACTCGTACAAACTGGTTCACCGCCCAGGAAAAAACCTTAGCCACGCCGATGCTCTCAGCCGCTGCCCGTTGCCAGCACCCGTGGAGGACCCGGCCCCGGTCCATGCAATTTTCGATGCCAGTGAGTTTAACATCCCAGTCACCGCCGGTGACATAGCTCTCCACTCCAAGAAAGACAAACTTATCGCCCAGGTCCTGGACTGGGTACGGAGGGGGTGGCCGGGCAGTAATCTGTCAACTGATTTCTCACCGTTTAAAACCCGCCAGCAGGAACTTTCCAGTTTACAGGGCTGCCTACTTTGGGGGACCAGAGTGGTCATTCCAAAACCACTGCGTACGCCTGTCCTGAAAGCGTTACACGAGGGGCATCCCGGCATCGTCCGGATGAAAGCATTGGCTCGGAGTTATGTATGGTGGCCCGGCATGGACGACGAAATCGCGAAATGGGTAAGCTCATGCCGCCCCTGCCAAGAATCCAGGCCAGCACCACCGATTGCTACCCCAACCAAATGGGAGAGTGCCAACGCACCGTGGTCACGATTGCACGTTGACCTGGCAGGTCCCTTCCACGGCAAGACTTTCTTAGTGGTCGTGGATTCATTCTCCAAATGGATAGATGTGGCCCTCCTACTCACTACTACCACCCGAGCAGTTGCCCAGGCTCTGACCCGCTTATTTGTTACACATGGTCTACCTGACACCATAGTCTCAGATAATGGCCCCCAATTTGCCTCAACAGAATTCAGCCGGTATGTCACCAACCTGGGCATCCGGCATATCCTAACGGCTCCCTTTCACCCTGCCAGCAATGGGTTGGCAGAGAGAGCCGTTAGGACAACGAAAGAAGCATTGGCAAGGTTCACTCAAGATGATTGGCACTCTAGGCTCTCTCGTTTTCTTTTAAGCCAACACTCGACCCCTTGTACTGTCACAAACAAATCCCCCGCCGAGTTACTGATGGGCAGACGCTTAAGAACAGTATTAGATAGACTGCACCCCCACTACTGCCCTGACACACCGATTGGTTCTAACAGTAGAGTCAGGAGTTTTATGTTACAGGACCAAGTGTTCGCCAGAAACTACGCCGGCGAGCCACTGTGGGTGCCCGGAAAGATTGTGGCCATCACTGGCCCAAGATCATACCGCGTCCAGCTAGAGGATGGTCGTATATGGCGGAGGCATCTGGACCAGATAAGAAGTCATCAGAGCGAACATGCCAACGCCGATCCAGGGACTCCGGTGACTATCCAATCACCGCACCCGAATTCCAGCTGCGACCTCCAGAGTGACCAGTCATCACCAGCCGAGCCAAGAGAACGGACGGTAGACCGGGACCGTCCTACAGAGGCGTCAGTTGTTCCCACCAGCGACACCCCCGGGTTGCGGGACAATGACAATTTAACAATCCAACCCGGGGGCGGTGACTTTTCCCATACGTCAGACCGGACCCCAGTTCGATCCGAGGGTCCCGCAGAGCCAGTTCCGGACTCCCAGAACTCCATGCCACCTTGCGTCTCGCCAGTACTGCGCCGGTCTGGACGCTCGCACAAACCACCCGATTATTTAAAGGACTACTCGTGTTCGTATCTGGGGGGAAGGAGTGTTATGTCCCCGGGACTAACACAAGTTCTCTATCAGGTCCGTCCATCCGGTGGGGGCGTTTGCAACCCCCATTGGCTGGCTCCCTTCGACAGCCGGCTATAAAAGCCGGCTGCTAGGTCGAGCCAGTCGCTGTTCGCTAGCTAGTCTGCTGTTAGCTGCAGACGCGACAGCCCCCTTTATTCCCTTGAATAAAGTGTGTTACAGAATGCTCTGGTGTGGCCTCCCCTTTCTTCGGAACTTAACAGACTGGATGAGAGTTTAGCTTTCAGAATAGCATGTGACTTCTTGTTTTGTTTTTGCCTATACATTTATCAATATGGTATCCAGCATCCTTAATCCTTTGGCAGGTGGGTGTAAGATTTTTTTTCTTGAAATATGCTATAACTTTCAATAACTCTGTTTAGAAGGTTTGGGGAGCCATCAAAGATTGATGGCTGTGGGAATTGTTTAAATTTGGCAACCTTGCTTTGCTCTACGTTGGCACAGTTGTCTGTTTAAGTGCTTACTTTCAATCACTGCATCTTTATAAGACTAGAGTGCATGTAAGGTTTTTTTCTCCTTACTGAAAAAGGAGTAATGGAGTTGCTGATGAAAGGCAAAGGCAGAAAGATGTCCAATGTCCATTCTCTTCATGGAATGTTGAATTTCATCAAAAATGCTCGGCTAGATTTTGCCTCCTTCAAAATCATCATGGGATAATGCATCCTTTGATATCATTATATCCATGATTTTCCTAAAATAAAGAATAATGTTTTGATAACAATTTGCCTTTGCTGTGCAAATTTTCCAAAAGTGGATCCTCAGAATGATGGATTTGGATATACAGCATCTCTTGGCACACGATGGAACTAGCTACATCTGCAAGGTCCCTTCCAACTCCTCCAAGAACTCCTCCAGTTCTATTTGATTGATTTTCTCAAATTCATGGCTCCTTCTAGCTCTTCTCTGCATGCCCAACCACTTCACTCTAATCTAGGATCCACTTGCTAACTGAGCCACGTTGTCTCAGTGATTAGAGTGCAGTACTACAGGCTACTTCTGCTGCCTGCCAGCTGCCTGCAGGCATTTCAAATCTCACCATACCCATCCTTCCATCCTTCCGAGGTGGGTAAAATGAGGACCCAGATTGTTGGGGGCAATATGCTGACTCTGTAAACTTCTTAGAGAGGTCTGTAAAGCACTGTGAAGTGGTATATAAGTCCAAGTGCATTGCTAATTGCATATAGTCATATCCCAGTTGGAATAAGCAGAATGTCAAAATATATAAAAGAAGCACCTATCGTATATGGAAACTGATTTTAGAAAAAGCAGCTTTTGTATTGACAACATTGAGTGACAGTGATACTCTAGGTCAGTGATGGTGAACCTTTTTGTTGTGGTGTGCCAAAAGTGCGCGTGCGTGCAATAGCATGTGCACGGGTGCTGGCATCCGCAATGCAATGCATCCCACCCCCCTGCGCATCCACATGCAACATCTCTGCCCCACCCCCTTACCTGCACTGCACATTCATGCACCTTCCAGCTGATTTTCAGCCTGTTTGAGGCCGTTTTCGCTCTCCCAGAGGCTTGAGGGAAGCCTCTGCAGCCTCGGGAGGCCAAAAAATGGGCCTTTTGGAAATACCGGAAGTGCCTGTTTTCAGCCTCCAGAGAGCTCTGGACCCAGGGCAAGCTGTTTTTGCCCTCCTGGAGGCTCGAGGGAACCCTCTAGAGTCTCAGGAGATGGAAAACGGGCCTGTTTCAGACTTCTGGTATTTCCAGAAGGCCTGTTTTTCAGCCTCCCGAGGCTGCAGAAGCTTCCCTCAAGCCTCCAGGAGGGTGAAAACTGCTTCAAATGGGTCGAAAATCAGCTGGGAGGCGCATGAATGCGAAGTGCAGGTAAGTTTGGCTGGTCTTGCATGTGTGTGAGGGGGGGGGTGGAAGAGGGAGGGAGGGAGAGGGAGAGGGAGAGAGGGAGTGTTTTTGAATGGGATGGGAATTGCAGGTAAGAATATGGAGGATCAAAGTTTACCACAGTTTCCTCAAGGAATGTGAAAACATCTTGGGAAATGGATTTAACGTATCTGAGGAGGCTAAAATAAATTGCAGTGAAGTGCTTTATGGTTCTAATTTAAACCCTCCATATAAAATAAACATAGGAATTGAGCAATATGTCAGATCACTATGACTTAAAGATAGTGTTCTATTGCCAGAACAAGATAGACCCGAGACCGGAGTTGAGTTCAGCTCTTTATTTAACTGTCAGTAACTTCAACTAAACTCAAGTCGCGGCAGCTTCTTTTATAGCGGCTGCTCGCGGCTCGCAACCAATGGCATCATTTTAAACCTCCTGCTGTTTAGGTGGCCAATCATCATCTGTTGTTAACCACCAATTGCTAGGCGGTAGTGATTGTCCAATCAGAACGTGGTATTACGAGTATGCAAATGTCTATATACAACACCCCTCCCCTCTTGGTATGGTCCAACTTTACGTCACGTAGTCATGCAAATAGGTGGGGCTTTTGTGGGTCCTACTTGACCTGTGCAGCTCAGTCTTTGTGTTGTCTTCAATCGGTTCAGACGGGATCAATGTTTCTCCTGTCCTTCTCTCAGGAACCTCCTGGAAGGGTGAGTCAGCCATGCTGCTCCCGCTGGGCTTTGTTAGGTTCGTTGAGCGGGCTTTGGCGCTCCCCTCTGGCTTACTCGGGCAGGTAGA
This sequence comes from Pseudonaja textilis, assembly GCF_900518735.1. Next base: position 13,145,550 of record NW_020769316.1, on the reverse strand, counting down.
GTCAGCTTGGCTGCTTCTTCCCTGGTTCTCCTTCAGCTCCCTTCTTTCGAACTCGCCTATTGGTAATTAGTTTTTATTTGTTCTTGGGCTTTCTGTTGCTGGTTGGTGGCCTGTTTTTAATTGTGTTAAAGGAGGGTCTGTGTGCCACCTGTGGCACACATGCCATAGGTTCACCATCATGGTTCTAGGTTTAGAGAAGAGATGGCAGGGATTTGAACCAGAGGAGATTAAAAAAATGAACCATTTTTCCACAACAGAGCTCTGATTTCTCATCATTGAAAGAAAACCAAGCAACCAAAAATCAAAAGAGCTCTGCTATGCTGCCATTAATTCTACTCTCCAACCCTTCAAAAGCAGGTGGAATACAATCTGCAGTCAACTTGTCTTTTTCTAACCTTGTCACACTGAGAGCAAGGAGCAAAAAGTCACTGCCCACCTGAACTGCTTGAGAAGCTACACTCCCTTCATCCACATTTCAGCCAAATGGGAGTAGAATAGCAGGTATACAGATACATGACCTCCTGTGCATGCACAATTTGCTCATGTCCTGAGGTATGTTTGTGTGCATTTGCCTACTGTATGCAAAAATGAATGAATGGACAACGAAATGATTTCTCTCTGGGAGAGGAGCTGCAAAACCATTAAACCATTTTTCCTTTTGGCTGACCTGCCAGGGAGGCTGAAATTGAAAAGCCAGGAAGCAAGGGAGAAGGAAGAGTTTTTGCAAATACAAAAAATGGATTGCCCTCAAATTCCACAGTCAGAACATTTCAGAGACAAAGTTGTACTTGCTGTGATTTCAAATATGCAGCTCATCTTTGAAATGCTACACAGAAATAGTTTTAAGCTGGGCAAAGGCCTCAACATAAATGCTGAAATATAACTGGAGTGGATAGGAAACAATTCTAATATTTTGTTAACTCCTAAACTGTATTGTCAATGTAGCAATAAGAACAGCACTTAGATTTATACACTGTTTCACAGTGCTTTACAACCCTTCCTAAGTGGTTTACAGAGTCAGCACATTGCTCCCAACATCTGGGTCCTCATTTTACTGACCTTGGAAGGATGAAAGTCTGAGTCCACCTTGAATCGAACTGTTGACAATCGGCAGAATTAGCCTGCAATACTGCATTCTAACCAGTGCACCTTCACAGCTCTATACAATCCCATTTTCCTGACCTGTTCCTGTTTTCCAGATAAATTAATACCTAAGTAGTACAAAAAAAACCCCTCCAACAACTCCAAAACAAAAAAGCAGATTCTACAATCCTACAACTAATGCTTAACAAATGCTAAAAATAGCAAGAACAATAGCATTCAGTTATGTTTATGCCATAATTCTAGTTGTTCCCTAACCACCATTAATTATCATTATCACCTAACATTCATATCAGCCTCATTCCTATCAAAAAAAAAAAATCCTTCTCCAAAGTTGTGTTAGTCTACTGCAGCAAAACCAACAAAGATTCCTTAATGAATGAGTCAATGGTAACTTCTAGCAAGCCAACCTGTTTTATCCCAATTTCTGAGGCATAATTATCTATTATTTTTGTGAAGGTTTTCACTTACTTGTGGAAGTGGGTGGAACTACAAGTAATCTCCTTTAGTCCTTTTTAATCTAATTGAAAAGCAATTTTAATTGTAAAACATGCTGATATTTTGTTTAATTGAAACTGATCTAGAAATGTTTTAAGCAAAGCAGTAAAAGGAGATATCCTTTAATCTGGCCATCTGGGAATTGTTTATGAACAATTAATGCCAAATTGATGTTTGCCAGTCTAGAAAGGAAAAGAGAAGGCTGTGTTTTAGCTGAGATTCAAAGTCATTATTGTACAACACATGTCTTGGAGGATCAAAAATTATGCAGCTCTGCTCCAAGTGAAAATCCCATAGTATTCCAGAGAAGAAAAACAACTTTACACTCACCCATGCATAATTTCTATTTTATGGTCTTATGCCCTCTTCTCAGGTGACAGCTTTAGAGAAAGCTACAGGATGAGTTGTTTTATCAATTTATCAATTCACTTTTGTGACTGTCATAACTTCACTTCCCTTTGATTCCAGCTGACCTATAGTTTATGTATTGAAGGTAACACTGAATGCCAGCTCTAGTGTTCACAATAATTTTCTGGCATGGGGATGCTTGAAACCGTCTATTTATTTCTATACCTTACACATGTCCTAAAATGATCTATAATTACAAAGTAGTTAAAGAGTTCTAATTTTCCATAAGAATTTAAGAGCTGGACTGGATGAGATTGTTTAGCAAGCTGTTGGTTATATGGATGGAAAGCCACAAGATCGATACAGCGAACAGATGTAGTCAGCACTCTCTTGCATGATTCCCTCAAAAATTGCCCTTAATAAACTCCAAGTTGCCTTACTCTTTGGTCGGGAGCTAGATTTAAAATGGTCTTTCAAAATTCACTCTCCAATCAATTTTCTTTTCTCCTAGGATTGAAATGAAGTGAGAGTAGCCAAAGGAGACAGAAATCACTCAGAGGTTGACTAAGAAAGGACTTCCACATTGAGCGTGGGAGACAGAGACAGACAGACAAGCAGGCAGACACAGACACACAGACACAGACACACAGACACACAGAGAGAGAAAGAGATAGCCAGGCAGGCAGGCAGGCAGGCAGGCAGGCAGAGAACTTTGTTGTATCATAACTAAAGACTATTTCATTTTATCCATGAAAATATTATTGATCTATTTTCCTCTGAAATAAACTTCTAAAGCAAATTCTTACACAGTAAATTAAACAAGGACTGGTGCAAATAAATACAGAGGATTTTTCTGTGTAGTACTAATACAAACACAGAAACTGACTAGCAAGTTCTGCTTGAGCAAGAAAGATATTTCATTATAACTTTAGTTATGATTTTGCAAAGGCTTCTAGATCAAACCTCCTTTTTTTCCAAAAAGGAGAAGTAATTTAATCGAAAGTATCCTATTTGAAATGAATATTTTTTTTTTCAATTTCTTTAGAAGATAGTCTGGTTTCTTGTTCCAAAACAGTTTTAGGAACTGTGATGGAGAGAAAAAATAATAATTTACTTTTCATTATGATAAGGGCCAAGGCTGCCTGTTTCTATGGAGACCAAAGATTTTACCATGTTCATTTAAAACACTTGAACAGAACTGCTAAATGTGTTTACATAATATGTAATACTGTATTTAATAATATTAACCTTTGTATGCATTCATTCTAAATCTGAATTTAGGAACATATAAACCTGTGAATATCACAATGAGTTTGACTTCTGAGCTGGCATGCATAACTTTATATGGTTTCAAACAATATGTCAGCTTCATTGTATTGTTTCGCTCTTCTCTTTCATCAATGCATAGCATTGAAACCTGGCTTGTCTGAAGCAGCACTCTTATTTAGTGGGTTTTATATTAGTGTGCATGCAAAATCAAGGGAAAAAAAAGGAAAAAAAGAGGGGTAGAAAAAAAAAGAATCAAAAGAATCAGAAAGAACTTTCTGATTTTTCTTTGCAGCAAATGCCACTATGATTAACTATGATTATGGTTATAAGAAATGCTCACTTTTTTCTATTATCTAATTTATTTCTAATCACCAAAGCCACAGATTGTAAGTGCATTTTTTTTCTGTTTCAAATCAATAAGGGTCTTACAGTCAGCCATAAATGTAGGTATTGTCTATTCTCTAATCAAGAAAGTCAGTTTAGCCATGTTTGCTAGTTCCATCATCTTCACCAACCATTCTTCCATTGTGGGTCATGAAAAACCTTTCCATTTTAGAACACTATAGCTCTCCAGCTGCTGGTATCTTCTGAAGGACTACAGCAGGGGTGTCAAACTCATGTCGTCATCACATGACATGTTGGGACTTTTCCCCCTTCGCTAAAACAAGTGTGGGCATGACCAGCATGTGACGCATCTGATCCATGGGTTCGGAGTTTGACAGCTCTGGACTGGAGGATTTGGTCAGCTATAAAACTGATCTCTCTCTCCCTCCCTCCCTCCCTCCCTCTGCTCCCCTCTCTCACACCACACATCTGTCTGTCTGTCTGTCTGTCTGTCTATCTATCTATCTATCTATCTATCTATCTATCTATCTATCTATCTATCCATCCATCCATCCATCCATCCATCCATCCATCTATTATCACCTATCATCTATCACTTCTTAATGGCCCATCTTCCTCATTGGGAGTGGGGGCTCTCTAGATTCTAGACATTCTAGAATCCAATTAGGAATGTGCACTGGTGATGTTACTTAGTTTGGTAATGAAATGTCTGTAAGAAAACAATCAAGCTCAGAAAGCATCAAGGACCCTGCATTTCAACCCTGAGCTACAAATATTCTCCTGTATTGGTATTAGTCATAAAAATCATAATCTAAAGATTCACTTATACCTGGTCCACATGAATATTATCACTGCCATGCTAGGATTTTTGAGGAATTTTGCCCTCAAAAGGTGGCATGTTAAAATAGCCTTGGCAAAGGCTCATCTATTATGAAGTAAGATAATGCAGATATTTTATTTGTGTAAGCCTCTATATTTCTTTCAGTAACCATGATTTTTTTGTCTGTGACATGTATTAGCTCACATTGTAGCTCTGTCTCCCCAGTGCATTGTCTAATTAATTTCTTGGCCTTATCCAAACCCAAATTTAAGAGACAAACTTGTTAAAAGTATTTTACTTATCACATGTCTCCATTATCTAGATTTCAATGTATTCCTTATAATAAAACAAATCAACCCAGTTAGGCCCAGATTAATCTTTAGACATATAAATAAAATTAATCAAGAAATCCTGGCCTCCCTCCTGGACAGTTCTATCTGCACTGAGCACATATCTGGGTCTCACAAGCAGAGAGGCAAGAAATCCAGGTTGCCCATGTACAGCATACACAATTGGCATCAAGATCTATGCCACTTAATACTTGGGTAGCAGATTGCAGTTGAGATCAAAGTCTCTACCTCAGCTTTCTGCTAGACTGTTATTGCTTATTAATGAGTAGTTTTTTTCTGCTCAGTGGTTGGGGTATGGGGAGATTTCCTCTATGCTTTGCTGGCTCCAAACGCTATTCCTTTTCTTCTACCTTAGCTTGCTATACCCAACCCTGGGTTGTTATATCTTTATGGCTGTTCTCTCCTGCTTCCTGGAAACCAGCTCCATCCCACCTCCTTTCTTTTTATCCTCCATCTGACCCCAGTCCATCCCATCCCATCCCACCCCATTCCACCCTAACCCATTCTGTCCCATCCCAACCCACCCCATTCCACTCCATCTCATCCCATCCCATCCTGTTCCATCCCATCCCATCCCATCCCATCCCACCTCATTCCACTCCATCCCATCCCATCCCACCCCATTCTGTCCCATTCTGTCCCATCTCATCTCATCCCACCCCATGCCATACCATCACATCGCATCCCATCCCACTCCACCATCTCATCCCACCCCATCCTGTTCCACCCCATCCCATCCCACCCCATTCCACCCTGTTCCATCCCATTCCACCTCATTCCACTCCATCCCACCCCGTCCCACCCCATCCCATTCTGTCCCATCTCATCCCACCCCATGCCATCACATCGCATCCCACCCCACTCCACCATCTCATCCCATTCCACCCTGTTCCATCCCATTCCACCTCATTCCAGTCCATTCCATCCTGTTCCATCCCATCCCATTCCACCCCATTCCACTCCATCCCATCCCATTCCACCTCATTCCACTCCATCCCAGCCTGTTCCATCCCATCGTGTCCCATCCCACCCTTCATAGTCCATTTCTGCTCTCTCTGACTTTTAGTGGGTTATTGAAACTTTAACTCTGGACAATGCTATGAAGGTTAGCAGAAAGGGCAATCAATCTCCGCTTCTAACTTACTTCTGATATTCTGCAATTCAGCTTAACAACTTTTCTTGGCTAGCTTTTGCTGACCTCCATCAGCTCCCTGAACTTTTTTAAGAGTGGGGGTTCCTCTTTGTGTCTAATTATTTTTCTTCTTCTTTTATTATTGTTTCTGTTAACTTGCCTGCGATAGACATTAAGCTGATTGGCCTGTAATTTCCCAGATCTTCCTTGTGTCCTTTTTTAAAAATTGGGGTCACACTGGCCACTTTCCAATCCTCTGGCACAAGCCTGGTTGGAGTGACAAGTTCTATGTTTTAGTAGGAGATCAGCAATTTAAAAAGAAGAAGAATTGGTGAGATGCCAATAGAACCTGGTAGTTTGTTATAATATAATCTTTCAAAATGTCCCAGCATATCTTTTCTTGTTACTTCAATTTGCTCTATATTTTGATTCCCTTCTTGAAAAAATCAATATAGACTCAAGTGCCTGTCCTATATTCTCAGTGGTAAGGATACATGTAAAAATGCATTCAGCTCGTTTGTGGGCTTCATATCTACCCCAAGGAATCTTTTCACTCCATTCTCATTTTGCAAGCTATCTCCTTGCTTGACTGCTTTTCTACTAGGGATATATTTAAGGAAATTTGGATTATTCCCTTTTATGATTTTTTTTTTTGGCTTTGTTCTTTTATGAAATGCTCTTCAAATCATCTTTATGACCTCCTTACTTTTTCTGTCGACACTGGCAGGTAAAAACAACTGGAGACAGGTAGTCCTGCAAATAGGTTTATGCAGTGTCCTCTAATACACCATATCAATATGGAGTCAAAGGAGAAATGAAAAAAGCTATTTTTATTCATGTTTCCAGTACCTTCCTAAAGGTTAGAAAGGGGTGTGAGAAAAGGTGTATATTATTTTCTTGACAATTAATCAGGGGAACAACTTGCCTCCAGAAGTTGTGAATGCTCCAATACTGGAAGTTTTTAAGAAGAGATTGGATAACCATTTGCCCAAAATGGTACAGGCCTGTGAAGGTGAACCTCTGGCACACGTGCTGGAAAGTGGCACGCAGAACCATCTCTCCAGACACATCAGCCATCGCCCATTGCCTTTCCAGGTTCCGGCATGCACATGAGCACTGGCGAGCTGGTCTTCATGCATGTGGGAGCACCAGAAACCAGAAGAGCAGCTCCCCAGGGCACATGTGTGGTCTTTGTGCATGCATGTCTACCAGAAACTGGAAGACCTTGTGTGCTGGAAACCAGAAGCTCAGCTTCCCAGCACATGCTGGGGAGCTGTCCTTCTCCTTTTCAGCACTCCCACGCATGCACATCGGGAAGCTGCTCTTCTAGTTTCCAGTGCTCCCACACACACGTGCATGCTCCCATTTTGTCACTTAGTGCTGAAAAGTTTTGCCATCACTGATATAGGGTTTCCTGCAGGGGTGGGATACAACAGGGTTAACTACCGGTTCGGGATTTACGAGCTTCCCTGCAGGCTGCGAGCCACATGCCTGTAAATCGTCAGCAGCAGCTGCCTGCAGAGAAGCAGCCTTTGAAACAGCCCCCTTTCCTTGCTTTTCTAACTGCAGCTGTTCCTCGTTCGGCAGCTGAAGTTGAAAAAACAAGAAATAAAGATCAGGTAAGAGCCCGCGTGGGTGGGTGGGTGGGCAAAAACATCAGCAGACATTCTACAGAGATGGACAGAACCGGTAGAAACCCACCCCTGGTTTCCTGCCTGAGCAGTGAGTTGGACTGGAAGACCTTCAAGCTCCCTTCCAACTCCTATTCTGTTCTGTTCTATTCTATTCTATTCTATTCTATTCTATTCTATTCTA
>NW_020769316.1:13050407-13133711 GCF_900518735.1 Pseudonaja textilis | reverse complement strand
TTTCCCCCCCCCCCCATATTTCTCTTCACTTATATTTTATAAATCATTAATAATAATTAAAATGTTCCCATCCTTTCCTAATTTAATTCTCTCATTCACTTTAATTCATTTATTTATTAACAAACATTCGACTAGATTACGATAAATATTTTATCCATCATTTTAATCATATTTTCTAAAATTATTTCTATTTGTAATATAACAATATTATCTTATGTACCTCTGCAGAATCCCTTTTACAATTAAGTTTTCACCCATTATCTCTAAACAGGCTTATACTTTCAATTCTTATACCTTTGCCCTATTTCTCTATATCTTGTTTCTGTCATTTATAACTTCTTTTCCTTTCCTTCTTCCCCCTCTTCTTCTCTCTCCCCCTTTTACCCCCTTGTCTCTCTCCTAATTCTCTCTTTTGTAATCCCCTCTTCTGTTGCTTTCTGATATTATACTTATTTTTCAAACTATTCTTTTTTTTTGTTGTTTTTTCAAATCATAAACTTTTCATTCTCTTTCTCCCCTTTCATTTCCCCCCCCCCCACATAAAATTACTTGATCATTAAAGATGGCTTCTTGTTTGTCCCAATCTTCTTATTCTGCAAGCATTTCTTATTGTTTCCCATAGTTCCAGTTCTCCATTTTTAAGAGTTGAAATATGAAGCCAAAAGAACCTCTCCCTTCTTGTGCATCTTCTTTGTACTTTTAAAGTTCCATTTTCAGTTCTTCTAAAAGTGGTGCCATTTTAAACACTTTAAAACAACCACCCGATTGATTTTAGTCATTTAAATTCAATAACCAAAAATCCAAAGATCACCTAGTAATCCAAATGATCCAAAGCTGTTTCTTCTTGCTTCTTTTTACCACTTTCTCTTCCTGGGGTTCTATTATTTTGTTGCCAAGTTTCAGTTAAAATGTACCTTTTAGGAATCTTGTTGAGGTTTCACCTCTTTCCACCCTAAATTCCTTTTAGTTCCAAGCAGTCTCCTCCATTTTTCCAGATCCTGCCCTTTTATTCTTTTTCTCTCCTTTCCTGCTTTTAAAAGCTTTTAAGTATCCAGAAATCTTTATTATCCCTTTGACATTTTATTTTCAGCTTAAATGCCTATTGATGTCAAAGTGGATTTTTTTTCAATTTCTTGCTTAAGTCTCTTAGCTGTCAGTATAGGGAAAGGAAGAAAAAAAACCCAAATCCTTTCCCTTCCCTCTCTCCTTCAAAATCTTCTTTGGGAACAATGTTATTTTTTTTTATAGTTTAAATTCCAGGGTACCTTACATTGTTGCTTTTGCAGTTTAACCCGGTCAACCAAAACTTGAGTTTTTCTTTGAGGTGGCCATTTCTGACCCACTGCTGCAACCATCTTCAGGAAAGGGAGTAATGGCCAGCTGAGGAGGAGAGATGTGGCTTTCCTCAACCCTGCTGGCAGTCTCCCCACTCTTCACCACCTCTACGGGGTCGTTTAGCCCCGAAACCAGCTGACTCGGGGTGCTCCGGAGGCAAGCACGGATCAAAACCACACAGGATCGTGGTTTCAGTCTGTCGGTGAAGGAACTCAAACCAGAAGTGCATCTATTGGTTTTATAGTTGAAAGGAATTTGGCGTTCTTCAGTCCATCCATGCTCTATGAAGCCTTGTTTAATTACAAGAAACATCTCCTTGACATCCTGAAGTTAAGAAAGAATCCAACCACTTCTTGGTTACCCAGCTAACTGTTGTCCTTGTTAAAAAAAACTTTATCCTGATGTTTAGTCAAGATGAGATTCTTTCTCTTACGGAAATCAGATCTGGGCTGGGAAAGAAATCTAGATAACCATAAAAGAGCAACAAAAAGAGAAAAGATACAGAGCACTTTTTGCTTGAATCTAGTAAGGGGCAAATAACAAAACTCATGGGATACAGTATGTAACAGGTTTGACTACTAATAACTATTTCTTATGCAATGGGGAGGTTATGTTTATTCTGTCGAATCAACTTTCGTCTTGCATTTTCTTTGTTGTGTGAACTATAAAAAGAAGGGGAACATGGGGATCAAGGTTCTCTTTCTTTTTTTTCATAGAGAGACCCACCTTATCAGGGGACCCTAACAACTAGTTTTAAATGATCTTCTGACTCAGTTGCTTACTGGAAAGGTAAACTGAGGCAGTACATAGAGCCAGATTTGGCTTTCGCTAGTGGTGATTTTTGGATGCAATATATGGTAGCGTTAGCTTCCTGCAACTCCCAGCCATTAGTTTTAGATCTAAACTCAGAGGAATGTAACACCTTGCTTGAGAGATATCAAATGCTCCATTTATTATGATTTCCTAATAAATGAGAGATTTTGCACAGCTTGATCTTTTCCATGAGCAAGTATCCATTTCTCAACCAGGAAGTGCTCTCCAGGAAGTGTGATGGGACTATTGTAATTGCTTCACATAGGCACATTGAAGATCATCCAGAAGCTACAGCTGGTATTTATAAATGCTACGTATAGAATAGCCCAAAGCACACATTCTGGTACAGAGAAGCTCTCTAAGAATGGGCTCCAGCACGATTCTGAAAGCTTGGAAGAATACACCGCTGATCCTGGTGACTGATCCAGATTGATTACCTTGAAACACGTATATTTTTCTTCATTCATAATCATAAAGTCAGTTAAAACCAAATATAATTTCAATATAAATCTCCCTCTCCCTCCCTCCCTCCCTCCCTCCCTCCCTCCCTCCCTCCCTCTCTCTTTCTCTCCCTCCCTCTTTCTCTCTCTCCTGAGAAAAATATATAATAAAAGCTATAAATATAACCATATTTTTGAATATTGCTTTGGTTTTGTTTGAGTAGTAATGTTTTTAACCGTGTTTTAATTGTGCTTTTGTTATTTCCTAACCCTCCCAGATTTTTTTAACAAATCAAATAACTAAATAATTTTACTTATGCTTTCATTATTGTGATATGTACGGGCAATTTTATATTCCATTTTCACTTTTTAATAACTGCCCTTATTATTCTTATATGTTTTAATTGGATTTTGCTTTTCTTACTCAAAGGTTGTCTTCTATCAGATCCCCAGAGGAAATCGGAATTAAGGGAGTGAAAGAAGCCAGCTTTCAAAGACTTTCAATAAAACATTTAAGGATTTGGTTTTTAGACTTTCACTCTCACTGTTTTCTGTTTGTTTTCATCCTTTTAATAATGATTCTTTATTTAAATAAAGATCAGGGAATTATCAAACACTTCTGAAACCATAATTATTAGGATTTAAAGTTCTGTAAATCTATTTTGAATTAGGTATGAATGCACTCAACTGAGTTGTTCCTGGCTAAAATCAACATATTCTCAATTAAGAACATTTAGGAAATTCAGCAGACACAAATAATAAATGATCAGTTATAATTAAATTAAATATTTTTTAAATATTGTGAATGTTGATAATTCACATGTTTAGAAAGGTGTTGTGTTTTTATGTATTTGATCAACTTGATAATTCTGAATTATTTTAATGTACTATAAATGCTGCATGTCTTTCTGTAAGCCACGTACAGTTACATTCCTGAAGAAGCAATGTGAAAAATGCACACCTGTGTACATATATACATACAGTACATACAGAACAGAGGTGGTATTCAGCAGGTTCTGACCAGTTCTGGAGAACCAGTAGCTAAAATTTTGAGTAGTTCGGAGAACCAGCAAATACCACCTCTGACTGGCCCGCCCCCATCTCAGAGTCCCAGCTGATTGGTTGGGTATTCTTTTGTTGCCCTGCATAGGAGAATCAAGTTGGAAAGCAGGTTAGTGGGGTGGCAGGGGAATGCAGTAACCTACCCCCAGTAGTGGGGAGGGAATGGAGATTTTGCAGTATCCTTCCCCTGCCTCATCCACCAAGCCACGTCATGCCTACCAAGCCACATCCACAAAACTGGTAGTAAAAAAAAATTCAACCCCACCGCTGATACAGAAATGGTATATGGGAAAGACCTCGGGAGACAGAGTGAAGTGATGCTACTTAGGGATTGGATGTATAAGAGAGAGCAAAGCCTGCATTTGCATAATGAGCAGGGAAAGAGGCTCAAAAGAGACCCTCCCTAGTATTTCAGGCTGTAAAGGAGATGGCAGGAGTATTTCCGATCTTGCAAGATTCTGTTAAGGTAGCTTAAAGTGAAATTAGCTTGCCATGGTGGTTAGAATGCAGCATTGCAGACTCATTCTTCTGACTGCCAGGCAATTCTACAGTTTGAGTCTCACAGGCTCAAGGTTGATTCAGCCTTCTATTCTTCTGAGGTCAGTAAAATGAGGAGCCAGATTGTTGGGGACTCTATAAACTGCTCAGAGAGGGCTGTAAAGCACTGTGAAGTGGTATATAAGTCTAAGTGCATTGCTATTGCTATCTGGTCATGTTTTCTCTCTAATCTACCTGTTAAGGCTGATATCTTGTTTAAGTCTGAAAGTACAATACTTTCACTGTCTCCTTTACAGATGAAGAAACTAGGGAGGGTCCCTTCTATTGCCCTGTCCATTATTCTGATGCAAGCTATGTAGAGGTGGGATTCTCCTGGTTCAGACCAGTTTGGGTGAACGCCTTGTTCTTATAATTACCTGCCTCTGAACTGCTTCGCTCCGCATGTGGGCCCGCCCACCCCTGCTCTTTCCTGTGCTTTATGTCTTTTTGTTAGAGCACAGCTGATTTGTGCAGCAGAGCGGTTTGCCATGCCTCAGCTGTTTTCTTCAGCTGCCGTTGAAGGTAAGTATTAGCTTTTTTAAATGTGGAGCACATGCGTGGAGCAAAGTGCGCAATAACCAAACTGGTGGTTGAATTGCACCCCTGAAGCTATGCTTTTTCCTATCTGACCATCCCCTAGGTGGCATCTCTTCACTCAGTCTCCAAGGTCTTTCCCAGATACCATAACACATGCATAGAGTTGACCAACTAAAACTGGGACATATCAAGAATTTTATTCTTGGATTCTACTTACAAGATATTTCCCTAAGACTCTGAACTAGGATCTAGCCTTTACCCTTTGCTGGCCACTTAAAGACATAGTAAGTCTACAGAACAGAGGCTTCTTTCTAAAGCAGGGATGACAAAATCAAGGCCCATGGGTTCAGCACACCGGGTACTTAAATCTGGCTTGCAGGTCCGCTCTGGAAACAGCAAAGGACTGGCCCTCTGCCAGCAAAAACTGAGGTCGGGAGGGCCGCATGCTCCATTTTTAGCTGCGATGGCCTCCTGCAATGCTCTGCCAACAAAAACAGAGCACGGGAGGGCCATGTATAGTCCTCTCAGACTCCATTTTTGCTGGCAGAGTGCTGCAGGAGGTCATCACAGCTAAAAACAGAGCCCCGGAGGTGGCTCTCACTAGCTCCATTTTTGCTGGCAGAGTGCTAGCAAAACAAATTACTAGCAAAAGTGGCATTTGATCACACAAGTGATCTGGAGTTGGCCACACACCCCCCCCCCCAGGTCAAATACAACCCTGATGCAGCCCTCAATTAAATCGAGTTTGAAACCCCTGTTCTAAGATGTGAGGACAAGTCCCAATTCAAACTGACCAATCTTTGCTTCAATGGTTGGATGTTGGATTCAGTTCTACTGCACAGACTCTATATGAGCAATCTCCAACCTTTCCACCTATGCAAAACAGCAGGGGTGAGCAGAGCAGAAATACCGATAAGCAAACAAACAAATTCCAAAATATCTCTTTAGCACAAAGCAAAAATCACAAGAAAAATCAACGTGGGTTGTGCATTCAAATAGATGTTGGTCTGCATATGTCCTTTGACCAGAGAAAGTGTCTAGCACAGGGATCCCCAACCTCCAGTCCATGCACTGGCACCAATCCATGGCATGCCACAAAGAAGTCAAGCCTCATCTGCAGCATGCACGCAGCATGTGAAACCATGCCCCCTCTGGTCCATGGAATAAACTCTCCCCACGGTCTTTGGTGCCCAAAAGGTTGGGGCCACCGGTCCAGCAAGTAAAGAGGAGAATTAAGATCTTTCATAGTCTTATTACTATTTGAGAGAAATAAGAATTATTCCTGTAAAGAACAGAGCAAATGTAATACCATATTTATCCCCTGTATAATCTAAAAATCCCTGATAGAAAATTGTGTAAGGAATTGCGTAAGAATGTTAGCTGAAAGGAAATAAACAAGGCTATAAAAATCTTAATATTTCCAGTAAGGACTTTTAGTTGGCAGGTCAAAAAACCAGTTGTCACGATAAGATTAATGGAAATAGGATGTAGCAACTATCAAGGGGATTGGGTGCAGTGTGGGATTCAATTTTTTTTACTACTAGCTCTGTGGGCATGGCTTGGTGGGTGTGGTGTGGCTTGGTGGGTGTGGCATGGCTTGGTGGGTGTGGCTTGGTGGGCATGGCAGGGGAAGGTTACTGCAAAATCCTATTCCCTCCCCACCCCACTAACCTGCTTTCCAGCTCCATTCTCCTGTGCAGGGCAACAAAAGAAGACTCAGCCAATCAGCTGGGACTTGGGAGGCAGAGAATAGATGGGGCAGGGCCAGTCAGAGGTGGTTTCTCTGAACTACTCAAAATTTCCGCTATCGGTTCTCCAGAACTGGTCAGAACCTGCTGAATACCACTTCAGATTGAGTTGCTGGAAAGATTGTGAACCCAGAAAGGGGCAGTGACTGTTTTCAAAATTATATATAAGCAACAAGTATTTCTATGTAAAATGTCTTCTCTAGCTCCACCTATATAAGCACAGAAGTCCAGCCTTTGCAAAAGCTTAATAAAGCTCCTTCCTATTGTTCAAGAGTCTCCTGTTGATTTCAAGATAAGAGGGTTAAATCTCACACTATTCTTAGGAAATGAAAGGGGAAGAAGGTTGTATTATTTAGAAAGGTGTACACCTGTTCAAGGAGACAAGTAAGCAAGCTGGGCTCCTTAACATCAACTTCAGGGAAGAGAACTGGACATGAAAGTGTAGAGGAATGTCACTAATATGCATTCAAATAAGGTAAAGAGACATGCCCGCTATGACAGCTATTTGGGGTACAAGCAGCCTCCTGTGTTAGCATGTTGTCCGATTACCTACAAGATGCTCTCAAAAATTCCATCATGCCCTCTGGGTCAAAAATTTTTTTTCCTGATTTAAATAACAGATGAGCTCTTTGTTTTGCAAAGAAAAAAAACTACTTTGGTTGTTCAAAAGCTGCAAGGTAACTTTTTCAAACATTCTTGCATTATTTCTTTTCATTGGAATCTTTTCACTAGAGACTAGAGGTGTTTTTTAAACCAAAATTTATAATTTCCCAGCTTTTTTCTCCTTGATAATAACCCATCAGGATGTCAAGGGATTGATTAATTCAGTGAATTATAATAGAACAGAAGCTGCTGAGGTCTGGTAGCAAACTCTGATTGATATTCAATTAATTTTCACATAAGCATCAATGATGTGAGCAGACTGTTTTCTGAAGTTGCGTATGAAACTGTTTTATGAGGCACCATCAAGAAAATGTCAGGCTGGCTAGCTCTATGTTAGTTCTTTCATTACATTAAAACTGATGCAAAAACGGAAGCTATTGACTAAGGGAAAAGTGTTTCCTTTGGCAGCCGTTGCTCTGATAGATATTTCATTGTGACATTTGCATCTCTCATTATGATCTTCTATACCATTTTGCTTGAAAAGAATGTGTTCCTATAAAGTGATTTGTCACAGGCGCCTGAGAGAAGCTGATTTCCTCAGTGTGGTGACATAAAAAGCTACTTTATTTCACTGGAAATAATTTGGAAGGCTAGCCTAGGAGGCAAGAAGCCCTGTGTATCAATAACGGCACACCTTGAAAACATTTTGCCATCTTTTTAAAGTTTAGTTTACAGGTGACATGATAGCAGTGTTCCAATATTTGAGAGGCTGCCACAACGAAGAGGGATCAAGATATTCTGCAAAGCACCAGAAGGCAGAACAAGAAACAATGGATGGAAGCTAAGCAAGAAGTGAAGCAACCTAGAACTAAGGAGAAATTTCTTAACAGTGAGAACAATCAACCGGTGGAATGGCTTGCCTTCAGAAGTTGTAGGTGCTCCCTCACTGGTGGCTTTTAAGAAAAGACTGGACAGCCACTTGTCTGGTGTGGTATAGGGTCTCTTGCTTGAGTAATGGGTTGGACTAGAAGACCTCCAAAGTCCCTTCCAACTCTTGTTATTTTGTTATCTGTTATCTATCTAGACTTCTCCATCTGTTAGGGGATTCCCACAAGATCTTATTCCCTGGGATTTCAAGGAAGTGTTACAGACTATTAGAGTGACAATTGCAGATGGAAAGACAAGCACTATTGTAGAACTCTCATAACTAAATTTAACTAAATATGCCACATTCCATAGAAAGTGTCAGACTGAGAGAGAAATGAAGATAAAAGTGCATAAGAGTTTTTCTTTCGAATAACACTCATTCAATGTTCCTCCTACATGCTACATTAGATTGTGTTGAAATTTGCATCATTTTCCCCACCCATATGTTGTTTTGATCATGAGCCTCATGGCAGTAACTGAAATGAAGGAGGTTCATGCATTGTTCATATTTCTCACCTGGCTTGTAAATTAAATGAATCTTTTCCTTTCCTTTCCTTTCCTTTCCTTTCCTTTCCTTTCCTTTCCCTTCCCCCTTCCCCCTTCCCCCTTCCCCCTTCCCTTCTTCTGTTCCCTCCCCTCTCCCCTCCCCCTCTTCTCCTCTCCTCACCTCCCTTTCTCTTCCTTTTCTTCAAGACATAGTTTAGAAAAGAAAATTATCTATTTTATGAATTACTTCATAATTCTAATGGGGCTAAGACCATACTTGACACTCAAGACCACTATATTAACCAGCACATATTATTTTACTCATTTTACTGGGATTTACTGACTTTTAGCAGTCACAGAAGCACATCCTCTAACAAGGGCTCCTGCTAAATTCAAATGCCTAGTGGGTTAATATGGTCTGCTATGAACTAAGAGATTCTCCTTGCAGTTCTCCTTGAAATGAACAGGACAAGAGCAAGAAAAGAGAGGAAGAAAAAAATTCCCTCTGGGATTTGTTAGACTTTTTGCACAACCATTTTTTGTGTGTGCAATGGTTTGGACCAGAGTGCAAATGCTTGCATAGGAAAGCGAGTGTGCGCAAGTGAGTATCATGCAAATAAAACAGAGAAATATAAACATTTTCTTAATTTTACAACACACCAATGAATGCGCATGAAGCTACTATAAACTATATTATGTGCGATTTGGCTTGTTAATCTGATACGCTACTATTTCATGGCTGTAAGTAATCCAACTTCCACATATTCTCTCATATTTTTCCAGTGGAACATTCTCCAGATGTTTTGGCAACTTGACAGTACAATCACAGAACTTCAAGGCCCTCATTGTGGGTGAATATTTCATGAAGCATAATGTTCATCATGCTGTGGGATTTTAGTGTAGCCATTTCTTTAGACTCATGCAGCCATTAAAATGAGGTTGCTGTTTACTTGCTTTTCTGAATTCTAGAGCATGACATTTGGGATTCTTTTAAACTTTTTTTTTTTTAAAGAAAATACATATTATTAAAGTAACCTTCATTGTTACAGCTGCCTCTCTCAATAAAAGGCAACTTATAATTGCATGAATAACCCTGTCTTGCTTGTTTTCAGTTTGACTAACAGGACTCTAGGCAGTGCTGGCTTTGGAGGGTAAACCAGATAGGAACTGCAACTAGGTGGGCTACTTCAGTGTTATTTTAAAATTCCATTGACAGAATCTTGCAAGGATGAAAATACACTCTCCCTTCCACCAGTGGTGGGATTCAATTTTTTTTACTACTGGTTCTGTGGGCATGGCTTGGTGAGCATGGTGTGGCTTAGTGGGCATGGCTTGTTGGCAGGGGAAGGATACTGCAAAATCCCTTTCCCTCCCCACCCCACTAACCTGCTTTCCAGCTCCGTTCTCCTGTGCAGGGCAACAAAAGGAGACCCAGCCAATCAGCTGGGACTCGGGAGGCAGAGTATAGA
Source organism: Pseudonaja textilis (assembly GCF_900518735.1). The sequence continues at coordinate 13,123,754 of NW_020769316.1, read as the reverse complement.
TGGGGGCGGGGCCAGTCAGAGGTGGTGTTTTCTGGTTCTCTGAACTACTCAAAATTTCTGCTACCGGTCTCCAGAACCGGTCAGAACCTGCTGAATAACCGCCACCACCCCATCTTCTTTATAGCTCAAGAAAGTAGGGGGAATATATTCTATGGTTGTCTATGGAGATTCTCAGTCATCCAGGTCATGGCTGTCCCAAAGGAAGTTTTTCAAGAGGCAACTGGACTTTCTTGTTTTTCTTTGAAGTCGTTTCGCTCCTCATCAAGAAGCTTCTTCAGTTCTGACTGGATGGTGGGGATGGTGGACAGTCAGAGCTGAAGAAGCTTCTTGGATGAGAAGCAAAACATCCTCAAAGAAAAACAAGAAAGTCCAGTTGCCTCTTGAAAAAGCACCTTTGGGATATTCTATGGTTCTTGGCCCCTCCACTATCCAGCTGTGGGCTAAGCTGTCTCTTATCTGACTGTTCCTTTAGCAGTGTCTCTTTGGCTTGTCACCCAAGATCTTTATCACAGAGCATTACAGTTAGCCAGCTTCCAGGTATTACCTCCAATTTCATCAGCTAAAGCAAGGGGCCAGGGCCAGAGACTGTTGTTTAGAAGGATACAGTCAATGGAAAGGGAGCTGTTGGGGAGGGATCTCTGGAAGGCATCTCTACTCACAAGAGAGAGGATAATGACTGAGTCAAGTAGAAGTTTGAGTTGGTCAAGTAGGCTTGCTCTTACCAGGACCTAAATGTTCTGGTACTGGCACTGTTCAGTTTCCAGGTGGTGCCTTTCTATTTTCATAATGAATTTTCAAACTAATAGCAATAGCAATAAGCACTTAGACTTATATACTGCTTCACGGTGCTTTACATCCCCCTCTAAGTGGTTTATAGAGTCGGCATATTGCCCCCAACAATCTGGATCCTCCTTTTACTGACCTCATAAGAATGGAAGGCTACATTAAACTTGAGCCAGTCAGGATTGAACTCTTGGCTGTGGATAGAGTTAACCTGCAATAATGCATTCTAACCACTGTGCCACTGGGGCTTAGTCATAAACTAGGGTGAAATAGCACTGTATGAAAATTTATTAACAAATATATTACTGTTTATAGATCTTATACAGTTATCCCTGAACATACAATCACAATTGAGCCCCAAATTTATGTTGCTAAGAGAGAGATTTGTTAAGTGAGTTTTGCCCCACTTTATGACATTTCGTGTGACAGATGTTAGGTGAATCACTCAGTGGTGGAATTCATTTTTTTTACTACCAGTTCTGTGGGGGTGGCTTAATGGGGGTGGCATGGCTTTTGTGGACGTGGCTTGGTGGGCATGGCAGGGGAAGGATATTGTAAAATCTCCATTCCCTCCCCACTCCTGGGGGAAGGTTACTGCAAAATCCCCATTCCTTCCCCAACCCACCAACCTGCTTTCCAGCTCTGTTCTTCTGTGCAGGACAACAAAGAAGACCCAGCTGATCAGCTGGGACTTGGGAGACAGAATAGATGGGGGCTGGGCCAGTCAGAGGTGGCATTTGCCAGTTCTCCGAACTGCTCAAAATTTCCACTACCAGTTCTCCAGAACTGGTCAGAACCTGCTGAATACCACCTCTGGAAACACTGCAGTTGTTAACTTATAACACGGTTGGCTTCCCCCTTGACTTTACTTATCAGAAGTTCGCCAAAGGTGATCATAGGACTCTAGGATACTGCAACTCTCTCTTTGTTCATTTACTTCTCTTCATCTTTAAATGTGTCATGCATATTTGCAAAGCCAGAAAGCACATGTCATTTATGTAGTCTGAGGATATCTTATTATCATGCCAGAAAGTGCTGCTTTTGCATAAGTCTCTGTAAAAGCAGATGGCATTGCTATGAGTGTAAGCATGTCGTGCGACTCCTTGGCCAATACAGAACACAGATACAGTAAGCAGAACCCTCTTTGCACCAATGTGAGATTTCTTCATATTTCACACCTTTCCTACCGAGACCGCCTTTGTATTTCACACTTACTCTATAGGAATTACTGGGCGAGTGGGAGGCTAAGTTGCCGTAGAGCAGTGCAGTCAATTTGCAAGATCTTTTATAGGTTTGAGTATGTTATGCTCTCAACAGCAGTGTGAGATCGTTCCCTTTAGATGCTGCTGACGATGCTGCAAGACTGGCACTGCAAACCTCTCCATCAAAGTGAAAAGGAGTCTTTGTTACTGATGGGATAAAACTCACACTTTCAAAAGCATTAGAGCAGTCAGTTAAGGGAAGGAAAAAAATTGGAAATCCCTTTTGTCTAGTATAATAAACTACCCCTTGAAAAGAAAATAGATCTTCACTGCGCTAGTCCCAAGGCAGTGTCAATACTGCACCTAGTATTTCCAGCAGTTTTTGTCACTCAAAATCTCATAATGGCTTTTCTTCAATCCCTCCAAATTCAATTATTTGCTTGTCTCTATTCATGTGCAGCCTTTTGATGCAGAAAAATTCAAAGACAATTGTCGGATAGCTGGATAAGACTCTCATTGCAGACTGGCCCTTTATATTGAGTTTTCCAAACCCGATACTATCCAGATGGTATCCTGCTAGTCAAATTCATTTTAAACGGCATTTTCATTTAATGAATTTGCAAATTTGTTTACACCCACAGGAGACAGTCTTTTTTTTTTCTCCTATGGATCAAAAAGCATTTCTTTGACTTAAGGTAAAATCAGCTCTTTCGACCTACTGCAGCTAGGACAGAAATAGGATGAAAAGTGACTCATTTGCTGTGTAGCAGTTGAACCAAAAATAAATATAAAATCAGGGTAGACAACCTAGTGTTCTCTAAGTTTTATGGGGACTTCAACTCACATTAGTTCCAATCAGCCTTACTAGGGCCAAGGGACCGTATGTGTCAGGGTTCCAAGTAATAATCCCATATCAAGCAAAACTCCGAGGCAGGTGAATTCCTCAAAGAATAGCTTTATTGGAAATATCACATTGGCACAGATCTGGTGAAAACTAACTCTAAAGGTTTTCACCTACTTGAAAGAGAATACCAATCCCAAACAATCAGTCACATGGTCCAATCAAGATGCTATCTGGTTATCTGGTGACCTCACTCCCCCTTCCACAGTCCAGGTGTGAGAACATCCTTGGTTCCCAAGAACTGCTGTTTAGAACTTGAGAAAGTTAAGGTGGTGCTTACAACTGAGCTGAAACTGAGACAAGAATTCCTAAGATTTCTCTTTAGGAGGATACTTTCTACCCTTTATCATAGCAGGGGCTATTTCGGTTTGTCTGTCTATCTGTCTGTTTGTGCTATTTGTCTATGTAACCATCTATCTATATATAGATGATTAGGGGGATGGAGACTAAAGCATATGAAGAACATTTCAGGAATTGGCCATATCCAGTCTAGTGAAAAAAAAAAAAAGAGGTTACATGATAGCAATATTCCAGTATTTTAGGGGCTATTACATAGAAGAGGGAGTCAACTTATTTTCCAAAGCATGAGATGCAAGACAAGAAGCAATAGATGGGAATTAACCAAGGAGAGAAGCAACCTAGAACTAAGGAGAAATTTCCTGACAGTGACAATAATTAATCAGTGGAACAGCTTGCCTTCAGAAGCTGTGGGTGCTCCATCACTGGAGGCTTTTAAGAAGAGACTGGACATCCCTTTGTCTGAAGTGGTATGGGGTCTTCTGCTTGAGCAGAGTGTTGGACTAGAAGATCTCCAAGATCTGTTCCAATTCTGATGATCTCTCTCTCTCTCCCTCTCCCTCCCCTCCTCTCTCTTATCTAATCATCCATCATAACAACCAATTCATTCTTCTCTTGGTTATCTGCTGAAGGAAAAAAGATCAGACTCCTTGTTTGAAGGAGACACCTGATGAGGAAGTGGTTAAACTTGTAATCTTCCACCAACTCCAGATTTTCCATTAGAAACTCCAGTGACTCAATTCCTAGTGTTCAGGAAGGCAAAACTGTTCAAAAGGGAATAGCTGCAATTGGAACACATTTCGCGGAGAAATGAGATTGTCTTCTAATCAGGGAATAAGGGGTTTTCTTCAGGATCCTATCTTTACTCCTTAGAAGAGATGGTTTCATAATATTCATCATGAGCCTCAGTGGTGCAGTGATTAGATTGCTGTACTGCAGGCCACTTCTGCTAACTACCAGCTGTCTGCAATTTGGCAGTTCAAATCCCACCAGGCTCAAGGTTGACTCAGCCTTCCATCCTTCTGAGGTGGATAAAATGAAAACCCAGATTGTTGGGGGCAATATACTGACTCTGTAAAACCACTTAGAGGGGGCTGTAAAGCACTATAAAGCGATATATAAGTCTAAGTGCTATCGCTATATTAAATGAGAACCTAAAGAACTCATGTGGGAGAGGATCTTGCCCAAATTGTTTTCTTTTTATTATCTTGTTGTAAATCTTAATACATTGTATTGTTTTGATGCAATTATATTTATACAGCATTAGTTCTGTTGTGCTGCAGCTCTTTTGTTCTTAAGTTGAATTTTTATTTCCTCTGTACCTTTTTGCCTCAGAAAGTAGAGATTCAAGAATTCAATTACCTGGAACACAATGCTGCTATAATGAAATTGCTAATAGAGTTTATTATATTCATACTCAAGCTTTCCTTCAAGCAATTCGGTATAATATATTTGGTTCCTTATCTTCCATTTTATTTTCGCAACAATTTGTGATGTAGGTGGGTCTCAAAATATCTGACCAAAATTTATCCCATTAGCTTCATGTCTGAGGATGGAATTGAATCTGGATCCCAGTAGCTCTCATCCAACAGTCTCAACTGACAGTCTCATCCAGCGGTCTTAACACTAGCTACATTGTCTTGCTGAAGTTACAGCAACGTTTTTCAAACTTATCATTTTATTTATTTATTTAATTAATTTGTCAATCGCTTAAAAGACAATAGGTATAAGTATAAACATGAGTAAGAATACAGGAAATAGGTACGAATAAATGGGGACAATAGGACAGGGACGGTAGGCACGATTGTGTACTTATGCACTTATGTGCACATCCCTTACAGCCCTCTTAGGAATGGGGTGAGGTCAACAGTGGATAGTTTAAGGGTAGAGGAGTGGGGGTTAGAGGATGTAATAACAGAGTCAGGTAGTGCATTAAAGGCATTGACCACTCTGTTGCTGAAGTCGTTGTTTCTGCAATCAAGTTTGGAGTGGTTTACATTGAGTTTGTATCTATTATGTGCTACTTGACAACATTAAAATTTGTGGACTTCAACACCCAAAGTTCCTCAGGCAGCATCCTGGTTGAAGAATTCTAAATATTAAAGTCCACTCATTTCAGAGATGCCAAGTCTGAAAAACTCTGAGTAACAGCATGGAAATATCATAGTATTCACAGAATAATGCTAATGTTATATTTAAATGCAGCACTGCATCACAATTCTCCTTTCAGCTCATTTAGGAACAATTAGGCTAAGTGAATAAAGAAAAGAAACTCAAATGAAACAGAGACATATGGCTCTGGAGGTATCTGAAGAATGTAACTTATACTTTTCATTAAAAACAATGAACGTCCTTATTGTACTTCATTAAATGTTACTACAGCAGATACTAGTCGGGAAATTTGTTGTCTGGGAAAGTTAAGGGAGATATGGCTCCTCCTCCTCTTACTCTGGGTTCATTTCATAGTGGTGGTTATAATTTTTAAAGCCCTTCATGGCGTAAGACCAGGTTATCTGAGGAACCATCTCACCCCAAAGGGATTGATGACCCACTCCACTCACTCCAGCAGAAAGGGCATGCTACAAACCTCATTGGTCAAGGAGTTTGGCTGGCAGGGCCTAGGACAGGGGTCTTCAACCTTAAACACCCAAAGAGCCATTTGGGCCCATTTCCAACAGAAAAAAAAAAACCAGTGGAAGCCACAAAAGTTGGTTTGTCTGGCCAACTCGATGTCACTCACTCCCACCTAGTCACATGACTCCCTAGCAATGCATACCGAGCCGATCATTAGGGCAGAGAACCAGTTATTAAAAAACACCAGGAACCACAAAACCCTTTTGACATCTGCCTCTCTCCCCTCCCCCCACTCTCTATCTCTCTCTTTCTCTCTCTTTCTCCCTCTCTATCTCTCCCCCTTTCTCTCCTCTCTTTCTGTATCTCACTCTCCCCTGGCCCCCTCTCTATCTCTCCTCTCTCTGTGTCTTTCTCTGTGTTTCTCTCTATGTCTCTCCCCACCCTCTCCTCTCTATCTCTGTGTCTCTGTCGCTACTCCTTTTCTTTCTTCTTGGCAACTTTTCAGAAATCCAGGCTGGCAGAGGAACGAGCTTCTCTGAAGACGACCCTCCTCCCCCTCCTCTTCCTCTCAAGACCCCCTGGCTGCTGTGGTGGGGCCAGGAGGGCACACATGAGCTGGGAAACCTCCTCAAGTGAGTGGCCTGGCTCAGCCAAGCACAGTAAAAGCAAGCAGGGTAGCGGGTTGACCAGCTGACAGGCAAGTGTCTTTGGTGTGGGCACTCTAGCTTTCTCTGTGCCTGCCCCCCGGGGTGGCTATGTGAGCTTTGGTGAGACCAGCCCTCTTTTCCCATTGCCCTGAGTTTCTTAAAACAACAGCTGGGTACTGTGGGCCCTGTTCCATATCGATAGACTTGAAACCCTGTGTTCCTATTGGTTCAATTAACCGCTACCTGATTGGACAACCCGGGTGACTGTGATTGGCTCGCTAAGAGTCTGCTGCGATTGGTCAATACCAAGAGTGGGAGACTCGAAGCAAAGTCATTGGCCGCTAAAGCCCTGGCGAGCTCTATAAAAGAGATGCCGCGGCTGCTATTCTTCCGAGCTGAATTGACTGATAAATAAAGAGCTGTTGTTACTGAACTGGAGTCTCTCGTCTTTGTGAGCCCAATCCTTCGAACTTAACAGGCCCATCCCCCTTTCCATCGTCCTTTCTTCCCAGATCCCATTTCCACCCTTCCAGCCCTCATGTTAGCGAGGCCAGCATCAGTTGCAGCCAGGTTGGGCCAGTGTCTCGGAGCAGAGAGCAGGTTGAGCATCTCCACAAGCGACCGAGGCACACCAGCACCAACAAGGGCTGGAAGAAGTGCCAGCAAGAGATGAGGTACTGAAGAATCAGCCCCAGCTGCTTCTCCATCCCCCATCATCCCCCTTCTCTTCTCAGGCCGGGCGAGGAGTGACTGGGAAGGGAGGGTGAGGGGCGGGCCAGCCAATGGTGGGATCACCCAACAGAGAGCCACCGCAGGAGGACGAAAGAGCTGCATGTGGTTCTGGAGCCATTGGTTGCCAACACCCAGCCTGTGAATGTTTCTCTTTGGAACTTCTTGCTACCATAGGTGAGAGCTGCTTCCCACCCTCTTAACCCTCTGAAAGGGCCTTAAAACTTGGCTCTCCTGGTTTGCTTGGGACCTTGGAGGTGGCTGCTAGAGGTCTGTCTTCATATCATTCATTATTTTGGTTTGTAGTTTTTAATCTGATTCTTGTTAATTTTAGCTTTCTTCTCTTTATAATTTTATTGTACAATAAGTATACAGATGGGCAGTCCATAAATTTCATAAATTAAAATAAAACTGCAACCTAGCTCCAAACAATCCACTTTTCAAGAAATAAAGTCTATCACTATTTGATTGATTACTATCTATGACAAATTTATGTATCCATGAACACATTGAAAACCTAGCAATTTGCCCAACTTCAAGATTGTGTATAACAAAACAGCAACATAAAGAAGTACAAGAAGTTTAAACTGACTATCTTGAATATTGGCTAATTAAATATCCCTGGAATTACTTAAACAGAAACTAGGACAATATAAATTCCTTGGAAGCCCTCAGAGCTACCCACAAAAATGTCCAAAAAGTCCCTGATACATAATACCACAAAGGTAGTTTTATTTAATGTGGTGGAATGCTGTATGTTAAAAAAAAAGCTTAGTGGAAAAGACACTTTCACTGAGTTTTCCATACGTGATGTATGATAATTCTGTTATTTAGATAGGAATGTTCCCCAGGTTTGGTGAATGTCTTTTGTGGCACAATTGGCTTTTTAGCAATCTGCAGCCTTCCCATATTATTTTTAAATCCAGAGGGTGTAACTATATGTCCCAGAAGCCAATGCTATCAGTAAAAGCTATCAGAATTACCATCAAGATGAATTCAAAAGGAATCCTCAAGCAACCTGTAAGGATAGCCCAAATACAAGTGTCTCCATAAAATGAATTTTGAGAATTGCAGGCAAGAGTTCAACTATGTTTTTTCTCAAATAACTGCTGTGTACCAAGTTTTGCTTGGCATTATTTAATGGATCACAGGAGCATGATTTGGGGAGAAAATGGCATCTGGAATTATCCTTCCCATGCGCAGTCCTGTCTGGGTAAATCACCAACCCGCTCATGAATGTGTTTGTGCATTTATGAATATAGAGAAGGCTTTGAATGTCTGTTCTGCCCAGAACTTTTATGAATCTGGTAGCCTTGGGATCTCCCTAAACAAACAAACATTTGTACAAAGTATGATGCAGAGAATGGAAACAGCTTATTTGTTTTCGACTGCTTTTAGTACCTGATGATTGCTGATAGCCTTTTGATATGGTTATTTTCTCTCCCAGCATCTCTGGGTGCTTTAATCCATCAAAAGCAGAACAATAAAACAAAAGAACAAAGAGTTGTGCATCCAGAAAAAGAAAAACTATGTTAAACAAAACCAAATCTAATGGGGCTTCACCAACCTTGTATTGTAAAGCCTGGGAGAAGAATCAGATTTTCAGTACCTTCCAGGACTTCATTGTTGGATGAAAAAATCCAGGTCCAGTTCCAAGCTGGGAGAAAGATTCAGGAAATAAAATGAAGGTTGATTGGAAAGATGGTCCATTTATTGATGAATAAAACCACCAGGGTTTGTAGTTCTGGGGCAGCTTACCAAATGGTTGAAGGAGTGGATTGATCTTTATAGGTTTCTGTGACTTTGAAGTTTGAAATATTCTGGGGGTTGTGTAATGAAAGGGCTTGTGTTCTGAAAGGGTGTTGGGCAATTCCTATTGTGGCTAATGGCTTTCGTCCTTGGATCTAGGGTGAGGGGCTGCTTGTTCTAATCCTACCATTCTGATTTTGTTAGCTGTCAAATCTTGTTGCAAGGAGTTTCGAAATATCCTGCTTTGAATGGTCTTCTGTTGGCAGTATTTACTTTGCTTATGAATGGAGTCATCTAGATAGTTGGCTTCCTCTTTCAATAAGCTCATTATCTCCTTAAGTTCTGGCATCTGCTGTGGGCTATTAAAAAGAGTGGTGGCTGCTTTTCACCTCTAAAAACATGTTCCTTTGGGGAAATATAATATTCTGCCTCTTTAATATTTCCCAAAATATTTCATTCTTCTGGGCAGGGAGGGGAGGGATTCTCACATCATAATGGGGGAAGTTTTGTGGACCTTTGATTCCTTTCTTGAGGGCAGGTGCTGTGACAGAGAAGACATGTTTCCAGAGACTTATTAGACAATATTATTTGAAGGAATCAGAAGTGCCTCCCTCTGCCAGATGTTGCCAGACAAATTTAAAAAAATGTCAGAGGTAGGGGTCCCTCAAGAAACCTGCCCTATGCCAAGGAGGGCTTTATAGATAATAATCAGCTCACTGAATTGCATCTAGAAGCCACCTGGCAACCAACACAGCTCATAGAGCAGTGGGTTATATCAGCGTAGGGCAACATGACTATTATTGTCACATTCTGGACCATCCACAGCTTCTGAATAGTTTTCAAAGGCAGCCTCATGTAGAGTGCATTACAATAGTTCAATCTTGAGGTCAGGAGGATATCGATGATTGTCTGAAAGTTAGTTTTTGTTAGCCATGTAGTGATTCTAGCTTTGGCAATCTGATATTGTAGGCTGTGACATATTCAAAGTCTTGTTTTGCACATATTTTTTTTTTAAAAAAATCATTTTATTTTAGGCAAACAATCCATCTTCAGTTTAAACAGTGTGTCATCTGGGTGCAAATATCTTGTGGAACGACAATTATAATTAATACATATTCATTATTCTTACTTTTTACATAATAAATCTTATTGTTATAACAATCCCTTTCTTAGCATATTTAATTCTTATTCACTTGTTTACTATTTTTCACTAGTCTTTAATTTTCTAATTTTCATTTCTATTCTCCAGCCATTGATAAAATAATTCCCATATCATGTAATATTTAGCTTGTTTTGCTCATATTTATAGAGCTGGCCAAATGCTTTCATTAGGTTCAAGGTGGATCTCTTCTTTCAGTTATCATATCTGGGGTGTAACAATGCAAACACTGGATGGCAATTATATCTCTTTGCTGCCATGTGGGGATTCTTTAAACTAAGAGAGGTCCTTGATACTCTCAGAGGGATGAAGTTGTACTTCTACACATTGGAAAAGAAGAAAAGAATCCCTCCAGAAATTTAATCTTCTGCCACTAAAACTGATTTCTCGCAAGCTATTAAAACTGACCCAAAGGTCCTTTTTCAAGAGGCAAACTGGACTTTCTGTTTTTTTTCCTTTGAAGATGTTTTGCTTCTCAGCCAAGAAGCTTCTTCAGCTCTGTTCTTCTTGGACAAGAAGTGAAACGTCTTCAAAGAAAAATCAGAAAGTCCAGTGGTCCCTTGAAAAAGGACCATTGGGACAACCATGACCTGGATGACTGAGAATCTCCAGATTATTAAAACTGAATTATTTCAGGGAACTAAGAGGTAGAGGGAGGAGTTGACATCATTCGGCCAGATAGATATTTTTTTCACCATTACTGAAACAAATAATTAGTAATTAATAATTCTTTTATTGTAAATATTATATTGTATTTGTATTTATATACAGAAATACAACTGAGAATCTTTTTTGACTGGCTTACAAATTTAATAAATAAATACACACTTCTTCAGGTTCAGCTCTGTGCTTTTAGTGACCCATTACATCATCATCTCAATTTTGTCCCTTTGATGTAGTTGGGGGTGGGGGGATTGTAAGAGGTCCAACTTACCTATCTAGTTAATGATCACCATATGTGTGTGTGCACACATGCCTGCTTTTGAATCAGTATTAACTCCTGGTGATTGTCTGGACTAATCCCTGCAGTTTTGTTAGGCAAGGTTTTTCGGAAGTAGTTTGCCATTGTCTTCTTCCTAGGGCTGAGTGAGAGGGACTGGCTCAAGGTTACCCAGCTGCAGTGGTGGGATTCAAAAATTTTAGTACCAGTTCTGTGGGCGTGGCTTGGTGGGTGTGGCTTGGTGGGCATGGCAGGGGAAGGATACTGTAAATTCTCCATTCCCTTCCCACTCCAGGGGGAAGGTTACTGCAAAATCCCATTCCCTCCCCACCCCACTAACCTGCTTTCTAGTTCTGTTCTCCTGTGCATGGCAACAAAAGAAGACCCAGACAATCAGCTGGGACTTGAGAGGCAGAGAATAAATGGGGGCGGGGCCAGTCAGAGGTGGTATTTGTCAGTTCTTTGAACTACTCAAAATTTCTGCTACTGGTTCTCCAGGACTGGTCAGAACCTGCTGAATACCACTTCTGCCCAGCTGTCCAAGGCCACATTAGAACTCATGATCTCCTGGTTTCTAGCCTGCTGCCTTAATCACATCAAACTAGCTTTCTGAAATTATGCTTACCTAATTAAAAAAAATGTTTGAGAACAAAAATACATCCCTTCTGAGTAATGCTCGATAAGTTAAAAACAACACTCACCTAGGTTCTTTCTGGGAGGAATACATGGATCAAAGTCCTGCCACAAATGTATATTAAGGAACTTGACAGGAGTGCAATAAATATGCAGAGAAAAAATGGCTAACTCATTTTGCTCCATCTGCTGTGTGAGATCCAATCTGTCTGAATAAGCAGCAGGTGTCAGATTTGAAAGAGAGAGAGAGAGAGAAAGGAAAAAAAGTTTTGATTGTTTTTGTCTTTTGGGTCTCATTCTATACATTTTGCTGGTTTGCACTATGGATGATATTTTGTAGCACACAAAAATGTACAGTGTGGATGCATATTAGGTCAAGAGCTACAGAAGTGGAAAAAGTTGAATCTTTTCATTCATCCTAATAGGTGTGGGAAGGTTGCCTTCATATGGTGAAAGCAGATCAGGAAGTCACCTAAGATCATATAAAGTCGAATTTGATTATGGAATTCAGAAACTAAAATATAATTTTTTAGCAACAGTGAATACTAATAACAACTGGAAAGCCATTTTGTTGTAATAGTTGGGGCATCAAGCTAGAAACCCCGGAGACTGGGTCAATCTCTCTCTCTAGGCCTTAAGAAGGAGGCAGTGGAAAACAACTTCTTTAAACATAGGGGAAGGAATAAGGCACCACCTATTTCCTGTCTACAACAAAGTCCTTTCAGCAGTCCCAAGAAGATTCCACACCCCATTTGCACCAATTCTGGTGACCCTGAGACAGAGGTAGCATTCAGCAGGTTTTAACCAGCTCTGGAGAACCAGTAGTGGAAATTTTGAGTAGTTCAGAGAATCAGCAAATACCACCTCTGACTGGCCCTACCCCTATCTATTCTCTGCCTCCCGAGTCCCAGCTGATCGGCTGGGTCTTCTTTTGTTGCCCTGCACAGGAGAACGGAGCTGGAAAGCAGGTTAGTAGGGTGGGGAGGGAATTACAGTATCCTTCCCCTGCCGTGCCCTCAGAGCCAAACCCACCAAACGACATTACACCCACCAAGCCACTCCCACAGAATCAACAGAAATTTTTTTTGAATCCCACCACTGCCCTAAGGGCACATATAAATCCCTAAGTGGCCTCAATGGCTCACAGAGATGACTGCAAAAAATATGATCCTTCCATTCTTCCCTGCAGAAGTAATCCTTCCATCTCTCCCACCATCCTTCCAAAACTGATAAAGCCTTTTGGATGACAAGTCTTTCTTGGTCTTCAAGGAAAAGCAAAGAAAATCAAGTTGCCTATTGTAAAAGCACCTTTCAGCAACCATGACCTGGATGACTGATAATCTCCATAGATAGCTTCCCAAAAACCTTGCCAAGAAAAACTGTGGTGACTTGTCCACAGTCTCTGAGAATCGGACATAGAATAATAGAGTTGAAAGGGATCTTGAAGGTCTTCTAGTTCAACCCCCTGCTTAGGCAGGAAACCCTACACCATTTCAGACAAATGGTTATCCAATCTCTTCTTAAAAACTTCCAGTGTTGGAGCATTTACAACTTTTGGAGGCAAGTTGTCCCACTGATTACTTGTCTGTCAGGAAATTTCTCCTTAGTTCTAAGTTGCTTCTCTCCTTGATTAGTTTCCATCCATTGCTTCTTGTCCTGCCCTCAGGTGCTTTGGAGAAGAGGTTGACTCCCTCTTCTTTGTAGCAGACCCTGAGATATTGGAACACTGCTATCATGTTACCCCTACTCCTTCTTTTCACCAGACTAGGCATACCCATGATTGAACAGAAGAAGAAAAAAAGTACAGAAAACAGTTTTGGATATGCTATACACAAATCTGTAATAGTGTGGCTATAGGCTCATAGATGTGCATGTTTGCTTTTATAATGTTCATTCACAAATGCACTTGCACATGTACACACACCTGAGTGGCAATCATTTAGTTATCCTTTTAAGATTCAGCTTTAACTACTGAGAATCTGCATTTGTAATGTTGTGTCAATTTATTTAGTAAAAAGAGAAATAGCTTTCTTTCAGTACAGAGAAAATAATGGAGATGAATATCAATAATGTATGTGTGTGCTGCCCAATGACAATGCATTTTAGGCTTCCTTACAATAGCAGTAACAATAAAATATAAGCACCAAAGAACAACAACAACAACAAAACAAAGAAGCGAAACCACAGCAGATTTCAACATTTCTTCACAACACAAAAGATTTAAGAGATCTTAAAGGGCTGAAATAATAAACAGCTCTCAGCTGGCTGATGAAAGGACCACAGATTAATTGCCAGATGAAATTCCCCGGAGAAGATAATCCACAACTGTGCTGCTCCCAGCAAAGACGCTTTCTTTATGCTGTTTCATCTTTGCCAGTATTCACTACCAAAATGCAGCATGGTTGATGTACTTTTATGTCATGTCCTCTGGGGTCTCATTTGACACCCCCAATAGCTGGAAGCAGCTTCTGTGCAGAAGGCCAAAGTAACTCTCAGAAACAATATGAAGTGAAGTGTTCCACAGATTTAGAAGCAGAGAACAATATTGCTTCACAAAACAGGTTCAAAGGGGTGCTTTGCTCAAAGGCATATTGGAATAAAATACCTCTTCAGAGCTGTGCACAGTCCAATTATTTGGAAAACACCCCTAGAAGGAATTCTGAAGGTGATAGTTTAATCCTAGGTAAATCTTCAGGAGATATTGTCCCAACAGAATAGCGGTTTTCTCTCTTTTGTTTCATGAAGTCACCCATATCTTATGTGTTCCTTGGAATAAAGTAGGAGGTAGGATAATATATAACTTCATTAACTAATCAACTATCAGGTAAAAGTGACAACTTAGGGTATTTTTTAGTGATTGTGGGGGAGGACTGTTTCCAAATAGCTCACAACTTAAAATTCCCCATGACCAGATTGTGAATGTGTATGTGTCAATAGGAATTTAGCTTTAATATAAATCAATATTTTTCAACCTCAACAAGTTTAAGACGTTTGGACTTTAACTTCCAGTAATCCCCAGCCAGTATACCAGCTAGATTTACCTAAGCTTTGGAGTTCCTTCTATGGACGTTTTCCAAATAATTGGACTGTGCAAAGCTCCGAAGAGGTATTTTATTGCAAACTGAATTCTGGAAGTTGAAGTCCACACACTTTAAAGTTGTTGAGGTTAAGAAACACTGCTATGGATGCTTAATAAACATCTGTACCAACCTCTACATTGTGCTTAGAATTCTGATATTGCTTCACATAACACGTTTAAAGATAAGCAAGTAGCACATAAAAGCTTTGTGGTGCCTCTGATCTTTCAGATATGTTTGCATGTCCAAGTAGTTAAAAATAAAAGATTTATGAAGAAGAATAAAGTATTCAAAAGATTCAGTAAATTACTGAAACATATTGAAGTTACGCAGTATACTTTGTGCAGCAAACTCATTTAAGAACACATGTCCAAACTCACTTCTTAGCTTTTTTTCTCCTTATTTTTTACCCAGTGTAATTTTAATTGGCTGGATCAGGACTACTAGGTTCTATGGGCATGGCCTAATTTGTGGGTGTGGCTTGGTGATCGTGTGACTGTCTGGGCATGGCTTGTATGTAAATATTCTAAATATTTATATAAATATTGAATTTTTTATTTAAAAAGAGCAACTTTTACCCCAAAGCAGGCAGGCAGATTGAGTTGCTCACAGAATCACAGATTCATTCAGAGATCTATCTATCTGCCCTCGGCTAGCTCAGTCTGCCACATAAAATTTGCTTGCAAGCAAACTCATGAAATTTGCTAGCAAGCAAACTCACAAAATTAACTCACAACACACTATGTAGGTAAATATTGATTTTTTTTTTTTATTAAAAAAGAGCAACTTTTACCCCAAAGCAGACAAAGCAGGCAGGCAGATTGATTTGCTCACAGAATCATTCAGTAATCTATCTATCTGCCATCAGCTACCTGAGTCTGTCACATAAAATTTGCTTGCCGTGAGTCTGCACTGAATAATAGAACCTTCGGCTGTGCTTAAAAGCAGAGCTGAAGATCTAAAGACTAGCTAGAAAGCAAGAAATCCATCCATTTCCTGCTTTCTAGCTAATCTAAATCTCCCGGCACAGCAGAACAGTTGATGGTTGGGAAAAAAAAAAGGAAAAATAGTAGGCAAGTTTGCCGGGTAAGGAGTGAGTGGGCGGGTAGGGTTCCCCCAGGCCGCGGCAAAGCCTTGTGTTTCTGCACAGCCTGGATTAATTGCTTTGGGGAGGTGCTCTGGGGATGAGATTTCTCTGTGGCCCACCAAAATTTTCTCGCAGCCCATCAGTGGGCTGTGGCCCACCAGTTGGTGACCGCTGATTTGGAGTATATGTTGCATTGCAGAGATAAGTAGAGAAGAATTTGATGTTGCATGGGTTCTTGCTGAAATGGACCCACTTATCAGGAGAAGGTAGAGAAAGGAAGAGATAATTAGATTATTGAAAAGGCCCTGCAAAAATCTTTCTTTAAAATGGAAGTGTAACAGAATCTTCCTCCTCTGAAGTCTTTTATTAAGCCCTGAAACATCCTTGTATTCTAAGAAATTTGCATGCTGAATGTAATGCTTGTTTGTTGGCCATCATACTTTTGTAGATCTGGCAGTCTACAAAAGTATGATGGCTAACAAACAAGCATTATAGCTTTCTTCCTATGAGAAGCTTGCTTACCACTGGTGGCACTGTGGTTAGAATGCAGTACTGCAGGCTACTTCTGTTGATTGCTGGGTGCCTGCAATTTAGCAGTTCGAATCTCACCAGACTCAAGGTTGACTCAGCCTTCCATCCTTCCGAGGTGGATAAAATGAATCAACCAACCTTAACACCAGATCAAACTGATAAGCTAAGGTTAGTTGATAAAAGACATAGCAGTATTGGCTCACATTCCCTCTTTCATTGTACAAGATGAGCAAAATAGCAGCAAAACTATTAGTGTATATGCTGTGGCTAACTGTGTAATGGAATAGCAAGGTCCACTGATTTGGGAGAGTTCAATTGATTGAGAGCTAATTGAGAAAAAAGTCTACATCAAAGTGTAGTCATGAAATTACTTTAGCTGTGGCATTGCAATGAGGGAAAAAATGTCTACATCAAAGTGTAGTCATGAAATAACTTTAGCTGTGGCATTGCAATGAGTTCAAATCCGTCATCCTCTTGAAATAATCTTGAAACATAATTATGGTTTTGGCAAATCTCTTTCTCCAAGGGAACCATCTGGTGCCCCTATTGCTAATTGTAGAAGGAAAGGTAGCATATGGAGTAGTACTCTTAAAGCAAATGTCCTGGCAATGTGTTCTTCAAGGCAATATGTTCTTCATATCTGAGAAATGAGGAATGCCATGCTACTTTCTCACAATATTCTTCTAAAGCAGTTGCTGGGATAAATCACAGTTGGAAATAAATGTCAAAGGGCTCTTATGACATGAAGATTTAGATCAGATTTCAAAATGTACTTTGGAGCACATAGAAATGCTTAAATGCAGCTCTGGTTGGTAACTCATTAAAGCAACTGTATCTGTCTCTGGGTTCATGTAGGAGATTTAATGACTCACTGACAGGTGATGCCTTCACACTCCTGTGCATTCTGAAGCAAGCTTTAATACCATAAAGATGGACACATTTGGCAAATGGTTTAGTTTGGAATATAGTTTTCTGAATGCACAAAGAGGAACTAAATGGACAAGATGGTGGCACCCAAGATACAAAGTTTGGGCACAGATTTGGAGTGTGCATATTCTAGAGTATCTAGGTTAGATTCCACTTCAGTGATTCAGAAATAATACCCTACATTTGTTTTTTTTCTGAAATCCTCTGATTTGATATTGATTGATTAGAATTGAATCAACTGTTACTGTTCTCTATTATATAACACAATTTTATACTGTTTTCAGAAATAAGAGTAACTGATATAGAGGAATTTTTACATTTTAATTTTTAAAAACTGGACATTTTTATCCAAGCTTTTGTGGGCACTGGGTGGAAGTACTGGATGACATTTATATAGTATTGACACTTCTGAATTGATGAAGTCTGCCAGGTTTTATATGATAAGGCTCATGGATTTTTGTGCATGAACTTTACTTTGACTATGGTGGCATCTGACAAGAATGCTCTTGTAAGAGGAGAGAATTCTTATGAAAATACCATACAGAATCAAATAACCACAACCAAGAAACCTGATGTGTTGGTTACAGAAAATAATCTTCAGATTTGTGGAGGAAGCTATTAACTTCCCTTTCTGTCCTTCTTACCTCAGTAAGAAATCTGCTAATTTTCAGACAGATTTGTGTCAAAACTAGGAGTTGTGAGGGATGGAACAAATTAAAGTATTTTTCTATGTATTTCTTCAATGTGTTAGAGAAATTCCAAAAATGTTAAGACTGCACTTAGAATACTGCATCCAGTTTTGGTCACCATATGATAAAAAAGATGTTGAGACTCTGGAAAGAGTGTAGAAAAAAGCAACAAAGATGATTAGGGGGCTGAATTCTAAAACATATGAAGAATAAAACATATGAAGGGGGCGTGCATAAGCACACCAATGTGCCTACCCTCCCTGTCCTATTGTTTCTTTTATTTTTCTTATATGTATCCATGTATTCATAACTATGTTTTTACTTATACCTATTATCTTGTAAGCAATTGACAAATAAAAATAAATAAAAATAAATAAAACAGATGCAGGAATTGGGCACTTCTAGTTTAGTGAAAAGAAGAACTAGGGGTGACATGTTAGTGCCAATATTTGAAGTACTGCCACAAAGAAGATGGGGTCAAAGCTCTATTTTCCAAAACTGTAGAAGGCAAGTCAAGAAACTAACTAAAGAGATAAATAACCTAGAACTAAGAAGACATTTCCTAACAGTGTGAACATCAACCAATCAAACAGCTTGCCTTAAGAAGTTGTGGTTGCCCCATCACTGGATGCTTTTAAGAAGAGACTGGAGTGCCATTTATCTGGAATAGGATAAGGTCTCCTGTTTGAGCAGGTGGTTGGACCTACAAGGCAGAGGTGGTATTCAGCAGGTTCTGACCAGTTCTGGAGAACCAGTAGCAGAATTTTTAAGTGGTTCAGGGAACTGGCAAATACCACCTCTGACTGGAGATTTTACAGTATCCTTCCCCTGCCATGCCTACCAAGCCACGCCCACAGAACTGGTAGTAAAAAAATTTGAATGCCACCACTGTTCAAGATCCCTTTCAACTCTGTTAGAGAAATCACAGAAATTTAAGAATCCTTTAATCTGTTAAAAAGATGGAGAATAGAAGAAGAAGTAGAAATATTTTTTATATAGTGGCAGTAGCATAATAATTTGAATGCCGAGTATTTTCCTAGAATATCTTGCCAGGGTCAACAAACTTCCGCAAACTTTTGACACTGTGGTACCTTGAAAAATGTATTGGCAGATAGCACTGAGCACTGGAACAATCCTGCAATAAAATGCAAATGTACAATATCTGGTGATTGAATGAAAGATTAAACAGTTGAAGCTGAGTGGCCATTTGTGACAGCAGGAATGGCAAATGAAATATATTAATCTCAGCAGCAGCATCTTATTTATGTCTACTGAGAAGTAAAGACCACCAAATTCAAGCTTATGTACACTTAAACAAATAGACTTAAACCTCATTACTAGTTTTATTACTTTTAAATTGCTCAACAGAGGAATTCTCTAGTAGCATATTTCATTATCAGCAGAAGGAATGGAACAGAATTTTTGACATGCAAAGCCATGAAATCAAATTCTGTCTTTTTGCCAGCTTCTAGAATTTAATTGAAATTTTGAAGGCGCATGGTATGGATCACCTGCAGTCACAAACTTCTGGCTATTGAAGTTTTCTGCCAATAATTGAAAATGCTTTGCACAAACACCAAGCACCTGGCCCTGTATTTCTTAGCTTTACATTCTCATTTTTTTCATACTTCTGTGGAATCCTGAGAACAAAGGATATTTCTCATTTTTAATAACCAAAGGAAATGGCTAACCAACTTTCACTGATGAAGTGATGATTAACAACAAATCCCAGCAGGATATTTATATTAGCCTACTGCAGAGATAAAATCTTTTTGCACTTTAAAGACTAACACATTAACTATTGCAAAAAGTGCTTGGATCATGAGCTGTGATTCATGAGAAGAAATTTGCTACTATTAAATACTTAAAAAAGAGGGAAAAGAAATAAAACCTCTCATTGACTATTGACTTGAGTTATACATTACCATTCATACAGAAATGCTTATTACTATGTTCTGCAATTCATACAGAAATAACTGAAATAGAATGCTTATTTTATTAATTTATATCCCTTATATGTAAATAATAAATAAATAATTTATTAAATAAATAATATTTATTTATTATTTTTAAAAACAATTCAAGGCAGTGATGTATTCAGCACAACTTCTTCCTCCTATTTTCCACACAATGACAGCAGTGGTGGGATTCAATTTTTTTTTTACTACCGGTTCTGTGGGCATGGCTTGGTGGGCGTGGCAGGGGAAGGATATTATAAAATCTCCAGTCAGAGGTGGTATTTGCCGGTTCTCCAAACTACTCAAAATTTCCGTTACCACTTCTCCAGAACTGGTCAGAACCTGCCAAATACCACCTCTGCTGTAAAGTGAGTTGGACTGAGGGAGGGTGACTGGCCCAAGCTGGCTTTCATGTCTAAGGTGGGGCTAGAACTCATAGTCTCCTGGTGATTGACCCCAAACCACCCAGCTGGCTTTTATAGCTAAGGATGGACTAGAACTCATTGTCTCCTGCTATCTAGCCTGGTGCCTTAACTATTGGATCAAACTGGCTCTCAGTTATATTCTTGGGTTTTGTGTTACATAGAAAGAAGGTGAGAAAGACGCACACAGAGTGTTGTGCAAAGTAAATGACTGCTATCTCACATACACCCCATCCCAAAAAAGATGGACTAACCTTGTAAGAGGAGAATCGTGACAGTTTATGAGAGCACAAAAATATGAATCTAATATCACCTTTTCTGTTTAACACATTTTATTAAAAGATGCATAAGCATTTATGTCTTTTAAGAAAATGTGTCATCTCACAAAAGGGGCTACCAGTTTCCTAATAAATAGGGACCAATATTTATTATTCTTAACGAGCAGTAGAATATCCAGAAAATAAAATGTTTCCCACTGATTTCTGAATAGAGCCGTTTCTGAAATAAAACCTCAATGTAGGTCTCCATATACCTGGTTTTTTGACCTTCTTTCTTGACCTAAATGTTTCTTTCAAAAGATCCTGATCTAGCTTGCTTTAACCTGCAAGTCTGGGTGTTGTTGTTTTTTTGCCCAGGTACAAATCCAGCAGATTTCTCTTCCAAATTAGCTGACTCACTTATTTGCTATAAGTCCAAACCCAGCAATTTCACACCAATGACTCTTCATAAGAAGCCTGGAATTCTGCCTTGTAGCTTAATAATATCGCTGCCTGGTCTGCCAGTTGCTTTTATCAAAGAGTAAAGTAATAATCAGAAATATAATACAGTGCAGATATAAAAGAAAAGCCATGCATACCTAATATGCTAAAGCTAGATGGAGGCATCTACTTAGCTTAAGACGTTATCGGCCCTAACTCCCAAAGAGAGGTTACTGTGTGTGGCCTCCAGTCACTATCAAAGCTTTGAATGAACCTCACATCAGTCGGGTTTCATTTTGAAGATGTGTTGGCCTCAGCAGTTGCAAGAATTTCTGATCCTGTGACAAAACTGGATTTATCTTTAATTCAGCTGTGTCAAAATCTGCCTCCCAGTCACTTATTACAGTGTCTTATCCTGTGAAAGAAATCCCTATTTTTCTGCCTTATCCCTAGAGTGCCTGGAGACTTTCAGATTCCAACTTTTTGATTTTTACTTGAGCCATGTTGTTGGTGGTTTTGGTTACAGATTGTTCCATCTTTTGGTAAACTCCTGACTGCTGATACTGACTCATCCTTATTGGGTTCCCCATTATGATTAACAGATAATCAGAATTGGAAGGGATCATATAGGTCATCTAGTCCAACCCACCACCCAAGCAGGAGACCCTACACCATTTCTGGTGGCAGTCCAATCTCTTCTTGAAGGTCTCAAGTGATGGCGCTCCCACAACTTCTGAGGGCAAGCTGTTCCATTGGTTGATTGTTCTCACTGCCAGAAAGTTTCTCCTTATTTCCAGGTTAAATCTCTCCTTGTTCAGTTTCCATCCATTATTCCTTATCTGGCCTACAGATGCTTTAGAAAATAGCTTGACCCCCTCCCTCTGTGGCAGCTCCTCAAATATTAGAACACTGCAATCATGTCTCCCCTGGTCCTTCTTTTCACTAGACTAGCCATGCCCAGTTCCTGTAACCGTTCTTTAGTCTCCAGTCCCCTAATAATCCTCTTCTCTGTACTTTTTCTAGAGTCTCAACATCTTTTTTATAATGTGTTGAGCAAAAGTGGATGCAGATTGTTCTGTCCTCGCTACACGTTACTCTGTGTGCAGCTTGATATGCAGCTAAACCCATCTATCTTCCAATAAAACAGACTGTGCGTAGATCTAGATGCTTTATTAAAGGAACAAGATGGCGAAACTGAGAAAAATAGAAATGCATACAATAAGAACTCACATACAAAATAAGCAGTGTTGAATTGCTGGTGAGCATAACAATTAACAAATACAGACACATCTATATCTCACCAGCAATCTTGTGTATATGGGATGTGGATTTTTGTCCTCAGATAAACATGTGCCACAGATTAGGCTGGATTTTTTTTCCTGTTACTTCTGTTTCCTTCTGAATGCTAAAGGAAATGGACTTAGGCTTCCTAGGATGCACTTATTTTGGGAGTGAAGGTTTATAGGTAGAAGGACTGGGTCAGCTTCCAACAATACAGTTTGGAATTTGACCCTAGCCACTAGATGGGGCCAGAGAACAAAAGTATATATACAAATTATATTTAGGGGCATGGAAATGGTACTTTCCTTGTGATTTAATGTTACACTGGGACATGAAGAAATGTATAGATTAGAAACAGTATTACTTATGTACAAGCAGGGCAGGTAATATATAATAATTATAATCTGATGTGCCACTCTTCCTCTCCAATATAAGAACCTTATTCTCCTGCCATGGGAATTCTACTTCATTTTTCTCTTCCACTGGAAAAAAAAGGTAGTGGTAAAGGTTTCCCTGTCCAGTCATATTCGACTCTAAAGGGTGGTGCTCACCTCCATTTCTTAGTTGAGGGATCCAGTATTGTCTGAAGAGACTTCGGTGGTTATGTGGCCAGCATGGCTACATGCTGAGGTGCATAGACTATTGTTACCTTCCCATGGAAGTGGTACCTATTTATCTACTCACATGTGCATGCTTTCGAACGTCTAGGTAGGCAGGAGCTGAGACAAGTAACAGGAACTTACTCTGTCACATGGAGCTTGGGCTGAACCTGGGCTGCCAGCTTTCCAGCTGACAAGCTCAGCATCTTTAACCAGTGAGCCATCGTGCCTCCTTTCCACTGAGAAAGTATTCAAAATCATATTTTTTTTTTGCTGGTTTCCCTCATATCAAATTGAATAATGTTAGAAAAAAGTGAAGAAATTATTGGCACAAAGGTAATCAGATAAATGACTCAGTTGCAAAGAAATTGTGGATGTCTCAAACATTTGTTTCCTACACTACTTTTCATCGTTGACTGGTCTAGGTTGAAACTGAACCATAAAAACAATATCTAACTAAGATCACCTCTCCAAGAAGGAATCAATAGTCAATGTTATCACAAGTTACAAGATCTAAAGGAATAAGCAGGGTTTATACTCTTTGTTGATTTCTTTATTGCTCTTATTAAAAAAAAAAAATCCATCTCAGATAATCTATCCAGGTAGTAATTATACTTGACAGGTCTTTAAAAATAAACAGGATCTCCTTCTTTTGTCCTTTTCCACAATCCCAAGACAGGATCTTACTGTCTAACAGCTTGATTCTTTAAAATGCTGTTTATAAGCATCAATATGCTTGCGATCCCATCTCTAGCACTGTTGGATATCTTGTCTCTCATGGTTTTATTATTATTCTTAAGTTTCTTCTGATATTTTTAAATCAAAGAACACAGTAACAATGGTAATATAAAACTACACTGGTAATTATTTCCGAGCTTCCTTAAAGTCAGCAAAAAGATAGCAATAGCACTTAGCCTTACATACTTCCCCATAGTACTTTACTCTCTGGCCAGTTTAAAATGTCAGCATATTGTCCCCAGCCATCTGGGTCCTTGTTTTACTGGCCTCAGAAGGATAGAAGGCTGATACTCACACGAAGATATTTACATTCAGATGCTCTCTATGAAAAATATTTGCCAGAATGCCACTCTATAAGGAGAAATTGACAAGTAGTAAAATTGTTGTGAAATTTTCTATCAGAACTCTGGACAGTCATAGTTAATATGTACATGCAGAATAGGGGTGCCAAACTCGATTTCATTGAGGGCTGCATCAGGCTTGTGTTTGACCTTGGGGGGCCAGGGTGGGTGTGACCAGGGTGGGTCAATATCTCCTTCGTTGGGGGTGCCTGTGGAGTCCTGAGCACTCTGCCAGTGAAAATGGGCTCCCGAGCTCAGTTTTTGGTTGCGATGGCCTCCTGCAACACTCTGCCAGCAAAAATGGAGCTAGGGAGGGCCGCCCTTCTGAGCTCCATTTTCACTGGCTGAGGCACTGTGGGTCAGTCCTTTACTGTTTCCAGGGTGGCCCAGATGTAAGCACCTAGGTCTTGAGTTTGATACACCCCTGATATAGAAGATATCAGAATCGTCTCCAAAGTGGGTTTTTTTTCCCCCCTTCAAAAGGCAATGGGACATTCTTGGTTTTTTTTCCTTGAAAACATTTCACTTCTCATCCAGTTCTGAAGAGGCTTCTTGGATGAGAACTGAAAAATTTTCAAGGGGGAAAAAAACCAAGAAACACCTATTGCCTTTTGGATAAAACACCTTTAGCGAGAACCATGACCTGGATCAGAATTAGAATGAAGCTGAAAGGGACCCTGGAGGTCTTCTAGTCCAGCCCCCTGTTCAAGCAGGAGACCCTATATCGTTTCAGACAAGTAATCGTCCAGTCTCTTCTTAAAATCCTCCAGTAATGAAGCACCCACAACTTCTGAAGGCAAACTGTTCCACTGGTTAATTTTCCTCACTATTAGGAAGTTTCTCCTTAATTCCAAGTTGCTTCTCTCCTTGATTAGTTTCCATCCATTGTTTCTTGTCCTGCCCTTTGGTGCTTTGGAAAATAAATTGATCCTGTCCTCTTTGTGGCATTCTCTCAAATACTGGACTATTGCTACCATACCCCCCCCCCCCCCCCAGTCTTTCTTTTCTCTAAACTAGCCAAACTGAAATCCTGCAACCATTCTTCATATGTTTTGGTCTCCAGGCCTTTAATCATCTTAGTTGCTCTTCTTTGCACTTTTTCCCAAAGTGATGATTGAGAAGCTCCATAGACAAGATGTTTGGATTGTTTTGTGTGAACTGGGCTCACTCAACTAAAATGGATTATATTGGGGAATAAAACTTTTTAAAAATTGCTGAGAAATTCCAATTCAGGTATTCTCTAAAGAAATAAATGAACAACTCTTCCTGCAAGATGAAAAATTACAGATTAACTTGGAGTGTTGGCATTATTTTACAAAGAACAGATGTGCTGAAAAGGAGGTGAATTAACAACAAAACAACATTTTGATAGAGCGAGGCCATAAAAGATGGCATGCCTGCCTGTTTCTAACCCAAATGGGCTGGTGGAAATAACAATTATGGAAATAACTATGCAGAAATGGAAAAAGAAAAAGAACAAATGTTTTCTGCATCACTCAAAAAGTTCCCTTTACATAACCAGCCAACAAATTATGATTTATTGTTTGCTACCCGTGAAGCAATTAGCTTATGCTTTGTTTACTGAGAGCCAGCTGACACCACAGAAGTATCATATCGTAGTACTACATGTTCTCACTTGAGGCACATGCGAACATATTTTGGACACATTATATGAAAAACCTGCTCCTTAAGAAGTCTATATGCTGAGAAAAAGAAAAGAGAAGTTTCTTTATTCAAATAGTAAAAGACTAGGTTCAGAATATTTTAGAGGTATTGCACCCTTCTTTTCACACTGTAAGTTCAGACTGAGAAGTCTTTCTATGACAGAGATACTTTTGGCTTCATAAGAATTTTGCCTCAGAAGTCTGGTTTGGTACCTTCATAGGTGATCTTCCAATCTTCTCTTGGATCTCATTTTTTTCTTAGGAAATATGTCTATGGAGATTTTCAATCATCTAGTTATGGTTGTCCCAAAGGTACTTTTCAAAAGGAAACTGGACTTTCTTGGTTTTTTTCTCATTCAGAATTGTTTTACTTCTTATCCAAGAAGCTTCTTTGGTTCTGAAGTTCTGAAAAAGCTTCTTGAATGAGAAGCAAAATGTTTTCAAGGGAAAGAAAACCCAAGAAAGTCCAGTTGCCTTTGAAAAGCATCTTTGGGATTCCTAGGAAATATTTTATTTAAAGATCATGTTATTTGCTTTGCCTTCTTGATATATTTTTTAAAAAATATTGCATCATTTTTTTAACCTTTGAGGCTTCCCACACACTTTTAAATAATTTATATTTTATACTGATTTTAACGGCTGATAGCCATATGGGATAGAATGGTAGGGGATTGCTTCTGGTTATGCCACACTGAGATGGGATTTGTATTTCTCACCGGAATATAAAGGGAAGCTGGGCTGATTCTTTCTTGTTGAGATATCTTGTCAGAGAGAGAGAGAGAGAGAGAGAGAGAGAGAGAGAGAGAGAGAGCTCTTTATTTTAGGATGCTCAAATTTCATTTACTACTTAGCTGGATCCAGCCATATGTAATGCTAAACTATAAACTGCATGAGGTAAACTATGTTTTGACAAACTTCAGTTGTTGGGTTCATAAATATACAGAACCAAAAAAGAAAAACAATATCATAGCTTGTTGTAAGATATGAGCATAGCCCAAAATATCATATAGTTTTTGTGTGAGGTGTCACCTGAAAAAAATCCTAAAATAAGTGAGAGGTAATTTAAAAAAAAGGAATAGTGAAAGAAATAACAAAAATGTGACTGGATGGAATGTTTAAAAGACTCATTCCCAAATACAGTACATATCCTATAATGAACCAAGTGAAAGTGAATTCTTATATTTTTAGTTGTTATGATAAATGTCCAATTATAGAAATGTTACAGAGAATTGACCTAGTCACATTTCAACCATTTTAAATGGATACCTTTTTTGGTGTCCAGAAAAGGACCGGGACTAGAATTTTATTTTTACTCCCTACAAAGGATAGCTTCAGTTATCACTTTCTCATAAGGAGTATGAACAGAATTTGGAATATTATCTATCAATGATCCAATTTGCTGTCTGAAAATAATCTGGAGCCACAAGGCACAAAGAATGCTGGATTAGTCTTTTAACACTCCAGGGAAATATCTGCCCGCTTTAGCAACAGATAGAAACGTATTTAGAGCCTTCAGTTATTATACAAACAAACAGCTGGTGTTTGTACAGTGTTCATTGCCGTGATGTAACATTGGATAATATCATGAAAGAAGAAGAGATTAAAAGATGGATGCCTGACAAAACCTTAGACAATGAAGATGAAGAACAACCAATAATTAAGTAATGTCTCAGCTGACTGCAGTTTATGTGCAGTGAACCAATAGCTATTTTGCCAAGTGTAATCAAGCAAAGAAAATGCTTCTTAAAGTTCATGGTAGAATGTTCTAAGCTTCCAGCAAAGTTTGTGCAATAGAGGTCTGCAAGGAAAATAATTCTGTATAACTTAAATGTCCTTTTTTTGCAAAGGTTATTTCCCAGCTATTTCACATCAGTTGTAAATTCATTTGGTTTCTAAGACAGGAAAATAAATATCATAGGTATAATTGCATTAAAGATGAGCAACTCATGCTTTCTTTGAACTTTTTGGGGTAGATTAATAGTTTCCAGATGATTGCCTTGAGTTAGTAGTAATCTGTAAGTATCCTGCAAGTATTCCTAACATGAATTGAAATATATGGCCAGAACATTTACCAAGGTCACCAAAGCTCACAGGATTTTTTGCACTCTCACATTATAAAAATGGTAGATTTTCATCTCTTGTTTTGTCCCAAATCTTGCATATGTTCAGACAAAAACATCAAAATGTAATGGATTGGTTGATTCCATAAAATTCAAACCATTTACTAAAATTTTAAAGAAAGGTTTGCCCAGGTGAGGTTTTCTAATGGTGAGGACAATTAACAGGTGGAATAGCTTGGCTTCAGACATTGTGGGTGCTTCATTATTGGAGATTTTTAAGAAAAGTCATCACTTATTAGAAATAGTATAGGATCTCCTGCTTAAGCAGGGGTCTGGATTAGAAGACATTCAAAGTGCCTTCCAGCTCTATTTTTATTCTGATTCAGAAGAAATACTTTGGAACATATTTTTGTTGTGCATTATTAGGCTGGCAGATTGGCTGGAGCATACGTGTTCTAAGCAGGATCTCAAATATGGATTTTGCACTGAAGTTCCAATTCAAGAAAAAAAAATTCTTTGCATTAAAGCATTCTTTCCCACATGACAAATGTTTTGATTAGTTTTCTGGATGGGAAGTGGGTGTCCAGTCTTCTTCTGAGTTTTAATTGAAGTTTAATATTAATATTCCAAGTAGTGACCATTATTTAATATTATTCAAATTCACTTCTAAGACATCCTGCTATTATTATCTCAATTTTATTTTTAAAAATGCCTTTTTCAACTCATTCCATTCTGTGCTGGATTTGATATTATCCTACTGCTTGCCTGAAACTTTAAAACCAGCCAGTCCAAATTCTGTGAGGTGATGCACACATTCAGATAATTAACTTAAATTAAGACCCATTGATATGCCTTTCATTAAATTCAGGCCAGTTAAAATGGCTTTCATTAAATTCAGACCAGCTGAGTTGGCTTTCATGCAGGTGCACATAAATCTTTAGCATCCAGGCTCATTGGAATCCAACTGAATAATTCTGATGGGAACAACTGAATTGAACTGTTCAGACATTTGGATCGAATTGGAACTATTTCTGAAATGGAAACAACAACCAGAATCAGGCTGACTAGAGCATCAGATCCAATTTATACAGTCTTTTTTCTTTGGTTCTTCAAGATGCAGATGAAACAGTCAAGGCAGAAGGATAATAACAGCATTTGACAAATTAGTACCTGTAGCTTAGAATCATGAGATGGGTAATTATATTGCAAATAAAAATAATACCAGGAAGTGGAAATTGATCCCCTATCTCCTTAAACTTCAGCCATGCATAGCTATTTAATCAATTTCATATTATTCAAGCTGATAGGAGATCATACTTATTTTACAGCTTTCTAACAATCTGTTTATCTAGCAGAAGTACAGCTACAGTTTTCCTGCAAGGTAATGAAATGATAAATCTGTCTTTGCAGAACTAAACTAAGCAGTTTATGGAGTTATGCTTGCAGTTTCAAACATAATCAGCAGAACAGAGTCTTGGATTAGAATGGGAAATGCATATTGGTTTATTATTATTTAACTGATAAACTCCCCGCAATACCAGTTCTACAGGTGCTTCAACTTTCATGGTGGATCAAAAATGTTTAGCTTAGTTGGCATCCAGCTTTTAGTGAGTTATGGAACTTCACAGACATTCTAGTCATCAAAGCAGACTATGTAACCAGCAGTGAGATATTCATGGAAACAGGATAAGTTGATGAGGACAAGTATCCTAGTGCTTAATGTTTTAGTTTGTTCCAAAGGCCAGAAATTCCATAACAGAAGCAAATCAGTCAAGCAGACTCTGGCCTACAAGCATTACCTATTGACAGTACCACCAATAGGGTTTGTTTGAAAAAAAAAATCTTAAAATTTGGGGAGTTATCAATTAGGGGAGTGATTCTGCCAATTTACATCTTGGTAATGGAAAGTATGAAAGACTGTATTCAGTGTCCTGAATGAGCGGGCATTTCTCCTTCCTTCTGAGATTTAGAGTTTCACTACTCCCTGGAGAAGAGATTTAAAACATCCCTACCTTCTCCTTTGAGTGTTCATAAGATGGAAAATAATAATAATAATGTGTGGGTGGCAACAAAGAGTTGAGCCAAGAAGAATACAGAAAAACAGGAACAACTTCCAATCCAAAGTCAAGCAGTAGGATGATGCAAGGAACAGCATACCCAGCTGAAGGTCATGGCTATTATCTAAGAAATCTTGGAAAATGTTTAGAACATAAAACACAATAACAGAGTTGGAAGGGACCTTGGAGGTCTTCTTGGAGGTCTTCCATTGCTCAAGCAGGAGACCCTATACTATTTTTGACAAATCACTGTCCAGTCTCTTCTTAAAAATTTCCAGTATTGGAGCACCCACAACTTCTGAAGGCAAGGTGTTCCATTGGTTAATTGTTCTCACCACTAGGAAATTTCTCCTTAGTTCTAGACTGCTTCTCTCTTTGATCAGTTTCCATCAATTGTTTCTTGTCCTGCCCTCAGGTGCTTTGGAGAATAGCTCGACTCCCTCTTCTTTGTGGTATCCCCTCAAATATTGTAACACTGCTATTATGTCTTTCCTAGTCCTTCGTTTCCCTAGGCTAGACACACCCAATTCCTGCAAATTGGGTATGTTTAGCAGGGTTCATTCCTTTTTCTAAGGGAATAAGCAAAAGGGAGTGTGAAAAAAAGCCTTACTATTCAATCTTATGGTACTTTAGTACAATATTGAGTATAATTTTGATCCTTCAATTTAATATAATTTATATTAATTGCTAAAATATGATTGGTATAATTTAATAAACATTTGCTGACTTCTGCATCAAGTTTTGAATTATAGTGTGGCACATTTTTTTTAAAATAAGCTGGGAATCATTGGATGAACTTCAGGATTTGTAATGCATAAAATACTATTCTCTTGACTTTTGTCAGTGCTTGTAATAAAATCTCATCATGTAGAATTAATATCTTACTAAAGAACAGAGATCTATAACATTTTGTCTTCTATTGATCATATCCAGATTTTATTTTGTTATTCTAGGACTGAAATGACCCTCTTATGTTATGAGGATCTCAAAAAAGACTATCACTTTAAAAAAAATATTGCAGGTTTATTAGTAAAGATCAGATTTCACACATCCAATAAATATGTTGCTAGGATGCAGACTGGCAAGAATATGCCAGATGACAATAGCTGTATATTTTAAGAGATGGGAGTAGCAATGCTTCAGTTTGCCTTTGCTCCTTCAGCAATATTCTAATATTGTTTATTTGACAATTTGGAAACAATTTTCTATTAGCAAGGCAATTCTTTCTGAGATGGAATAAAGGACAGCAGTGGGTTTACATGAAGCTGAGATGGATATCCTTCTTAAGAAATGAAGACTAGCTTGTTAAACAGGGATTTTATAGTAGGAAAACACAAATTTGCAGTGGTTTCAACAACATAAAAAGGGCCCCATTAAAAATTATGCTGTCACATTGTTCAAGCAACACTTAACCTGGGTAATGCTGCAATGAATAAATCTGATGAGCTGTTTGTGAACCAAAAATGCCTTCTCTCACATGACTCAATAATTTAGATGTCATTATTTTTACAATTTGCAATTTATGAAACAACAGCTTCCATATGTCTAGGATGTTAAAACAGATGGCAGCATTTAATTGAACTTGGAGATCTCAAAAAGCTAACCAGGGTCAGACCTGGTTAACATTTGGATGGAAGCATTGGAGAAATCCCAGGACTGTGGGCTAGGTTCCAAGGATGAATATATATCCAAGGCAGAGGTAAAGACAAAACTGTATTGCTTGTAAGAAAACTAAATGGATGTGTAGGAAGTTAGCACCCACCCCTCTGCTAGAAAAATGAAATATCCCAGGAAATATTAAAAAGGCAGAATATTTCCCCTAAAAAGAGTAAAGTAGAAACTCAGAAAAGCAGAAACTCACCCCCCTCCCTTTTGCTAATGGGCCATTAAGGCCTAGGCCAGAGTATTCTCCATAATAAAGGGTCTACCCATCTCACCACCTGGCCTGGGAAGATTGTATCAGCCAACACTGAGGTAAAGCCATGTGGTCCAGACAAAGCCTACAAAGTTAGCTAAGACCCCCGACCCTGGGAGTCTGACAGTCAGTGGAATATATTTCTTACACAAGAACAGGAAATGCTAAGGTTGAGCCCAACAGAAGTTATATAAGGGTCTCTCAGCATCTTGGTCTTCCCTTCTTGACCTTCTCACCTCGAAGTATGTGATCATCCTTTTTTTTCACTTTGAAGCTCCAAGCCATGTGGTCCTGCTGTCCACCATTAAACCATCTTTCCAAATAGCCTCCATGTTTCCAGTGTCTTTTTCCCCACTTGGAACTGAACTCAGAAGGATATTTCTTTCAACAGATGTATCCATGAATTCTTCAGAAGTAACCCAACTTGAAGGATATTCTCAAGATGTCTGAAGAAAAATGAACTGTTAGCCAGATGTAGCTTTAGGAAGTATTTCCTATATCCTTCATTCTAATTTTAGTAGTTTTCTGAGCGTAAGTAATTCTGACCTTTTGCAAGACCAATTTTCACCTTCTCTGAATCAGTTTTGTAAGACAAAGAAAAGACTATTAAGAAACAAAATGGGATACTGGAAAAAAAAGGAATAAATCTTCAACAAACAGAAAAAAATGTGGTGACCACATATACCTTGGCTCTCTCACTGCATCCCCAGCATTGCAACTCCATAGGTTACTTTGGGAGTAAAATTTTGGAGGAAGAAAATAAGAAAAAAAATCATGAGGTGATGCATACAGAACCTGGATTTGGAATTCTTTCCAACCCATTTACCAGCATTGGTATTAGGGATATCAGTATTTTACTCAATAAAACAAAGAATAAATCCTTTCTGTCAACCAATCAACCAGAATAGAGCTGAAAGGGACTTTGGAGGTCTTCTAGTCCAATCCCCTGCTCAAGCAGGAGACCCTGTACCATTCCAGTCAAGTGGCTGTCTGGTCTCTTCTTAAAAGCCTCCAGTGATGGAGCACCTACAACTTCTGAAGACAAAGCTGTTCCACTGGGTAATTGTCCTCAGTGTTAGGAAGTTTCTCCTTAATTCTGGGTTGCTTCCCTCCTTGATTAGTTTCCATCCATTGTTTCTTGTCATGCCATCTGATGCTTTGGAAAATAAATTGACCTCAAATATCACTATCATGTTCCCCCAGTCCTTCTTCCAAATCCATATCCAAACCCATATCCTGCAACTATTTTAGCCCCAGGTCTTTAAGTTGCTCTTCTCTGTATTTTTTCTATCCCTCAAGTCCCTGCCTGGTGTACAAGTGGAGTGATGAATGTTGGGAGTGAACACCAGGAGCATATTTTTCCAATAAGGTCATCCAAGACAAGAAGACCTTCCAAGCTAAAGCAAGCATCTATATTGAGCAGCAGTAATATAGGAAGATGCTGGAGGCAGATGCTCAGATTAGTGACCACAGAAAATGCATCAACTCATACCTTGCAGAAGAAGACCAGAAGAAAAAGCACCAGAAGGCAACACATGAATCAATGGGTGGAAACTAATCAAGGAGAGAAGCAACTTAAAACTAAGGAGAAATTTCCTAACGGTGAGAACTGTTAAACAGTGGAACAGCTTGCCTTCCAAAGTTGTGGGTGCCCCATTGCTAGAGGATTTTAAGAAGAGACTGAACAGCCAGTTGTCTGAAATGATATAGGGTCTCCTGCTCGTGCAGTGGGTTGGGCTAGATCAGCTCCAAAGTACCTTCCAACTCTGTTATTCTATGTTCTAAGACAGTGATGGCGAACTTGCAGAAATGTCATGCATGCATGCACTTGTCAGGGCCACGTTCCGGAAAAGCCAAATTTCCATTCTAGCATGCATGTGCCTCCAATAATCAGCTGGCTGGCGTGCATGTACACACCAGTCTTCAGCACTGGCAGACGCACAAAGGACATTGCATGCACATGCACACCAGAGACCTGGAAGACAAACAGGCAAGGTTGCATGTGCCAGGTGACATGGCTTCGCATGCCACTTTGGGCACTCGTGCCAGAGGTTTGCCATCACAGTTCTAAGACAATGGTAAACCACTCATGCATTCTTACAATGAAAACTAGATGAATAGAAAACATAACGTGGAGCAATTGCCAAAGCTCCAAGCCAGTGTTCAAGTCTCTCTTCCAGAGGAAAGTATTGGAGGGATTTTTCTGGATTATTATTATTTTTGTCCAATCTGTCTGAATTAGACTCATCAAGAATATCCTTCTTTTACCAATTTTCCCCTGCACACTAAATTGTTCCCATTATAGTTTACAGCTAAGGTTGTTTTTTTTTGGTGGGGGGTGAGTGAGTGGGTGGGGATGGACAGAGTGCTGAGTCCCTTTACATAATTCCTTTCCAGCCTGTCATAAAGGCTTTGCTTTGTTAAAATGAATTTGATTTCAGAAGACTTTCCACCATTATTTTTACTTGTTTATTCAACTTCTCTAACCTTCATGCTCAACCAAGTGACACAGGGCAAGCTACATTAATGAAGTCATGTAAACTCTACTAAGGTTGCTGCAAGGGTTGTCATCTTTGCACTCTTCATTGCATGCCTACAAATGTGGTAAGGGGTTTTGCAGATCATCTGAGTCAAGAACATGGTTGTCTTCTACCATAACAAGAAAGAATGAATAAATTGGGTAGCGGAGATGACCTTTGTACCTTGGTTGATTTACCTAATCTATAAAAGCTGCATGAAATCCACATCCATGAAACCACTTTGACTTGAAAAACTTGAACAGAGTTTAAACTGTTAGGAAAAGTAATAAATTAAGATTAATTTCAGATGCTTTTCTCCAGTTGCCATTGTCCCCATTAACATGACAAGTGTTTATCAGTGAAAAGCCTAATGAGGTATATTTTTGAATTGTTTCTTTCTGCTTTCTTTCTTTTATGGGGCTCATCTGCTTTTGTCTCCTTCATATGTACATATCCTGCCCAAACCTTTCCCAGAAATAACAATGTCATAACTTGTCCTCCAGCTGACAACTTTATAGATATTTTATCCTTCAAAGCAGCTGTTTCATTTAATCAAACAAAAGGGCTGGTCTCACCGACATACAAGCAACTCCTGCACTTTTGGCCCATGTAATTCACAGTTCATTTCTGTTTCAATACCTTAAAAATAAGAAGAAACAAATAAGCAGAAAATAAAATCTGTGCATTTGGCTACAATGTGATGCTATAAATGGTCATAGATGTTCAAACTGACCTTTCTGCATTCATCTGACATTATGCTTCCTTCTACAACCCATAAAAGAGAAGAGAGACATCCAATCAATTGAATAAATTTTTATTTAGAAATGTATCTCACCCAGTTCAATGAATGTTGTTCTTAAGTAATGGATTGTATCCACCATATCTATGAATGATGGTTCATAGACAGATAAACAAACAATTTGTTCTGAGAGCCTGGGTTCCATCAACAATGTTTCATGACTAACAAACAGATATTTGTACAATGTTTGTTATTACCAAGCACCAAGCAGGCAATGCTTCATATCAGTTGCACATAAAATGTATCTACTGATTCTTTTAAAGAAAGCAGTCCCAAGTTTCCTTTGGTGTATGACAACTTCAGGAAAAAAAGAAACCAATCAATTCCATTCAAATCCCAACTTCAAATACGAACAGTCACAAAAGTGACTTAAAAGAAAGGACACAAAATGTAAGTAGTCAACTGTCAACATTACAGTGTGGACATTATAAATGCCTAGTTGGATGTAAGTTTCAAGTATTTCAGGGGTCACACTGGATTAGCCATTTTTGGAAGGATTCCTTAGTTAATGACTTTGATAGATGGCAGAGTGGGCAGGCCATTGGCAAAGCATGACTTCAACTGGGTCAGACGTAGAATGAAAATAACTTTCCTATGTGGATAGGGGTAGCTTTGCTACCTCTGATTTCTGATGCCAGAAGGATTGTTGTTTTATATATACAATAATGTGAAATCACAGTTGCCAGTTCTTTAGCTAGTGTTGGCCTTCATACACATCAAGTTCTTCCAAAGAATCTAGGATGTTGTAATGTAGCATAGGTGCATCCAAGCAGTGTGGCCTTTTTGCAATTGACAGATAGGAATTTTTGGCAATGCACAATTTTACTAAATGTTGTCCAAGATTTTTTTATATGAGACTATGCTGATAACCTTTGGGACCACCACAGCAGGTTTATGTCATAATCTTTCAACATTGATTTTGCGACCTTGATACTTTCTGATCTTTTCCAATTCTTTGTCTTCTATTATACTATTCCCTGGCATTGCCACATCAATTACCCACATTTCCTTTTTTTTTCCAACCACAAATCTCGTGTCAATTTCTAAATCTGGTGTGTTATGTGCAAAGACTTTATTTTAACATGCTCATTTTCAACTACTTTTTCAACTATATGTTCCTGCCAATTTTTCATTACCAACACAAAATATTTTTACAGATGTTCCAGTTAATCATTTTCATGATGGTATTATGTCATTATTTACAATCTATTTGAAATGACTTATTGAGCATGCTGAATGTCAATATTCTGACTGATGGAGCCAACCAAAGTAAGCATGGCTGATTTGATGCAATCTCTTTATTCAAAACTTTATTGAGTACATCATATTGGCAAAGATGGGGGAAAAACCAGATCTAACTATCTCCTATGCAAACCCACATCGTTAAAGTTCATGTTCTCTCTCCCCCTATTAGACCAGGTCACATTTTCCAATGGAGTCTCCTGGTATTGTTGTGAGAAAGTCTTTTGACTCTGATAAACAGCCACTGAAGTGTCTTTAGTTCTCATGGCTGGCATCTTGATGTCTGGAACCTAAGTTCTATCTACCCCTTCCTTCCCCCCAAAGTTCATTGGCAAACTGAGAAGCAATAATAATTGTAACAGAAAAAGTGCCTTTTGAAGCTTATCATTACGTCTGTGCTGTATTGTTTCTTGTTTCTTTGCACAATCTGCACTTTGAATAATTTAATGATTTTTCAAGTCTGGCCTTGATTGCATTAGTTCAAATAGTTTGCACTTGAGCAGTCAAAATCAAACCTTCAGGATTTTTTTCTTTAAATTCTTTAAATCTGATTTAACCTGGAAATGAGAAACTTTCAGACAGTGAGAGCAATTAACCAATGGAACAGCTTGCCCTCGGAGGTTGTCGGGGCGCCATCACTTGAGACTTTCAAGAAGAGATTGGACTGCCATTTGTCAGAAATGGTGTAGGGTCTCCGACTTGGGTGGGGGGTTGGACTAGATGACCTACAAGGTCCCTTCCAATTCTGATTATCTGTTATCTGTTAAATGTTCCAGTTGTAAGCCATCACTAGATTTTATCTTTATTCACTTTTGCCCCTATTCCAGTGAATTCTGGGTGGCATTTGAAACAAGAAATGAATAGGAGCTCCTTGAAATAGCAGCTTGAAAGCTTGGCTTCTCTCAGGAACTGAAATTAAAAGAAACAAGAGAAGCAGACTGTCAAAGTGACCAAGAAAGCCAAAGAGATAAGAAGACATAGAGACAGAAGCTTGGATAGAACTAGTACAGTTTGTAGCTATGCTGTTCCCTCAGATGTTAAAGTAAGCAAATATTTGGACCAATCAATCTAAGTTTGGCCCAGATCACTCACTATAATGGGGAAATATTTCAACTTGCTCCAGTCATGTGGAATTTAAAAGACAGTTTTAACATAAATTGTGATTTCAGGACCAGCAGTGCAGTATAAAATCCTATTAGTGCAAGATAAGGTGAAGTTGGTATTTATGTGTGTGGCCACTTAAAGAACCCAAGATTTGAGATGAATGAAGCCTACAGTAAGGTCACCTTGTCAGGCCAAAATAGTTTTGATAGGTGTAGAATTTAGTAAGACAATATAATTCTGGCTAATTAATGTTTAGAGACATCATCGCATCTTTCAATACCATTTTTCTCTCTCTATTGAATAAAAGTTGCAGAGCATTAGGGTGGCCTAGTGGTGAAGATGCTCACCTCCCACTCAGAAGGTTGAGAGTTCAATCCAAGGCAGCAACAGACGTTTCTCCATCAGCACGTAAAGAGAAAATATCTGCTGTGAATACCATGTAGGCATCAGGAAGGGCATATGGCCAGTAAATGTTCAGCACTATTCATTCACCCTGACTCCATGTCAAATAAAGGGATTACAGGGTTGTTCAGAGAAAAAAAATTGAATAGAAGTTGTAATACTGTATTTTGTGTGTCAGAATGCC
Source organism: Pseudonaja textilis (assembly GCF_900518735.1). The sequence continues at coordinate 13,085,846 of NW_020769316.1, read as the reverse complement.
TATCCAAAAGAAAACCCATCAAATCTCCGAAGGCCCGCAGAAGTCTTCAAAGACATTTAGAGCCACCTAATTTGATTTGTTGCTTCAAAGCCTATCTTTGATTAGATCTGTGAGTTGGCTTCACAATGGCAATTCAGTCAAAGAATCAAACCACCCTTTCACACTTCATACAACTTTTCTTTCCTATGTCTTTGTATAATATAAAGTTCCCTCATGTCAAAATAAGCTCTTGGTGATTAGAAGGGGTACGTTCAAGTACTCTTATAATTTTGTAGCTTTCCTAGGAGTATTTAAGATTATGTGATATCCTCATCACATGTAATTGTGTAATTATGAATAAATTAATAAAATAAATACATAAATAAAAGCCACTTATACATTTATCTGAGGAACTGCCTCACCCAGTATGAAACTTAATGAAGATATATAAGTAGATGTCTGTTCAGGTTGCTCTTTCCTAGGATTAGATCAGTGGTAGGGAGGAACAAAGGGTGCCAGTTCTTTTATAGCATTGCCTCAAGAACATACCTGCTTATTGAAAACAGGAAAAAGCCATTTTGGCCTAGTGGTTGAGGCATCAGGACAGAAATTAGGAAACGATGAGTTCTAGTCCAGTGGTGGGATTCAAATTTTTACTATCGGTGCTTGGTGCGTGTGGCAGGGAGAGGATACTATAAAATCACTAGTCAGAGGTGGTATTTTCCGGTTCTTCGAACTACTCAAAATTTCTGCTACTGGTTCTCCAGAATTGGTCAGAACCTGCTGAATACCACTTCTGTTCTAGTCCCATCTAAGAAATGAAAGTGGATAAACTTAGATTGGTCAGTCAAAATCTCTCTCTCTCTCTCTATTTATTTTTATTTATTTATTTTGTCAAGCAATTATAAGATAACAGGTATAAGTATAAACATAGTTATGAATACATGAAATGGATACATATAATAATAATAAGAAAGAAACAATACGACAGGGACGGTAGGCATGTTGGTGCGCTTATGCATGCCCTTAGGAAAGGGGTGAGGTCAATAATAGACAGTCTAAGGTTAAAGTTTTTGGGGTTTGGGGAAGAAACCAAAGAGTCAAGTAGAGTATTGACCACTCTGTTGCTGAAGTTGTATTTCTTGCAATCAAGTTTGGTGCAGTTTACCTTGAGTTTGTATCTATTGTGTGATCTTGTATTGTTATAGTTGAAGCTGAAATAATCATTGACAGGTAGGACATTGCAATATATAATTTTATATACTATAATTAGATCTGACTGAAGGCAGCATAGTTCTAGGTTCTCTAGGTCTAGAATTTCAAGTCTGGTGCCATAAGGTATTCTGCAATGAGTGGAGAACTCTTCTTGTGAAATATTTCTGGACTTTCTCAACTGTGTTAATATCAGATACGTAATGTGGGTTTCAGACTGATGAGCTGTATTTGAGTATTGGTCTAACAAATGTTTTGTATGCTCTAGTTAGTAGTGTGATATTACCAGAGAAAAAGCTATGTAAGATTAGGTTAACAATTCTTAATGCCTTTTTGGCTATGTAATTACAGTGGGCTCTAGCACTTAGATCATTAGAGATGAATACTCCAAGGTCCTTGACAGACTTTGGATCATCAACAAGGTCTTGACACTCTCTCTCTCTCTCTCTCTCTCTCTCTCTCTCTCTCTCTCTCTCTCGTTGTTTTTGTGAAAAGTATTAATTATTTTTACTGTCTTGAGCTAAGTGTAAAAACAGTAAAAGTGGGATTAAAAATAAATATTCTCTGTAAATACCATGATCTTCAACAAATATTCAACAATGGTAGGTTTTCTTCGGTTTTAGATACGTAATTATGGTTAATCTCCTACAATAAAAAAGAGTGAGCTTAGGCACCGTTATCTCATTCATGATTTGCAAACTTTTCTACAATTTATTATTTTTTGAAACAAAGACTTGTTTCTGACATAAAGAAATGTGGATTTTCTTTAAATATCCAGTTTCCCGTGGTAGGCATATTTTGTATTCAACTTGTATAGTATGTAATTTTGCCTTACAAACACATTTTCTGCACAATTTATGTTAAGTAGGATCAGAAACATTTTCAGTTGTTTGTTTTCTTGACACTTCTAAAGCTAAGTCCAGGGGTGGGATTCTACCTGGTTGGATTGTTACAATTCTGCATAATTCAGAGAACCAGCAAATCACACCACAGGTTGGCCCCTCCCTTCCTCTTCCCACCCACTCACTCCTTACATAGCATGCATGCCATCAAACTTGCCTGCATTTGATAAGTTGCTATTTTTCCTTTTTTTTTCCCCGACCATCAGCTGTTCTGCTGTGGGAGATTTAGATTAGCTAGAAAGCAGGAAATCGTTGAATTTCCAGAGCTGAACCTTCCTTAGGACTGAAGCTTCTATTTTTCAGTGCAGACTTAGTAGCAGATTGCAGAAAGATAGATCTCTGAGTGAATCTGTGTGTCTGCGAGCAACTCAATCTGCCTGCCTGCTTTGCCTGATTTTGGGGAAAAGTTGTCTCTTTTTTATAAAATATTCAATATTTACACACATGGTGTGCTGTGAATTAATTTTGTGAGTTTGCTTGCTAGCAAATTTTATATGACAGACCTCAGGTAGCAGATTGCAGAAAGATAGATCTCTGAGTGAATCTGTGATTCTGCAAGCAACTCAACCTGCCTACCTGCTTTGCTTGATTTTGGGTAAAAGTTGTTCCTTTTTATAAGAAAAATGTTCAATATTTACATAAATATTTATAATATTTACATGCAGGCCACACTTAGCCAGGCACATGATTACCAAGCCATGCCCACAAATTAGACCATGCCCACAGATCTGGTTGTTAAGAAATTTGAATCTCATACCTGGCTAACTTCCAAGTCTGCAACATATTTTAAACACATTTGAAATTAATCATGTTTGGGGCATCTTTTGAACATGTTGGCAACCTCATCAGATCTTTTCAAGGTGTTTGATTTGTTGATGTATTCCCAGCTACCAAACAAAACTAACAAGCTTCTAATTTATTACACCAAAATATCCAACATGTAACTCCTCCAATAAGCTCTCAGCTTTGACAGAATGGTAAATCTCAACCCCATGTAATACTTTCAAGTGTGAGTTCATCATAGCACTGAGAAAACTCCATAAACTATATTATAGTTTTGAGACATTATCAGGTCTCTTGTAACTTTTCTTTGAATTATCTCAGCTTTGATATGATGATGATGATGATGATGATGATGATGATGATGATGATGATGATGATATCTGTTCAGTCGTATCCAATTCTTGGAGATTCAGTGGGCCAGCTCTCTCACATCTTCTGATCTTGCATTGGTTCTTTGAAATTTTCTATGGTCTGTCAGCTTTAATGGTGTCCAGCCATCATGTTCTTTGGAGGCCTGGTTTCCTTTTACTACTAACTCTTTCCAAAATAATTGCCTACTCCAGTGAGTTACCCCACATGTCATGGCCAAAATAATGAGACACAGTTTTGTGATATTTCCTTGTCTAGTATCATGTATTCCAGCACTTGCTTTTGGGGCATCTTTGCTGTCCAAGGAATATGCAGGAGCCTTTTCCAACAACACAGCTGAAATGTGTTGATTTTCTTCCTGCCTTGCTTATTTAAGGTCTTACTTTCACAACCATAGGTAGCTATGGGGAGCACAATAAATAACAATAGTCCCTAGACTTATATACTGCTTCACAGTGCTTATACAGCCCTCTCTAAGTGGTTTACAGTCTCAGCATATTGCTCCCAACAATTTGGGTCCTCATTTTACTCACTTCAGAAGGATGGAAGACTGAGTCAATCTTGAGCCTAGTGAGATTTGATCTGCCAAATTGCAGCAGCCAGCAGTCAACAGAAGTAACCTGCAGTACTGCACTCTAACCACTGCGCCATTGTGGCTCATAAAGTGGACTGACCTATATTTGATTGCCAAGCCAATGTCTTTGCCTTTCCATATTTGGCTCATATTCATCATCGTTGTGTGACTCAGTGCAATCCAGCATTTTATTTCTGGACTGCATTCACTGCTTTGAGTTATCTGCGACCCTAGGAAAGTGCATTTTTCCACACATTCTCTTCACTGTCCATTTCTATTTTGAATCTTCCATTCCTTGCAGTGGTCATGAGCTTGGTCTTTTTGATGTTCAGAAAGAGACTAAAATTCTTACTTTCTTCTTTGATTTTCTTGATCAGATGTCCCAAGCCTTCTTTGGTTTCTGAGAGGAGAGTTGTATCATCAGCATATTGAAGATTGTTGAGATTTCCTCCTCTAAACTGATTTTTGATTCTTCAGGATCTAGTTTATGTAGAATCTCCATTTCTGTAAGGAAAAAAAAACATATCAAAGGGATCCCAATCTCAAGTGGCTTTTTGTTTGTTAATCCTATAGAAATAAACATGGCAAATTGCCTTCATTTCCATGATCGTATGTCCTTGCACGACTACATTCCTGTATGCATTTTGCACAACTTACTTCCTAAAAGAAAATCCTTTTTTTTTTTTTTTGAGGATTAAAGATTGATAGTAACTGATGATCAGTGATGAGGACAGACTCCCTTCTGTGCAAATACTGGTTGAAACAGTTAACTTTTCAAACCAAGCTTAATGCTTCCTTTCTATTTGCACGTAATTATTCTCTGCAGCTGTGAGCTTGATACAAATGCAAATCACTCCTGCTTTTCATTATATATGATGTAATTACCATATTGATGCTATATTGTGAGTCATCATAAGGCAATTTCATTGCTAAATGCACACATTATCTGTCAGTGCTAGTCTGTTGTTACAATTTCTATGACACTGTTTTGTCAACTTGTACTTGAGTGTTCAAGATGTGGTTAAAATTAGCAAGAATCTGTTATAATTAATCCTAAAAAAGGATCATAGATTCCATGTCACATTTCATGGACTTGGAACTCTCTCTCACCGCATTTGCTGTAGATCTTGTGTGTCAAGGATATGCATATAATATGTAAGGCTAGTTCTTGAGGTTTTTTAGAAGTTCCTCATGAATTTTCTCCTCTAAGTAGCCCTGGATATCTGGATAACCTTGTAGAACAGGACCCACGGCTCTTTTCCAAATGTTTACAGCAATGTTTCTCAGCCTTAACAATTTTAAGATGTATGGATTGCAGGTCCCAGAATTCTTCAGCCAACATGTCTGGCTTGGAAATTCTGGCAGTTGAAGTCAATGCATCTTAAAGTTGCCAAGACTTAGAAACTCAGATTTATAACTCTTAGCCTGTGATTGTTTCTTCAACCAATCACAACCCCAGATTGCTGTTCTATGCTGTTCTATGTATATGATCTTTCACAACATATTAATCAGACTTGTTCATTATTGTATTTATCAGTTAAGGATATCCCTTAAACTGGAATTATTTTCTTCTCCAGTATAACATTTAAATTATATTTCTAATAGCTTTAATTTAACATCTTTGAAATGCCCAATTTATGCTGCTATATCACTGATTCAGAAGGTCCAGCATGCACTTACATTGATGTAATTTCACCCTTCAGTTCTAGAGTCTACCATTATGGCTGAACAGATATCACCTTTTATGCTATGGATTCCCAGATTACCTTTCCTTGTGCCACTTTCATTATCACCTTCTTCACTTATACTGCAGCAGTTTAACTGCACTCTTTTTAAAATAGTGGCTGAAGTTATTTATCAAATGATTTTCTCTTTTAAGTGTGGCAAACTCTGTGAATATGCCATACTATATTGCTATTGCTTTTGCTTTTCCTACAAGTTTCTCTATCCCTGCATTTTGTTGATGTTGTGAATTTCTTCCACAATGATAACATAGTTCATTTTGATATATTACAGTCTTTATTACAAGTTTATTCACATTTGTGTTTGTATCCCAACTACAGCCTTTATAGTATCTCTAGCAGCAGTTTCCATAGGGATGGCAATTTGATATACATACTTTCTTAAATCTTAAACAACTAGCATTGAAGATGGTAACTAGTTAGGTAACGTCTGCAAGCAAACAACCAAGGTCAGAGAGCACCAAAGATTCCATAGCTCTCTTAAATGTTGAATCAGAGCACTATCAGAGACATTGCTATTCTCAATAAAGCTAGACATCTTACTGTGCTTACTCTTACTTAGTCTTATTTACTGCAACAGGTTTAGTGTTATCCTTATTTTGTTTGTTTCCTTCCAACTTGAGTCGTGAGCACCTTCTTATTTTTCATTCCACTTCATTTTTTTTACCAACCAAAGAAAAGTTTCTACAGTCAAGAGTAAATTTACATGCTGCTTACTTTATTGAAACTTCTAGAAATAATCCCAGTGAATCTGCAAAAAAAAAAAAAAACCCAACATAATATGGTACAGAATATGAAGTAATCAAGTAAGAATTCAAAAAGTCTGAATCAGTCAATAATAACAACAACCCAAGTGTATTACAAGGGAGATTATATTAGGTGATCAAACTTTTTTGTCCCCAAACAAAATGCTAACAGATTCCTTTTGCATTCCTAGCATAAGGGGGAAAGTATAGAAAGTAGCAATGGAGTTCCAGTGGAAATGGAATGGAAAAAGATTGTCCATTTGGTGTAGTAGTTAAAGCATCAGGCTAGATAGTGAGAAACCATGAGTTCTAATTCTTAGGTGCAAAGCCAACTGAGCCAGTCACTTTCTTTCAGCCCTAGGAAGCAGGTAAAGACAAACCAAGAAAACTGCAGGGAGAAAACTGTAGGGACTGGTTCAGGTATTTGCCAGGAATTAACACTGGATCAAAGACACAATAGATAGACAGACAGACAGACAGACAGACGGACGGACGGACGGACGGATGGACGGACGGACAGACAGACAGACAGACAGACAGACAGACAGATAGATGATAGATAGATAGATAGATAGATAGATAGATAGATAGATAGATCTGCATCAATTCAGATAAAATTTAAATGTAAGCCCTGTGATTGTTCATAACAGCAAAAGGCAAACTTTGCCAGTGAAAATGATTGTGAAAAAAATCAATTTGAAGATGATTTGATCAAATTATCCCATCAAGGATATTTACAGAGGAAAGCTAATGGCATAGTATATTTACTTACTGCTCCCCCCCACAAAAAAAAGGACACATTTTTATGCCCACTTAACGGTCTTGCACACAAGTGCCACATTATTTGCCTGGAAGCCAAGCAGACAATTGAAGACCAATCCAACTTACTGTGACGGTTTATGAGGCAGGGCACCTTTCTTACAGCACTTCACATCAAATGCTGAGGCAGATGGGTGCCTACTTTGAATAAGCATAAAAATTAAGGTATTATTGAAAGCTCAGCTTTAACATTTTTTTCAGGAAATGAGTGGGTTTTTTTTCTCTCTCTCCCACCAGAACCATTTGCAAATGGATTTGGGAGGATTCATTTTCTTACACTGTTAAAGGGAAATGATATACATTCAATTCTAATACTTTGTTTTATCTAGAGGAGAAGAAGCTGTACATGCATATTAGCTTGACTCATTCTTTATAAAATGAGATCTGCAAATTTGAAATAAAATCATAGTGGAAACAAAAGAAAAGGAATGGATTTAGGATCGGGATAATATTTCAAATGCCGTTTGCTGGCTCCTTTAGAAAGAGAAGTACAAATGTAATTAAAATCAATGCCTTTGATAAGCATAAATTTGAGGAGTAGGGCTTGGCCACCTGGTTGTTTCAAGATATCAGGATTCAATTTCTTTAGATGGAAGGCTGCCCTCCAAACTGCAGGTTTATCAGAAAACTAGATGTAAGTGGAAAATGTTTTAACCAAAGTTCCTTCTGATGTATTAATTTCTTCCTGCAAAAAAAGGGGATGTTGTATTTGTGTGAACTCAGGCATATAAAACTTCACTGCCAATGAGAAAATACAAGTCAGTGTGAAAATGCACATGGATGTTTGTAGACATTTCTGCAAATAAACTGATTAGCGGTTTGATTCTATGCACAGTTCTAGATGCTATTGTTCAGTTACAGAATAATATATGGCTTGGGTTTGGGATATCTTCAAGATTTCTATGTCAGAAAGAGTCTGTACATCTGATAAGGAGAAGCAGTGAGGGCATGCTGTAGGTCCTTATCCTAAAAGGAGATAGGAAGGCAAGAACAAATACAAAGGACTTTATCTGCAAGAAACCTACTAAATCATCTGGAAAGCCTGCATGCATCTAACAGATACATATTTAGATTACTCTGAATAGGGCTCATGCATCTGAATCTGAAGACACAATAAATACAAATTATCTAAGTCTGCAATTGCTTGTGACAAGCCCTTGTCCACAGTGGAGAGCAGGAATATATGAGCTCCACCCAATCTTTTTTCAGGACATGGTGGCTCTGAAGACAGTGTTCTTTAAAGGGATTTCTGCTGCATAAGCACTCACTATACTATAAAAAGCTTGTCTTTGTGGCCAGTTCCACAAGCAAGAGCCCTACAGTACCTGGGAAATGAAATGACTGGGGCTAACATTCAGGCAGTGTTCCAATATTTGAGCAGCTGCCACAAAGAGGAGGGTCAACCTATTTTCCAAAGTACCAGAAGGCAAGACAAGAAACAATGGATGGAAACTAATCAAGGAGAGGAGCAACCTAGAATGAAGGAGAAAGCTCCTGACAGTGAAAACAATTAATTGGTAGAAGTTGTGGGTGCTCCATCATTGAAGAGATTGGACAACCACTTGTTTGGAATGGTATATGGTTGGACTAGAAGACTTCCAAAGTCCCTTCCAACTCTGTTATTCTGAGTCGTCATTGTAAGGCCATTACAGACCAAATCCACTTTTATAATATCTGAAAAATCTTGTCTAGTGTCATTTTAATCATCTTTATGCCTCCTAGTACTTTTCCATTTGAGTGCCCTCAATCATCTGGTACACTTGGTACCTCTTCCTGTTTTAAGAAGGATCTCTTATGATAACTCAGAAATCTTGAGTTCTGGTAGGAAATTTAAAATATACCAACAACATCTTGAAGTCAGCACAGATTGTGTCCCTTTGTACAAAACCGTACTTGAAAGGAGTTGTATGTTGGAGAAATATCTCATTGTGTTTGCCTTTGTCCATATGAGCCCAAGATCAAGCTATTGTCATTTGGCAGGATGAAGTGTAAGGCTTCCTCTCTCACTAATACCCAATTGCTGGACTGCTGATGCAGGGCAGATTGATAAAAGCTACATTGTTTGCCCACTAGCATCTCAAAGGTTTGCTCAAAAGTCATGTTCATCATTCAGAAACAATGACACTTGACATTTTCTTTTGCAAGAAGCAATTTGTCTAATAAAGCTGGGAGAAAATTGAATTTGTCAGCTACTTAAGTGCATTGGTCTCTCCAAATATAATAAAGCAAGCATAGATAAGAAGCGTTCCTTTATTTCCTTCGGATTTAAAATATAATTCATCATTAGACATCATCTCTTCAGTTTTATTCATTCTCTCAGATCTTTATGGTTAAAAATAGGAAAGATTAATATCACATAGGATGACTTATACAAGGCATAACAAGAAAGGCAGTTCAGTATATTGGTTAAGGCAGTGTGCCAGAAACTCTTTTGGCCCAAAGCTAACTGGGTGACCTTAGGCCAGTCCCTCTCTCTTAGCCCTAGGAAGCAGGCAATGGCAAGCCACTTCTGAAAAAACCTTGCCAAGAGAACTGTAGAGATGGGTCCAGGAAATACTAGGTTTCAACATTGACTCAAAGGTGCAAGTGACACACAAACACACGCACACACACACACAATCACAGTATGATTTGCACCATTTTTTTTGTCATCCCTATGTAACATTTGGATGGCATATAACCTGCAGCCTTATTTAGCTTGGAGCTCTTTGACATTTTGCTTTTGGCTGGGAGCCTGGTGATCACTACTGTATAGTTGTGCATGCCAATAAAAGATACACTGTGCCATCTACCCCTAAATACTTTGGTCCCTTACGAGGAATCCTCAACTTACAACCATTTGTTTAGTGAGCATTTAAAGTTTCAATGGCACTTAGACAAATATCTTACAATCAGTTCTTGAACTTACAATTATTGCAATCACATGATTAAAATTTGGCCACTTGCTACCGGCATGTATTAAAATAAGATGTTTGTTTTTTTGCAACCTCTGGCAATACTTTATAAATTTGAAATTGAATTGTTGATGTTTTATGGATTTGCTTATACATAAGGGATAGGGTGCGAGTTGAAGAATTATTTGTTTATAATCTTATAAGGGTAAAAAGTTTGTAAATGTGTAAATACTTGTTGTAATAAAAATATTAAAAATCTTTTAATATTTCTTTTCATTTTATTATAGTCTTCCTTTTCTTTTTCCCTACACTTTTATTTTTTCCATTCTTTTCTCTTTGTTTTAGTTTAGTTCCATTTTGTTCCATTAATTTTTACTATTTTAATATGCAAAACATTTTGATTCTCATGAAATACTGTTTAGATTATTTAATCATTTCCAAAATCTTATAGTAAAAGTTTTAATGTTCCAAAGTTGTCTAAATCCTTAATTTGTTTATAACTTTCTTAGATCAACATCTTATTTAACTTTTTGCTATTTATTTCCAAGTTCTTAAAGTAAATAGGGTTTGTTTTGCTCAAGAAGAAAAATGAAAAGCCATCAGATGGCTTTTCAAACTTGTTGTTCTATAGATCTCTAATAGTCTTCAGATAATTAAATAAGTAATTTTTGTAAATAGGTAATTTCCAAAAGGGATTAGAAAGTGAAGCTTCTCCTTTAAAAAACTTCACTACTGCTGTGAACATGATGGCCAATAATTTTATTTTCTAACTCTGAAAAACAACAAATGACTTTCATAAGGAGCAACTATCCAGAGTCCATATATATGATCTCCCATCCACTCCTATCCAGTGAGGTTCTAATGAACAATCTAATTTGAACAATCAATGTTTGCCTTGGTTTTCATCACCAGTCTGTTGGAGACATGGTTAATTTAAAATATAATTTAAAAATACAATGTTTTCAATAAGTAATAGACAGAGGTGGTATTCAACAGGTTCTGACCAATTCTGGAGAACCGGTAGCTGAAATTTTGAGTAGTTCAGAGAACTGGCAAATACCACCTCTGACTGGAGATTTTACAGTAGCCTTCCTTTGCCCTGCCCACCAAGCCATGCCCACAGAACCAGTAGTAAAAAAAAAAAAATTGAATCCCACCACTGATAATAGAATGCAAAATGATAATGTGCACCCAGAGGCACCTATTTTCATATGTGGTGGACCTGCCTAGAAGTCAAGAAATATTGGAATACAATATGACTGTGGTTAGAAGAAATAATAAAACAGAAAATTGAAACCCCAACCAGAATTATTTTTATTAGGCATAACAACAGAGAAATACAACAAAAAAGATAGATATATTATGTTACATATTTTAACAGCTGCTAGGATTTCTTATGCACAATTTTGGAAGTAGGAAAATATACCACTGGAGGGTGTTGTTATAAAAAAAATATTAGACTGTGCAGAGATGGACAGGCTGACCTTGAAACTAAGAGATAAAGAGAATTCGGTGTATTATATAGTCTGGGACTCCTGGTACAAATGGTTTAAGAACAAAAAGAAACTAAAATGGTAATTAGGTAAAGAATAGGAGATTATGTATATAGCTATTGTGGAGAAAATGGAAATATATGATGAAAATATATTAATTTGTAATAAGAATAAGGAAAGAAATATGCAATGGTAATGTAATAAGAAAGCATATATAGAAATATGATAAGGAAATATAAATGATGTCTTGACATTGACATAATGATGTATATAATTTTATTTTATGTTTTTAAAATTTGAAAACTGAATAAAGTTTATAACAAACAAAAAAAAGATAATGTGCACCCAGAGAGATAAGGTGGGGCATTCCATAAAATGCCATCAAGAGAATACCTGATGGTACTTTTATGTAAAGTTGCTTACCTGGATAGAGTTACATTTTTTTACATATTTCTGTTGATTTATTGTTTTACAGTTACAGTATGTTTTTTAAAGAACAACAAATTACCCCATTGTTTTTATAGCAATTGATATAAAAGTAGAAACTATTGTCAATATTTCCTTTGAAAAGAGACTGGACAAGGCAGAAGGGATTTTGTGGCAGGCATGTTCAATAGTCTCACATGGAATAATCTGTGCCAAATTTTATCCCTTCAGTGCACCCTTTTAACTCATTCCTAGGTAGTATTCTTCACCAATCTCAAGACAAAGAGAATGGCTGTTCGTTTAAGTTAAAACATGCTGAAACATGTTAATTACTTCATTATCACATTTTATCATTAGCTCTTCACAATGAACTTCACTAACTACAGAAGTAATTGTGTAGCTGTCACATGGTTTTCTAGAGTTTTTTGTATATATCTGCATGCATGTTCTTTAAGAAAATTTCTTGTTTCTTAGAGAAACAAAAAAAACACAAATATTTTGTCTTTACTATTTCTGAGACAATGTTTTTAACCCAATCTTCTTTTGAACAAGTATTCTTTCCTTGATGCCCACTTTCTGCAATCATCGGGGTAGTCTATTTTTCAGACCATTGGACAATTATTTTCCAGACCATTGATTAATTAGAGTTTTCATCTTTATTGTTTGCTATTTCTTAGCAAACAGCATATGGATTATCTGCTGTTTCAGTCTAAATTATGTTATGATTTTGTATGATTGCTTAACCACTTGGTCAGCCTTGTAGGAGTAGCTTGAATGGTGGTGTTTTATTGCTAGACCATTTACATGAAATCTATATGTGAGCAATTCTGCAAATGGAAAAGATTGTTATAGTCCATTCACCTTTATTTGTGAGCAAATAGGTATCTGTTTGGATAATTAAAGCAGAAAGAAATCTAGATTTATGTGCTTTTAAACAGATTAGGTCTGGGTTGACCTTACCTGCCAAAAAAAAGTAAATTGTTCTGCATTTTACAAGCATAGAAAAAGATGGTTTCTCTAACTGCACCCAAGAAGTGAGGGAATAAAGTTATAAATGCATCGATTTTGCAAGATCTTTTTCAGTCGTTTAAATGTCAGGATTTATACTGAATGCTTTAATCCATTTTACACCTTATTCTACCTTTAGCAAGAAAGGGGAACAAATTTTATGGTTTCTCAGAACAGATTGCTTTCTTTTTTTAAAAAAAAAAGGTGAATAATCCCCTTTTAAACCATGTAAGCTGCAAATTAATTTGCCAGAGTAAATTCATAAAAAAGTAAAACTTTTTCAGCTTTATAATACTTTTTTCCAGATGTCTGAAGAATCAAAATCAGTTTTTTCCCTTCCTAATTTGTCAATACTTGTAGCTTTGAAAAACAAGAGAGATTTGAATTAGTTGTGTCAAAATACGACATTTGACAGATTTATTTTAGGTTACAAACTGTAAGTGTAGATGTGGAGTGATAAGATATACATTTTAACCTCTGAGTTTGCATTTTTCAGAAGAGAAAGGAAGGGACAAAGTGATAATATAACTAGTAATGTGAGAAAACGTCATCATTACTGGCTTTATAAAATATGGTAGAAGATCCTTGGACTTCCATGAGCCACATAAATCCAAGAGTAACTCTGAGTAACAAGAGATTGTTAGCTATTCTATTATAAATAATTAGCTATTCTATGACCTGGTGTTGCAGGATATCTGTTGCCTTCAAGTGTCCTTAACCATATTGTGATGTGGAGGTCACCAAAACTCTTAAAAGCTATTGATAACTCTCCCCTCTTGATGATTCATGTGAAGGTGAGGGAGAAACAATGAGGGAGGAGAGAGAGAGACTAAGACTTGAGGAGGAGGATATAACTAGTGGATAGTCCTGAGAAAATTATAAACAGAGATACTGAACTAAGTGGAGATTCTGAGCTGGCTGGAAGACCTGAGAGGCAGAATGAAACTAGCCTCTACCTCACCAGGAAACAATCGATTAGACACCATTAAACAACCTCTACCTCACCAAGAAACAATCACTTATGTCATTAAACCAGTAGTGGTATTCTACCAGTTTACAAAACTTTAACTTTCATTCCTCCATTTAAATTATCCAGCTGATTAGACATTTAAATCCCCACTCAGCTGATTGGACAAGCTACATTTAAATCCCCACCCAAATCTCATCCATTCAAAACTTCCAAATAGATGATCGAAGAGTTCATTCAAAACTTCCCCATTCAAATCTCTCAAACAGCTGATTGGAACATCTCCATGATCTAATGAAACGTAACTGATCGAAGCGTCTTGCACGGAACACTAACAAAGCTGCTTCAAGCAATGCTTCCTCTTTTTTAAAAAAGAAAAAAACTCAAACAATATGGCTTTAAGGAAAAAACAAGAAACTTTTCACTACCAACCTCACTACCTCCATTATTTCATTACCTCAAAACCTATTATTGATAGCTAATGCTTTGTCTAAAATAATTGATTTATCATTTAATAGTCAAATAATTAATTGTTAAATGACTACTAATTACTGATTTATTGATTGATAGTGATTTAATACTGTATAATGGATTATCTAGTTGATTGAATGATTTTTTTTAGTAATAAGTAACCTTACTATTGATTTGTTCTCTAACTTATCAATTAACATATACTAATTACCAACATTTATTAAGTAACTGTCTACCTGTCATATTAACTTAACTATTGTAATTGTTTAGTGTATTGTTGTCATTGACCATGCCAGCCAAAAACTCCAAACCCTCCACCAAACATCAACAAAAGAATAATATCTCTACCAATGACCTCCCAAATTCCTTCACATGCTTCAAATGTCTTGAAACCATCAACGGAATGCCACCTATGTGACAATCAAGCCCACTCACCTGCTTAAACTTAACCAAAAGCCCAGCTGATCTCCTAAAAACATCAGATACATTTCCTTGTCTATGTCCATCATGTTTACCTAAACTAAACAAAGTACCCTGCCTGACAGAGTTGAAAGCATAGAAGCATCCATGCACTCGAAAGAAGAATGCTTAGTAACACATTTTGAAACAACTGTACAAGGAAGTCTAATCTCTTTTGGAAAAAAAAAATACAGCACAGATAAGCAAATACCTATCAGCTCAAAATCAAATCCCAACTCAACAAACACTACCACAACTACTACCTCAACTACAATCACAACTACAACCAACACTAACCACCAAACCA
Organism: Pseudonaja textilis; assembly: GCF_900518735.1. The sequence goes on along the minus strand of NW_020769316.1, from coordinate 13,070,695 downwards.
CAGCCACAAATAATCACTATCCCATCAAATAATACCACGAATGATATCCCTTTACTCATCAGAGACATCATGGAATGTGATCAGAAACGTCCAAATGCCATCTTATTTGGTCTTGAAGACACCAAAGAATCTGATGGTATCACTAAAGTTCACAATATCATAAGCAACTCCAATACAACAAACATCTCTTCTGAAGATATCATTGAAATAACCAGAGATGGCCCTGAGTTAAAATACAATGATGGCTTGGTGGCCCCAAGATTTTGTAGAGTTGTTTGCAAAAATGAGTCCAGCAAACACATATTCATTCATACAATGGACGCCATTGCTAAAACCAATACCACCCATAAAAAACTTCACTCATGACCAGACTTATCCGTACTGCAAAGAATCTGCTCCCATGAACTCTGCACAGAACTCAAAAAACATCTAGACAATGGAGAGAAGGATCAAAACACTGACTACCATGCTGATTGTATCAAAAGTAAGAAACACAACCCACAACTCAGCATTCAACCCCATTTCAACCAATTCACCATTACCCAAAAGTAGGCATGCACGCCCCTAACTACCTCAATTCCAACTACAACTGGCCTAAAATGCAAGCTACTCAATGCAAGAAGCTTCGTCAATAAAATACCTGAATTTCTCCTTTTACTAAATATGGCTCAATTTGACATCATATTTGTCTGTGAAACATGGTTCAATGCATCTCTCCCTGACTCCATTACCACAGTAAGAGACTATCATGTTTACCGATCAGATCGTGAAAGGTGGTGTTGCTATCTTCTATAAAAAGTCCTTACATCTAAAAAACATCCAAATTACCCAGGAGTGACCATCGTATGTGAACTGCCCTTAAATATCACATTTTGATTCTTACTATGTTACAGAGCCCCTTGATTATGACATCGAACATGTAAACAAGTAAAATTCACTACTAACATGGGCAACCTCCTGCCCACACTCTTTTATCTTTCTTGGCGACTTCAATCTACCTCGTATTAACTGGACCCTAAACGAATGTACAACCAAACCCATACATGCAACCTTTTACAATGCTGTAACAAATCTGGGACAGGAACAACTAGTAGCCAACAACACTAGATTTAACAATTGCCTTGCTCTCATCTTCTCCAACAGTTTGAATTCAATTTATGGACTACAAATTAATGAACCCTTTTCCAACAGTGATCACAGCATGATTGACTTTTGTCTCAACATACATCCTCACAAAAATAACCATAACAAAAGGATCCACAATTATAACTTTAAAAAGGCAACTATGATCTTATAGACAACAATCTCTCATCTCTTGATTGGCAATTTCTATTCACTGCATGCAATACTGTTCAAGACCATTACAACATATTTTTACTTGAAGTCAAAAGAGTCATCAAACAATAACATCCAAATAACAACTCCCAAAACCAGAAAAAAAACAGATTACCCATAACAATAAGGAAGCTCCAATCCAAAAAGAAATCCCTTTGGCAGAAAAACAAATCTGGCCACGTTGTCAACTTTAAAAGCCCAGACAAAAATTTATGCCACCAGATAATGCACCAATTATCACATTAAACAAGAGGAATACCTTCTATGCACCAATTCTACCCCCACTTTCTATAATTTTGTAAACAACAAACTAAAAGACTCAAGGTCCATCCCACTCCTGAGAGAACCTAATGGTAAAGACTGCAACAATGACACCATTAAAGCCAACCTCTTTAACAGATTCTTTGGCTCAGTATTTGTAAACAGCAATGGATCATGCACAAAATTTCCTAGTCGAACCACAGACAACTACGATGATCTAATACATATCAATTTTACAGAAGAAAATGTTGAAAAAGCACTACACAATCTAAAACCATCTCTATCTATTGGACTGGACGGAATATGTGCCTACTTCTTAAAAAAGCTATCCACTGCCATAGCCAAACCTCTAAGCATAATCTTTGAAAAATCTTTCAGGACCAGCTCCTTGCCTGGTGACCATGGTCACTAGCCATGGTCATCCCCATCTTCAAAAAGGGAGACCCTAGCCTAGTTGAAAATTACAGACCAATCTCTTTATGCTGTGTCATCTGTAAAGTCATGGAATCAATTATTAAACAATCCATTATCCTCCACATAGAGACAAACAACCTACTCTCTAACAAACAATTTGGTTTCAGAAAAAACTATCCTGCAATCTGCAACTCTTACACTGCAAAAACATATGGACTATACAAGTCAATCAGGGCAAAGCAATAGACGCAATCTACATAGACTTCTGTAAAGCCTTTGATTCAGTGGTACACGACAAACTACTCCTAAAACTAAAATCTTATGGTATCTCTGGACACCTGCATAACTGGATAGAAGCATTCCTCTCAAACAGGCAACAAATGGTCAAAATTGGGAGTGTCCTATCAAATCCTGTACCTGTCAACATTGGTGTTCCCCAAGGCAGCGTTCTAGGATCAACTCTCTTCATACTCTACATAAATGACCTTTATGATCTTATGAAAAGCAACTGTGTTCTTTTCGCTGATGATGTACAGCAATTCAACACCACTGACAATACTGCTACCCTTCAAAAAGACCTCAACTCTGTGTCAGAATGGTCAAACAAATGGCAACTTCAAATCTCAACAAATAAATGCTCTGTCTTACAAATTGGCAAAAAAAAACAACAGAAAATAAAATACAAGCTGAATAGTCAGGACCTTGTTGATAATCCAAACTCTCTCAAGGACCTTGGAGTACACATCTCTAATGATCTAAGTGCTAGAGCCCACTGTAACTACATAGCCAAAAAGGCATTAAGAGATGTAAAACTAATCCTTCATAGCTTTTTCTCTGGTAATATCACTCTACTAACTAGAGCAGCGGTCTCCCACCGGTGGGTCGTGAGAAAATTTTGGTGGGCCTCAGACAAATCTCACCTCCCAGAGCACCCCCCCAATTAATCCAGGCTGTGCAGAAACACAAGGTTGCGCCTCCTACATGGCACGTGGGAACCCTCCCCGCCCACTCACTCCTTACCTGGTAAACTTGCCTGTTAAATTGCTATTTTTCCTTTTTCTGACCATCATCTGTTCTGCTGTGCTGGGAGATTTAGATTAGCTAGGAAGCAGGAAATGGTTGGATTTCTTGCTTTCTGGCTAGTCTTTAGATCTTTGGCTCAGCACAGCCGAACCTCTCTTAGGACTGAAGGTTTGCTTGCAAGCAATTTCAATGCAGACTCATGGCAAGTAAATTTGAGAGACTGAGCTAGCCAATGGCAGATAGATAGATCACTGAATGAATCTGTGATTCTGAGAGCAACTCAATCTGCCTGCCTGCTTTGCCTGATTTTGGGTAAAAGTTGCTCTTTTTAAAATAAAAAAAATTAATATTTACGTGCATGGTCTGTTGTGAGTTAATTTTGTGAGTTTGCTTGCAAGCAAATTTTATGTGACAGATTCAGCTAGCCAATGGCAGATAGATAGATCTCTGAATGAAGCTGTGATTGTGTGAGCAACTCAATCTGCCTACTTTGCCTGATTTTGGGTAAAAGTTGCTCTTTTTTATTAAAAAAAAATCAATATTTATATAAATATTTATAATATTTACATACAAGCCATGCCCAACCAGTCACATGACCACCAAGCCACACCCACAAATTAGGCCACACCCACAGAACCAGTTAGTGGTCCCTGGGATCTAAAATTATGAGTTTGGTGGTCCCTGAGGTCCAAAAGGTTGGCGACCCCTGAACTAGAGCATACAAAACATTTGCTAGACCAATACTTGAATATAGCCCATCAGTCTGGAGCCTGCATTACATATCTGATATTAATACAATTGAGAAAGTCCAGAAATATTTCACAAGAAGAGTTCTCCACTCCTCTACTCGTAGCAGAATAACTTATGCCACCAGACTTGAAATTTTAGACCTAGACAATCTAGAACTACACCGCCTTTGGTTCGATATAAGCATAGTACATAAAATTATTTATTGCAATGTCCTACCTATCAATGAATATTTCAGCTTCAACCACAACAACACAAGAGCACACAATAGATACAAACTCAAGGTAAACCGCACCAAACTTGATTGCAGGAAATATGACTTCAGCAACAGAGTGGTCAATGTCTGGAATACTCTACCTGACTCTGTGGTGATTATGACTGCAATGAACGAGGCCCATCTTTTGACTATATCTCTTGTGATGGGCTGGGTAAGAACATAGCACACTACCACATTATTGGTCAATTTTTGAGCGGTTCAATGAAAATTTGGAAGTATGCATTAATTAACAATATTTACAACTCCCTAGCTCTTAATATTCCAGGATTCTGTAATCCAGTTCAGTACTTTATCCCAGTCTTCTGCAATTGAGATATTTTTCAGATATGTTTGATTTTACTTTCTGAATTTCACAGCTATTATGGCACTTGATGAGTAATCTGGGAAATGCAGTTGTCTTAACTACTCACTATACTAGTTGTCATTATCATGAATTGGCTTAAGTAATATTTGGATCACAACTATCCAGCTCTTTTGATAATCATGGTCTCATTGACAGCAATATTTGGGGCTCGAGGAAGGTATTTGATGATTTAACTTTGTGTGCTAGTATTTTGCCATGCCAGCTGAAATGGTAGAACAGAACTGGATGACCCAATTCATTTATGATTTTTTTTAAAAAAATCAATCTTCCTCTGTGATCATGTACTATACACACTTCTGATTCATCTTTCCTATTATCCTTATGATAAAATTCTGGGGGAGAGAAGACTAAAGGGCAGGGAGAGGTTTCAAGCAGTCATTTGGGACTTGTAGTTGAATGGATTTTTTTTTTTTCTTTTACTATCTAGTCCTTATCTATTCCTCTTTCCCTTCCCTTCCCTTCTCTTCCCTGTTAAACCTGCAAAGGAACTTTTCTCTTGGTCTTACTTCTGGATGGAATTCTGTTAGCATTGTCCAAATATACCTGGAAGGCTTCAGGTTGGAGAAGGTCTTTGAATTAATCATATGCTCATATTTATTAAAAACCTTTCCACAAGTTAGTTATCTATCAGTAAAGGCAGTGGAGCAATCAAGATAGAATTTTGGGGTAAATTCTAGTGTTGCATTTAGAGCAAAGGTGGGGGGGTATTAATGCAGTAAATCTGGTATTTTGAAATAAATGGATCAACAAACATAACAACAACAAACATATTAAAAGACTACCATCTGAGCATTAGGGCAATTAAGTCCTGGACCTAAATTACCTACATTTATTAAAAAAAAATTAAACATTTTCTTTTGCAAGTTTCTGAAATTATGCAGAAGCCTCAGAGTTACATAAAAGCAGGAATTTCTGCAGATAGAAACTGCAGTCTACCAGCTCTTTAGGACTAACAAAAGTGTCCATGCATAACTTTTTATGGATCATAATTAACACACACATTAGATTTATGGAATATAGTTATTCCATAAATAATTATGAGAACAGGAAGGTCATTAAAAAGCAGTAAGGAGTATCTTAGACATTATTGCATTGATGAGTTGATTAACATAGTAAAAAGACTAGATTTTTTAAAACCAGAAACAATAATGTAATATTTTCTGATGAAGTTTATTTTAGTAGTTTTGTGAAGGATTTGACCATTTCCTGTTCAAAAATTTCCACTTTTTTTTTTGAAAATTTTATTTGGGTTTTCACAAAAACAAAATACAAATAAAACATCTCTTTTGAAAATAGCATGGTCCCAGGTTATCACTTCTTCATACAGACACAAAACTCAATTTCATGCTCATTTTTATATTCTATTCCATATCTTATTACCATTTTATATTTTCTACATAGTTTTTCCCCTCTTCTAATTTTCTCAACTTTGTTTTAATTATCTCAGTTCAAATCATTATATTTATACTTTTGTCTGTCCTGTTACAATTTCACATTATCTTTACTTATTAAGCAAATTTTTCCCTGTAGTTACCAATTAGAGTATGACACCTTTATATCCTTTAATTTTATCCATTCAAGCTCTTATTTAAGCTCCAATGTATAGCTTTAAGATTATAGCATTCAATATAATACATAACTTCCAATTGAATTCTGCTTGGTACATTCTTAAAATAGACACTATATTCTTAAAAAGAAATATATATATATAATCTCATATATATGTATATGTAAATAAAACACATTCCATTCCAATTAAATTCTATCATTAATATGCATTAAAATCTTTACATCTTTAGCATTTCTTTTCAACTGAATATATCATACTTCCTTGGGAACACTTATAAACTTTCCTTACTTAATTCTTTTTTCCCCATATTTCTCACTTATATTTTTATAAATCATTACTAATAATTAAAAATGTTCCCATTTAATTCTCTCAATCATTTTAATTCATTTATTTATTAACAAACATCCCACTGCATTACAATAAATATTTTAGCCATCATCATATTTTCTAAAGTTATTTCTATTTGTAATATAACAAAGCTATCTTATGTACCTTTGCAGAATCCCTTTCACAATTAAATTTTCAGCCATTATCTCTAAACAAATTTATGGTTACAATCCTTATATCTTTTCCCTGTTTCTCCATTTCTTGTTTCTGTCTTTTACAACTTCTTTTCCTTGCCTTCTTCCCCCTCTTCTTCTTTTTACCCCCTCGTCTCTCTACCTCTGACTCTCTCATCTGTAATCCCCTCTTCTGTTGCTTTCTAATATTATACTTATCTTTCAAATTGTTCTTCTTTTTGGTTGTTTTTTCTAATCTTAAACCTTTCACTCTCTTTCCCCACTTTTCCCCCCTCCACTTAAAATTATTTGATCATTAAAGATGGCTTCTTCTTTGTCCCAATCTTCTTGTTCTGCAAGTGTTTCTTGTTGCTTCTTATAGTTCCAGATCTCCATTTCTAAGAATTGAAACACGAAGCGAAAAGAACTTCTACCTTCTTGTGCGTCTTCTTTCCATTTTTTAACTTCCATTTTCAGTTCTTCTAAGAGTGATACCATTTTAAAAACTTTTAAACAACCACCCAGTTAATTTTAGTCATCTAGATGCAAAAACCAAAAATCACCAAGTGATCCAAATAATCCAAGGCTATTTCTACTTGCTTCTTTTTTCCACTTTATCATCCTGTGGTTCTATTATTTTGTTACCAAGTTTCCATTAAAGTGTATCTTTGAGGAATCTTGTTAAAATGTCACTGTAAGTTCCTTTTAATTACAGTTCCATTCCTTAATTCCAGACAGTCTCCTCCATTTTTCCAGATCCTGCCCTTCTATTCTTTTTTTCTCCTTTCCAGCTTTTAAAAACTTTTAAATGTCCAGAAATCTTTATTTATCCCTTTGACTTTTATTTTCAGCTTAGATGCCTATTAATGTCAAAGTGGATTTTTTTTTCAGTTTCTTGCTTAAATCTCTTAGCTGTCAATATAAATTTCCACTTTGATAACAAAATCAGAGTATCCTGAAATTTCAAATGTTCCCTTGGTATTTTTCAATATTCTTATCTCAACTATCAAGTTATATGCCCATTTTCAATCTCTGCACAAAGGTTGAAAAAATTGTCAAAGAACCTGACCTCCAGTGGAAGACCTGGCAAGCAGGGGTGAAATTCTACTTATTTGGCCCGGTTTGGGTAAACCAGTAGCTCCAAAGATCAGCGGGAGTGAACCTGTTTGCTCTGATGATCAGCTGTTGGGTCTATGCTGTTTCTCATCTGATCGTTCTCTAGGCAGCATCTCTTCACCTGCATTGCAAGTGCAGCAACCTACAGCAAGTGCAGCCTTTGTGCACTGAAAGGTTGACCATTAAACCATCATGATGTATTTTAGCTGAAATACATTACAGTACACTGAAGTAAGATATAGGCTCCTTTGAGCTGAGTTTGATTCCTGGTGACTTTGTGAATATGTTCAAATAGGTTTATTTGCTATTTGGGTTGTAATTGTCTTTGAGGAAATGTTTTAAACTCCCCAGTCCTGTTTGTTTTTTGTTTTTCTCCTGGTGGTATCTCCTCTAAATATAGTAGAATCTCTGGTCATGAATGCTTCTGACTATAACCAAATTGGGTTCCAACCAAAAAATTCACAAAATTTTTGAATCTGGTCACGAATACATACTCAGGTGGTGATCAAACATGGCCATTGCCAATTTCCCCTTCCATACCAGTTTTTTGTAAGCGCATGCTCAGTCAGTCTCACTTCCAGTCCCGACCAAATTGGGTTGCGACCGAAGTTATGGAATGAATTATGGTCATGACCAGAGGTTCTACTGTACAGGTAGTCCATGACCACAACTGAGCCCAAAATGTCTGTTGCTAATCGAGAGTTGTGAAGTGAATTTTACCTCATTTTACGATCTTTCTTGCCATAGCTGTTAAGTGAATTACTACAGTTGTTAAGTTGGTAACACAGTTGCTAAGTGAATTTGTCTTCCCTGTTGACTTTGCTAGCCAGAAGTTCAGAAAAGTTGATCACATGACCTCAGGACACTGCGACTATCATAAATATGAACCAGTTGCCAAGTATCTGAATTTTGATCACATGACTGTGAGGATGCTGAAATGATTGTGTGAAAAATGGTCATAAGTTACTATATTTGGTGCCATTTTAACTTCAAACAATCAATCATTAAATGAACTGTTGTAAGTCAAGGACTACTTGTGGTGTTAAGTACTTACCTTTCTTGGGATCAGTCAAGGCCAGGTAAGTGCTGGATTAGATCCTAAATACAATTCTGCCATTTCAAAATTATATCTGTGTGCTAGTGTAGACTGATTTCTATTTTGTTTTACTTTTCTATAATCCCATATATAGTGCACAGTTTGGTGCATAGAAAAAGGCTCCAAACATCATTTTTTGGGTTGTGTGCAAATGTTATAATGCTAACAAGATAACTTTAATGATGCAAACTAAAGTTTCTGTTGCAAACATTGAAATAAATAGGTCTTTGATCCAGACCCAAGGCTCCTTCGGCAAAACACTTCAAAACTGACGGTTTTATTGCTGTAAAACTCTAAACACAGAAATAATTAATTGCACCCAATGTGCACCACAAAAAGGCTCACCATAATATCACTTAATTGCTATGATTATTCTTTCCTGTCACCTTTGACTATTTTGATCTTAGCTTTGTTCCTGATAAATGGAAAGGCTTAATGAAAAATTAAACTAGAGGGATGTTGGAAAATAAAATATTATTATTTAATTTTGATTTGGGTAACTATTTTTATAGTGTAATTTATATAAGTGCACTGATGTAAACCCTCCCCCACTATGGCCAGAGTGTAAATTGAAAGCTTGGCTTAGTCATACATGGGACAGTTTATTTATATTGATTCCTGAAATAAATATAGCCTTCAAGTCAGACTTGAATCCCAACAACTACATGGACAGGTACATCAAACTTTTGACACAAGTATACTTCAACTTAACACCATTCATTTAGTCATTGCACTGATGGCTATCTGTGGTCATTCTGTTTGCCTCTTTAGATAAGAAACTATCTGAAACAATGATCCAAAAAGGCAGAGGTTGTGTAGTTACCACCGAAATGCTCTTCCCTAAGTTAATGTGATATATTCTTGCAACAGAACTCCATTTGGGAGTCTTGACATTAGGTCCTGCATCTGAAAGACTTTGCCAACTTCCAGAGTTGCTAGAAGAGATGTTCTGAACATAAATATACTTATCCCAGGATAATGTTGCATGATCCAATCTGGGTCATCACCAGGACTAGAGGTTTTATCCTTCAAGCTTTCAGAGTCATGCTTGAGCCCATCTTCAGGGAACTTCTATCTAGCAAAGTGTGTGCTGTTCTATTCATAGCAGTGACTGATTCAGATTGGATCCTGCAAAAGATGTTCTCTTAAAAGTCTGGGAGCTCCCTCACTATTCTTTAGTTCTATTTTGTAATGGAACTATTTCTCCGAGATAAATATTTTATAATCTACAATATATTTCTGTTCCATTTTTTTCCTTAAGGTTTCAAAAGAAAGTCAATGACATTTGATCAACCATTAGATTGATATGGGCTGGCACATATAAATGCCTGCCTCCTGAAGTTCCTTGTTACAAGTGCTCAAAATTGGTCAGCACAAGTGACTAGATTCACATTTGTAAACTTTAAGCTATGTACTTTATTTCATTTTGCCTATAATTCAGGAATCTCCCCAGACTGCTTGCATTCCCGTGAGAACAGCTATATAAAATCCCATGGAGTTTGGGGGTGGGGAAGTCAGTCCTGGATCACTTGCAACTGTGCAATGATTCAAGGCTAATTCCCTGCTTGATTCCTATTCCTGTTTGATTGGGCATTTCCTAACAGAATATGGAGATCCATTTGAAATGAATATTAAGAAGGAGGTCTTCTAAAATTAAGTTGCAGTAATCACTCTACCTAGCAAGGAAAACCATCCCTTCAAGTTCAGGGAATATTGGATTCTTCAGGATGGAATGGATGTTGTGAGTCACAAATTACCATTTTTATAGAAAGATAAATGGACAAGGTTAGATGAAATTATACTCCAACATATTTGGAGGGAAACTAGTTTGGGAAAATTCTGTAAACCTCAGTCTGCTCAGACCCAAAGTGATCAGGCCCAAAGCTCCAAATAATAGTTATATCTTAATATTTTTGAGGCCCCATCGTGGGATATTTCTGCTGCTAAGGAAGAGGAGGTAAGTTAGATAAGCCTAAACCACCACATCAGAATGAATGATAGCCAATCCAACCATTTAGACTGTTATACCAAACATAGATGTGATTACATGAGCCTTTATTCAGCTACATTTTGTTGTGGAGAATTAGTTCCTAGTTGCTTATGGATGAATGATGCTTTTTCCCTGTTCCTGAATTACCCTCATTAGTTGTGATTTTTGCTTTTCAGTTAAAATACATCATGATGATTTAATGGTCAATCTTTCAGTGCACAAAGGCTGCACTTGCTGTAGGTTTTGAAAGTGAGGTTGAAACTGCACAGCATAGTAATGTCAAAGGAGTCTGTTTGAAAAATAAATAAATCCTGAATATCATAAATCTTTTCATAAAGTATTATAGCAATGAAAAATAATAATAATTATGAAGTAAAATGATATGTACTATTCATTAATCCTTCAGATCTGTGATGACATTCACCCCGAATAGTAACTGCCTTCTGAACATTCCTGCAGATAAGGGTGCTAAGAACACAACTATTAATTAATTAAATTCATTTTAAGCAAACCATTAAGTTTGAAGCTAAGGAATAACAAGGTTGGTCAGAGATATAGCAAGTATTCCTACTTTGTCTTTGGTTGCTGGTCTGTCTTCTTCAATCTTTAGTTTCTGTTGCTATTTTTTTTTTTTTTTGGCACCGAAGGAAGTTGTCACACTTCTGTCCTTCACAGTTCAGACCAAAGTCAACCAGTCATTATAAATTGCAAAAATATAAACATGACATGGGCAGCCAGCATTGTAACATTAATCATACCTTGTACATAGCACCATTCAAATGGCAAAACTCTGAAGCTTAATTTATAATCTCTTGAGTCTGACGTTATTTTCAGAGAAAGCTCTATTTCTTGCTAGGTTTTTTTAAAAATAATTCTATCTTCCTCATGAATAACAACCTTGATATATCTCACTTCCATCCTTGGAGCAAGTTATATGAAGGCATGGAGTCAGTCGTCCCTCTTTTGCTACATTTTTCTCAGAGCTGATGTTGAATCATTTCTGCTTGATTGGTCTACCATCAGTCTTACAGACATGCTTGTGTGTATGTCTATATCTGCCTATATCCTTCCTTGATAACAGATAACAGATAATCAGACTTGGAAGGGATCTTGTAGGTCATCTAGTCCAACTCCCCCCCCCAAAGCAGGACACTCTACACCATTTCTGACAATGGCAGTCCAATCTCTTCTTGAAAGTCTCAAGTGATGGCGCTCCCACAACTTCCGAGGGTAAGCTGTTCCATTGGTTGTTCTCACTATCACCTAGCTGAGTGGAAAAAACTCTCATCTGAAAGTACAGGAAAAAAAAAAACATTGCCAATTTCAGCTGACGATACTAACCCAGATGAACCAAAGATCTAACTCAATATGGATGTATCTTTATCAATATTGTAAAACAAAATCAATAATAATTGATTTCAGTGTGACTTATTTATATGTAAAAGTGCTTGTTTCATATTTATTTTTTTTCCATTACTGGAAGTAAAAAAAAAGTTCTGGAAACATATACCTTATTCCAAATGTTTCAGATTTTTATTTACTTCAACCTGTAGAGCTAACACTTGACCTAACATTTAAGGACATATTACCTATCTTGAAGATCTATCATAGATAAGATGTCAAAGAAAAAATGTGTCCTGACTTCAGACGAGTCCAAACTATCTCATACTGTAGAATTATTGCTGATAGAAAAAATTGAAAGGACAATATGGAGTCCATGCTCCTTGCCAAGTTAGGTTGGTTATCTGCAGACATTTTATTACCCAACTAGCAGAGGTGGTATTCAGTAGGTTCTGACCAGTTCTGGAGAACTGGCAGCATAAATTTTGAGTAGTTCGGAGAACCGGCAAATACCACCTCTAACTGGAGATTTTACAGTATCCTTCCCCTGCCATGCCCACCAAGCCACGTCCACAGAACCATTAGTAAAAAAAAATTGAATCCCATCACTGCCAACTAGGTAGCACCATCAGAGTTAGTAAGTGGGCATTTTGCTCCCTTTTTATATATAGTAGCTTGCCCTACCAATGTTGGTAGATGGGTGTATTTTCTCCTTGGCAGTTTCTTGATTAGGGTACTGTATTCTGTTTGACAGTCTGGTGTTAATCCCTGCTGATCTTGGCATTGGCTGCTAATAGTTGTGGATAGCAAAGGGAGTGAGGTTTTAGTGAAAAGATTGATTTTTAAAAGAAAAATTATAAATGAATTGGGTAGGTTGGTTAAAAAGACTGTGAGCTATCTGTTAAGGAACAAAAGATTGTGGGATAAAAATAAGATTAAAAAGACTACAAAGGAGAATTTTGCAATTCATTCAATCTGCTTGCTAATTGGGATCCTTTTTTTTTTCTAGATTCCTTCATCTATCCTCTGCTTTACAGGTAGCCCTTGAATTAGGACTGCAATTGGGATGGGGATGCCATCACTAAGCAATGCTATCGTAAAGCACAACATCACATGATTGTGTGGCCTAGCAACAGCAATCCTGTCAAGCTTGGTCAATTTTGTAATGCCAAGACACACAGGTTGCTGAGTGGGGAGTGGTCAAGTATTCCAGGTAATGTGGGGTTGATGCAGGGGGTAGAAGACATCCTAGGAAGCTGATTGAAGGCCCTGTGTGCAGGGATGAGGTTCATTGGCTGGGGGAAGGAGGGTGAGGGTAAATTTGAGTGCAAGGAGGCAAAAAGAAGGAGGGTGAAGGTGTGTGCGAATGCAAGGGGTGAGGAAAGGAGGGTAAGGTATGGTGTGCAAGAAAGCATCGACTGTGCTTGTCAATGAAAATTTGTTAATCATGATCATGTGACTGGAATATGCAGTCATCATAAATGAAAGTGCCTGAATCATATGGGTAATAGGACAGCTTCAAGGACCGGTCTTCGGTGCCACTTGTTCAGTTCCATATGAATTTTGGTGGACTACCTGTATTGAATTTTTACATTGCATAAAATCTATGTCAGTTTTGCAAAAGATTTCAGTGGAGGGGGGGAAATGGCTTAGAAGCCACCAGTTGACAGCTTGCTAAATGCTCTGCATATTTCTCTGTGGTTCTCGCTAGGGAAAAGAATCTCTATCCTACAGTTCAGTGATCCTAAACAATCAATAAAATTCACCATTTTGTAGAGTTGTAATTGCAGGAATGTTCCAATCTCGGATAGCAAACCTCAGATAAAGAATGTTTCCAAGCAAATACAACTCAGGTAAACAAAGTCACTAATCTAAAGGAGAATTAGAGAGTGGAAGTAAACGTATGTTAGACTTTAACTAGAGATAATTAATTGTATGGATTACTGTGCTAAACAATAACAAAAGTTAAGCAGTAACCAAAGTTAACCAGTGATGGAGGATAACTAAAAATGTGTATAAATGCAAGACTAGACTCCAAAAAAGATCATCATGATTCAGTTGTTCATGATCAAACAACTTGACTGCCTCGTCATTACAACAAGTGGTGCATGAACAGGGACCCTCTTTGTCCGGCAAGGATTTGGTGCACCTTCAACCCTTTGTGGTTTCTTCAACCTTTTGGTTTCTGTAAGTATGGGGTCTTCACTTTCTGAGGAACAAAGGAAGCATGTAGATGAATTAGGCTATTTGTTGAAGAAAAATAATACCGAGGTACCACAGAGAAATCTCTTAAGGCTGGTCCAGGAGATTGCAGCTCAGTGCCTATGGTACCCAAAAAAGGGGTCTTTAAAATTAACTGATTGGGAACGTATAGGGAAAACATTGCATACTGAACCTCGAGCAAAAATAGAAGTTTTGCACGTGTGGCATTTATGTAGGCATGCAACTGAAAAATTTGGTCACAATGAACTTTCTCTTTTAACATCTCCACCTTCACGTTATACTAATGCTGTCATATGTCCCCCTTCTTCACCTGAATATATGTCTTCAATTCCCTCAGCTCCTGCAGATACAGGGCAAAAGCCTCCTGACTCTATTGTTCAGCCTTCTTTTCAGAAAATGGTAGAGACTTGGAAAAGGGATGCCTCTGTCTCAGGAACAGAACATGCAGAATTACTGTCTGTTTGTCCAGTACAATATCATCCTGGTCAGGGGCCACAGCTTGGACTGCAAGTAGCAGAATGGGAGGGTCTGGGTGAATCTTCCTCAAGTTCTTCTTTTTAATTCTTCTGTTGCTCAATTGCTTCCTCTTCCATATGAAAATCCATCTCCTGGTATAGGTAATCATGGGGATGCAGGATTTGGATCAACTTCTTTATCTGTAGGCTTACTTCATCAGCTGAACTCCTCTCGTCCTTTGTTAATGCTCGTCCTTAATCAACAACCATTTCAAGGGTTATTGGATACTGGAGCCGATGTTACTGTCATCTCTTCTTTACAGTGGCCAGTACAGTGGCCAAAAATAACAGTTTCTTCATTGTGAGGAATAGGAGGTTCTACAGCTGCTTGGGAGAGTGTTCAAGAAATTAATGTTACAACATCTACTGGTAAGTCCTTTTTCCTACAACCATGAATTCTAGCTATTCATACTAATATTTGGGGCCGTGATATCCTTTCTCTTCTTAATGCCCATTTGATTCTTGATGATGGCTCTTCCTCTTAAATGGCTCTGTTCTACGCCGGTTTGGGTGGAACAATGGCCATTATCAAGGGAAAAACTCACTACTTTACAACAATTGGTTCAAGAACAATTGGCTGCTGGTCATATAGAACCTTCTACTAGTCCTTGGAATACTCCTGTTTTTGTTATAAAAAAGTAAAATGGGAAACATAGAATGTTGCACAATTCCTCCATTCCAATTCTTCCTGAATTACAAGTACATAAATCATATATATTAGTACAATGGCAAAAATTACTTGGCATTATTAATTGGGCATGCCCATTCTTCTACATTACAAGTGGTGATATGTTGCTCTTATTTCAGTCTTTGAAGCGAGCACAATCACTAGGAGATCTAGTTGTATTAACTGATCCTCAAAGAACATGTCTTCAAGAAATATTGAATAAGTTTAAGCATCGATGTGGACAGGATAACATCCTTAACAATAGGACTTTGCTTAGCTATTTTTCCCACTACACCCTTACCCATGGGATGTCTTTATTCTAATGTGTCCCCGCAAGCGGTCAACATTCATGAATGGATTAATTTGTCAGCTACTCCACCTAGAAACATTTATCCTTATCAATCAGCATTAGAGGATTTGATTATTAAAGGTCATAAACGATCCTTACATCTTACAGGTCAGGATCTCATTAGCATAGCTTTCACTTGTACAAAAGTTGAACATGAGCATTTGATGATGATTTCAGAATCATATCAGATAGCCTTTTCTCAATATGTGGGAAACTTGTTGTATTCTTTACCCAAGGATCCTAGAATAGTGGTTACTACTACTTTAAATCTGGTCTTTTCTTCCATTTTTGTGCGAAATCCTATTTCTAAAGCTCTTACAGTCTTTACTGATGGATCACCTACAAGAGGTGTGGTTGTCTGGCAGATTCAACAACAATGGTATTCTAAATTTACTGCCACGCAGAGCTGAGCTGGCTGCTGTGATTTGGCTTTATGATTGTTCAATGACCAATCTATTAACTTGATCGTTGATACTCAATATGTGTATTTAGCTATGCAATCTCTTCCCTTTTCTTATTGTGCTCTCTCTTTGGATAAGAATTTGTTGCAATGCAATTTAAAATTTCATTATCTCAAGCCCGGGATATTGTCCGTGCTTGTCCAGCTTGTCAGCAACTAGCAGTTCCCTTTCCAGTAGGTGTCAACCCACGAGGAACCCAAGCTAATCAAATTTGACAAATGGATGTAACTCAATTTTCAACCTTTAAGCCATACTGTTATCTTCACACGTCTATTGACACTCATTCACACTTCCTTTGGGTTACTGCTTCAAAACATGAACATATTTCAGATGTTATTTCTCATTGCCTATCTTCTTTTGCTGTAATGGGTTGGCCTTCTCAGTTTAAAACTGACAATGGCCCCGCTTATATTAGTAAGGAATTTCAAACCTTTTGTCTGAAATGGAATATTACTTTAGTGCACGGAATTCCTTACAACTCTCAGGGTCAAGCTATAATTGAGCGAGCTCATCATACTTTTAAGGCATTGCTTCAGAAACAATTACAAACTGTGTCTGGCCCTTACCATCTGCGAAAGATTCAAAATCTCATTGCTGTAGCATTATATACTTGGAATTATTTAACCTTTTTAGATTCTCTTGCAGACTCACCTGTTAATTTGCATTTTCGAACTACTGAATCTTTAGCAAGGTCTTTGGTAAAGTATCGTCAAGCTCCAGATCCAACCTGGAAAGGCCCTACACTGCTGATCACCTGGGGATGCAGTTATTCCGCCGTGGAAGATCCTTCTACTGGACAAGCAGTATGGGTTCCAGCATGCTGTGTTCGTCTGTATCATGGCATGGCATCAGGGCCTTCACAACCCAATTCCGGATTTCAATCTTCATCTGAGCATGGAAGTCCGTCTTCCAAGGTCAATGCACCCACAACCCATCACTTGGGGCCAGGTTAAATCTACTACATATCAAGCTCAACAACAACTGCAACAGGCCTCATTACCTCAGACTCCTGAAAATCTTGTTGCTGCTGTTTTTGCTATTATTACTGCTAACTCTGTTACCATTTTACTTTGTATTTTCTTGTTTATGGTTAATGGTGTTTCTGCTCAAAATGACACTTCTGTGGTTCGTCTTAACCCTAATTTGTGGGTTCGTCATGCCCAATACATGTTTATGACCCATGGCACAAATATTACTTTATACTATGAGCCCCCAATGGCATTTGGTCAAATTTCTTTTACCCCCTAACTTGATCATATCTTCTACATTTATTGTCTCACAACTACAATCTATTTCACACTTGTGGTTATTTTCTACACCCCCTATGCAATTGAATTCTGTCCGTTGGCGTTACTTGAAAGTTAGTCAATTTACAAGGGGTCTGTGTTTCTGTTGTCATGCTAAACACACTTGGCTTCATAATTGGTCTGATTATGATGCTGTTCAGCACATATTAAAAAAGCTAGGGAATTATAGTTATTGTTCTGACTACTATTGGTTGTCAGGTACCTTTAATTCTTCTTTGCATGGAATTAATATAGCTCCTGATATGTATCCTGACAATTTTCCTATTTTTAATGTGTCTGATCAATCTAATACAGGATCAATATGCGCTGGTTGGAAGCTTAAGGATCCTAATATGTGGTTCTTTTTTTGATAAATATGCTACTAATGTTCATCCTCAGAATTATCAATGTGCAACTATAGGTTATTTTACTTTACCTATTCAAATAGGTATGTTCCCATCAACTTGACAGCGGTGTTCCTCTCTGGGGCCTACATGTAATGATGAAGTCATTATTGACACACAATTGTCTTCTGGTTCTACATTTGGCCGTGCATTGGCAGGGGCCATTACAGAAGTCCTTACTCTAGGCTCTTATCCTGGCATAATTGCTCAAGAAAACAGACGATCTATTCTTGGTCTCACCTGCAGACTTGAAAAATCCATCAATGCTACCACTGCTATTATTCGTGATTTGCAGCATGAAATAGAAGACTTAAATCAAGATGTCTTACAGCAGCATTTTGCCATAGACTATCTTTTAGCCCATCAGGGAGGGTTCTGTATGTTAGTTGGACACCGTGGATGTGCTGTGCATTTTCATTCTTTGAATAAAACTATTGAGGATGAGCTCGCCAATTTACAATCATACATTCAAAATAATATCCATGCTCATTACTCACCTTTTGAGTGGCTAACCAATTGGCTCCCTGATTGGTCTTGACTCAGACAGTTTTTCTTTTATGCTATAATTATTATTATTGCAGTAATTGCAACCTGTTGTTTTATTCAATATATTCCAAATTTATTCGCATTGTTTCATCCTGCTTCCCCCTCTCTTAATCCTCTACAATTGCGATACATTCATAAATCTTTGAATCCTCCATTTAAAATAAAAAAATGAGGATGTGTAGAGTTGTAATTGTAGGAATGTTCCAATCTTGGATGGCAAACCTCAGATAAAGAATGTTTCCAAGCAAATAGAACTCAGGTAAACAAAGTCACTAATCTAAAGGAGGATTAGAGAGAGGAAGTAAACGTATGTTAGTCTTTAACTAGAGATAATTAATTGTGTGGATTACTGTGCTAAACAATAACAAAAGTTAAGCAGTAACCAAAGTTAACCAGTGATGGAGGATAACTAAAAATGTGTATAAATTCAAGACTAGACTCCAAAAAAGATCATCATGATTCAGTTGTTCATGATCAAACAACTCGACTGCCTCATCATTACAATACCATTTAATATTTAAAAGTTCATTAAAGAAAGCCTTTAAGAAGTAGGAGTCCAATTAATAGTAGTTAGGAACAGATCCAAATTGATTGTTGCTGATTGCTATTTAACAGTGCCTTCTGATTCACTAATGTAATTGACACCGAGAAAGAGAGAGATAAAGAATGTTTTTATTATTTTATTGTCTCATTTAGAGCCAAAGCGAAATCAAAAGTGCTTTTTTTCTAGTTCAAATTAGGAAAACAAAATTAACATCCATGCTCAATATAAACTATGTACAATTCTAAATTAACAAGGTCTTTTTTTCCCCTTTCAGAAAATCTTCATTGCTAAAAGTGATTTTAAACGAGCAGCAGATGGATTAATCTGGTCAGGATTTTTGTTTTAAATTTCCTAATTTTAGGGTGTGTTTGTGTGCACATGCCTGCATATCTTTTGAAGATTATATGTATATGTATACCAATATGTATATGTGTTTATGTGCATGTTTGCATGTGTGTGTGTGTGTGTGTGTGTGTGTGTGTGTGTGTGTGTATGGCATTCAGCTTCGTTCGGGTATTTTCCCACGTCATTGTAGTTGTGCTTTTAAAGTCGTAGCAACGTTTTGGCAGAATCTCATCTGCCATCATCAGGCTTCTGTATAGTGTTCATCTGATGACTGTCAATCATTTGGAAGCCTGCACTCACAAACAAAAAAATATCCACACCACAAGCCAGGCAAACACCTGGGCACAGACAGATCCCCCCTGATACCTCCAGCTCAAACACACCCCAACCAGGCATCCAGATGAAACCTAGCTTCCTAACTAATGATAGCCATCCATTTACCCAGAGCCAAGCTGCACTAAAGGCCTTCAATAAAGTAACACAATGTTGCCAGCCAATCAAGAGACAAAAAGAGCCAAAAAACAGACAGGAGATATTGTAAACACCAATCAAGCAGAACACAGCAAACTCCAAGACCAATAAACACAGACCAAGACTCCCAACCAATCAGGGTGAAGAAAAAAACATTCTGGCACAGCAATAGGCTGCCCCAAATTTAAATGTGAAACCACTATAAAAGCCTGGCTCACTGATGAACAGTATACAGAAGTCTGATGATGGCAGATGAGATTCTGCTGAAACGTTGCTACAACTTTAAAAGCACAACTACAATGACGTGGGAAAATACCCGAACAAAGCTGAATGCCATATATATATATCTATCTATATATATGGATCTTTGGTTGTTCGGGTTTTCTCCCGCGTAAGATACCAGAACTATCGCCAAAACCGAACACTTCAACAGCAGAATAATC
>NW_020769316.1:12983786-13050397 GCF_900518735.1 Pseudonaja textilis | reverse complement strand
AGATACTTCGAATCTTACGCGGGAGAAAACCCGAACAACCAAAGATCTATATATATCTATATATATATGTGTGTGTGTGTGTGTGTGTGTGTGTGAGTGTATTTCAAAAGGATACACAGGGATATGCTTACAAATACACCCTAAAATTAGGAAGTTTAAAACAAAAATCTCTCTACCAATCTGCATTTGACTAAGATGATATATCCTGTAATGGGTTGATTCAAAAGCATTATTACCATCATGTCTAAATATTACATATATATTTGTCTAGTGGCTTGGCAGCTCAATTTAGGGCAGGGGAAATTACTCTTCAGAGAATAAATACCAATCACTCTCATGATAGTTTGGGTTGAAATGGGATTACTCTGCCCATATCTTAGACTTGTGCAATAAGAATAGATGGACATTTGATTAAAAAAAGCAATTCAAATTTATCTCTGAATCAAATTGGCATTTGGAATTGAATTGGCAAGCTGACTAAATCAAACTGGATGCCCCTAAATTAATTAGGATAATATTGGATGCTTCCGCACAATTTGAGAAATGACTTTTTCTCAACAGATTTGAAAATCCAAGTCCAAACTGAATTGGTTCAGCTTCATGATTCAGTTTAAGTGTCTGAACTAAATTGATTTGAATTGTTCAAATCAGATTGATTTTTTCCAAATGAAATAAACAGTTTGAATAAGATTTTGCTTTAATCTTTTTTTTCCCTGCCATCTTATTTTATAGTAAGGCTTCAGATGGTTAGGCATGTTACACAACTGTTGATCAAATTTTGTAAAATAAAATTTATTCCCAAGCACGATATATGGAAAGGATGTCTAAGGGGAGTCCCAATAAAAGAATTAAGTCCAGGTTATAAAATTAGATGACCACTTCAATGTTAAAATCATCCAAGAGCCACAATCTTGAAAAGGAACCATTTTTACTCTAATATTCACAGAAAAGCAATGGCTGAACTATTTTCTGCGACAGACTGATGAAATAATACAGAGGTCTCCAAACTTGGCAACTTTAAGACTTTTGGACTTCAACTCCCAGAATTCTCCAGGCTGGGGAATTCTGGGAGTTGAAGTCCAAAAGTCTTAAAGTTGCCAAGTTTGGGGTGCCCTGAAATAATACATAGAAGACTTGCTATGTAGCCTTACCATTGTTGGTGATGAAGGTGCAATAAAACAAAACTTTATCTGTAGACAGTTTAAGTTTATGCGATAACTTTTAGTCTGTTAAGCACTTAAAAGCTCTACAGTTTCTTGCTACAGCTGTTAAGTTAACCCCTGCAGTTGTTAAGTTAGTAACACTGTTGTTAAATAAACTTGGCTTCCCCATTGACTTTACTTGTAAGAAGGTCATAAAAGGTGACCACATGACCCCATAAAGATTAGGCAACCATTCATAGTAAAATAAATTTTGTGGGGTACCTTCTAAAGTTAGAAATAGTGAAAGTGTGAGAGAGTTAAACAGGAGCCATGTTTTTTCTAAACAATGCAAAGAAAGTATAAAAAGTATTTTAAAAAATGAGATTGCTGGCACTTCAGGGAAAAAGGAACATCTTAACTTCATTGCAAGACACTAAAGCCGTGTTCACGTTCGCCTTCACATTTTCAATCTAACATTAAGAAAACAGTGAACCACCTCCTCTCCTAGTTGTGCCAATTACATAAGTGAAGAACAGTCCCCACACAATTGTTTGAAAAGAGGACAACTTTTCGCTATTACAGTTCCAATTCACTGGAAATGATTTTATGTAGTCCTAGGCTCTCTACTGAAAACAATCAATCCGTGAGCATGGACACTGTTTATTTATAGCATCAATACAGCTAGAAAACAAGAATGTATCTTGCAATTCCTCCTCTTGAATCAGGTTAAACAGATAAAGGTAATGCCTGAATAGTCCCATACAACTTTTAAGTTCTACTCTCCTAGTTCATCATACTCAACAACTCTTGCATTTCAACTAAGATTGGGAATCAAAAAGAAATGATTTCTTTTGTATAATATTCTGGTGAAAGCATCTGACTCATTAATAATAACTTAGTGCCCAAATTATTTATGGAATATACTCTAAATTACATCTATTATATCTGGCCTACAAAAATCCAGAAGACCACCAGATAGCAGCAAAAATAACTTTTGGTATCTTTTGGCTATCATCAAGTGGTCTTCAGCCCTGATATGGTACATCTACCATGAAAGTGACTGCTATTAGCCTACACCAGGGTATCAAACTCGATTTCATTGAGGACTGCATCAGGGTTGTGTTTGACCTGGGGGGGGGGAATGGGTGTGGCCAGGATGGGAGTGGTCAGCATGACATCACTTGTGTCAAGGGGTGGTGGCCTGAGTGCTCTACCAGCAAAAATGGGCTCCTGAACTCTGTTTTCAGCTGCAACAGCCTCCTGCAACCCTCTGTCAGTGAAAACAGAGACCAGGGGGTCATGCACAGCTCTTACAAGCTCTGTTTTTGGCTGAGATGGCCTACTGCAACCCTCTGCCAGGGAAAACCCTTGCCAGCAGAGGCACCATGGGCCAGTCCTTTGCTATTTCCAGGGCAGCCCTGCAGGCCAGATCTAAGCACCCTGTGAGCCCGATCTGCCCCCTGGGCCTTAGGTTTGACACCCCTGGCCTACACTAACAAATGTTAAGTTTTGTTTCTTTATTTGTCCTCATCTTTACCAACTCTTCTCTTAGAGAGCCAGTTTGGTGTTAAAAACCAGGAAATTCTGAATTCTAGTCTGCCCTTAGTCAAGAAAACAAACTTTGGGCCAATCAAAGCTCTCTAACTCAATTTCACAGGAAATTGTAATGAGGCAAATATGTGGGAAAATAAAAAGTAGGAATATTGTGTTACACTGTCTAGAATTGTGCAAATCAAGATGGGATATAAATCTAATAAATAAAATGGTCTTTTTCTCTTTCTCCCCCTTTCTGATATCCCTGGCAAAAACATGGTGAGATAGGTAGCATCTATGCATCTTTTATTAAAAGTACTGTAAGAATCACAAAACATATACAGAAAGTGTGTATACGTATATATTTGTACATATACATGCATATTAGATTATTTTTGACTACAATTACAATAATTCCAACTGTTGTATTCTTTCAAGCAAAGGAAGCCACTTGTGACTTAAGTTAAAAAATAGTTTGGTTTATATTATACTGCTATTACTAGTCTATACTGTATTTTACTATCACAATAACCACATTTATATATTAATAACCACATTTAAATCAAGGTATCATGTTAAAATAGATTATAATACTCTATATGGCCACAAAAGTCCATTTTGTTTTCCTCAATTACAGGCTGTAAGATAGCATTTTAATGTTTCACTTAAACTTGTCTCTTCTTTTATTTCCTCATAAGTTTGGTTTATATTGCCCTATAAATAAATGTATGTATGTATATACAAAATAACCTTGTTGTTCAATCACTAAGTCATGTCCAACTCTTCAAACCATAGACCATAGCATGCCAGCCCACCCTGTTCTCCACTGTCAGTTCATTGCATCATGACTCTTATCTAACCATCAAATTCATGTTCATTGCATCATGACTCTATCTAACCATCAAATTCATGTTTATTGCATCAATGACACTATCTAGCCATCAGATTCAAGTTCATTGCATCAATGATGCTATCTAACCATCAAGTTCATGTTCATTGCAACAATGATTCAATGATCTAATCATCTAATGATCTCATCCTCTGCCATTCAAAATCTCCTTTCGCGTCCAATCTTATCAGGGTGTTTTCCAATGATTTGGCCCATTGAACTATTTGTATACTACTTGATATTTTATATTTACAGATGCTGAACTATAGTTTTTTTTCTCTTTCTTTTTAAAATGTATCCTCAACCTATCTTCAAATTGAACTCTGAGTGCCTCCAAAAACAAACCAACATCAATCAATTCCTTTGCATGCATACTGTGCAATTCTGCTGCCCAATCGGCAGCATCACCTGTTAACACTGTAGTTATTGCGACTATAATAGACCACTGAGAAGGGTAGCAATTTGAATATAATTCTAGGTGGTTCACAATTTGACTTAAAAATAATGCTAACCTATCAGGGTTCCCATCAAAGGAAGTGTTTATAGGAGGCAGACCCCAAACCATTCTTTGGGGCCAATATCCAGATGTACCTGACGGACTCCAGGACAGAATTGTTTGTCTATTTCCTATCTGCACATCCCTAAATTCAGCCCTGGAACCTGGAACCAGTTTAGAGGTTTTACTCTGAGTTCCTGATACCCCCAATACATATGCTACTGATTCATCTACTTCCTTAGAAAATGTTCCCTCCGACCTCCTAGTCATATCCACGCTATCTCTGGCACTAAAGAAAGATGTGTATTTTGTTCTACGTCCCCTTCCTGGACTGTCCCAAATGGTCCAAATTGTGAATGCTTAATTCACCATACTTGACACAGAGCAATTCCAACATACTAGCATTTAAACTGGTGGTAGAAGTACTCCACTCGTCCTTGTCAGAAATCTGTTGTTCCCTTCATTTTTCAAACACCCCTGAGTTCAGCAGAATTAAAGTGGGAGGTTTTCCTTGTGAAACCTTCACTGTCATATTGTCTCTCAACTCCAATCCCAATTTCCGTTCCTTCCAGATTTTCGGCCATACCGCAGGCTGAGAATCTTCTTGACATCTTGCGTTATCTGTTTGTCCACTTTCCAGAGACACCACATTATCGTCCAATTGGAGTGAGGACTGCTCAGGCAACATGCCAGCCCTGCCAACAGTATTATCTGCCTCCACCTCTGAAACGTCTTCTAAACCGCTGCCAACAGCAGTACCTTCAGCCCAACTAGATCTGACTTTCACCTCAACTTCTCTTTGGCACAAATGCGGAGAGAAAATAAGACACTCTTCGCTTCAGTATTTGGTAACACATAAGCTTATTTTTTCTTCCTTCCTCTGCAAGGAGTCCACGACAATAGCTAAGCAAATAAAATAAAGTCGGATCGAACCTGAGTTTCCTGGGATTTGGTATTTATAATGATTTCCCCTCATTACTCTTGATTACCCCTGATTTCCTTTATTACTCATGATTACCATTAATATTTAGGATTACTTTTTGTAACTCAATCACATGAATCATGGTTAATGCATATATCTTGGCCTCACAGCATTTTACATATACCACGCATATTATTATGATACAGAGTTTTTTTTCCGATGAAGGGTAATTCCATTCTTCAGATCGTTGTGGCTTCGTTTCAAACGTGTGTGTTGTGTGGTTGCAACAAATGTTTAGCTGTATACATGCTGTTGTCATAGTAGCTAGCTACATTAGTTGCTCAACAAAAAAATGAAACACCATAGAAATAGCATAATGGAAGGGTATTTTGCTCCAGTATTTACATAAAACTTGAAAGATACATTAAGAAAGAACTTCTGCTAACACAATTCTGTTTGCAATAAAAGGACTTGATTCAAGCCATAAAACTGTAAACTCCTTATTCCACAAGCTTACTTTGCAGTAAGAGGTTTCAGGCAGACCTTGGCAGCAATTATCATCTTTCTTTTGACAACTTCATATCTGGAAAAATGTAACTGACACTCAGAAAGTGGTAGTTATAAAGTACCAGGTAACTTCTGATGATTTGTCTTTATTCAATGCCCATTCGGTTCTAGGTTAGCTGGCTGCTGGCATTTTAACCTTGGTTAATGGATAGAGCAATATGATGGAATTGTTGAGTGAAGAAGTAACATTTTTCAGGAAGTCCAGCTTTTTTATTCCAAATGGAAGTGGGTAGGGCAGGAAGCATTTCCTGTAAGGAAAGATGGAAGATGAGAGCCATAGTCACAACATTATGTGGGAGCGAATTTGCTATTTCTATTTATTCCAATTGACCTATTGATTATTTTTGGAAGAAAGAGATTGCTCAATTGGGCACCAGCAGTGCCAGCAACTTTTCTTCTATTTATTTTCTTGGATAATTTGCCCCCACCATGAGCTGCTGACTTTGAATAATTATTATGTGTTAGAATACATTATTATTAACAGCAACAGTACTTGTCCATAATAGATCATTCCTAGCACTCTGTGTTAAGTAGATTTCTTATTTTTTTTAAAAAAACAAACAAACTAAGCAAGTCACACATCACAAAAAGTGCACCATGGGGCAGAAGAGAAAAGTACCCAATTACAGGAATGAATTACTCCCATAAACTTAAGAGCTAGTGAAAAATAATTGAAAAATAAATAGAATTCTTAATCAGTATGAAGCTGTCATGTACTAGTGAGCCCATCTACATACAATTCAGAGAAAAAGAAAGCTTTGTGGCACTAGTCTTTTGGAAGAAGGGGTGGAATGAGCTTTCTTCTCATGTCATCTTTATCTTTATCTATAGAAGAAACTCCATCATACTTGGTAAAAGCTGATGAATGTAATGGAGTTCATGTCCCTACAGAACAGATGGAATGACACAATTTTCAATCTTATCCTTGCCTTTGTGTATGTAATCTACACTGGGGATTTGAATAGTCCAGTCAACAGATATCTCTGATATATCATTCAATCCTCAAATTTTGTTTCATCAATAGCTTAAGCAAGGATTGGTTTTGCAGTTGCTCCAATAAGAGACTCTACATAAGCTAGACTTCTCCAACTGCCTCATTTATTTTCCCAGTGTAAGAAAAATGGACTAACTGAAGCAGGTCCTATGCTGTAAAAAGAAAGGCTGGAAACATCTATAGATAAGCCAGTCATATGAAGAAAAAGAGCAATGTTTCATACAAGATGATTTCTTTCTTTCTTTCTTTCTTTCTTTCTTTCTTTCTTTCTTTCTTTCTTCCTTCCTTCCTTCCTTCCTTCCTTCCTTCCTTCCCTCCCTCCCTCCCTCCCTCCCTCCCTCCCTCCTTCCCTTCTCTCCCCTCCCCCGTGTGTGCATGCTAGTAAAACATATCATTGTCTCTTCTTGCATGGAAACACTGACTGGCATTATGATAGGACTTTTACGAACTCCATCCCAATGTAATTTCACTTATGAGAAAATGTACAGTTGTAAACCACTCTGACTTCAGTTTCCCACTTTAGGTTTATCTGAAAATTATAATGCAGGTGTAGCTACAGAATTATTTTTGCAGTTCAGGTTTCAGTGTGACTCAGCCAAAATCAGTTTAACTGCCAATCTCATTTGATTCCATGGGATCTCAAAACTTTGAGATGCTTACAAAATAAGATACAAAATGGCAACCACTGAAGGGCATATCCTGAATGTTTAATAATTGATTGATGTTTTATTTTACCTAAGCAGAAAACATATGTTTAGGCATTAGTTTTGCTAGATTATTTTGAGATTATTTTTTGACAGACTCAAATAGGTTATTAGGAAGAAAAGTATATTCAAGTAACTTCCAGAGTTTGCCAAATTTAATAAACAATTATGGCTGAAGAACCAATTCTAGAAAAAAAAATCCTATATCAAATTATACATTGAAAAACAATAAGCAAACAAAATGTATTTGTTGGGCATTCTAAATGTAATAAAAGTACCTCATCCACTGTTTAATTGATGGTAAATTGTACTGTACATTTCTGAGCTAGTATCAAATATACTGTAAAGTGTTTTGGAGAAGGATCTGTGTGTCACTTGAGCTAAGTGCTTTTCAATTTTATTTATTTGTTGAACTCAATTGTATCATTAGTTTACAACCTAAAATACCAAGATAATTTAATAATAATAATAATAATAATAATAATAATAATAATGATGATGATGATGATAACCATGTGTTTACAAACTACTTTTTAAAAATTCAAGTTAAATTTGTAACTTGAAAGCTTAAACTAGTACCATTAATGTGTTTTAGTGGATGTGAACACAAGAGAGTTTAAAATCTATTGGAATATTTTCAATGATAAAACCAGTCATCCTTTCCAAGAAGAAAAACTGGGACCTCCATTGAACTTATAAACTTCCCAGCAGGGTTGGGATTCAAATGTTTTAACAAATTGTTCTGTGGGTGTGGCTAGGTGGGCGTGACACTGCGATTAAATGGGCATGGCTTCTTCTGTTTTGTTTTTTTTTGCTGCAACCCCTCCCCCCATTTTTGGGCCTCCTGGGCCTCAGGGAAGCTCTGGGGGGGGCATTTTTGCTCCCAAAAGGCTCCCCTGGAGCCCAGGAAGGCAAAAAATGGAATGGGGGGTGCAGCACCCACCCACCCACCCATGTACCCCTTTTTGCCTCCTGGGCCTCAGGGAAGCCTCCTGGGCGAAGCAGTAAGATAGCGAGGGGGATACCAGCACAGCTGATCATTGGAAGGAGTGAATGGGTGGGGAGAATGCAGTTAGCAATGTCAGGCATTGGCGATGTTGCGCACGCATGATAAGGACTGATTGCGTGAGGAGGTGAGGGGTGGGCAGAGAGGAGCGGGGCCAGCCAGGGCCATGATTTGCTGCTTCTCATAAACAACAGTTCTATAGAACTGGTCCGAATTGGTAGAATCCCACCCTACTTCCCAGTAATTTTATAAAACTGCTCATTTTTACAGTGAGTAACCATGCATTGCTTTTATAGTTTCAGAGCTGTAACTCTACTGGGTTCCAGTAATAATACTGTTTCCGTATTTTGACTATTTGCAGAAGCTTTGTCTTAATCCTTGGGAACTATTGTCTTCAGTAGTTTGATTCTTCTTCCACATGCTATCACTATCGTTCACAAAAAGACAACACATCAACCATTTTCTAAAGCACCAGCTAGGTTGAATGATTGGTTTTTATGAAAAGCAGACACAATCCTGCAGAGCTCTTTGATAAGAAAGGTGTGAAAACACAGACCACTGACTTAGTTACAATGTTTAGCAGCAAGCCTGCTTGGATAACAACCCAAGCAGAAATTACCGGAGTGTATAGACCTCATTGGAGAGCCAGAAAACAAATTTTACCATTTTTCCAGGTAAACACTTTGAAGTTACTTCAGAGTGATCTCTGCTTGCAAATTTTGCAGGGAGAGAGCTGAAATGTCCTTTGACTCAATTATAAAAAGGAGGGACTGGCAGAGTCACGAAAAGGTGAAGCGGTAACATTTATAGCACAGTTCTCACCAGTTGTGCTTTATTGTGGGGAATATAATTATTCTTTTACTGATGTGGAATTAATTTAGAATATAAGGCTTAGAATCTATTAAATGATATGTGGTATCAAGTCTTGCTTCTTGCAGTCTTTCGTTATTTTACTTTCTTAAGAACATACATGATTCTAATTAAATTTTCATTTGATAAGAAGTAAAAAGTACTTCTGCTCTCTAAGGAATTTAGTCTTGTGTACTGTGTGGGTCTTTTTCTGAGAAATAAATACAAACAAAAGTAAAACTCACACCAAAGCTTTCATAAATGAAACGATTATCAATTGTGTGCCTTTCTCATATTTCTTAATAATAAGCATACTAAGAAGATTGGGATTGCAGGTCAATATGGTAATTTGCCAACATGCTAAGTATACATGCTCCTTCTGTGGAAAGTCCAAAATGAAAAGAACAAAAATGGGCATTTGGAATTGTGGTTCAGATATGAAAATAATGACTGGGGAAGCTTGGGACAGCACCACTTCAGCAGACATAATGAAATCTGCCATTAGAAGACTGAAGGAGCTAAAAGACCAAAAAAATAAACCAAAAACACTAGTCCTTTTTAATGATGGCAATCAATATCTTCTATTTAGAAAGAAATTCCATTGGTTTCAGTGAAACTTTGCTCCAGAAAAATGGGTCAGGAATTATGCCACAACTATTTTCAGAGTAAACCACCTCCTGGGAACCAGGACTTAAATTCCACCACAATTCATATACTATTGATTGAAAGCACATTGTAAATAGGATTTAAATATCAAGTCCCCAAATCCGTGATCCTTAGTGCTTATGTATGACTAAGATTTTTTGCCCTGCATATTTTAAAATATAACTAGTACGCATTTGAATCAGAGGTGGTATTCAGCAGGTTCTGACCAGTTCTGGAGAACCGGTAGTGGAAATTTTGAGTAGTTCAGAGAACTGGCAAATAACAGCTCTGACTGGCCCCGCCCCCATCTATTCTCTGCCTTCTGATCTGATCGGCTGGGTCTTCTTTTGTTCTGATCGGCTGGGTCTTCTTTTGTTGCCCTGCGCAGAACGGAGCTGAAAAGCAGGTTAGTGGGGTAGGGAAGTAATGGAGATTTTACAGTATCCTTACCCTGTCACCCCCACCAAGCCATGCCTACCAAGCCGTACCATGCCCACTAAGCCACACCATGCCCATCAAGCCATGCCACACCCACAAAGCCATGCCCACAAAACCGGTAGTAAAAAAATTTGAATCCCACCACTGGTTCGTATACACACAGCCACAGCCCTTAGAAAATCTAGTTGAGAGTCACATGTAGAGAGACAGGTAGGTGAATGATTTAATCTTTCCATGCTTCCCCTCCTGCCCCATTGTTCTCATATAAGTGTGTATGTGTTTGTTTGTATCCATATCCTTACAGACACACAGAAAGTACACCTATACATAGACAGACGTATAATCTCTTGTAATTGGAAGGACATTTTCTTCAAAGCATTTTACCAGAACACACTTTTTATCAGAATGCATTCTTTATGCATTCAACTGCAGTTGTGGCCTTAAAAAGAAAGTGCTGTGAGAATGCAAAAATTCTTTCAAAAACACAATAGCGTTTCCTTTAGAATCCAGAGATAGATTAGCACAACTCTATGTTGTATGAAAGAAAAGAATAAGGAAAATTTTGCATAGATTATTTTAGATTGTAAAAACAGAAAAAAAAATAACAGACAAATAACAAAATAACAGAATTGGAAGGGACTCTGCAGGTCTTCTAGTCAAATCCCATGTTCAAGCAGGAGACTCTATACTATTCCAGACAAATGACTGTCCAGTCTCTTCTTTAAAGCCTCCAGTGATGAAGCATCTACAATTTTTGAAGGAAAGCTGTTCCACTGTTTGATTTTTCTTGCTGTCAGGAAATTTCTCCTTAGTTCTATTTCTCCTTCTCTCCTTGATTATTTTCCATCTGTTGTTTCTTGTCTTGCTTTCTGGTGCTGTGGAAAATAGTTTGACCCCTTCTTCATTGTGGAAGCCTCTTAAATACTGCCATCATGTCTCCCCTTGTCCTTCCTTTCACGAGATTAAACAAATCCAGTTCCTGCAAGTTCCGTTCTTCATATGTTTTAGCCTCCAACCCCTCATCATCTTTGTTGCTCTTTTCTGCACTCTTTCCAGGGTCTCAAAATCGTTTTTTTTTAATAATATGGTGACCAAAACTTGAAGCAGTGTTCTAAATGTAGTCTTACTAAGGTTTTACAAAGTGGTACTAATATGTCACGTGATCTTGATTTTATCTCTCTGTTAATGCAACCTAGGATTGCATTGGCTTTTTTAGCTGCCGCCATACACTGTTGGTTTATATTTAAGTGATTGTCCATTAGGACTTCAAGATCCCTTTTGAGCCAGGTGTCACCTAGTCTGTACCTGAACATTTGGTTTTTCTTGTCTAAGTGCAAAACCTATTTTTCTGTACAATGCATTTCATTTTGTTAGATAGGGTCCAGTGTTCAAGTCTCTCGAGAGCCATCTGGATCTATCTGTTGGGAATAGAACCAATCATTCCTGTTTTGTTATTCCTGCTGTGTATTTCTTCTAATTGGAATTTGCACGAAAACTGGACTAAATTTTTTAAGACTGGACATTAACCAGTCCTTCAGGTATTGTACTCCAAAACCACATTGGCCAAATGATCCTAATAAAAAAGACTGAAAGGCAGTACAATGTCATAAGGTAGATGTGGCAAATTGCATTTGTCCCAAGCCTCTTTTTTGGGACTTGTCTCTGTCCAAGAGTTTTGAGGATCAT
Source organism: Pseudonaja textilis (assembly GCF_900518735.1). The sequence continues at coordinate 13,038,526 of NW_020769316.1, read as the reverse complement.
TCTGATGAAAGTTGATGGATGATGGATAAAACCAATACACACTTTAGAGCTGGGAGAAAGGTATATCCTCTTTTATAAGCATCTTCTTCCCAGACTCTATAACTGGAAAGTCACTTTTATCGTTCACAGTGACCTTATGACATGGAGTTTATTTTGGATACCAGATTAGTTTGGTTTATAATTTTCTACTGAATCCCAGGAGAGTTATTGATACTGGTCCTATACATATAACTTGCTTAACTGGGTCAAGATTCAGCATGTTATGTGAGCCAGGGAAATAATTCAGAGGGGGAATTTTAGCTCCAAGTACTTTACTGTTACTTTGGAGAAAACTTATGGGAAACCAATTCTCTTCGGCAAATTAACTTCTTCATTTTGTGTTAACTATTTACTAGACAGTCACTTATCCCTTCTGTCATTCATTATCAAGATAAAGTCCAGGAAAGGCCATAAAAACAGGCTTACTTGCATCATTATTGTATTAACTTTTTTCTTTTGAAACTTCTAAAAGATATTTTATAGATATCACAAACACTCAAACCCATCCATGCTCATGTTGATGTATGCTTTGCATTTATAAATATCATCTGGCACTTGTAAATATCATTTGACAACAGAAGAAATCATTAAAATTATTTTCTCTTTCCTGATCTGTGAATGATGGAACAGCACTGGAAAATGAATTCAATTCAAAACAACAATTCAAAAGTGAATTTCTTCCTCTCTCTGTCTCTGTCTGTCTCTCTGTCTCTCTCTCTCTCATCCAATCTTGGGAGTGATAGCAGAGGCGTTCCTCCAAAAATTGGAATACGAGGCAATGAAAATTTACAAGCCCAAGTTTTGGGCATGTTATGTTGATGACACATTTGTTTTTGTTAAACAACGAGATAAGATCAGATTTATGAGCATCCTCAATTCCATATACCCAGACATCCAGTTTACAATGGAGGAAGAGACTAATAACATGCCGGCTTTCCTGGATATGCTAGTCAGTTGCAACCCAGATGGGAGCCTTGACTCAGGCGTGTACCAAAAAACCATGAGTACAGACATATCCTACAGAATGAGAGCAACCACCCCATTGCACATAAGATCAGTTGTATTCGGGCACCTTTTAGTAGGGTCGATACTCATTGTAGTACACTAATGGCCAAAGCCAAGGAGCAGGCATATCTCTATCAGGTCTGCAAGCTCAATGGTTATTCCATGGACTTCATCTGAAGGTGCACTATGCCTAGGGCCCAGCAACCCATTGAAGGTGCCAATGGAACAGCTATGTGGAGGGTGCTCCCATATATACGGGGAGTATCTGAAACTGCTGCACACATTCTTCTGGGGCATCGAGTCTAGGTGGCACACAAACCAGACCAAATTCTAAGAATGAGAGGGATGCGCCCAAAGGAAGCACTATCCAAGGAGGAGACATCTTTGGCGGTTTACCGTATCAACTGTGGTGATTGTGTAAGCAATTACATAGGGGAAATGGCTAAATGGCTACAGATAAGGGTACATGAACACGAACTGGCTGTCTGGCACAAAGAATAGCGCTCTCAGATCTGGGCACATATGCAGGAGCATAATCGCACATTTGGCTTTCAAGAAGCTGAGGTTGTTGCCCAGGATATAACCAAAGGAGGATGCCTTTTAAAAGAAGCCTGGTTTTCCAACAGCAATTCTATCAATAGGCATATCGAACTACCACCAACCTACCAGGCACTGAGAGACCAAGAAAGATCCTACAGAAGGAGCAGAGATCACTTCTTCCATTGGGGAGCAGGGACTCCCCATCCTTAGCATGTGGACTCATCCTATGAAGGCATATCCAGGCCTGTCCAAATACAGAGGAGTTTGGCAAAGCTAAAGTTATAACAGACAGGAATAAAGAAGAACAAGCCGGGCCAACTACAATGTCATGAGCAAAACAACAAATTACAATAGCTGGCATGTTAAGACTGGGTCGGGCACAGGAGGAAACAAAACGATAAGCCTCATTTGACCAACATGATGGAGATAAAAACAGCAGAATTATGGATGGGAGGCAGTTGAGAGGGCCTATCATGCATGCAAGGGCTAAATTGGTTAATGTTATATAAAGGCAGCAGAGGTTCATGAAAGCTCAGTAAGTACATTAAATGTAATTTTAAGTTCTGGAGATCCAAGGATGTCTGTTTCTTCTTTTACAAGTATACCTGGAACTCGTATTTTTAGAATATGTGTGTGTGTGTGTGTGCGCGCGCACGCACACACACACACATTCAAAAGTGCTCCTTTTAAAACAGTTTCTTATTTGATAGCGCACATTATTTTAAGAGCTGTTTCATATGAATATCATCTTTGCATTAAAAGTTCTACTGTTGCACAGCCATAATGAAAGCTTCATTCTTATTATGTTCAAAAAAAGACTCCAGGATTAAATTTCTCAAATTTGAATATTCGGGGCAGATTCCCATTATTCCAAAAAAAAAAAAAAAAAGGAAATGCTGAATTCTGGGGTTGATCATTGCTTCTAATCTCCAGGGTCTTCAAATGCTGCTATCTCTTAGATAGATTCTACTGAGACCCACATAACTATGCTTTCCTTTATTGTATTAACCTACATCTGTGTTGAGAGGAAAAATGATTAAAACAAAATATCACTCTGAACTTTTTTACATTTCTGAGCACTGGATGCCATTTCAAGCCAATTTTAGAGGAGCACCTCTCCAAGTGATATAGATTGAAAACCTGAAACACACTTAAAGAGGCAATTCGGGGAAAATGTAATCAAACTGATAAAAAGCTAAGTAGATTCCTATAACAGCATCAGCATTGTTTCATGCTTGAAAATGATGAAACATCTGGTAACCAGGTTAAAAAAAAGTGGAAAAGAGAGAAATGGTTTAACCAAAGTGGGCTCCATAAGCAGAGATTACAACTCCAAACTCTTGACTTTGTGCCTTTGGGTTGCTGTTGTGGAAAATTAAACATAATTTTCAAGAGCTAAAACTTAGATTTTGAGCTACTAAATAGCTGTGGAATGCAGAGAAAATGAGCCTTTCTTGATGATAACACTTTATGGTCTCAGCTGTTATTCTAATTGTTATCTGATGTATCAGAAAGAGCAAACCTTTTATAAATACCTTCTGTGCATATTAAACATGCTATTTTCCATTCTTCCATTCTGTTGTGTAAAAAAACCACAACAACCCAGATTGTTGGGGGCAAAGTGCTGTAAAGCACTATGGGGTAGGTAATATAATTTCAGGTGCTACTGCTCTTGCTATTAAACATGAATACTTCTAATTTGGTCTCTTATATAGGTCCCTTCAAGTGCCATATGCAGACAACATCCCAATGACGAGAATTGGTTTCTATTTTTTTAAAAATAGAAAAATAGCCAATTTCCCTGAAGCTGCTACTTGCATTGCAAAAAATAGTGAAGGTTTCTCCGGTTAACACCAGATCTGAGCTACTTCCTACCATCTTCATCAACTTCATAGCAATAGCACTTAGACTTATATACCACTTCATAGTGCTTTACTGTCCTCTCTAAGTGGTTTACAGAGTCAACATATTGCCCCCAACAATCTGGATGGAGGGCTGAGTCAACTTTGAATGGGTGAGAATCAAACTCCTGGAATTTGTCAGTGTTCTGAGTAATGCACACATTGAAAGCAGAACTCAGAGGCAGGTGGATTCCTCAAAGAACATGTTTATTGGATACATAATATAGGTACAGCTGGTGAAAACCAACTATGAACGTTCCCATGGTTTTCACCGAATTAAAAGAGTAAAACTTTCCCCCTCCAATTGTCCAATGAATACAGCTAGCAAGCTCCTCTCCTCCTTCAACAGCCACCTGTTTTGATGACCTGGGTTCCCACAGGAAAAAGTGTTTATTTTGACTATTAGCTGAGTTATCTATTTTCCCCCATCCCTTCCCCCTCTCAGGTTTTGGGGCAAATATGAGGCAGCACAAAATGGCTTCCGCCAGGTTTGCTTCAGGGTTGACAGGAGTGAGAGGTGAGTTAGCCTGCAGTACTGCATTCTAACCACTGTGCCACCATGGCTCCTATCATCTGTGATAACAGAAGATAAATCAGGAGGCTCTAGCATATGAAGTTAATTCCAAAAAGAAGTAAGTAAGGCTTGCTATAAAAAGAGATAGGAAATAGTTGAAATTGATATCAGTTATTTATTTATATTGTAACTGGAGGAACAAATTTGGATGCTCTATTTCTTTTGCAAAGGACTGGAAAGTTGAATTAAAAATTTATTTCATACTATTGGGAACCATAGAGAATGTTTAATACAGACTGGTCACACTTGTATTATTTCTGATGATAAAATTCAGCAATTGGAAACTAACATGTACAGTCTGCGTTTTGTCTGAAATTGACAGGATTTTTAATATAAATTTAAATGGATGGCTAAATTTCAAACAATACATATGTTCTTCTTGGCTATATCCCCAGAACTGTTTGCTTTTTCCAAACTATGAATGGCCAAAAGAATTGTTAAACAACACTGGAAAAATAAATCTGCATCTCATTTGGAGAAACTGACTGCTGATATGGGTTTGTTTGTCAACATTTAAATTGTCTTTTTTTAAAGAGTTGCTTCTAGGCTTTTCCTTTTATTTAAATTTATGATGGTTACTCTCTCTAAAAGACTCAGGTGGCTTATGAAATTCAAATATACAATGTAGACCATTAGAAGCATGAAACAAAATCTGAAAGCCAAGCAAATAACAATAAAATAATAAAGTAATAAACAGGGGTATCACAGATACCTCAACCCCAGGCCTGAGAACAGAACTAGGTCTTAAAAAAACCCTGGAACTCCAGAAGATGGCATACCTATGTCTGAGGGACTGCAGTTCCAGAGGACAGGGGCTATCACAAAGAAGGCACAAGTCCTTGGTTCCATAAGGTGTAAATATTTTATTGAGGAGACTTGGAACTCATCTACCCTTGTACTGTTATTCAGTCCCCTAACCATCGGTCCAGTTTAGCTATGATAGTCTTAATTTTGAGAATTTTACTGGGCACTGCAGCCAAAGGGATAAGAAATTCAGACTTAAAAAATAAAAAGCAGTGCTCATGCAAAGCAAGTCCTACTGTGTTATCAAGCATCCTGGAATTTAGTCACATTGCTAGAGTAGTAACCCTGAACCCTAAGAAGCTTAATGCTAACAGTCAAGTCTAATATCCTTTCCAAATCTACCATATTGACACTTCCACTTTGTTATTATAGTTGCTGTTGAACAACCTATTAATTTCCAGTGAAAGGATACAGGGAATCCCAGAGCATGCTAGCTTTACACATTCTGTAAAATGTATACTGACAACTTTCCTGAAATATGTCATTCAGTACAACTTTCTGTTTAGTAGATGGGTGACAGCTGGCATTAATTTCCTTCCTTCCTTCCTTCCTTCCTTCCTTCCTTCCTTCCTTCCTTCCTTCCTTCCTTACTTACTTACTTACTTACTTACAGCAAATATGTGGCTATAATATACACAGCCTACACATGTTGCACATCTGAGGGAAGAAACACCAAGAATTGAATCTAAAATCTATTTTACTGCCAAAGTTCAACTTTGCAACATGAAATAAGGATAAGTATACCTTAGAACATATACTGCATTGGAAATCTCAGAACAAAGGCATATAACAGTGAAGGGAAAGAATCAATCATTTATTTGACAATTGTTGGGTTCCAGCTTTACAAGAAAGAGGAACTCCAAACAGTAGGAAGACAAAGGATTTTATAGAAGTCAGGAGTTATATGAGGCAAAATCAGAGGGTCTGATTTCCTTATAACTTTTGGGAAAGCTGGGCAGGTTCTTGTCCATGGGGAAATCTCTGTAGTGAGACAAAAGCCAGGCATTCAGATGCAGCCTCAAAGCTGGGGAAGTCCTTTGTTAAGGAGGTGGAACATTGAAGTAATCAGAAATACAGTTAATCCTTGAGGAATTACTACCATTGAACCCAAAATTTCCACTGCTAAGTGAGACAGTGAAATGACTGGAAATTCTCAGTCATCCAGGTCACAGTTGTCTCAAAGGTGCCTTTTCCCCCTCTTTTTTTCTTCAAAAGACAACTGGGTTGTTCTTCCTTGAGGAAAAAGAAGACATTTCATTTCTCATTCAAGAAACTTCATCAATTGTGTTGGGTTAGGGAGGAGGGTTGAAGGATAAGTACTGACAGTTAAGACTGGATGGTGGTGGAAGGAGGGATAGGTTCTGACCAGATGGTGGTCAGAACCTCCTTCCCCCCCATTTACAACTGATGAAGTTTCCTGGATAAGAAATGAAACATTTTGTTCTTCCTCAAGGAAAAACAGTCCAGTTGTCCAGAAGGGGAAAAAAAAGGTGGGGGACACTTTTGAGACAGTGAAGTGACTTCTGGGCCATTTTACAACCTTTCTTGCCACAATTGTTAAGTCAATCACTTCAGGTGTTAAGTTAGCAATGTGATTGTTAAGTGAATATGGCTTCTCTATTACTTTTTTGTGTCAGAAGATTGTGAAAAGTGATCACGTGACCCCAGAGACACTGCAACCAACATAAATACATGACTATGGGGGTGCTGCAGTGGACATAAATGTGAAAAACGATCATAAGTAACTTTTTTTCAATGCTATGGCATCTTCTAATGGTTACTAAACAAAGGGTTATTTGTATATCTGAATGGAGCACTGTAGATTCTCAGGTTTTTTCTGTGAAACTTATCACACTTAGGGTGTCTTCAGGTTGAACTGAGAGTGGGTGAGTAAGATTCTTATTCTTTGGCTTAGATAGGCTTGCAGGGAGCTTTATCTGCAGGCAGGTGTGATTAACTTGGTGTCAGGGATCCAAGTAACAGGCCCATAGAAAGCAGAACTCTGAGCCAGATAGATTCCTCAAAGAATAGCTTTACTGGATATATCATATTGGCACAGATCTGGTGAAAACTGACTCTGATGGTTCTAGTGGCTTTCACCTAATTAAAAGTAAAAGCTTGTCACTTTCTCAAAACTATCACTCACATAGTCTGACCAGGTGTGAGAATGTCCTTGGTTCTCAAGAGAAAGTATTTTGTTTTGACTACAAAAACCTAGCTATATAAAATCCTCTTCCCTATTCCTCAGATCCAGTGTGTCATCCCCTTTTCCTATTAATCAATGACTTAGACATGTAATTTAACAATCAATTGTTTGATTAGTTTATTCTTTGTTCTATATATTTAATGTTTGGATGCCTGTTTTATTAACAGTTGCAAATTGTTAAGTGGCACATTTTTATTATAAATTACACTGAGATTTTTTTAAAAGCAGGAAATGATATATAAAGAATAAAAAAATGGCAATATACAAAGCAATTATATAGGTGTATGGTGGAAACATGGAGAGGATCTGAATGGTATTGGTGTTAACTAGTTTTAGCTATGTTCATTTTAGCCATGTTTTCTTTTATTTCTCTTATCTCAGGTGTTGACCCTGAAGATGACATATGTTTAGCCATATTTTATTTTGGCCTTTCTATTTTTTTTCTATTATCTTTTAGGTTTGTGAATAGATGAATTTAATAATACTCCAGGCTTGCCACTTTCTAACTGTTGAAAAGGGGATTGTAAAAATAAAGAGAAATACTGTCTAAGTGTCCTTTCCTTTGGGAACAAAGGAGATGCCTACAGCTGGCTGAAGGTGGAGTTTAAAGTCACTGGACTGTTGGACTAGAATTGATTGGAGATTGTGACTTGGGCGGGGGGTTCACATTTTTGCTTTTATTGGGTGTAATTCTGGATCTGGGTCAGAGTTGGAATTATACCAAGTCCCTGCCAATTTAATGTGTAGCTAATAAATAGACTTTGAAAGGAAGATGGATGCCTTGCAGTTTATTTTTTTGAGACATGTTACTTGGAGGCTTGACATCAGGGATGTCAAACTCACAGCCTCTGAAGATGCACTGGCTATGCCCAGTTTAGCAAAGGGGGGAAAAGTCACAATATGTCAGATGATACCACCATGGTGATGTGAGTTTGACACCCCTGTCTTATCTTACGACTTCAGTTTCTTTAGCTGACTATTTCTTATTCCTTGCCAACTCACTGTGTTCTGTTGCTAGACAGTGGCTATATGGAGTGTGTGTGTGGGGTGGGGTGGGGGTTGAAGTGTGTGTAAGTAAAATAAACCCATACTCCCCCACTTGTGATAAGGAGCAGCTGGACCTTTAAATAACAAACCAACCTTATGTGTCTAAAGGCAAGTCACCTGACTCCCGAGTGACAATAGAAGGAAAAGAGGGTCAGGTTTTATATGGGAAGAGACGTTTGTTTGTTTGAGGGCACTGGAGTCATGGATTGGCGGGGGACGGGAGTAACCTCAAACAAAGCCAGGAAATGGAGAGGGATTTTTAGTTGCTTTCAGTTTTAGATAGGGAATAGATACCAGATAAACACGTATAAAGCAAAAAATAAAATATAAGAGCAACAAGAATACAGGTCTGGAGTTAACAGACATGTTTCCAAGAGACATGTTCTGACAAGGAATAGCTTTCTAAAAAGAAACTTCTCATTTTCACAATTGAATATGCATTTCATATTCAAGGGAAAAAATCCCCTTGCATTTGTAATTAGAATAGGATGGTCCTACTTCTGAAAACCCCTATATAAATTGATGATGTGATGTCATGAAACATTTTATGAGAAGTAAGACGATCAAGAGATGATCAACTTCTCTCCAAGGAAAGGGTTTTTTTTTAATCTAGACAGGAGGTAGCCAAGAAAGGAGATGATCACAATATGCAGCAGAGAAGGGAGATGATTGAGGTGCTTAATGGTATGGATAAAATGGACAAGAAGAATTATTCTGAACCATGGTGGTGCAGTGCTTAGAGTGCAGTATTGCAGGCTGCTTGCCGGCTGCCTGCAATTTGGCAGTTCAAATCCCACCAGGCTCAAGTCTTCCATCCTTTTGAAGTGGGTAAAATAAAGACCCAAATTGTTAGGGGAAATATGCTGAGTCTGTAAAATGGTTAGAGAGGGCTGTAAAGCATTATAAAACATATAAGTCTAAGCACTATTGCTATTACTATTTTCCCTTTCTAAAAATACTAGAACCAGAGGTCATCAATGAAATAGAATCCTGGAAGAATCAGAAAAGACAAAAAGATGCACAATTCATTAACTTTGTGATTTGGCACCAGCCTGACTTCAAAAGAGAGTTGCATCAACTCAGGGAAGTCATAAGGATTAAAAGCTATTAGCCTTGATGACCACATCTGAAGGCCATTTGCTGAGAGACTTATGCTGTTGGTTGGACTGGAGTAGATATGTCAGAGATCTAATTCTTCAATGTTCTTATTATATTCTTACATTTTTAATACCCATTTCTAGAAAAAGGGAGACAGGAACTATTGTGTTTTGGGGAAAATTCATTTTGAAATCTATTGTCTCTTCTGAAAACAAATAGATAGCAATTTCTAATTTCCTCCTACGTAGTATTAGAGTTATAATTACGGAATACAGTTGAAGGACACCAGCTTGTAGAAGACTATGATAACACTTAACTTTATTCAGTGGAAATATTTTAATCTACTCTTGAAAAACACACTGGCTTTCCTTTATTTTCCTATATTGTGTGCAAATTATGTTATGATTTTGTTTGCTTTTATAAAGGTTATCACTTCCCCAATTAATAAGAAGTTATTTTTGGACTGCTAAGCCTAAAGTTAAGGCACTCCAGAGCTGTTGGTTTTTGACACAACTGAAAAAAATGCAGATGACACATCCCTTAATTGTCACATGGCAATCTTTATCAGGACCTGAGGAAATAAGTGAAGGAGAAAATATTGTGCGATTAACATCAAAGTTATTTTATATCATAAAGCCCAGTGATTAGGATGACAGGAAGCAAATGGAGCAAAGCGCAAGAAGGATCTGCTGATTAAAGATCCTCTTTGCTCTCATCTCTGATGGGAAAAAGAAACAATTCATGCATACAACCATATTCCTTCTTTGCAATATGCTTGAAATCACTTCCTGATCTGACTTACCATATTGCACAAAATTGCCCTCAGGTTTATTTGCGAAACATCATTGCTGTATGTGTTGGGTTAGAGATAGACAAATTAGTTTTAATGTCCTATGCATCTTACAGTCCAAATTAGTTTGAAGTCTGATCCCTTAGGGTATTGTTTCTTTTGCAAATTAAAAAAGGTACAAAATCTACCTTCATTTTAATTCATGATATCTAGCTTTCATGTGGCTCCTTTAATTTATAGAGTTGTTAATGAAATAATGTATCATGAAACATTTAATTAGCATACATTTATGTGCTTTTTATATGAATTTTAATGCAAAATTTTAAAATGTGATATTTCCACATTTTAAGCACTAGTATTCCCTCCCTAATTTGCAACTCTGAGTCTTTAATCTAGCCACAAGCTAAAAGACTAATCCATCATACAAAAAAATGCTCTTGTACACACATGGATAGGGATGTGCCATAGGAAAGAGTTACTATGTGGTGGAAGAACCTTGGCATCCAATAAGTATGCAGGATGGGAGCTGCTGATCTTAATGAGTTACCAATAAAGAAGAATATTTGCAGCTCAGGGTTGAAATGAGGAGTTCTTGATAGTCTCTGAGCTTATTTGCTTACTTGTAAGCAAGCTCAGAGATCACCAAAGACCCCTTAAAAGAGTTAGGAACACTGAGAAAACAGGACTGGACAAGAGATCACAGTAGAGACATCTTCATGGAGGTAAGCCAGGGGTCTTCAAACTTGACAGCTTTAAGACTTGTGGACTTCAATTCCCAGAATTCCTCCCCCAGTCATGTTAGCTCAGGAATTCTGGGAGTTGAAATCCACAAGTCTTAAACTCACCAAGTTTGGAGACCCTTGAGGTAAGAACAGTGGTGGGATTCAAATTATTTTACTACCGGTTCTGTGGGCGTGGTTTGGTGGGCGTGGCAGGGGAAGGATACTGTAAAATCTCCAGTCAGAGGTGGTATTTACCGGTTCTTTGAACTACTCAAAATTTCTGCTACCAGTTCTCCAGAACTGGTCAGAACCTGCTGAATACCACCTCTGGGTAAGCAGTTGCCAATGCATAAGCAGTAGCAGCCTTTCAAATGCAACAGCCGCTATCGGTAACCTGTGCTAGTGATGAACATGCTCTCTTCCTGCTCACCCCTAAGAGAAAAGATGAGGGGGTGTCATGATCCCAGTAGCAATTTAGGATTTAAGCCATGACTTAAGAGAACAGACAGAGAACCTCAAAAACTTCAGCCTTAATTGGACGTCTGCTTGCTGGCAAGCATTCTACAGCATTGAAAAGTGTGCTTTTATCTGGAGGAACTAATGAATTTTGGCTGGGAATGCAAGTAATTCCCAGCATTACATTAAAAAGGGTTTTACTTTTAAATTCAGTTTGTCTTTTATTAAGCTCAATGAAGCCTGGATCAGATCAAAAAGAATTTGTGCTGAATTCTCCAGATAGGATGGTATGCTCAGCACAACATGGCTCTAAATTATTCAGCACAAAGGACTAAAATAAATGTTAATTTATTTACATGTCTTTTGAGTGAAATGTGTTTTTACAAACTCAGACTGTGCTTTCAGGAGCATATGTGTAAAGGAGCAATATGTGGGAAGAGAAAGTCTCATCTTTACTTCACAATTATTCCACTGAACACCCCAGCAGATGAATCTGAAAGAGGAACCTTCTGAGTTGTTTAGGAAGGAAACAAGGAAGGAAGTGTGTATCTGCTTAGAATTGCCAAAGAGCTGACTATGTGCTCCTTAGCTACAATGAGAAGAAAACCGAGAATTTAAATGAGAGGATTGGAACATGCAGGGATGTAAAAATAATAATTGTAATAATAAATAATCTGAGAGACAGAGAACATGAAAAGCAAAAGAGGTAACATAGAGCTGAGCTATGTAATAATAGAGCTGTTTGGGAAATGTGAATGTCAAATTGAGCAAGTTTTGCTTTAGCAAATGTAAAAAGCTGAAGTTAACTCACTTTATCTTTTTTTAAAAGATATGACAGCATTTGTGAATATTCTTTCCATATTTAAACTGTGGTGGCCTTTGACTTTTGGGCAATTTAAATTGTCACAAGAGAAAATGTAAATTTCCATTGAAACAGTTGAGGAACTTGTTATATTATGCAAGTCATCTGAGGTAAAAACTCACATTGAGTGAGGTCTGCTGGTCTTAAAATGCATATTCCCAAATAACAAGGCAGTATTTATTCTTCTGCAATCAGGCATGGCTTGTGAAAACAGTTTGAAGAGACTGACAGAAAGAACTACTACCAGTGTTTGACTGGAAGGTTACAGAAGTGGAAGTAACTTATAAATCCTCTTCCTCAGATTTCAGCAAAGAGAAGGTAGCACTTCAGGTGTTAGTAATAGGAGCTTACCTTGCAACAGGAATTATGAGCAGGAATTAATGAGATTCAACAGCATCACTGCCTGAGCAGGTTGCAAATAGTTGAAACTATTCTTTCCTGCCCCAAATTTATTGTCAGAATCTGAATTACCTCCATCCTGCAAAAATAAAGGAATGCATTTTTCCTATTTAATTTTGAGAAATGAATTCAGAGGAGAATCATAACAAGTGACACCCTATTCAGCTGCCAGGTTCATTCAGCTTTATGAAGTTCCTGATTTAGAATTCATTTATTTAACCCTTTAAAGAGGGTTTCAAGAGATCTTCCAAAGTAGGATGATTACAGGGAGAAAATTTTGAAATGAATATTAAGACTGTGTAGTACTACTTTCCTGAAATTACTGACAGTGGTTGATTGGTTTATTTATTTTTTCTGATTTATAAAGCCATCCATTATACTAGCTAGCAACTCTTCAAATGTGTGCAATACTTGGTGTGTGGGTAATGTACCATATGCAATTGTATCTTTTGAAAGAATAATCACTGTACATCCAAGACAGCATGACGTCTTTGTGTTTGAAAAAAATATTGGAAGAAAGTAACAGAAAGTATCATCATACCTGCTTGAGCAAGCCCAAAACAGGAATTCAATGATTATATATTTCATGTTTTTATTAGTTGGAGATTATTGTTTGGATCTGTATATCAAGATTTCATAATACACTGGATCAAATCCCATAGCCTTTACTCAATAAAAAGCTTATATTGATGCCATTTTCAATAAATAAAATAATAATGTTGCAGTTATAATAATTTCTTGGATTTTTGTTCAAGATTTGATCTGGGTTTGTTGCTTCATGCTTAAATCTTTGAAAATACCTGCATTTCGATAGCAAACAATTGCAATTCCTTCAGAAAAATGTCCACATTTAGTTATAACTAATGTCCAATTTCTAGTTAGGATGGATTAAAATTAATTAAGGATAGGGAAAGGTTCTTTTTTTTTTCCAGTTCAAAGAAATAGATATTTACTGTATCTGCTCCCATATGGAATGCATATCCACACAAATATATATATTATAACTGCTTGCACAGCAAATGTTAGTGTTATGCTCTGTTAAAATATGCAATGCAAAATTGGCAGAGAAAATGGATGTTAAGTATAGTCAGGGATGAAGACATGTAGCATGCCCTCTCTCAAATTCAAAAGCTTCACAAATATCTGGGCAGAAATGTGCCCAATCAAAGCAATGGGATTGGTGGTGAGGCTGTGCAGGATGCACTAAAGGAAATATGCAGTGGTAGGATTCAACTGGTTCACACTGGTCCAAGTGAACCAGTTGTTAAATTATCCATCCCACAGCTATCAAAGTGGATCCTGGGTGCTGCGCTGCAATAGAGAAACAGGCAACAGAGCAGCAGGTGCGAGGAAAGGAAAATGCTGCTTTTCCTCTTTCTTTTCCCTTCTCCTCCTCCTTCCCTTGTGCTGGTTGCTCCATTGCATGTTTCTCCATTGCAGCACAGTGCCACACATGGGATCCACTTTGATAGTGGTGGGGGGCTAATTTAACAACTGGTTTGCCCAGGGACATTCTGGCACAGCAATAGGCTGCCCCAAATTTAAATCTGAAACCACTGTAAAAGTCTGACTCACAGATGACCACTATACAGAAGCCTGGTGATGGCAGATGAGATTCTGCTGAAACGTTGCTACAACTTTAAAAGCACAACTACTATGACATGGGAAAATACCCGAACAAAGCCAAATGCCATACATGTAAGTACCCGCAAAAACTTAAGAAAACAAATATATATATATATATATATATGTATGTATGTATGTATGTATGTATGTATGTATGTATGTATGTTAATCAGGACTCTAGAAGGTAACAGCTAAACAAACAACAGAGTGGGAAGAGACCTTAAATGTCTTCTAAATGCTCAAGCAGGAGACCCTATACCAAATTCTAGACAAGTGGCTGTCCAATCTCTTCTTCAAAGCCTCCAGTGATGGACCACCCACAACTTCTGAAGGCAACTTCTGTTAATTGTTCTCATTGTTAGGAAATTTCTCCTTAGTTTTTGGTTCATTCTCTCCTTGATTAGTTTCCATCCATTGTTTCTTGTTTTGCCTTATGCTGCTTTGGTAAATAGATTGACCTGCTCTTCTTTGTGGCAGACCCTCAAATATTAGATCAGTGCTATCATGTCTAATTCTTCTTCACTAGACTAGTCATGCCCAGTTCTGGCAACTTTTCATCATATGTTTTAGCCTCTGGTCCACTAATCATCTTTGTTGCTCTTCTATGCACTCTTTCTAAAGTCTCAACGTTCTTTTTTATAATATGGTGATCAAAACCAGATCAATATTCTAGGCTTTATAAAGCAGTACCAGATCTGTCTGCAAATGTTACGTGAGCCAGTTAATAAAATATATGTGCCCAATTAGAAAATGGTGTTTCTCCATGTGTGCATGTGTAAAAATATTTTCATTTAAAAGAAGAAACAGAAAAAACATTGATTGAGACAAATTTCACATACCCAGGTTTTGTTTATTCAGTAGTTCTCCTCTTGAGTTCAAGGAAGTCCTCAAGGAGTTATTGGCCTATTATAGTTTCACAACAACCTTATGATGTAGGTTTGAACAGGATCTAAAGTCATGCCCAGGGAGTCAAACTTAGTTGCAATGCAGGCTGCTTCATGCCCTCCCTGTTTTCCCCCATTCCTCCTGGGATCTCTGCATCTGCCAAAGTGTGCAACTTGTAAGCAAGCAGCAAGATACTGAACTGAATAGCAAAGCTTAAGAAAAGATTGGCATGCACATTTAATAGGGAGGAAATTTAAATCTCACAGTAACAGTTTTCTCTCACTAGAAGCAACTTGAACACCTAGCTTCACATTCAGCGACTCTTATCTGGAACCTGGTTATTTATCACCTTGGCTTGTTAATTGATTTCGAAGTCATTCTTCCCTTGACTGTAAATCTTTGGCCTGACCTTGGACTATTTGACTGAGAACTCACCATTTGTCTCGCAAAGTTCTTATCTGCATGTAATTCCCATTTTCCTGCTGTTGCCTTTTTCTCTGCTCTCTCCTGCTATCCCTTTGACAATGCTTGGCCTAAGAATTGTGGCAGGCTCTTGAAGGGATGCTAAGAAAGCCAGCAAGTGAAACAAGGACTTGGGCTTTAGCAACTATTGTTCCCTCTCCTTCTCTGGTCCTCTACTCTGTATATTGAATATAGAACCATGGAGTTCAAAGGGAGAATTAATGCCAGTCTCTGGTTATTGTAAGAATCTAAACTGAAGCATGGCAAGTAAATGGTTGTCTAGCCTTTCCATGTGAAGGAGGCAACCATCCCTTTGGGTGGCTGCTTCTCAAATGTTTCTTTTACTGTTGGGAAGGTTTTCTTTTTATCTAATATTTAGAAAATATCTGTCTTCTTGTGAGTCCAACCCACTGTTTCCTATATAGAACTCTGGAATGAAAGTCTTACATTTTTAAATCTTAGACACTTTAATATGTGCATATTTTAAGATAATCATGGTTTGGCTGAAGGAATTCTGGAAGTTAAAGGCCATGTGTCTTAAAATGGCCAAGATTGAGAAACACTGTACTTTTGTGTTCACATACATTCTTGTTTACCTCCAAACTCATGGAGATCAATGTATTTTGAGAAAACACTGGCACATTTTTGCTTACATACATCTATAGATTGTTCTCAACTTATGATCTTTATTTTATTCCTTGGCTGTCATAACTTCAAACGATCATGGGTATTTCAGACCAGTGGTGAGATTTATTTATTTTTTACTACCAGTTCTGTGGGCATGGCTTGGTGGGTGTGGCAGGGCAAAGATGCTGTAAAATCTCCATTCCCTCCCCACTCCTGGGGGAAGGGTTACTTCAAAATCCCATTCCCTCCCCACCCCACTAACCTGCTTTCCAGCTCCGTTCTCCTGTGCAGGGAAATGAAAGAAGACCCAGCCAATCAGCTGGAACTCAGGAGACAGAAAATAGATGGGGGCGGGGCCAGTCAGAGGTGGGATTTGCTAGTTCTCTGAACTACTCAAAATTTCCACTACCGCTTCTCCAGAAGAAAAACCAGTACTGATGGCCAACTTGCCCAACAGTCAGCTTAACAGTCACATGACTGTGATTCACAATGTTTTTTGCCAGTTTCAGACAAAAAAAATGCCCATTTAAATGAATAGGTTTGTTTAACAACTGCAACTTTTGCTTAGCAATCACCATGAGAGATGTTATAAAATTATTTCCAGTCACATTACAACTGTAATGACATACGACATGTGCCAAACTACTGGCCCACAGGCTGGATGCATCACATGCTGGCCATGCCCATGTTCAGTTTAGCAAAGGGGAAAAAAGTCCCAATATGTCACATGACGCTGCTGTGATGACATGAGTTTGACACCCCTGTCTTAGCAGATAGTGCTTGCATTCATAAATTAACGTTTATTCTGGTTTTACTGAGCCAGGTATGTTTTACTTAAACTGATTAAATTGAGTCATGTGCTATATATGAACCCACCCAATGAATAGATATTAAAGAATTTATGTAGTATCCAAGTACTAAATGATCCCAAGAATGCATCGTGAAGCTTATAGTGCTTTGAACCTCCACTTGCCTGTTGAATGATCCCACCCAATTTAGCCAGTTATCAGTGGTATGAAAAAAAATTCTACAGAAATTCAAATAACCTATGGTAGGGGAGTACTACTTTGAATGTCAGTTGTTAAGGTACTATGGGTTGAAGTAAAATGAATAACTTTTGCGGATTCTTTAGAAGTCTCCAGTGACACTCTTTTGAGTTTTCAAGTTATGGAGGAGAAAACCCCGCTAAAAGACCTCTTTTTGTAGAACAAGCCTGTCAACTTTTACCTGATTCCTAAACTACTTTCTTTGAGTTTTGCATTTTAAGCATGTTGAAATATCAATGGACCTGTCTGAAACCTTTCCTAAATTGAAATTATGGCAGATAATTTTATGCTCATCTTTTGTATTATGAAGTACAACACAGTAGACAGGCTATTTTCTGGTAGCATAAATCAGGTAGTTAATTTCACTGATCCTTACAGAAAAAGTCTCTGAAATGGATTAGATCTGTGGTTCATTTTCTCTCTCTAAGCCTTGTTCTCTTTCTCTGTATCCTGTAACATAAAGATACAGAAGAAGCTACGAAGACATAAAATATAAGAATGTATTTCAAATTATGATAGATGTGTTGAAGTATGATCCATTCGTCCTTACTAATGTACAGACATACCAAATTTTCTACCTTGATGGTGAGCCCCAATTAGCTTTTATGATATTGAGTCCAGAATATTAATTGAACCTGGTATGTTTGTTTTGCAGTGTGTTATTGACATGGTTTGACTGGGCTAATGAATACTCTTTTCCATACCTGACAGTTGTTTCCCTAATCAATCAGAATAGGCCTGGAAGAGATCTAGGACGTCTTCTAGTCTACCCCCTGCTCAAGCAGGAGACCCTATACCATTTTAAACAAACTGGTGGCTGCCCAGTCTTTTCTTAAAAACCTCCAGTGATGAAGCATGACAACTTCTGAAGGCAAGTTGTTCTCTTCCACTGGTTAATTGTTTTCACTGTTAAGAAGTTTCTCCTTAATTCCAGGTTGCTTCTCTATTTGATTAGTTTACATCCATTGTTTCTTTTCTTGCCTTCTGTTGCTTTGCCTCCTTCTTCTTTGTGGTGGCCCCTCAAATACTGGAATACTGCTATCATATCATCCCATTTCTTCTTTTCTTTAGGCTAGCCACACTCAATTCCTGCAACCGTTCTTCAAGTGTTTTTGTCTCCAGGCCTTTAATCATCTTAGTTACAACCTCTTATTTTTCTCCTGGACTAAGCACAATTGGGACCAGAATTTCACAAAATTTGACCCAATTTTCTACCCAATTTTACCACAGTAAAAATAAATTGTTGATAGGTGAATCTGGCTTCCCCAATTGACTTTGCTTGTCAGAAGCCACCTGGGAAGGTAACAAATTGAAAAGTTATAGACTAGGCAACAGACGCAAGAATGGGGCCAAACTTTCAAACTTGCAAGATTGATGTCAGCCCTCTATGGTAGTCCAGACAAGAAGGACACCAAGAAAAGTATTAGCTCTACCTTTATGATAATGCTATATTAATAGAATCTTGCAAGTCTGAAAACATATCTCTCTCATCCTGACTTTACAGGCCAAGAAACTAGAGAATGTCCCTACTGAGACATTTGTCATGTACTCATTCCTTCCTAGGCTCAATTGTCTCTTATCTGACCATTGCCTAGTAGTCAGAACTACACTCCCTGAAATGTGAATGACTCCCACTCTAAAGGTATTCCAGGAGGCCTTAATGATGGCTGTTCTCCCATATTCTGGATTAGAGTGGCTGGGACCTCTTTTTATTTACTCATCTATTGATTCAATTCCTACAGCTGCTCAACTCAAGTAAGTGACAGTGGATGATGTGATGACCCAGGGTGGGATACAAAACAAACACAGTCACAGAAAACAAATGAAGTCCCTTTTATTCCTTCAGTTTGCTTCCAAACTCTGAATATCTTTTACGGAAGACAAAAAAACGTCCACACAGTTACACAAAGAAGGAAAAAAAACAACACAAATCAAGCAAGATAAGGGCTGGAGGATGTCCACAGATAATACACACTGGGAAGGATGCCAAACTCAGAGAGGAACTATAAACTAGAGATATTTACACAATTTGTTTCCAGCATTTGCCAGTACACAGATCCAAACTCTTATTCAGTTGTCACACCTGCAACCCAAGAAGAGGATCAATGTCCTCTCCTCCAGAGGAGACCACGTCTCTCACTTATCCTCTCCTTCCTGCATGCACTAGGATGGATAGGGGATGGGCGTGGGTCCTCCTCTGACTGCTCAGCCGGCCTCTGCCTTTCCCCAGCCTCCTACACAACCTTCGGAGCTATCCCTATTGTCAGGGAGTTGTTCCACTCCCTGTTGTCATATTTTGTAATAATACTCCTAACACGTGAGTTCTCTGCACACAAACTGCTTTATTTTTCTTAACTCTTCCCTTCTGGTTCCTTCATACTGTGTCACCTCAAAATATGTTCCTCACTACTCTCTGTCTAACATTGGTTCCTCTTCACAGTTAAACATCAACAGGTTCCATTTACCCTACACCACACCTGTCAGCTGTTCCTCCTCTCCCTCAGAGTCAGTCTCTACCAGGGGCATGACAGGTGGCTTACAATTCTAAAAATATTAGATAGACATGACATTGTCTATGTTTTTGAATTGGTTATCCAGATTTTCCATTGTCTTTATTTCCTCTCTTATATTGTTATTTATCTGTTTGCATTTTATTGTGGATTTTTTTATCAGACATCCAGGGAAAATCCCATCCTTAAAAAGTGAATGGAGAATCTTTTCTTTCTCTGGAAAAAAAAATGAAGAAATAACTTCTTTAACTTTATTTGAAAATTTCAAAAGACTCATTGCACTCGACTCTACATTAATTGCATAAGGACACATCTGAAGGGAAGATAATGATAATAAATTGTGGAGGCTCTTTGGTTCACACACAACAAAACTAGCTTGCATTAAATATGTTAATACCTCAGTTTCACAAGCCTGAAAAAAAAAAAGAACAAAAATTTCCCCTGAAATATTCTTTCTAATACTCCATCTCAGTGAGATGAGACATATGAGAAAGGTTGTACACAGGAAAGGCTGAGCCAGCCTGAAAGACAGCCACAAAATCATTCCTCATACATTAAGCATGGTATTTTTATGCTTGAAAAGCTAGAATTTAAGGGAAATGGTTTTCATCTATTTAAAATGGAAAATTTGAAGGAAAAAACCCAGAATAAAAATATTTGAGGGGTTTTTTTAACCTCAGTGCCAACATATTTCTGAGTTGTATATTCTTTCTAGTGCTTTCAGGGGAAAATAATTTCTCACCTTTTAACTGCATTCAGTGTTTAGGCATTAGTAAATGCCATGTTTAAGGAAAGACACATTTCTTGATACAAAATTTCTTTACTAAATGCCTGGTTCTCAAATGCACCTTCCTTCTGCAGGCAAATTATCCATCTATTCAAGATTCAGCGTATGTTCTGAACATAATTTTTTTAAAAATGCATCTGTTTGCTTGCACATTTGCTTGCACATTTGCTTACATATTATGAAGAAGGTACCAGCATTCATCTGTACATTATTTGTTTTACAATCTCCAGAATTGTAATTATAAGATTTGTCATTTTATGGCTGTGAATTGACCTCAAATGCTGGAATATAACTATTAAGCAGAAAAATAAAATTAGAGGGATTTCAAAAGCAAAATATATATTGCTAGCTGTAGAAATGAACACTGCTATGTAAAATGAATGCTGGTTCCTTTGCAAAGTTATCTGGAGATGCATTTGTTGCAGTTCTTTATTATTTTTCTACAACTGTTTTCTGTAGCAGACTTCTTGATGCTCTTTAGTTGTACTGCAATTTAAACTCCCAGAATTGTTATAGAATGTTTAAACATGACTTTTCTACAAGCAAAACGTGTATTATTCCCCTGACCAATGAATTATCTATAACTGAATGCCTATTTTTAGCACAGGGATCATGATCCAAACTATATCCTGTCCATTTTCTGCCTGCCATATGTTATTATTATGTACATTTGAAAATAACTAAACTGAACTTTTTTTTACTGAATACAATAGACCCCCTGATTAATTTGTCCCTCTGGTTCAGTGGAAAATTGAATTATACTTGTATCACCTCCACATATGTGTAAGGAAAGTAGATATTAGTTAATTAGTGCAGTAGTTTGAAGACATGCCTGAGTCCTTGTTATATAGCACAACAAATACTTGGTCCTTGGTCCTCTCTGAACTTAACTGTTTTCTTGCAGACGTTTCTTTACCTAATCAGGCAAGGATTCCACCCTGAGCTACATGGACAGCAATAGCAATAGCAATAGCATAGACTTATATACCACTTTACAGTGCTTTACAGTCTTCTCTAAGTGGTTTGCAGAATCAAGATATTGCCCCCAACAATTTGGATCCCTATTTTACCCACTTCAGAAGGATGGAGTCAACCTTTGAGCCTGGTGAGATTTGAACTGCCAAATTGCAGATAGCCGGCCAGTCAGCAGAAGTAGCCTGCAGTACTGCACTCTAACCACTGCATCACCATGGATCATGGATCCTCTTCTATTTAAAAATTCACCTTCCTGCTTTGTCTTCAACTATAATTCTTAGCTCTTCTGCATCCTTGTAATAATTTTGAACCTATTCACATCCATATCTGATGTCTTCCTCATCTATTTTATTTAGCCTTACCAAGAGATAAATATGTTTGTTGTATATTTAACAGTAATCATTTCCAAAATCCATCATTTGGGGGCATCAATCTTTTTCTTACTCTTCTATGTGTCTAGCTTTCATGCACATAAAAACTGGAAAGGCCACTGTTTTAAATATTCTGTATTTTATTGTCATTGAAATAATCTTATTCATTCTGATTTTTGTCCATGCTTTGTCCTAGCCTTCTTCTGTAGGATTAATCTCCTTGTTATTTCTCTAGCTATATGAAGCTATACATCCATGCTGCAGTTTCTTTATCTAGGGAGGCTTTGTTTAAGATTTGCAAACTGAGATTTCCTTGAGTTCTTTCTGCTTTTCTTTTTGCACAATTTTGCCAGAAAAGAAATTAGTAATGGATTTCTCTTATATTCCTGCTTGCAGAATAATCCTATGTTTGTACATTCCATGTGTCCAATGGCACTTATTTCTGATGTAAGATTACAGGTATAATGAAAATCCCAGAACAAATAACCTTTGTGGTTTTTCTTTTTAAAGTGAAAATCATTTTATTTGCTCTTAAGAATATTAGAAAGACATACCTGTCCAAAGTCAGTTAAAATGTCAAAAAACACCTTCTCAGCTACCACAGTGCAAATGATCAGGCTACATTCTGTATAGCAGATGGCTTTGTGTCCACATTCAAATTGTCAGCCACTAAAAGTTTTCTTACATCAATTGTGCTGTCTTTCAAGAATAAATAATAATTATGAAACTTGGAAAAAATACAATATTGTGCAATATATGCCTGAGTTGTTTTCCACTCCTTTGTTACTAAATAAATCCTTGATAATAAAGTTGCATCTTCAATTATTAAAGAACTAAACAAATCTTATTTTTGTTTTTCTAGTAATCAAATAATAAAGGAGAGTTGGTATATTTGCACCGCTTTTAGATTTTGACATAACCGTACAATCTGTATTCTTTAGTTCAAAAAATGTTTAAAGTGTTCCTCAGCAGTGAACAAATTACCTTTATTAAAATGGCAAGGTGGATAGTAGGTGGGGTAATTGGACAGTTATCAGAGCAGCTGTTCTCTTTCCTGGGAGCTAATTTTTGATTATGTTTGTAGAGCTGCTACAAGTCGTAATCTTCAGCTCTATTTAAAAAGAAAAACTATTTTCTTTTTTCTGTTCTTGATGGTTTTCCAGGACCCCATTGCAAGTAGACCTCCTGTCTCTTTTCTGAAAACTAACATACAAATGCCTTTGAAAAATGAAAGCTGTCAACGTTACATGTTTCCTTTGCTTCTCTTTAGAGGCAAAATGGATGGCAGGGAAAGTGGGAAGGGCAGATGTTTTCTAGCTAAAAATGACAACATTCCCATCTGTTGGCAGCAATTTCCTGCAGTTTTCAAGCACTGGTTGCCATCCCTTCAGATTTCTAACAGATGGTGAGTTACAGGCTGTCTTATTTGCTTTGAAGCCAGGAAGAAGTTGAAGAATAAAAAGAGAATCTGGTTTTGGAAATATATTTAGTACTTACATGATACAGAAGAGTAGAAGTTCTTTATTTTCAAGCAAGAGTGGCCACCATAAATCTCTAAAAATTAGCAAAATTCTCATAGGAGAAAGAGAGAGTAAAGCAATGGGTTATGTTCTTTAGTTCAAAAATATGGAAATTAAAGATATAAATTAATTTAAAAGGAATACCTATACTTCTCAGTGACAGAAAAGAGACCTTAGTTGAATATGGTTAGGTTCATGTGAGGTGACTGTATTTCACCTCAACAAAGTGTTTCATGTTGCAAAAATAATATGATTTACTACTTACAAAATTGGAATCAGATAAGCCATGGTATTCCCTATCTCACTCTATGGAAGTGAAAGTTGGACTTTAAAGATAGGAAAGGATAGGAAAAATATTAATGCCCTTGAACTTTAGAGCTGGAGAAGATTCCTGTGAATACTGCAGATAGACAGGAAAATAACTGATGGATCACTGAACAAGTCAATCCAGAGTTCTCCATTGAGACCTGGCTCAAACTATCTTACTTTGGATATATGAGAAGACCCAGCTTCTTGGGAAAAAGCTATAATGCTGGGAAAGGTGGAAGGAAAAAGAAAGAAGAATATGAAGCTCTATTACTTGGAATCTTGACAAAAAGAATTAGACAGATTCACAAACTAGACTATATTCTTCTGAATCCTGTTCAAAAGCATTTGTAGGCAAAGTCTGCACTTAACTTCCAGTTAGGCTTCTTCAATTTATATTAAAAACTGAACATACAAACATTTAATTGGGAAACGCTTTTACTCTTGAGGAAGTTATTTCCCTTTTTCTACTCTCTCCCCATGGGTATTGGAAGTGTTCAAACTATCTCGATCATTATTGGCTAGTTGAAACATCTTTAAATAATTTTCTATTTTATTTTCTTGGTAGTTTTTTGTAATATTGAAGAAGAACAATAATATTGAACTAAGTGCTTCTAAATTAGAATTCCAAGCAGTTATTGCTTTTTGTGGGGGAAAGGGAAGATCTGATCATGGATTTTATATTTGAAGTTATTTCTTTAGTAGAAATTCATCAGCTTTAATTCTTATTTTAAAATAGTGCTAATATTCTCTTCCCTGAGACTCAAAGATTTTTTTCATATGAAATGCAAGTTAACTTTTTGTTTTGTTTGTTGTTTTGCTATTTCAAGAAACCCAGGGGACTTCTTTTTGGTAATCAATGTTTCCTGCTTTTCTACATTTTAAAAGAAAAGTGTGTTATCTAAAGCATGCAATATTCTCAATTATGATACCTTCTACTACCTGGAAACTTTAAAAACAACAACAGCAGCAGCAGTGACAATCTTTGACTGATTTTTTTGTAATCAATATATTCTGCAACTTGTCAAAAGAATGTCCATTGTGTTGATCCACAAGATATTTCTTTTATTAGGCTAAATATGACTTTCCTTCATGAAAGTTTATGATTGAAGCATTTTAAAAGGTTTAAGTTTTTGGAAAAACTTGTTCTAATGTCTGGTGGGTGTTGGAGAAGCTTACTGTCTCATACCTCTGGCTGTAGTTTTGTCCAGAAGTTTAATCTTAACACAAAAATTACTTGTTATGTCCAAACTCTTTCTATTAGGAATTTTGGTTTAAGAAGCATAGTCATTAGACCACAAAAAGCTCTCTGTTGGGAAAAGAGGTACAAAAAATACTGCTTATAGGTCTTCGTGATTTATTTAGGCAACATTTTTCTGATAGTAACTGAAATTAGCTCAGTTCCGGACTCCAGATCTGAACTGTATGGTGACAAACATAGAACTTTGTAGTGTTACTTGGGATTATTTCCCTCTTGTTATATGGATTAGGTGCTGGAGGCTCCATCACATGTGATCAGTTTCTTGCCTGCCAGGAAGCTGGTGGGGACATGATCAATCAATTAACAATCAAATTGTTAATGCCTCCTTAGGAGAGTGCTTATTTGCTCTCTCTGAAGCCACCCCCCTTAGATCCAACCATGATAGTTAATTATCATCTCAATAATCATTCTTGCAGATGGTTGTGGAAAAAGTGCTGGCACGATATCTGAAGAGTACCCAACATGAAATAGATTATCTAGACATTTTTTAATCAGGGCTCAGGTGTGAGCATGGGACATAATTTGCACTATTTTGTGGATGGTGGAGTATCATGGTTCTTTTGGATTTTTCAGAAGCATTCAGTACTATTGATCTTTTGGACTACCTAGAACAGTTGGGGCTTGAAGAGATTAAAATTAATTGATTTCTGAATAAGACAAGAATCCATCTACATGGATGGTAAAAAGGTAAAAAGAGAAAATAATTTATTTGGGAAAGAAAAAAGTAATTGATGTGGATATGTAGCCTCACATATCCTCTAATTTTTCAAACAGCTGAGCCAGATGTGGACCTCTTTTAAAGTTCTGATGTAATTTCTGTTCAACTTTTGAGAAATTCCTTTGTTAGAAAGAAAAAAAGTGATTTTGGCTGAATGAATTGCTTCTTTCAGACTTTGTGAAGTATCTTATGAAACAGATTATAATACATTTGCTCAAAACCATCCACACAACAATACCTTTGATGAATGATTGCATAGGATGGATTAAAGAAGAGCCTCATTTTCTAGAGTGAGCACTTTTCATGAAGTGAATCTGATTTACTTACTAGAAATACAATGAGAAAAAAAAATATACTTGATTAAAAGTTCCTAGAATTTGACAAGATTGTTATGTCAATGATTTCTTTCCTACAGGTTATCATTTGAAATACTTATTATGTCATTTGTATTGTTGATGTACTCTTATAAAAATAGCTTTCCAGGTCTATTCTTTACCCAGTGTTAATTCTGACTTTGTGTCACCATCTCACTGTAAAAATACAAACCCTGAATACCAGGCCAATAAAAACATACATTGTGTTTCATTCTACATTTCTGTTGTGTGTATTTCATATAGGTTTCTTTAATTATAGTGTAAATCATATACTTATTGAAAACCATTTGACTGGCATGCAAAATAAACATTATCACACTTGATTCCTGAAATCTTAGGAAATACAGTGAAAATGAAGAGAGAGGTCTCAGCAGTTGTGTTTCTCCCAACAGATATATATTTGCAACAAGTATACTTCATGACACGGTGGAAGTACTGGAATAGTAGTGGTCTTACTATTTGATAAGAGAATGTGGATTGATCTGATCAAAGAAAGGAGACACCTGAAACTTAAGGGAGATGTACTGGCTTCTTTAAAAGTGTAAGTCGAGGAGCCTCAGCCTGCTATAATGAGCTAGAATAAATCTGTGGTGATCAGATTCATTAGTTCATGGTGTGATGTCTATCAAATCTAACTTCTGTCTATCTGTGAAGACTATCAGTCATCCAGGTCATGGTTGTCCCAAAGGTGCTTTTTCAAAAGGCAGCTGGATTTTTTTTTCACCTTGAAGATGTTTTGCTTCTCATCCAAGAAGTTTCTTCAAAATTGAAGAAGTTTCTTGGATGAGAAGGGAAACCTATTCAAGGAAAAACAAAGAAAATCCAGCCTTTGGGGCAAAAATCTCTGTCATTTATAAAGTCCATTGACTATCATCCCTTTCTGCTAAACCACGTGTTGACAAATACTGATGCAACCATATTGCAATCAAATTTGAAGAACAGAAAGAAGCTCAAGATCCTAGGGTTCAGGTGCTCTCCTTTTTTTTAATTTTAAAAACAATTTTATTTACAAATTTAAAAACATACAAATTCAAAAATACAGAAACAATAATATGTGAATAACACATAATTCTTTACATTTGTTATCGAATTTGGTAAGTCCTAAAAATCAACATTGGCTAGTACTAGTCACGTCTTCATTCATTATCACATCCTAAGCGCTAATTAATTCACAATATGCTCTATTTTCACGTTGGTTTATAACTATTCTGTTACAAATACATTCATGTTTTTTAACTAGTAAACAAAGAAATATAATAAATGGCTAATAATAATAATAGTAGTAACAAAGGAAAAAAGGCTTAAAACCTTTAATTGTTTTAATACAGTATATTTAGTATAAACCTCTGAATATAATTTGTATCTTAGGTTCATTTATGTGTTTCGCCTTTTATTATCTACCCACTTATATCATTTATCCCACATCTAGTAGTAATCTGTATCCTCCTTCCCATTAATTTTAAGCGTAAGCCTCTCCAATTGGGCACACTTGTGTTTTCTGAATAGCAACCTGTATCAGTGGTACATTTGGGTTCTTCCAATATTGTGCTAGTGAAATACGTGCCGCAGTTAATAAATGGATGGTCAGATATTTTACTTTAGCAGGATAATCCCCTTTGATCATTCCCAACAAAAATAATTCCGGTTTCTACTCCAGCCCACACTCTATAATTTCTTCTATCCACGTTTTTATTTTTAACCAATATTTCTTTATCTCAGGACAAGTCCACCATGAATGAAAATATGTACCAAATTTCCCTTTACATTTCCAACAGCAAGGATTGGCTGTCGGAATTTTTTGGGCCAATTTTGGTCAATTTGGTGCCAGATGCCATCTGTACATCATCTTGTGTAGATTCTCCTTGTATGCTACTGATTTGGTTAGTGTCAGGTTTTTCTGCCAGATTTCTTCCCAGGCATCCAGATCAATACTATAACAAAAAAATAAATAAATTCCCAAGCTAACTTAGGACCTTTCACAATTTTCTTGGCCATTTCATATTCTAGTAAATAATTATATAATTTGGAAATCAAACTTTTCTCAGGGTTTAAAAGTATTTTATCTAAATATGTGTCTTTTACTTCAATTCCATATTCCTTTACGTCTTTGTTAATATCTCAGTTTTACTTGAAAATATGACCAATTATCCATAACTATCTCTTGTGATTCTAGTTCCTGATTTGTTTTAATTCTTCCCCCACTATCTAATATTTGGTAATATTTAAGTTTTCTTTTACTGATGTCCATTTTATTTAAGTGAAACATTGCCTCCATCATTGAAAACCACCTCGGGATTTTAGTATAATGATTCATTCTTATATCAATCCAAATTTTAATTGAAGACTTTTGGAATACATGTCTAGTAAAATATAGATTATTTTTACTATTTGGGTTCCATAAAAATGCATACCAGCCTAGCTGTAAATCATGTCCCTCAAATTGTAGAATCCTATTATTCCTTAAATCAATCCAATCTGTTACCCACACTAATGCCGCTGCTCTATAGTATATCGCCCAGACAGGTAGTCCGAATCCATCCCTGCTTTTATTATCTTGTAAATAAGTTTTGTTTTTACCCTTGTTTTTTCCTTTGCCCAAATAAATTTCATCACAATTGTATCTAAATCTTTTTAAAAAATTGTCCAGTAATATCAGAATTGTTTGAAACAGATATAGTATTTTAGGTAGAACATTCATTTTGATTGTTGCTATTCTACCTAATAATGAAATTTGCATCTTATTCCAATTTTCCAAGTCCTTTTCAATCTGTTTCAGTAATTTAGTATAATTATCCTCTCACAGTCTTAATGTTCTAGCTCTTAACCAAATTCCTAAATATTTCATTTTATTTACAATTTGTAATCCCGTCTTTTCTTCCAATTTTTTTTGTTTACTATTTGTCATGTTTTTAACTAGCATTTTGGTTTTTTCCTTATTGATTTTTTAATCCTGCTAATTTACCAGATTTATCTATTTCGTTTAGTAGAGCTGGTCCTGAGTCTATTGGATCTTCTATAACAAAAACCATATCATCTGCCAAGCTTGTAATTTAAATTTTTGATTTGTAATTTTAATTCCTTTAATTTCTTTATTTAATTTAATTCTGTCCAGCAAAGTTTCCAAAATTGTTATAAAAAGCAGAGGTGAAAGCAGACATCCCTGTCTGACCCCCTTCCTTATATTTAATGATTTGGTAATTTCTCCATTTAATAATACATTGGCCTTTTGTGTGGCATAGATTGCATTCAACATTTTTACAAAATTATTTCCAAAACCCATCAGATTAATCTACTTTTTCATCCCAGTTTAAATTATCAAAGGCCTTTTGTGCATCCAGGAAGGCTAAGGCCACTTGGCTTCCTGGATGCTTTTCATAATATTCCAATATGTCTATTATTGCTCTTGTGTTATATCTGATCTGCCTCGTGGGAAGAAATCCATTTTGATCCAAGTGAATTTTATTACTGAGTATTTTCTTTAATCTTTCTGCCATTACCATCATAAAAAAATTGTAATCTGAATTTAAAAGAGATATTGGTCTGTAATTCTTTGTTTGATTGGCATCTGCACCCTCTTTTGGAATCAATGTTATGTATGCTTCCTTCCAAGATTCTGGCTTCCAGTAATACCCCATTGCAAACCTCTAATAGCATTATCTCTAGTATATCACCTATCTCTTTATATAGCTTGTTTGGTAGCCCATCTGGGCCTGGCATTTTGTTTCTTTATTGTTTTTGGATCACCGCCTTTAGCTCGTCTAAAGTTATTTCTTTATTTAGCATCTCTTTTTTATCCTCCGATATTGGATAGAGAGTTCCTTCTTTCAAATATTCTTCCATTTTATTTAAATCAACTACGTCTTGTTTGTAAAGATCTTCAAAGTACTCTCTTACAATTTCCTTTTTTTTCCTCCTGATCTGTCTCTATTATTCCATTTTTATCCTGTAATTGATATATAGTTCTTTCCTGATTTTCTTTTCTTAATTTATATGCCAGACACCTTTCAGGTGTATTTGCATGTTCAAAATAATTTTGTTTTGTGTATAATATTTTTCTAATTAGTTCCTCTTGATCTAAAATATTCATCTCATGAATGCTAGTTCATTTCTAATATGCTCATCTCCCGGAGTTTCCATTTGCTTATTTTCCAATTTCTCTATTCTTTTTGATAGGGTTTTCTGCTTCCCCTGGAGTAGAAAGTGAACTGTGAAATTCCTGGGTTCCTTTTTCTTCACGCATCCACTAATTCTAATTCTTCGACCCTCTCTATGAATTTCTTAGGCAATGTATTCCGTTTCTTATAATGTCTTTGTTCACAAGCATAATCTTGTCTATTATCTGTTATTGCATTATAGTCTCCTATAATACAAATTCTTGGGTCCAAATTCTATTAGTTTTTCATATAAGCTTTTGTAAAATTCACCCTGGTTTTTATTAGGGGCATATATCCCCACTAATAATGTCTTTTTATTTTTCATTACCACCTCTACCATTACTATTCTTCCCAATTCATCTTTATAAATCAATTCTGAGGCTATATCTTCTTTTATGTATAATAGTACCCCTCTTTTTTTCTCTTCCGCCAGTGTTGCATACATTTTCCCCAAATTTTTATTTAATAAGTATCCTTTATCTCTCTTCTTTATATGAACCTCTTGAATACATATTATATCCACTTTTTGTTTTTCTAACTTAAAAATATTCTTTTTCTCTTATCTGGGTCATTTAACCCATTGATATTTATAGATATCAAATTCACTCCTTTATCCATTCCTTTCTTACTTCTACGCCTCAATATTTTTACTTGTCATTTGACTTCTCATCCTCACTCCTATTTCTTCTTTTCCCAATGTCTCCTCATCTCCTTCCCTCTCCTTCTCCTTCTCCCTCCCCCTGCTTCTAAATTGTAGCTCTTCTTGATTTGGAATTTCATGATTGTCTCTGCTACTCAGTTCTTCCTCTATTCCTCCTATTTGGTCAAAGAATTCTTGAGCTTTGGTTAGGTTATCTATTCTCACCCTTTTTTCCTTCCATATTGCTAGTATACCCTCTGGGGTAATCCATCTAAAAGATTTTTTTTGTTGTTTAAGTAATTCGTGAGAAATCAATGATATTTCCTTTGTTTGCAAATTCTCCTTAGCACCTGTTTTAGAACAATCACTTCTCTATCTTTGTATTTAATTCCTTCATCTCTCATAACTCTATAAATTATATCCTTCACTCGCCTCCTTGCAAATCTAATACGCACTTCTCTGGGGAGTCTATGCCATCTTGCGTAGCTCATATACACTCTGTATACGTTGTCTAGCTCATTCACCATCTCACCCCTATCTCTGTTCAGAAGCTCTCCCAACATCTCCGCCATCACCAAGAGTAAGTTCTCTCCCCTCTCTTCCTCCACATTCTGGAATCTAAGATAATAGGAGGCCTTATTCACCTCAAGATGAGTCAGGATCTCATTGGTCTCTTGTTGTGTAATTTCCTGAGTTTTCTGATGTGATATCCTGAGCAGGTGGCTGTGATGTAGCATTCTGGGTTTTAGTCTGGCTTCAAGTTTGGGGTCTGGGTCTGTGTTCTTTGAGTGTGTCGGCTTGTTTGGTTTTGGGGTCAGGGGGTTCGCCAGCTGTCATACCACAAGAACTCAAGAAGTTGCAACACAGCAAATGACTTAGGATATCACAGCACAAGACTAAGGATACCACAACAATAAATCTCACAAGGTCATCACACAACCCTTTACCCAAACCATTACAACACAGGAGGCTAATGGAAAAGAGATCAAAACACAAATGACCCAGGAGATTACAACGCAGGACCCAGGATACCACAACAAAAGAAATCACAAGCCCATCACACAACCCATTACCCAAGCCATTAAAGCACAAGAGGCTAATGGAAAAAAAGATCACTATAAAACAAACGACCCAGGAGATTACAGCACAAGATCCAGGATATCTCCACAACAAAACTCACAAGGCCATCACACAGCCCATTATACCAACATCAACTCCAACAACCAATCAAGAGGCAGCAGCACAGCCAACCAGCCCAGCACACCAGCCCTCACCACCAGTATTTATAGAGAGACGGCAGCTCCAATCACACACTGCTTGCACTGGCACGAAGCTGAAAACACCAGCCTGAGGATGGCGAGTAGGACGTCACCAAAATGTCACCAAGATACTCTTAATCTTACACGGGAAAAGACCCAAACACACCTAGAGCTACATACATATACATATACATATACATATACATATACATATACATATACACTTATTTATTCCTATTGTACTGCAATAGTTTTTTTCCTGTGACGCTCTATGGAAGTGAAAGTTGGTCTCTGAAGAAGTAGGATAGAATGAATATTGGTGATTTCAAATGTTGGTCTTGGAGAAGACTCCAGAGAATACCATGGTTAGAAAAGAAAACAAACAAATGGATCACCAAACAAATCAACTCAGGGTTCTTATCAAAGCACAAACGAGTAGTCTCAAAATTCCCATATCTTGGATATATTAAAACTCTAATGCTGGGAAAGATGAAAGAAAAGAAAGGAAGAGGATGGCAAGAGGAAAAAAAGATGGACTCAATTACATTATTGCTCTGTTATTGCTGGACCACAGACAACAATAATTGGTGGTTGAAGATTCTACTGGGAGTCCAAAAATAACCAGAAGCACAGGAAGACCGATCATTGTTTAAGACTCTCTTGAAATAATGAACATCTTGTATTTTCTTATCTGGAAAGACCTAAGAAATGTTTGAATGAGGTCAATTGAAGTTGTTTCAGTATTTTATAGTAAAAGTTGTTACTAATAGTTCAATAGTTTCTTGTATGGCACAGCTTCATGGTAGAAAAATATTTACTTTGATCCCTCATCAGTTTACCTATCCTGGAAACCATACAGAAAACACACACATGAAAATTAAAAGTAGAACCCACATTGAGTAAGTTTAGGTCATTCTGTATTAATTATACTATATTGTTTTTAACCTGATCACAATATGCTTTTTTTACACTCCTCAAATGAGAATCGGGAGTGGGGTCATCTTTTTCAGGGAGAAAGAAAAGTTTTTAAAAGCAAAGGGATGAGCAAAAAATATAAAACTGTGATGGCAACTCTGTTTTTGAAAATTCCATCAAAAATTAGCAGAGACTGTGGAGAATCAAGTTATCCTCTAAACAGAACACTATGTGTAAAAACTAACTTGGGTTTCATGTCTGTGGAGATTCTCAGTCATGCAGGTCATGGTTGTCCCAAAGATGCTTTTTTGAAGAGGCAATTGGACTTTCTGGTTTTTCTTTGAAGAAGTTTTGCTTCTCATCCAAGAAGCTTCTTCATCGCTGATTGGATGGTGGGGAATGGAAGGCTTTATACTCCTCGCAGACAGCTGGTCATTTGCATTCTTTTGGTGAGTTGTTGAGGCCACATCATCTATCTCCAGTCTACAATCCAGTCCTTTCAACAGTTCCAAGAAGGGTCCACATTTGTTTGCACTTCTCAGGTGACACTGAGGACACAGATAAACCTCCAGGTGGCCTCAATGATTCTCTAAAGGAATGCAAATGACCAGCTGGCTGCAAGAAATATAAACCTTAGATGAGAAGTGAAACATCTTCAAAGAAAAATCAGAAAATCCAGTTGCCTGCCTCTTGAAAAAAACACATTTGGGGTAACCTGGATTTCTTTCTTTTTTCCTTCCCTGTCCAGTTCTTTCTCTTTGTGTCATCTTCACCAAAGTTTTCTCTATCCAGCTACTCTTTTTCCTTAATCCCATTTTTTTTTCTTTATTTTGCATTGTTTCTGCTAGAAAGAGAGAGAAGACTGCATTCTATACATGTTTATAGTTGTTTTCAGCTTGTAGTCCTTGGCTTACAGCCATTCAAAGTTACAATGGCATTGAAAAAAGTAACTTACAACCAGTCCTTGCATTTAAAAACCATCATAGCATCCCCAGGGTCATGTGATCAAAATTCAGGCAATTGGCAACCGGCATATAATTTATGAACATTGGAATCTCCCAGGATGATGTGATTGACATTTGTGACCTTCCCAGCTAGCTTTGAGAAGGAAAAGCGGATGAGGGAAACCAGAATTGCTTAACAATTGTGTGATTAACTTAACAACATCTGAGATTTGTTTAACAACCATGGGAGAAAAGGTTGTAGTATTAGGTGCAACGCACTTAACAACTTGGCAATGGAGATACTGATCCCAACTCTAGTCATACATGGGCGTATGTATTCATTTCCTGACGGGGTGGGAATTCACATTTTTTAATAATTGATGATATGGGCATGGCTAGGTGGGTGTGGCCATGTGACTGGGTGGGCATGGCTTCTTCTTTTTTTCATCATCCCCCTCCTGGTTTGTTTTTTTGCCTCCTGGGCCTCAGAGAAGCCTTCTGGGGGGCATTTTTGCTCCCAAGGAAGCTTCCCTGTGGTCCAGGAAGGCAAAAATAGAGCGCAGGGGGCACACAGCAGTTTCCCCACTCCCCTGCATGCCCCTTTTTGCCTCCTAGGTCTCAGGGAAGCCTCTCAGGTGAAGCTGTAAGACAGCGAGGGGGATCCCAGCAGAGCTGATCATCAGAACAGCTGATCATCGGGAGCGGGAAAAAAAGAAATACCTTAAGGAGTGACTGGGCAGGGGAAAATGCAGTCAGTGATGCACAATAAATCAGTACTGGGCAAGGAGGGGAGTAATGGGCAGGAAAGGGTGGGGCCAGCCAGGGGCACGATTTGCTGGTTTTCTGAACTGTGCAGAATCATAATGACCAGTTCTATAGAACTGGTAGAATCCCACCCCTGTTTCCTGGTGCTTGTCAGGGAGAGGAAAAGAATAATGGGTGGGAGTAGATAGAGGTGAATTCATTTTGTAATAACATTTCATATACTATTGAATTAAATTAAAATCTCAAAAAAAATGCTGTCCTTTTCCATTTATGGGATTGTGTTTGTGGCTTCTGGCAAGTGTCTATGTCTATGTATGAGTATAAATCCATACTTATACTTGTACTAATACAAGTATACACAAGCATGTCAGAAGTACACTTTTCCTGAATGTGGTGATAATCACTAGGACTGGTTTTAACTATTATTAACATTATTATATTAATTAGGAAATGATGCATTGCATAGGCTTATGCTGTGTTCATTATTTTTAAAAAAGTAGTTTACTACTTCTTCTAGGAAGATTGTCTTAAATTCAGAGTCATTTTTCATTTTGGTATAAATGCTAGCTTTACTTTATCATATCTGTCCTGAATACCTAAAATGGTTGAAACAATAACGCAACAAAACACCAACTCCACAATTCATCCTGTAACACCTGATGGTAATATTTATCTTCATTAAGCTTCAATGTAATGAACAAATGTTTCAAGTCCACTGGGACTTGGATTTAGGCAGCAAAATCTATTATTATGCATATACTGAGGTCAGAGAGAAGAAGATAACATTATATGTGGATTTTGAAACTTTCAGTTACCTATGCTGTGCCCAATGTAGATGGAAATGAATCATTTTGAAAGTGCTTGCCTAAAGCACAGCATATTTGACCCTAAAGCACAGCATATTTTTTATGCTCCTGCACACACACTTGTGGAGTTCTCTTGACAAATTGTGTACAATATTGTCCAATCTGTTCTTAAAATCAGGAACTGCTACTGCAGTTAAGGGCAAACTTGTGTATAATATTGGAGGCTCAGTGGGTAAGAAGCAAACTTGTCAGCTGGAAAGTTGACATCCTGGGTTCAAGACCCCAGTGCCATGTGACAGGCTAAGCTCCCATTCTTGCTCCAGCTCCAAGCAGTTTGAAAGCATGAAAATATGAGTAGATAGATAGATTAACAGATTAACAGAAGAGATCTTGTAGTCCCCCTAGTCCAACCCGCTGCCCAAGCAGGAGATCCTGTACCATTTCTGACAGATGGCAGTCCAGTCTCTTCTTGAAAGCTTCCAGTGATGAAACTCCCACAACTTTTGAAGGTAAGATATTCCATTGGTTGATTGTTCTCACTGTCAGAAAATTTCTCCTTATTTCCAGGTTAAATCTCTCCTTGTTCAATTTCCATCCATTATTCCTTGTCTGGCCTACAGGTGTCTTGGGAAATAGCTTGACCCCTTTCCTCTCTGTGGCAGCCCTTCAAATATTGGGACACTGCTATCATGTCCCCCTTGGTCCTTTTCTTCACTATACTATCCATGCCCAGTTTCTGCAATCGTTCATCGTCTGTTTTATACTGGACACAGTATTCTAGATGTGGTCTTACTAAGGCTTTATAAAGTGGTAGCTATCATTTAAATAAGTATCACTTCAGTGGGAAGATAACAGGATTGTGTGTTTTGCTGCAACATGATGCCATGCTAGCCACATGAATGTGCAACATCTTTGGAGAACGCTGGCTCTGTTGGCTAAGAAGCAGAGATGAGCACTGCCCCCTCGAGTTGGGCATGACTGTCTAAGAGAAACATTCATCTTTTACTTTGTATATATTTATTTGGGGGTCAAATCAGATTTGAAATTAGTCATATAAATGCAGTCAATAATGTTTAAATAATTAAACAGGCAGTTTCAGAAACAATTTGGATGGGAAGGAGCAATTTAATTTTGACCCAAGCTGATATTTGTATTTCAAAGGAACCTTCCAGTTAACACAAACTGAAAGGTATTCAGATCATTGAGATCATTTTTGTAGCAATTCCAAACCTTGTGGGTTTGTTTGGCAGCTCATGTTCCCCTTAGGCCGCTATTGACATAATAGAAAACCATGTACTTTATTTGCATTTATGCAAGATATTTCTTGTCTAGCTTGGCCAGAGCAACTCAAAACAGATTTTTTTTTTAAAAAAAGAAGAACATTAAGACTTGTTTCAGATATGAAAATAAAAATGCTTTAAGAAACAACTCCAAGACAAAAAAAAGAAAAACCCGAAGTGAATTTATATAACTCATTAATGGGTTTTTAAAATAACATACAAAAACTCTCATTCAGTAACATTTTTTAAGAAGGCATTTTATATGCATAGCTTAAATGGTACTGTGGTACATTTATAGCTTCAGAAGAAAACTAAAAGGATAATGGCATACATGCAGACACAAACACATACATGCAAAACAGGGGTGGGATATGACAGGGTTAACTACTGGTTCGGTGATTTATGAGGTTCAGTGATTTATGATGTGCTTCCCTGCACACTGCCCTCGTGCATCTGTAAATCATCATCAGCACGCTGCGAGCAGAGAAGCAGCCTTTGAAAAAGCCCTCTTTTCATGCTTTTTAAACTGCAGCTGTGCCTCACATGGCAGCTGAAGTTGAAAAATCAGGAAATAATGGTCAGGTAAGAGCCCAGGTGGGTGGGTGGGCAGATGGGCAAAAACATCAGCAGACACAGAACCGATTCTATGTCTGCTGCTCTTCAGAGCTACTGGTTCTACAGAGGTGGACAGAACCAGGAGAAACCCACACCTGATGCAAAATTAATTGGAGAGAAAGTAACCAAGCATTTGGTCTATGACTGTAAACTTAATAGATTGAAATTGAATTTAAACCAAATCTGATAAGCGGATGCCTTCATGACATTTCAGTATAATTAATCTTTCAAAAAACCATCAGACATTGCTTAGTATCCACCATTTGTGTACTGACTATGTATTTTACATAAGACCAGACAAATGCCAGGATAATAGAGGTGCATTGTGGTTTATTAAATGGACAACAGTTATACAGATATACTTAACTCAATTGAGTTTACTTACTTAATTTAATGAATTAATTAACTCAGTTTAATTAACTCAAACACTTGCTCAAGGAAAGAAAGGAAAGAACTATCAAGTCTGTTATTTCTATTTTTAAGTAATCAAGAGACCAACACTTTAATTCAGACATATGGAAATGTAGTCTTTTAGGTCTAATGAAGGCAACCCACCCAAATTTCCTTTATTAGATATTAAGAAGATAGAATAAAATAAGCTTGCTGTCTTATGAGTCAGAACACTGGAACATTTAGCCCAACATTTTGGGACAGATTGTGGTTCTCTGACATTCTAATTATAGACATGCCATTGAATTTTGGTCACTATACTACAAAAAGATGTTGAGACTTTGGAAAAAGTTCAGAGAAGAGCAACTCAGATAATCAAAGACCTGGAGACTAAAACATATGAAGAACGGCTGCAGGATTTGGGTTTGGTAGTCCAAAGAAAAGAAGAATTAGGGGTGACACAATAGCAGTATTCCAGTACTTGAGGGGCTGCCACAAAGAAAAGAGGGTCGAATTATTCAACAAAGCACCAGAGGGCATTAGAAGAAACAGTGGTTGGAAACTAATCCAAGAGAGAAGCAATCTGGATTTAAGGGGAAACTTCATAACAGTGAGTACAATTAACCAGTGGAACAGTTTGCCCTTCAGAAATTGTGGGTGCTCCATCACTGGAGGTTTTTAAGAAGAGGCTTGTCAGAAATGGTATAGGTTCTCCTGCTTGAGCAGGGGGCTGGACTAGAAGACCTCCAAGGTGCCTTCTGGCTCATTCATTCTAAAATAAACAAACAAACAAACAAATAAAACAAATTAGGATTGCTTCAGTGTAAATCCAATGCTTGTCATCAATTGACTGCCCTTCCCTTTTTTATTCAAGAAACTGGCTAAGATAGTAGTTTGTTCATCTTGACTTATGAGAAGGAAAAATGAGCGTTTGGCTCATTTTAACTTGCAAT
Organism: Pseudonaja textilis; assembly: GCF_900518735.1. The sequence goes on along the minus strand of NW_020769316.1, from coordinate 12,999,894 downwards.
AAGCAAGCATTTATTTACAAGGGTTGGCATGTCTTTGAGACTGTACCCTTTAATCTGATTAGTGTAGCAAGTATGTATTTTCTTATAATAATGAAGGAAGTACATTACGAGATATTCTCCGTTCTACCCTTCTATGTTATCCTTCTTGTTTTGCTGATGGCCATCAGATACTCATCCTGTATCCTGCAGGTGTGTGATGTATTTCCAGATCAAAATGCTCTGATTTCCCCAATCTGATCCCAAAACAAGACATGGCAACATTAAGTATACCAGCATCACAGCAAGCCTGATCTAAACAAAATAGTTTTAATCTAGACAAAATAGATTTAATCAGGAAACAGCCTACTATAACTATGATACTGGAATGTTCAATTTCAATGTAAAATAAATTCTAGTTTGTTCAGACACTTAAATACTTTTGCTGAGATAGGAATAGGATGGTTTTAGATCCAAACACTTTTATCTCAGTTTCAGCTGTGGCTACTAATCTCTTCTCCATTTTTACATCCTTATTCTTGCCTTCTGTTTGAATTTGCTTCTCTGACTCAGATAGTGGAATAACTGAACATCTCCTACCTTCAGAATCTCTTGAAACAGATGCCCATTGAATGCTTCTGACATATTTCCCCAAATCCATCAAATTTTTGCAGCAAATGAGGAAATTTGTCCCCTATTCACACTTACTAGAACCATCAACAAATGTCTCTGCAGGTCTGATTTAATTGTAATTGCTATTTTAAAATTAGTGAGTGCATTTGCTATCTTTGCCTCAGCAGCCCAAAAGGCCTGCTTAATGTTGATAGCATTTTGTCAAATTATTTATAAATATTTACCATTAAACCTAACATTGTTAAGCCACTGAATATTTATGAGAAATGGGCTCTTTGGGCTGCAGATCAACAGAAAACATGCTTGAATGCCACATATTCAAAATACCACATATTCTGAATAGTTTTCTGGAATAGGGTACTGAGTTTCTCCCTTGCTCTCTCTGCTGGCTTTTGTTGACAAGCAAGGATTAATGGTCTGTCTTCTGTTTGGAAGAAATGTGAAAGATCTCTGCCAAAGGACTATGAGGAGCTGGCTTGCAAATGTATAGCTTAAAGCTCTAGGGAGAAACATGCATCAACATTTGTGCTTTTTGCTGATCTGTAGCCCAAGGAATATGCTAATTATGTTAGTTTAACTGGTTCCAATGTATAATAGTTGAGGACAGATTTAAAAAGAAAACAGCTCTTATTCTCTGCTGAGTGCATCAGAAAAATTATTTTAAAGTGGCACAAAAGTAAGCCTTTCAGAAAAAAAAATACTCGGAATAAGAAGCAGAGGCATCTTGGGAGAGGCCACAAAGGCCACAAAATCATGGTGTTGTATGATGTGAATTGTGACATTTATATCAGTGCATAATTTGCATCATTTATATTATCATTTCCCAATCTCAGCAGTTTTTAAGATGTGTGGACTTCAAGGCCAGCGGGGGAATTCTGGGAGTTGAAATCCACAAGTCTTAAAGTTGCCAAGATAGAGAAATACTGATCTATATCATGACATTATAACATATAGGATGTCACTTGCCACCCCTCCACACACAAACGAAATGATACATTTCTGCAACATTAAGAGTAAAGTGCACATATAGCATATCTATGTACACTTGCTGTAAGAAACATCTTGCTTGTTGCTAAGGTCAGATACATTTTCAGACAATAGAGGGGAAATTCACTTACCTAATGGAATTTCCACCTGAAATATATTGAAACATTATCGTATTTTCAGAGAAATGTTTCGCGATTCATTTTTTTAAAAGAAATGAACATGCATTGTTTTAAACCAATTCAAGTTTTAGAGTAGCTTTATAATTTGATTTTCAGTTGCAATGTCTTTTATTGTATATTGCCTGGATTGAACCAAAGTTGCAAAAAAAGCTCAGAAATATGCAAAACAACATTAACTACTGTAGTAAAATAGTCCAGTTAGTTCAGGGATGTCAGACTCGCATCATCACAGCGGCATCATGTGATTTATCAGGACTTTTTTCTCCTTTGTAATCTGGATGTGGGCGTGGCTAGTGCATGATGCATCCAGCTCATGGGCTGAGAGTTTGACAGCTCTGTGTTAGTGTAACACATCTATAAGCCAAAGTTTTGTTTGACTGTGTGATAAAAATCAACCATTCAGATATTCAAACAACTGGAGACTCTTGAACAATATATAAGAGCTTTATTATGGAGCTTTTGCAAAAGGAAATTCTGCGCTCATGGGTGGAGCCACAGATGACGTATTTCCTAGAAGGCTGGGGTTTATATAGTTTCAAATATGTGTCCCTTTCCAGGGTCACAATCTATCCAGCTACATATCTCTCTACGCAACACCCTATTGTAGCATAAAATCTTTTCCTTGTCCTGTTTACCTGTTTCCATTTCCAGTAATCTCCATCATTAACATGACACTGGACAGCGTGATGCACAAAATATATAACTTTTATGCAAAACAATAGATAATTCTTACATATTCCAGTAAATTATCTTAGGTTAACACAGAGTTTAAAAATAGTGTTACTACTGCTTTATATTTTCACAGGTATAATTTTACATATCACAGATTGAAATTAATTTTTGATATTTGAGCTGTAAAAAAGGCAATATGCAAATCTATTAGATTTAGTTATTTTATGTTTCTAAAATGAATGCCCATATTTCAGTGTATCATCCCAGAGAGCTTTGCAAAACCACCTTGAACACCTTCTACAAATACAATAAAACAGTAGCACAAGAATGAATAAATTCATAAAACACTATTTTTAAATTCTCCACCTTCTAAAAATAAAACTATTTCACCATTTCAACTGCATGAGAGTTCTTCATAAGGGGAAAAATAGTTGGGTGATTTATGTGCAAGTGAGTGAACCAAGGTTCTGTCTTGCTTCTAATCCTGCACTATCAATGTTCCTTGCTTGTTGCATGACAGTGATTGAGAAATTTCACTTGTTTTTGATGTGAAAGGGACTCTTAGTTCCCTCCAGTTTTAAGATATTTCTTAAAAATTCTTTTTCTGAAGGAAGATGTAAAAGGCAAAGGAGACATTATCAGATCAAGGTGAGAAAATCACCCTGTCTAGGAAAGTATTATTGTCACAGGAACATAGCCCATTACTAATTAGCTGTAGAACACAGGTGTCAAACTCGCCATGTCACGTTGTGGTCATGTGAAGTATTGTGACATTGTTTCCCCTTCGTGGAGCTGTAGGTGGATGTGGCCTGCATGTAATGTATCTGGCCTGTGGGCCACTAGTTTGACAACCTTGCTGTAGATGAAGAGTTTCTTAAAGATGCAAAGACCTACTTGTGAATAGAAATTACTCTCACCACAAGTAGAAATTATGTGGGGAATTTTCTGGTTGCTTCCAATTGACCTAATTTGTAAAGCTTTTATTTCCAATGTCTCTTGATCAGCATCCTGATAAAGGTTGGCCTCATCCAAATGACTGCCTATTAGGCTGTCAGATTCTATATGTCATATGATAACTTTTTACGTCCATCCAGGTCATCTGGGATTTTTGCAGTCCAGGTTTAGACTTTGTGTTTGTTGGCCAATGGTACCTTTTCCCCAGGCAGTGTGCAAGGACACATCCTTATATGGGAACTGTTTGATGGACATACATCAATAGGTCTGCAGGCCCTGTGTCACTCTTAACAATTGTACATCACTCATAGCATGGTTTACAGTTTCCTTCAATCTGCAAATAAGGTTCCTCTCAATGCCCCCATAATAGCAAATGGTTACAGTTAGGATATAATGTTAACTGCTGGCCCTGAAGCTAGTATTATAAATACATATGCATGTATTGCTTCAATATTCAGTTGATGTAGAAATGCAGTATGCCTTTGATTTGTCTGTTCTCCCTTCAGAGTCAGATAAAGCAGCATTTGGAAAGCATTTTCCCCAAGTAGTCTTGGATAACAGGCATAGGATTTTAAGGAAGGGCTTGGCAGCTTCTTGGATGAATTCTACAGTTGAGAAAAATGACATTGGAATGGAAGTGATGAGCACTGAATGATTGGGCAGAATATTCAAAACCATCACTGTAGTTTTATGGCAAATAGAAAAATTGAAGCTCCTGAATTGGAAATTGTCAGCACAATTTTATTAGTTAAGCTGGACTGCCACTCATCAATCTTGAGTAAAGTTAAAAAATAAGTGCATAAAGAGTCTTCCAAGTACAATTTCCACTCTAGCTTGACAAGAGCTTTTATATGCAGAGGCATGTCATGTTAGCTTAGCTTGCTGGCAAACTCACTTCTTGCTTTCCCCCATAAGATCCAATGGCTGTTTCTAGTTTAATAATAATTTCAGCTTTTACTTGAGGTAGCATCCAGCCAATTTACCTTGAAATTAGAAGCTAAAAAAAATCTGGCTTGGTGGGGGGCGGAGGGGCGGAGCTGGCATCTCAGCAGTACAGCGTGCAATCTTGAAGCTCCAAGATCACCACTGATATCTCCATTGCAGGACGGTCCCACCGGACCTAAACCGTCCCATAGAGATGGTGATTGAGGAGGGCACATACTGTCAATCCCAGGGACATCAGAAATTCCCTGGTTGATCCAGGAAAAGCCCTTTTTACCAGCGGCAGAGAGGCAGCCTTCCAAGCTGCTGAAGCTGGGACAGCTCTGGAATGGAAGAGATTGGAAAGAGAGTGTGTCAGTTTGGTAAGATGAACTTTTACTTATAATTTCTTGGAGAGGACACCCTGAAAAAATTAAAGTGGACTAAAAGTGAAGAGAAAAGAATTGAAGCGGCATGATTAATTGTCAAAGTGAAAGGTTCCCCCCCCCCCTTTTTAATTGCAACTTTAAATTTGTCAAAGCTGTTTAACTTTAAGCGGGACTGGGGGAAGACTTTACTTTTTTTTCAGTTCCTGGTTGTAGATTGAGGAGGGGGAAGTGAAAGTGAAGAAAAGTAAGTAGCAGTGCTGCCCAGAGGCTTGGATACATTGTTTCTTTTTTCTTTCACTAGTTTGTGTTACAATCAAGGACTCTGAGCTGTGTATTGGAAAAGATAGAGATGAGCATGGCAGTTTATTTATTCAGGTGCTCATTTCTGAACAGATAGTTGGAGTCTGGAGTTGAAGTTGAAAGAAAGAAGATTGAAGTGACCTTGAAAAATTCTGAGCTGATTTATCAAAGAGCCTTGGTTATTTGGCAGCAGAGGCTTGTTTTATATTAGAATTGCTTTTAACCTTTTGCCTCCCTTTCTAACCCCACCCCCACTAGTGGGGCTCTTTTTTTTTCTCTTAAATTGGATTTTAACTTTTTAAACCAGGAACTAGAATGCAAACCTTTTATTTTGGTTTTCTTTTTGTTTATTAAGAGGAACATATAGAATATTTTTCTTTTTTCCTTTTTACATTTACCATTACAACTAATTGGATTAAGGTATACAAGTGCCTGAAGGTTTTCTTTTTCCTTTTTTCCTTTGGAGTGGCAATTGCTTGCCTTTTTTTGTTTTTTCCTCTTTTTTCTCTTTTTCTCTCTCTTTCTTTACAGATAAGCATTACAAGATGAGTAGAAAGACAACAGCCCCAGCTTCTTTGATACCAACTCCCTCACCATTTGGAGGACAATGATCTATACAAACAATATTACAACAGGAAAAAGAGAAAGAGAAGGAAGTGACATTACAGATGGTTATACAAGGAATTCAGAAAATTGAGCAAAAAATTGAAAAGACAGATGAAAAAGTTGAAAATATTCAACAGATGATGATGAAATATGAAGACAAATTCAAAAAAATGAAGAAGAAGAAGATATACAAAGATAAGAAAATTGGAGATATTGATATTCATTTGAGCAATGTTGAGAAGGGCAGATGTGAACCATTAGGATGGGAAATAGACAAATCAGAATTTTATTTAAGATTTCAAAATATAGAAGAAGGGAAAGGTGAAAACCTTTCTGAAATAATGGCAGAAATATTGGCAGAAGCACTGGAAATAACTAAAGAAAAGATGATGGATGGGATAGACAAAGTGTTTCGTATCTACACAAGATATGCAATGAGGAATAGATTACCAAGAGAAGTTCACATTAGATTTACTAAGAAGATTATTAAGACACAGATACTCCAGGTGGCGAGAGAGAAAACACTAAAATATAAAGATAAAGAAATTGTGGTGCTGAAACAGATACCAAGAAGAATAAGAGATATGAAAAGAGAATATTTATTCTTGACTAAATAGTTACTTAAAAGAGGAGTAAACTACAGATGGCTGATGCCAGAAGGCCTCTTGTTCACTTGGCAGGAACAAAGACACAAAATTGACACAGTTGGAAAAGCTGAGCTATTTTACTTAGAATACTTTAGAGAAAAGGAGGAAGAAGAAAGAAAGGAAGAGTCACTAATTGAGTTCCAAGAGGAGTGTATAGCAGTAATTGAACAAGAAAAAGAAGAAGGTGCGGTAGGCAGTGAACCCAGAGAACAATGAGAATTGAGATCTACTAGAGCAATAAAACCCTCTTATAAAGCTTAACATGGATGAAAGAAAATTGATTATGATTAACATAAAGGGACTTAATTTGGCTATTAAAAGAAGGAAAGTATTTCATAAATTAGAAAAATTAAAATTTGGTATAATCTTCTTACAAGAGGTACATATTAAAAAACAATATGAATATATACTAAAACAAGGAAAACTAGGGAAATTATTTACATAACCGGCACAATCTAAAAAACGAGGTATTATATATTAAAGAAACAATTTTGGCAGAACTAATTTACACAGATGATGATGGAAGGATTTTGATGGTGGAAATAATGGATAATAGCATTAAAACACTTTTAATTGCAATTTATGCCCTGAATGATAAACAAGAAGAATTCTATAGAAAATTACATACAAAAATTAATTGAATTGGACTATTTTAATACTTGTATAATGGGGGATTTTAATGGAATAATTAATGACCGGTTGGACTATAAAACACAGAAAACAACAAAGAAAGTTAGAAAGATACTACCAAAATCCTGCCTTCAAATAACAGAAGAATTTAATTTAAAAGATGCCTGGAGAGAGAGAAATGCAGAAAGTAAGCAATATACTTTTTATTCAAACAGACACACATCCTGGTCTAGAATAGATATGGTATGGATGTCAGCAGAATTATTGACTAATGTACGACAGATTGAAATAGAAACAAGCACTTGGGCAGATCATAATCCAGTGTCAGTTATTTGGAAAGGACACAAGAGGAGATCTAAATGGACTTTAAATAATATGACACTGAAAGAAACAGACTTTAAACAGAAAATAGAGAAAGAACTTGTTTTCTTCTTGAAATAAAATAGAAAAGAGGATACATCTTTACAGAATCTCTGGGACATGATGAAGGCCGACACAAGAGGTTTGATAATATATTATACTAAGAGAAGAAACATAAAACAGAAAAAAGACATTTAAGACATTAGAGATGACTATAAAAGACTGGAAAAAGATTTACAGATGTTCCCACAAAAAAAAGTCATTAAAAATAAAATGGATATAATTAAACATAAAATGGGACTAATGGAAAAAGAAGAATTAGCACAAAAAATTAAAAATGCTGAACAGAATTACTTTGAAGATGCAAATAAACCAGGCAGATGGATAGTTTATAAACTGAGAAAGGAAAGAGAAACAAGAAGAATTAGTCAATTGATAAATAAAGGACAGGTTTGCTATGGAAATGAGGAGAAGAAAAAAAATTATACAAGGCTACTACAGAAAACTGTACTTTTAATAGAATATTCAAGAAGAAAAAGCTAAACAATATCTTCAGAAAGCGAACCTACTTCAGATACCCCAAAACATTGAAACAATGTTAGAAGGAAGTATAACAATGATGGAATTAACAGAAGCCTTAAAAAAACAGAATGCTAGGAAAGCACCAGGTCCAGATGGTTTGCCAGCAGAATTTTACAAGACTTTTCGGGAAATATTGAATTTTCATCTTTTAGAAGTTATGAATGAAATTATGTTAAAGAAAAAAATTCCAAAAACATGGTCAGAAGCGTACATTACACTAATACCAAAGGAAGGTACAGACCTACAGCAAGTTAAAAATTATAGACCTATATCTTTATTGAACTCAGACTATAAAATCTTTGCTTCAATTTTGGCAGAAGGACTAAAAAGATACTTAAATAATTTTATTCATACTGATCAAAATGGATTTCTGCCGAAGAGACAAATCAAAGACAATGTGAGAATCATTTTTGGATATGGGATTGATTTAGAAAAATGGCAAAAATTGTGGTCTCAGAATTATAAAATGACAATCTCAACTGCATATAAAGAAAATTTGTATAAGATGTTTTATAGGTGGCACCTACCCCCGATGAGACTTGAGAGAAGGTTTAAGAATAAATCAGATAAATGCTGGAAATGTCATCAGATACCTGGTTCATATTACCATATGTGGTTGACATGTTCGGATGCGAAGAAATATTAGACTAAAATCCACACATTGTTGGAAAAAATGATAAAACAACATATAGACTTTAAACCAGAGATCTTTTTGTTGGGAGTCATACCAGACATATACAATAAAGAACTGAAATATCTGATTGTAAATGTTTTAACAGTGGCTAGAATTGTATTTGTGAAGAATTGGAAAAATGACAAAATACCTATGCAGGAGGAAGTTATCAAAAAAATTATGGACTGTGCTGAAATGAGTAAACTGACATTTGAAATTAGAGAACAAGAAGACAAGCAATTTTATATGATATGGGATTTGTTTTATCAATGGTTGGATAAAAAGGCATGGTAATGTAATAGACTAGATAATTTTGTGATAGAAATTTAATAGACTGATATAAAACATAATATAGATATATATAAAACCACCGGTTGAAAGTATAACACAAATTTTAAGATAAAACTTGGAACATCTTGTATAAAATGATGGAATAAATAGTTTAGTCATGGATGATTAATAACTGATAAATATATAAGCATATGTTAGTTTGACAATGTGAAGACTGATATAAATTGTGAGTAAATGACTACAAAAGGATAGCACAAAAGATATGTAGCCAACTGATACACTGTATGTATATAAAATGGAAGATGGTTTTATGTTTTTATGTTTTGTATGTGTATGTTTGTTTTTTAAAATATTTTTTTAAAAATAAGTAATAAATAATAAATATTTTTTTAAAAAAACTAATCTGGCTTGGTAAGTGATTGGGTAAAAAAATCATTAGTAAGCTCTAGATGGTAGACAGGCAGTCAGAAAAAATATATAACAACCGACAACGATAAAGCTGTCTCCTACTGATATCAGTAAAACTGTATTCCCATGAAGTAATCAGATTCCAGCTTAATTTGAAGCATACCTTTATTTTTTTCAAGGGATACCCTTCATTTTGAATGCTATCATCTTCTCCCTCTGGTTGATTTAATCTTCTTTGCATTGCTTTGACAAAATAATTCATATTTAAATGTCTATGGAGATCATCAGACATCCAGGTCATGGTTGTCCCAAAGGTGCTTTTTCAAAAAGCAACTGGACTTTCTTTTTCCTTGAAGACTTCTTGATTCTCATCCATGAAGCTTCTTCAGCTCTGACTGAATGTGGAAGGATGGAAGGATTTACATTTTTTGCACTTATCTGATACTTAGTACTCTTTCTGAGAATTGTTGAGGCTTCTTGGAGATTTATCTGTGCCCTCGGGGTCACCTGAATAATACAAATGAGTATGGAATCTCCTTGGAACCACTGAAAGCATTGTTGAAAGGACTGTGTTCCTTTCAGCAGTTCCGAAAAGGTTTCACACCCATTTGCATTGTTCAGGTAACCCTTAGTGCATAGATAATCCTCCAAGTGGCCTCATGACTCTGAAAGAGTGCTAATGACCAGATGACTGCAAGGAATATGAATTGTTCCACCCTCCAACATTCAGTCAGAGCTGAAGAAGCTTCATGGATGAGAAGCAAGAAGTCTTCAAGGAAAAAGAAAGTCCAGTTACTTTTTTTGAAAAAACATCTTTAAGGAAAATTCATTATTATCAAAATCCTTGAAACATTGTAGGAGTAGAATCCATAACACCATTGTGGCTTACACTTTAAGGGCTTGCAGAATTATGCAGACAGCGTAACTGTGGTGCTGAAAAGAACTCAGGAGTGGCTGCTTACAAACCTTTCCAAACCAAATCATGAACAGGATTTGAAAGTGATGGTATCCATAAGTAAAAAATGTAAAATGAAACAGATATCTAAATAGAGCCTTTGATTTATGTATACTTCTCGTAAAAGTGTAAATTCAGGATACATGTTTAAATTCAACAGTAATACTCCAGAATTTGTTGAAAAATACCTAAAGTACAAATGTACAAAGACATTAACATTAGCATATATCTCTGCTGCCTATTCCTTTTCATGTACTTATACACACAGCCTAAGATGCACTGCTACATAAAGTATGTAAATTATAACTATATAATTCTTGCTTGTCTTCCAACTATAATATATTTTTGCTCTATTGCGATTGCTTAGTGCTATAGCTAAGTGTGTCTTCCAGTTTTTATTAGCTCTAGAAATGTTATCTATGGAGATTAGATACATGTACAAAGATAAGATTGAATACTTAAGTCTACAGATATACATCTTTTTTTAAAAAATTCCTCAGTCAATTATTTTTGCTTCTTTCTATATTGTCCTTAGGGATAGGTGGATCTGCCAGATCGGCTTGTTTTCATATTTAATATTTTTCACATACAAGTAAACGTAACTTCAATTTCACTTTCTTATAAAAGACTTTGCTAAATTCCTATTAAAATAGACTAGACAGAATCCAAACGATCAAAACAAAACTGCAATCCTTATACTTTTATTTAGTATTTTTATTGAAAATGTACTTATATTAATGATCTATATTCTGGACTGTATATCTGCCTGCCTGCAATCAAGAAAGATCATTCTGGAAATCTAATTATTGTTTCTTTGTACAAGAGGGTTCTCGTCATCATTGTTACTTAAACAAATGAAGACAATTTGAGGAAAACTTAAGCACACTTAAGAAAATACAGGCCTGCCAAAATTTCTGTATTTCCTTATAGTTTTGTAAATCTAAGCCCCCCCCCTTTTTTTTTTTTTACTAAAGCTCAATCCTGAAATGATTTTCATTGTTAAAAAATTATACAATAAACCAGGATTAAATAATGAATGGACAACTGCAGCATTTCCAAAACTGTGAACCTCCTTGAGGAAGAATAGACAGAGTTCGGGGATGGTAAGATAATTTTTAAAGTTACATTGTTAGAATAAATCCCTATTTCTTACACTTTCCTTGTATTGTTTTGATTGATCATTTATGTTCATTTGGGGATTTTGTTTATATATTTAAGGGAAATTTTTACATTACCATTGCACTGTGTGATGGCAAAAATGACAAGATGGATGGCACACAAATCTAATAAAATAAATAAAGTGTAGGGACCCCTGGATTATTGTAATGCACTCTGTCTGGGCAAAGGTGGGTTTCAGCAGGTTCTGACCAGTTCTGGAGAACCGGTAGCAGAAATTTGGAGTAGTTTGGAGAACTGGCAAATACCACCTCTGACTAGCCCCGCCCTAATCTATTCTTGCTTCCCAAGTCGCAGCTGATTGGCTGGGTCTCCTTTTGTTGCCCTGCACAGGAGAAAGGAGTTGGAAAGCAGGTTAGCAGGTTAGTTAGTCTCCAGCTGTTTCTGTCTAGTGAGAATCAATCAGAATGGTCTTGTTCAGCTTCCTATGAAATTAGCAGTGTCTTCTAATGAGAACCAGCCGAAAGTGCACCTGCTGTATTGCAGCAATGCTCTCCTTCCCCAAGATCCAGATGGCTACCACTCCTATGATGTTTGGGAAGCTAAACAAGGCATGGCTGTTCTCTCAGGCCTTGGGTTCAAGGAGGGTAGAATTGGATGGGGTTTTGTTTGTTTGTTTGTTTGTTTGTTCATGTATCTTCCTTCAGGCCACCTAGGATATATTTAGAAGTGTTTTTCTCTCTCTCTCTCTTTTTAAAAATGCAACCCACCTTAAATAACCAGCAGTCTCCAAATTACTAAAATGCCAAAATTATTAAATAAAAATAAAAACTAGGTGTCAGGGTTCCAAGTAATAGATCCATTGCAAGCAAGAACTCTGAGGTAGGTAGATTCCTCAAAGAACAGCTTTATTGGAAATATCATATTGGCACATATGTGGTGAAAACCAACTCTAACCCTTAGTTTTCACCTAAATAAAAGTAAAAGGTTTCCACTCAACCCCAAACAATCAATCACATGGCCCAATCACTGCAGCGTCCGCTGGTCTGGTGACATCACTCCTCCTCTCAGCCAGGTGTGAGAATGTCCTTGGTTCCCAGGAGAAAGTCTTGAGAAAATATTTTATTTTGACTACACAGGTCCAGCTATCTCTAATCCTGCCCTCCCTATCCCTCACTCCAGTGTGGGAACACTGAAGCTCCAAGATGGCTTCAACACTAGGGTTAAAAAGAAACAGTGGATCAGTGCTATGAAAAAATACTAAGTAGATACAAATGATGGAAAGATTTTTCATACTTTAAAATTTTAGTTTAGTTTAGTTTTAGTTTAATTTATTGTCATTTCACCTTGTACAACAAACTTAAATATCATATTCAGTGTACATTATGACTATGAAAATAAACACAAACACAAATCCTTCACATTCTATACCATTGAATTGAAAACTCCTGATATTGCATTAATATTGCTCTATACAATAGAGTTACTGTTCTTGGATAGAAGCTGTTTTTCATCCTATTTGTCCTTGTTTTTATTATTCTGTGTCAAATGGTAATAGTTCAAAAACAAGGTCCCAGGATGAGATGGATCTTTGAGAATGTTTTAAACTTTCTTAAGGCAATGAGAACTATAAAGCTCTTCCAAAGAGGGGAGAGGGCAATCAGTGATCTTCTGGGCAATAACATTAACCCTCTGGAGTGCTTTCCTATCTGCCACTGTGCAATTAGCAAACCATACAGAGGTGCAAAAAGTTAAGATACTCTCTATGGTGCAGGGATAGAAGGTCACCATCAGTTTTTCATTCAGTTGTTAATCTCTGAGAATAAAGAATAAAGGGAGGAGAGCTTATTTATTATTTAGATTTATATGGCTTCCCCTTTGCCCCCAAATAGCCAAAAACATTTTTTTAAATCCACAAAGAAAAACAATTAAAGTGTACCATCTCCCAAACAACACAGCAATATGGGCATTTGTCTCTATATTTTTACTGAAGTTGTGGAAGTTAAAGACTGGTAGAGTCTGATATATAGATACATTTTAATGTTTTTTTATTTCTGTTCCAGAAGTAGCAATTGATGGTTATTTTTTCCAGAGATTAAATACTATTTACATAATTTGGGGGGAAACCCTCTGGGAAAGGCAAATATTGAAGTCTTTTTAGAAAAAACTATTTTTGTCTCGTATTTAGAGAGTTTAATAACAGATAATACAATTTCTGGTTAATATTTAAGGCTCCTCCTATTTTGCTCCTAAAGGCAAGCCAACCAGTCACATCTGCAGCACCTGGTTAATACTTCAGTATCAACTCAAGTGAGTCAAGAACTGCCTGTAGAATTCTTCAAATTGCTGAGATAGTTTAAAACCAAGTGAAAAAAAATAATAAAACACAAAATTTAAAGGGGGGGGGAGAGGAAGAGGAAGAGAGAGAGAAAGCAGCTGGAATGCATGTTATTTTTTTCATAAAACAAACCTTGGTAATAACAAAAAAATATTGGCTGGCTTAGATGTTGTAACCAAGATAAAAGCTATTCTTTGTCTTGCAGAGTTAAACTGATGTAGACCAGAAACATTAAGAAAGAATGGTGATAGAAAATAAGTTATGTGTGATTGTTTTAATGACATTTTAATTTTATTGAAGGCTACTTAAGGCAATTTTATGACTTCCATTTAACATTTTCCTTCCTCCCTCCCTCTCTGCTTCATTTTTTTTTTCTTACTGTGAAGGTCTCTCCTCTCTCTGTCTGGTATGTAGCAGTATGTTGCTGCTACATACCTTTCAAAACCAAATCATGAACAGGATTTGAAGGTGGTAGTATCCATAAGTTAAAATTGTAAGATGAATCCGAGATTTAAATAGACCCTTTGATTTATGCATATTTTTAGCAAGAGTGCAAATTCAGTATACAAATTTAAATTTAACAGTAACACTCAATAATCTGTTAAAGAAATGTGTTTGGTCCCAACCCTACATGCCTTCTGGAAGTTTCTGGAAATGGAATTTACTGAAGATAATTTGTGGGTGATGTCAGATGCTATCTAAAATGTATATTTTTCCTTTTGGCTTGTTGACTTTTTGTATTTTTAATTTTTGTTTTTGTTTTCATAGTGTAAGCTGCTGAATGGAATGGGATAAAAATGTTTTTTTTACCCTTCCATTCTCTCATTTCTGATTCTCAGAAACTGCTTGGACAAACCTTGGAGTTTCCTTGGAAAGGTTTTCAGAAGCAGTTTGCCATTGCCTCCTTCCTAGGGTTGAGAAAAAAGTGATTAACCCAAGGTTTGTGTCCAATGAGGGACTAGAACTCATGACCTCTCAGTTTCTAGCCTAATCACTTAACCCCTTTATGTGATTATAAATATAAATTAATCAGCCAGTAGGAGAGCTTTCTCTAAGCAATGTTAACTCACCTTGTCCAGTTGGTTCAAGAAATAATGTTGTGCTTCTCTCCCTCTTGTGGTATTAGAAAGTTGGATGCAAGCAATCTTTTATGGCATCTCCATCATTCTAGAACAGTGTTTCTCAACTTTGGCTACTTTAAGATGAGTGGACTTCAATTCCCAGAATTCCTCATCCAGACATGTTGGCTGGGGAATTCTGGAAGTTGACATCCACCCATCTTAAAGTCACCAAGGTTGTGAAATGCTGTTCTAGAACACATATTTCTTCCCTCTTTCCAAGATTTGAAAACCCCTCGTGCTTTCAGAGTGCAAGCAAGTAAGAAAAATTCCTAATATTTGATTGGCTTTTGGAGAACAAAGGGCCTACCACTCTGTTGCTCTTGTTGATGCTTTAAAATTTTTAATTATGTTTATGTTATTCAACATATAAGTCACCCAAAGTTTGTTGGGTCAGGTAAGATATATATTATGTACATAAGAAAGTTTAAATTATTATATTAATGATGATGATGATGATGAGCAATACTCTCCTTTCTACAAGGAGAGCATTTCTAGCACAAAATGCTAATGTCAACTCAAAAAGATTTCTCTGGTCTTTTAGAGTTGACAGCAGAAAGGGAGTGAGGGAAGTGGTGCATTCCTTAAATGCTCATAGATAATTGCTAGGCGGCAAAAGCTTCTGGCACGCAAGATTATTACTGGAGAGCATGATTGATGACTCTTGGCTATGCATGTGTCCCATTGGAGAATATACATCTAGGGAGTGGGGGAAGACCAGGGTCAAGGGTGAAATGATTGATGTGTCTCAGAGTCGGCTGCACCCAAGTAGCACCGGAATATTCACTCCTAATAAATCTTGTTTTCTTTTAACTCTGAGAGATGAGGCTAGAGAATCATGATTTGAATGGGGATGGATGCCAGAGCCCTGACAGTTAACTGGAATCAGGGCTGCAGCAGATGTGAATAATTTCTTCAGCATTTCTTCCATACTGATATGGACATGTTTCTCTGCAGGCAGAATATTTGAGGATTAATGTTTTGAATGATTGATACTATAGCAGTAAAAAACAAAACAGGGATTCATTGGGTGCTTTAGAAAAGTTTTTCTGGTAGTTACTAAGTAGAAGAAGATATAGCTGGGAATTCAAAAATGAGCAGCTCAGCTTGTGTGCTCTTCAAAACTCTGTACTTTTGATTAAACAAGGATGAACACTCACTCTAAATGTTATGAATCAGTGTTTCTCCACTGATTAAGCCTCAGTTAGCAATGGGAATAATAGGGCAGGTATATTTGATGAATAACTGATGAACAAAAATAGGAATTAGAAAGAATGATAAGCACTTTTTAATATGGAATAAGGTAATTTTATGCAGTTAGAAAAAAATAGAATAGAATAGAATAGAATAGAATAGAATAGAATAGAATAGAA
>NW_020769316.1:12959813-12983380 GCF_900518735.1 Pseudonaja textilis | reverse complement strand
TTTTGAATGAGGACGTTACTGCAAAGAGCTCTGTCTGTTTGAATTTCGAAGAGGAGTCCTAACAGTTCCTGTCAGCAGTGATAATAAATATTTTGAATGAGGACACATTTGATTTGCAGGACCGGCCTGAACCTTCAACCTCCTCTGCTTCTCAATCAGGTTATCAGCCGGGAACGGCTGACAATGAGGAACTTATGGAGACTTCAGGTGAAGGTAATAATTTAGATGATTGCTGGGTGGATGTCAGAAGCAGGCATCTCCTTACGAGAAGAAACCAACGGGAGCACAGGAGGAGGGCAGATCAGTAATTAGACTAATTATATGCTGCTCTATAAAGGGAGAGAGATGACTTTGCACATTGTCTGGAACAAAGTGTTTGTTTGCAAGGAGAACCGAAGATTTTGGCTTGGAGGATTTAAACCTGAAATATCTTGTTGGGACTTGGATTTATTTCGTTGGAACTATTAACTTGGACTATCTTGTGGAGGCTATCTACAGCTGTTATCAGTGAAGATTCCTGTTTGCTGCCTTTATTTGCGAGGACTGCTGCTTTCAGCCTTATCTGTTTATTTTGTAAGGTGGGACATAACAAGTCAATATAAATCATAAGTATACAAGCGACAAAGTTACAGCCATACAGTCACAAGTGAGAGGGGATGGGTGATAAGGAGTGATGTCAAGATTTAACAGTAATAGTAGTGCAGACTTTGTAATAGTTGAACAGGGTTGAGGGAATTATTTGTTTAGCAGAGTGATGGCTTTTGGGAAAAAACTGTCCCTGTGTCTAGTTATTCTGGTGTGCAGGGCTCTATAGTGTCGTTTTGGGGGAAGGAGTTGAAACTGTTTATGTCTGGGATGTGAGGGGTTTATAAATATTTTCACAGCCCTCTTTTTGACTCATGCATTATACAGGTCCTGGATGGAAGGGGAGTTGTTAGTAATTGTTTTTTCTGCAGTCCTAATTACTCTCTGAAGTCTGTGTCTGTCCTGTTGGGTTGCAGAACCAAATCAGACAGTTATAGAGGTGCAGATGACAGACTCAATCATTCCTCTGTAGAACTGGATCAGCAGCTCCTTGGGCAGTTTGAGCTTCCTGAGTTGGCACAGAAAGAACATTCTTTGTTGTGCTTTTTTGATGACATTTTAGATATTAGGTGCCCATTTTGGATAATGTGATATAGTAGAACCTAGAAATTTGAATGTCCTACTGTAATCCTACTGTATTAAAAAGTAAAACTAGCCCTATATACAGTATAAAAACAGTAAAATTAGCCATAGTGGGATAACAAGAGGCAAAAATCCAGCGAATCTATTTCAATTTCAGAATAACAGAGTTGGAAGAGACCTTGGAGTTCTTCTTACTCAACTCCGTGCTCAAACAGGAAGCCCTATATCATTTCAGTCAGATGGTTGTACAATCTCTTCTTAAAAACTTCCAGTGTTGGAGCACCCACAACTTCTGGAGGCAAGTCATTTCATGGATTAATTATTCTAATTGTCAGGAAATGTCTCCTTAGTTCTAGATTGGATCTCTCCTTGATTAGTTTCTATCCATTGCTTCTTGTCCTACCTTCATAAGCTTAGGAGAATAGGTTGGCCACCTCTTCCTTGTGATAACCCCTCAAATATTGGAAGACTGCTATCATGTCACCCCAATCCTTATTTTCACTAGACTTTTTGCTCCAGTCAAGGATCTGTATTTTATAATTCTTCTAACTAGAGCCTATGTTTATACTTTTGTTTTGGGCAGTGGGTTTAAGAATATTCTGTCAGGAAAGAAAAAGTAGTGGATGAGGAACAATGTGGCTGGTTTCCCAACTTTCTTCTTCCCAGCAAGCTTTAGGTTAGCAGTGAGTGTTAATTCAATTCTATGCTGCAGTTTGCACATCTGAATACAATTCCCACATTCCACCAAAAACAGTATCAGAATGCAGATGCCATTAAACTACACCGGTCCTATTTTCACTGAACTTGATCTCCATTTTGACTAATAATGAATTCCTGACACGTCAAAAGTTTGCAGATACTTTTTCTAAATCTTTTTAATATGTAAAATAGTACCTGAAATCAGATATTACAGCAACTAACAAACAAAACCCAAGGCTCATCTTATTCATATAGGTCAAGGTTTTGCTTTTACCCAGAATTTTTAAAAATGCAAATTAATACTGCTAACAAACTGATTAATATTTAATCTGCTTTATCACTCCAGGATATAAAACTTCCAAATAATTATAGATTTTTATTAATTTTTTAAAACTATAACAAGTTTACAAAACCAATTATTTTATATTTGCAGATACTAACTAGACAATAACAAGTCTACTAAACTGATTAAAAAACAGCATTAGCAATGATCATATAAAGGTCCAATTATCATATAAAGCATATAAAGTTCCAAAAATCCATCAAGGTGCAAATATGCAATAATATATATATATTTAAAAGTAGAATATCTTCATTTCAAAAGAATTCAGATTTAGACCACTTGGCTGCATTTGTACAAATGAGAAATTGGGAATATTATTGATCGATATATAAAAAAAGGCTTTAACATGGGAAGACAGTACAACTCAGGTTTCCTAATCTGGATTTAGGATTTTTTTGTCTATGCTGTATAAAGCTAGATCCTCAATTAGAGGTTACTATTTTGACACCAAAATGTTGTATCTGATTGAGTTGGGGTAGTAAGACCATAGGCAATATTCACATAAATGATTTTTTAAGCTGATAAAAAAATATACATTGAACATCTTTTGGGATGATAGGCTCTTTTCTTTTCTAATAGGGGGCCTCTGAATCATGATGATTCAACATGCACAAAGCCAAGGAGGCTATCAAGATGTGGATAATTACAGGAGAAGAATCATGAAATTAACTGAAATTCCCAATTAATGCTAGAAGAATAGCAGTAGCAATTACACTTAGATTTACAGTATACACCGCTTCACAGTACTTTACAGTTCTCTCTAAGAGTCAACATATTGCCCCCAACATATTGCCCCCATATTGCCCTTTATTTGTAAAGACCTCAAAAGTCAACCTTGAGCCAGTGAGAATTGAACTGCTGGCAGTCATCAGAATTAGCCTAGAATACTGCATTTTAATCACTGTGCCACCATAAGCTGTTTGCGGTCAGTTTTGACTATTATTTCACGAAGTTCATTAATAAGTTTACAAATTGTTTTTCTTCTGACTTCAGAATCTCAATTTGTCTAGCTGGCAAGGCTTCTGATTTCACACCTGCAAAGTTTATGTCACTTAACAATTTAATATGTGGCATATAATAACAGTGATTAAAAAAAATCTGGCATCTAGGACCTAAATGAATGTACAGTTTATGCCAATACCAAATAAATGTTGTTTGTACTGGAACAGATTTGAAGAGCAATCTCAACTCCATCTATTTCATGTAAACAATGTCATTAATTAACAATTAGAGAAACAGACAGTTGAATAGCTTACACACTTTTGAAATTATCTGTTATTTTACCCATCATTTAAATGACATGATCAAAAAACAGTTTGATGAATGAGAAGGTCTTTGTATAAAATACCAAACCATATTTTGTTTATTTAACTCACATTTTGATAATATTAAAAAAAGATCAAGTTTGACATTTATATTTTTATTTTGCTATGAGTGGAGTATTTGCTAATTGATTTTATTTATTCCTCTTGTGAATTTAATAAACCAAAACAAGTTATAATAAAGTGAATATCTTAGGGGTTAGGTGATGAATCTTCACTTATATAGAAAATCCTATATTTCTTCCCCCTGTGGAGAAATTGGATAGGCAGAATTAAGACTCATGTTAAGTTATAAAATTCAGGTCTCATTCTGTGTATGAAATTTGAAGCTTTAATCAATATAGTCTCTGAACATACAAACAAAATTACTTGTTAATCAAAGATGATTTGAATGAATCTTTAAACTGAATTCACTTCCCTAGTTGGATCAGCCATTTACACTGAATAACATATTGTGATTCTGTTCAATGGAGATCTGAACCAATTTGCATACTTATTATACTTATTTATCAGGTGTAATCTGTAATAAAATATTTCTAGCATCACACATTATGTGACTCTTTTGTATGAATGCTCCAAGCAAGCTATTGTGGTATAATTAAGTTGCTAGAGTTGAACTGAGAAGTTCAGGATTTAATTTTCAATCACCCATGGGGTTCACTGGTTGTCAGTCCTGAAGCTGATCTGGCCAGAGCCATTTTGGAGCTTCAGTGCTTCCAGACTAAAGCTGAGGGATAAGGGGAGGGGGATTAGAGATAGCTGAGGCTGTGTAGTCAAAATAAAATACTTTCACTTGAGAACCAAGGACATTCTCACACCTGGCCAGAGGAAAGAAGAGTGATGTCATCAAACCAGCAGATGCTGCCTTGATTGGGGCATGACTGATTGTTTGGGATGGAGGGAAGAACTTTCACTTTTAATTAGATGAAAACCAAGGGCCCCCTCAGACTTGGTTTTCACCAGATATGTGCCAATGTGATATTTTCAATAAAGCTATTCTTTGAGGGATCCACCTGCCTCAGATTTTTTGCTTGCAATGGATCTATTACTTGGAACCCTGACATGGGTTGTCTTTGAGACAATAACAGATAAATTTACTTTCAAATTTTACTTACTTGAGAATAAAAATGGAAAAGATCACCTCACATATATATGACATTTTAGGCTCTTGGGGGAATATCAGGCTTTAAATTTGGAGTTATATACTAGATTTATTTTCCAGATATACAGTATCTAGAACCTCTAATTTTGAGTTCTCACCAATCACACATCACATCTTTGTCTTCCATATTTAATCCACTAATCATTTGTTACGTTATGTTTTCCTTATCTCCCTATTGGAACCAAGACAATCTAATCAATTATAAAGACACAAGCTACATTAATTGAATCAACACCTCAAATAATAAGAATATTTACATGGAGCAAGTCTCTTTGATTAGAAATGACCCTTTGCTCAGAGCAAACATATTTAGAAAAAGAGTCAACATTGCTTAATTCTTTAGCAAGAATAACATATACAAAAGTGTAGCTAGCTGTTTCACATATGCCATCGTTACAAATAACAATAAGCTGCAATGCGCTGCACATAAGCTGCACATACATACACACACACACACACACACACATGGGAGGGAGGGAGGGAGGAATCTAATGGATGTCTCGGCAGGTAATTCTAGAGTGGCTTAAGGAGTGGAGTTTGGGTTCAAGACAATTTCCTTAAACACAATGAAACCCATTGCATTTATTCATTTCAAAAAGTGCTAAATGTATCTCAGTTCTTAATAGCAAGAGCACTTAGAATCCTATACTGCTTTACAGTGCTTTACAGCCCACTCTAAGCGGTTTACAGAGTCAGAATATTGGCTCCAACAATCTGGGTCCTCACCTCAGAAAGATGGAAGGCTGAGTCAACTTTGAGCCTGGTGAGATTTGAGCTGCCAAATTGCAGTCAGCTGGCAGTCAGCAGAAGTAGCTTGCAGTACTGCACTCTAACCACTGCACCACCGTAGCTCATCCATGGCTTAATTATTCCCATCTATCAGTATTGCCAGAAATATTCACAGATAGAAGAAAGAGAAAAAGACAGGGTGGGTTTCTACCGGTTCTGTCCACCTCTGTAGAACCGGTAGCTCTGAAGAGCAGCAGACATAGAACTGGTTCTATGTCTGCTGATGTTTTTGCCCACATGCCCACCTGGGCTCTTACCTGACTTTTATTTCCTGATTTTTCAACTTCAGCTGCTCTGCGAGGCACAGCTGCAGTTTAAAAAGCAGAAAAAGAGGGCTGTTTCAAAGGCTGCTGCTCAGCTGTCCAGACACCAGGCTGATGATAATTTACAGGCAGGCACACAGCATGCAAGGAAGCACATCATAAATCACCGAACCGGTAGTTAACCCTGTCATATCCCACCCCTGGAAAAAGGTCACATTGATGCTAACAGTGTTATAATGATGTGATGCAAGCCCTACTCCTTTTCATCTGTTTCATTATGTCACATATATTCCCAAAGGGATGAAGTTTACAATGCAACCTGTGAGGTTTCATCATTCTAAGCCCGCAAATGCTGCAGGTTTTCACTTATCTATCAACTTTCACTATATATTTCATTTCTTGCTCCTTCTCCAGCAGAGATGGTTAACCTTTAATAGCTAGGGGAGTGGGAAATTGATCCTGGTGGTTGCAACAATGAGACAAAATTGGCAATCACACCATGCAGATGAACAGGATTAAGAGTTTCCAACATGAGGGCCTGTATCTCTTCTAAGGGTTTTGAATCTCAATAGAACTACAATTTTCATGGCTTTGCTATCTTGTCATGTCAGGAAGCTCATTGCTGAATTTTGTCAAACATGTTGATGAAAAAGAGTGTTAAATAGAGGGCAGTTTCCAGGCTGCAAAAAAGAGAGGAAGATTTGGGGTTACATGTGACCCTGAGACTATGGGTTGCGGACTTTAAGATCAGCAACCATAGGGATGCTTTTGAAATGTTAACTTAAAAAGGAAAGAAGTAACTGTATTGACTCAGTTTTTCTCCTTCTCTTCTTCAGTGTTTGGAAATCCAGCTGTGGAACTCTTCTGTACATCTAGATGCTGTGTTATTGTCAATACTTCTTTCCTCAAGTGCCACCTCATTATTACATCTCAATAAATGATTACTGGACTGAATAGTGGATTGTGACTTTCTGCAAATCATCATTGAACTATGGGATTTTTTTTATGTGTTCTTTTTGAAGTAACATATTGGCATCTAATGTGGTGGAACACTATTCAGACAACAGATCCATTTATGGCAACAAAGCTGCACAAATGTTTATGCATATGCTTAGAATAACCAAACACAGCTATATTGTTTATCAGAAGAGGGTTTCTGCTATCAGTCCATCCATCATCTTACTCTATCTTATTGAATTGCAATTATTTATCATGCCAATGAAATTCAGCTAAAAATGTTATTCTGTTTCTCTCTGCCTCCACATCAAGCTGCTCTGACAAAAGGGAGGCTCAGACAAATTTAGGGGAAAAGCAAACACATTCTTTTAAGCAACATCCCAGCCACAAAATGAAATCCAGATAAAATAATCTAGCAGTTTGGGTTTCTTTGGGTTTCCTCAGATTCTTGCTCTTCAATTTGGATCATCCCATTTCCAAATCAGTATGTGATCTTTATGAGATCAGTATGAGATCTTTAAATACACTCTGTACATTTGTAAGTATTTTTTCCTAATGCAATATATTTAAGGTGATATTTTCAACAATAGTCTCATTTTCTCCTAACAGACAATTTTTATGTGCATTTAATTGGGCCGAAATGAGCAAGTTAATATGAGCTATGTCTTATTGAAGGAGGGGAAGTTGTTGGTCATGTCCAGACTAATCAGGCAAAGTCCTTTTTTTAATGCCCATTATATACATGCAACAATGTTATAACTTGCTCATGCTCACCAATCAACTTTGGGGCAGGCTGTAATCATTATGCTTAACAGTAGGTATCATGTGTGACTTTCCAGGATGGAACCAATCTCTAGGACATGGATGTCAAACTTGATCATATCATGACTTTTTTTTTACCTTCGCGGAGCTGGGGTGGGTGTGGCCTGCATGTGACACATCCTGTCAGTTTTACATCCCTGCTCTAGGAGGGGGGGAAAGAGATTTTTAAAAATGGTGTAAGACTACCAAATATTGGCTATAAACATTTGGATGGTCACCAGATAGAACCAAACAAATGCATTTTGCTTGTAACTGAGATTTTATTTATTTAATACTAATTATAGCAAGAGTAAATTGTGACAGCAAGTATAAAACCTCCTGCTACTATCTCATCTTTCTTTCTAGGGTTAGTGGGGAATTGTTGTGGTAGGACTTGAAGAACCCACAATTCTTGGGATCTTCAAGAGTTAGATTTTTTCCTGTGTCTTTTTCCTACCTTGTAGTAGTTATCTGGATTTTTACAGCTTCTGTTGTGAGGAGAAAGGATGACATAAGAGATGGAGGGCATAGCTGCTTTAACCCTGGGAACAATGACAGTATTACCATGCAGCTGATTAGGTAATGCCTTACCAAAGCTTACTGAAATCATATACTGTAGAAATGTGGTTTATACTCCTGGTGTTTAACTGGAACAAATCTAATTTGCTGCCTTTTTGATCTACCTCAACAGGTATCTGTAAGAGTCTGGGATTTACTGTTTGTACAAACTAGAAAATTCTTGGGTCTCACTCATTCTCAAAATTTATCAAATTGTGTTGAATTAAATGTGTCTAAGTGCATAGATGCATTTCCAGGGAGATATAATTCAATGGTTAAATCCTCAATTTAGTTTTTGGGACAAGATTAATGTTACACAAATGAATGTTGCATTGAGATTAATGTGTATTCTAAAAGGGCTTCCAATGTTAATTCCCCATTGAATACTTTACACACTAAATATATTAAAGGGGATTTGTTTTATGGCAGGTTAAAGCTCCTCTAATATTTTTGTCCAAATGTATTTTATGATTTATTTATTTATTCATCAAATTTCTACACCCCCCAATCTTACCTGTGTGACTCTAGGTGGGTTGTCACATTAAACCACATAATCATATAAAACAACATAGTTGAAAAGTAATGGAAAAACCCCAGAATTAAAACCAAATTAAAAATGGAACAATAAAAAAGTTAAAAAGGGAGAGTGAGCAGCTTCAAACCAGCAGCCACCCCCAGAGTTGCATTCTACTCTTAGACACCCACCCCATGCCTGTTGGCAAAGCCACATCTTGACACTCATCTGGAAGGCCAAGAGAGTAGGGGATCTGCCTTGTTTCTGAATACAAGATGTTCCATAGGGTGGGGACAAAGGCAGAGAAGGCTCTCTGCCTGTTTGACCCTGTTTGTAAACACTTTTTGACCTTCAAGACCTGACAGGGTAGGATGAGTTGATGAAATAGAGACAAAATGGTTCCTGAGGTAATCTGGTCTTGTGCCATGAAAGGCCTTAAAAGTCATAAGCAACATCTGCAATTGGACCTGGAAGTAAACCAGCATCCAATGTATCTCACATAGCAGAGGAGCTACATGTGCAACTCTACAATGCACTCTGCTGCATTCTGCATCAGGTATAACCTCAGGATACTCTTCAAGGGAAGCTTCATCACTAAGAGAATTGAAAGTTGGTGATAGTTCCAGCCTTCACAATTTTAATCTATATTATTGGATTTCATTTTTATTACATTTTTATTTCACCTTTCTTAAATATCACTTAAGGCAATAAACATTCCTAACATTTATAATATTATTTATTTTGGAATGAGACTGTGACTGTTCTTCACTTTGGGCCTATTTCAAGACCAAGTGTAATACTTCTGACATTTTGTCCAGTTTAGGATCAAGGTATATTCAGCAAAGATTTTCAGCACTGGCTTCAAAAGCTTCTAATATTAGGTTATTAATAGTTAAGTGTTTACATTTTAATCTCAAATCAAATAAGAAGTTGGTTCTGAGAAATAATCCAACTTTGAAAATAGAGGGGGATATGTCTTATTGGAATATGGGCTAAACAACAGATCAACACTTTAAATTGGTGAATTACTAATTGTTTGAGATATTATATCTGGAGTATGATTTATCTACAATATTCATTTGGCAATATATAGAACTGAAGCATGCATTAAACAGTATGGCCCAGATGCTCCAATGGTTAATTTAATTTATTAGATTGGTGCAAGCATTGGTGCTCCCATGCTTACGAGGAATCTGGAAGGCTCTCAACTCAACAACATTAAAATGCAACACAATTCAAAAACAATCAGCCAAAATATATTAAAACAGATTTAAAACACATGAGATGGTGAATCTGGCGAACAACATTCACAAGGGCCTCCAACATCCTAATTCATGGCCTAGCACCGGGGTCAAACTCATGTCATCATGACACTGTCACATGACGTATTGCAACTTTTTTCCACTTTGCTAAACTGATCATGGTCAGGTGTGATGAATCGGCCCATGGGCCACAAGTTTGAAAGCCCTGGCCTAGGAGAATAGCCAAGTCTTCACAACCCTCCAGAATGTTACCAGGATGGAAGCTACCTGGATTTCAGAAGCAACTTCATTCTAGAGGTCATGTTCTGTGACTGAGAAGGTGCATCATTGGCTCCTGAAATATGACACTGTTTAATTGAAGAAACCCAAAGAATGCCAACTCATTTTGAATTGGCTGGGCAGATTCAATGGGAGTTAGGCAGGAAGGACTGGGCCCTATGCCATGTAGGGATTTATAGGTCATAACCAGCACTTTGATTCACATCCAAAAGCAGACTGGTAAACAGTGCAGCTGGTGGACCAGAGATTTCACATGCTGCTGCATTTTGAACCATTTGAATCTTCCAAGTAGTGTTGAAGGGTGTGTGTGTTTAATGTCAACAAATGAGACAACTAAATCAACACAACATTTATGTTTTGAATAACATCCTCATCTGAACTATTCTTTGGCTATGAAAAGGAAGAAAGAATTGCAATTCAGCCATGGCCCCTTGGACACATTTGTACAATTTTCTTTGCTACAGAATGTGAACTGTTTGCCAATGTCTTCTTCCAGAATGCTTGATTATAGCCTTACACTTCTCTGCTGATTTTCCACTGGAGTTCTAAATGATCTATACTTAGGTTTCCAATCCCAGAAATGATCTACGAGTTATATTGCAATTGTAAGTCACTAATTTCAAGTTGTGTTTTGGTGAATAATGCTTTTGTAATCCAAAGGTATCTTCTATAAGATTTGACTTGCAATTCTTTTTTTGCCTTTGATGAGGTTGCCTGAAATTGACAGGAGCTCAAATCCAAAACAACCAGATTACATCAGGCCACTCTTATATGCACTTATTTGCAAGTAAGTTATTCTGTAATTACTTTGGAGCAGATTTATATAGGAGGTACTCCTGCTGTTTGGAATTACTTTTTTTAAAAAAATAACCAACAGCTTCTCACAAAGTCTTAGCTGATCGTGCTAAGCTTCTAAGATCATCAAAGCTAGGAATCATGTTGCCTAGAAAGCTGCATGGATATAGACACAGGGGTGGGATTCTACCAGTTCTAGCCCAGTTCAGGGAAACCAGTAGCTCCGAGGAACAGCTCTGATTAAAGCGGTTTGCTCCAACAATCAACTGTTGGGCCCACCCACTCTAGTCTGTACTTTATATCCTGGTTTTCAAGTTCAGCTGATTCATGAGCCACAACGGATTGCCACGTGTCAGCTGTTTAACACAGAGAGATTGCTAGAGAAGGTCAGTAGCAAACGCTCTGCATGTGTGAGAAGCATGGACTCACTGAACCAGTTGTTATATCAGTTGAATCGCACCCCTGTATAGACATCATTAATTGAACTTGATTCAAGGTATGTTCAGCTTTATACTCAACTTTTCACAGACCTTGGGAAATCAGAGAGCTGAGCTCAAAAAGATCATACATTAGTTTTGCATTTGTACATAACTTCAGGGGTGGGATTCTACTGGTTCTGTCCACCTCTGTAGAAATGGTAGCTCTGAAGAGCAGCAGGCATAGAACCGGTTCTATGTCTGCTGCTGTTTTGGCCCACCCACCCACCTGGGCTTTTACCTGACCTTTATTTCCTGCTTTTTCAATCTCAGCTGCTTTGTGCGGCACAGCTGTGGTTGAAAAAGCAGGAAAAAAGGGCTTTCCCAACTGCTGCACACTTGCACACAGTGCTGTTCAGCTGTCTGAACAGCAGGTCATAAATTGTACTCGCATGACTCGTGCGACTCACGCATGCGTGAGCAATGCAGAGCGGCAGAACTGGTAGTTATACCAGTCAGATCCCATCCCTGCATAACTTGTTTTATCAAATAAACTATTGCCAATCTGGTGTTCTAGTGAAGAATTTCAACCCTGACTCTGGCATGTTAGAAATGAAATTGAAGCAAATTTCCATCATTTGTTGATTTTACAGGTCCTGAGAGAATCATGTTCCTTTAAATTATCCAAAAGCCCTCCTTGGTGAGCCAGCAGCTGCAGTAACTTGAGCTGTATTTGCTTCCAGCATCTGATTCCATCCTTCCTTACTGAAGAAATAATTGTTCATTTTGTTTTCCTCTCTATGATTATCCACAACAATTATATCTCATTTAACTCAGCTATCCATCTCTTTTTCAATATCTCTTTCCATTTCTTCTCTTTACACAGTCATGTATATAGACAGCATTAATGAATAACATAATGCTGGCAGATGGAATGGTATAGCTAGTTAACCAAAAGCAATTAACGCACGTTATTAAGCAAGGTGCAACTTTTCCAAGAGTTACAGAGCAATTGTTTCTGTCTCTCTTTTAAGCAATGATGTTCAGGTTGATGAACTAAGAATGGGAGAGAACTTTGTTTGGCTTGCATTTCTGTAGGAACCAACCTAACCTCCTGAACTAATGACAAAACAGAACATAATAATCCTTCTGTTTTTCATTTTTCTGAAAATTATTTTGTGGAATGTAAGTAGCCTTTGATGTAACTAATATATCACTTGATCCCTGTACAATGCATCACAAAACATTAGGAAACAATGGGAGCAAAGGAAGATAATTCTCAGAAACAGTCTTGTAGTAAGGAAATTATGGTATGTGCAATTTGCAGGCATTTTGCAGCTAAATAGGTTGAAGTATAATTTTTAATATAATTGAAAAGGAAACTAGCATACTAGCAATATTTAACCAGATGGATTAAATGACCAGATGGATTTTTCTTCCAATATGTTCTCATTCAAATTGAGGAAAACAGCTTTGCTTAGAAATTTATTTCCAAGCAGAAGAGAATATTGGAGAGATTCTCAGGGGGTGACTTCAGTGATCTTGGACTAATATTATGTAAACACCTCTTCAATGACCTCACTCCTCTTCCATTTAAATCTCAGGGTGAGCTGTCAAGAGGGAACTCAAACTGAGTTTAGCAGGCCCAGGGTTCCTAATATCACAAAGGGGCAATCTCATCCTTCAGAAAATGTTGGAGAATATTCCTTACAGCAACCATCTCCCCAATGTTTTTGTCCACAATTTTGATGGATTATTTTGAAAGGTCTTTTGTGTTCAGTTTTGCTTTATATTAGAAATGGATGAAGCTATTTGGTGTGAGAATTTTGGAGAGAGAGGTTGGAAATTGCAGGGGTGGGGGAGCTGAACACTGAGTTTGGGAAGTGTTTTGGAAGGAATTCAAAGAAATCAAATTCTGTACCTGTCAATAGTGGTGTCCCCCAAGGCAGTGTTCTAGGACCAACTCTCTTCATACTCTACATAAATGACCTCTATGATCATATTAAGAGCAACTGCATACTCTTCACTGATGATGTAAAGCTATTCAACACCACAGACAATACTGCTACCCTTCAAAAAGAACTCAACTATATATCAGAATGGTCAAACAAATGGCAACTTCAAATCACAACAAATAAATGCTCTGTCTTCCATATTGGAAAAAAAAATCAGAAAATAAAATACAAGCTGAATAGTCAAGAACTTGTTGATGATCCAAGCTCTGTAAAGGACCTTGGAATACTCATCTCTAATGATCTAAGTGCTAAAGCCAAAAAGTCATTAAGAGTTGTTAACGTAATCCTACGTAGCTTTTTCTCTGGTAATATCACACTACTAACTAGAGCATACAAAACATTTGCTAGACCAATACTCGAATACACCTCATCAGTCTGGAACCCACATTACGTATCTGATATTAGCACAGTTAAGAAAGTCCAGAAATATTTCACAAGAAGAGTTCTTCACTCCTCTACTCATTGTAGACTACCTTATGCTACCAGACTTGAAATTCTAGACCTAGGAAACCTTGAATTACGCCTTCTTTGGTCTGATCTAAATATGGTATATAAAATCATACATTGCAATGACTTACCTATCAATGAATACTTCAGTTTCAACCATAAAAACACAAGAGCACACAATAGATACAAACTCAAGGTTAAACCGCACCAAACTTGATTGCAGGAAATACGCCTTCAGCAACAGAGTGGTCAATGTCTGGAATACTCTACCTGACTCTGTGGCTTCTTCCCCAAACCCCAAAAACTTTAACCTTAGAATGTCTACTATTGACCTCACCCCTTTCCTAAGAGGTCTGTCGGGGGCGTGCATAAGTGCACCAGCATGCCTACTGTCCCTATCCTATTATTTCTTTTATTTTTCTTATATGTACCCTTTTCATGTATTCATAACTATGTATATACTTATACCTATTATCTTGTAAGCAATGGCCTGGATCCTCCTCTGACTGCTCAGCTGGCCTCTGGCCTTCCCCAGCCTTCTCCACCACCTCTGGAGCCACATTCACACTCCCTGTTGGTTGTTCCTCCTCTTCCTCAGAGTCAGTCTCCACCAGGGGCATGACATGTCTGCTCTGCCTTTCCCTTTCTATTAGCACATCACCATAGAATGGATCTTCTCCTGAACCTTATTCTAGCTACTGAATCATAATCTCTCTACAAAAATGATTTCTAAGATTCTCCTTTGAAAGAATAAATTTAAAAAATGGAGAACTGGCTAAATTGAGAGATGGCTAATAGCACAAGATGAGGACAAGCTTGTGACTTCTAAGCATCCACAAAACCTCTCAAAACATCAGAGTGGGCTCAGGCTTCTGATCTGCTTTCCTTTTGGAGTCTATGAGCAAGTGATGCAATGAATGGTGAGAAATTCAAATACAAAAATGAATTCAATTACAAAGAAAAAGACAGACTGGAAATTCAGTGCAATGGAAATCTATAAAACCTGAAGTTATATATCTAAAAATGAATAACTACCTTCATGCAATTTAACAATACAAAGTACATCTTTCTTGATCTTTCACAGCTTATCAGCCTTTTTTCCTTCACTGTGACAGGTTTTATTATATTCAGTGATGACCAGTCATGAGGAAAAAGGGTTTAGTACATTAACATCTAATATTATCTTTTCTACCTCTTCATTTTTCAGATTCATTTATTTGATCTGTTAGTTAAGTTACTATACCTCTTTGAAAATATTTCTATGATAGGTGCAACTGTTAATCTACTCAATCAATGCAAGATTCATAATACAAACCACTAGAATTCTTTCCGTTTAGCAATGCATCAAGAATAAATATCCACACAACTATATACCACAAGGCCTATTTTCTGCTACTGATTCTGTTTTTTCTTCTTCTTTAAAGTTATCTCTAAATTTTGCAGATCCAGAAAAAATTTAGCTCTGCAAACTTTCAGTGTATCCATTATCTACCAGTGAAAAAATAAATTATTGGAATTTTACACTAGAAATGAAAAAGCAGTAAGTGGGGAACCTGGTACAGTCATGAGGAGCTTCTGAATCCCAATTACTTAACAATATCAAAAATATACATCTCCCCCCCTGCCCAACCTTAGAAAGGTGTTAAAATCTCCATACTACAGTTAAGGTAAGATCTCCCTCAATACAAGCTCCATTTCTCATGATGTGTAGCTTCCTTGGCATCATCTGGAAGAAGTTCATGTCTTTTAATAAATTTGCTAGACTGAAAAGATGCTAAGAGACTCCTGATCCATGATTCTAGGGGTGCAGGTATATCTTTTCACATATTCATCCCTAATTACTAGTTGTTAGAAAGGTAAAAGATAAAGGAATCCCTGCAGGTTTTATTATGCTAGTCGTAGCTGCCCAGGTCCAGGGAAAAGAAGAAGAACATGGCTTCAAAATCTAAGGGACTTGTTTGGACAAAACTCAGTAGCACCTTTTTTGTGTGGCTGTTGATAAAAATAGGATCGCCAACATGATCGCCAACATCCGATGGTGAATATGGCAGAAGAAGGAGAAGGAGAAGAAGCAGCTAACTTTAGGGGGATGGTGCTCACCTCTGTTTCTAGACCACTGAGCTAGACCGGGGTCCCCAACATTTTGGAACTCAGGGACCACCCAACTCATAATTTTAGATCTCAGGGACCACTAACTGGTTCTGTGGGCATGGCCTAAGTTGTGGGTGTGTCTTGGTGGTCATGTGACTGGCTGGGCATGGCTTATATGTAAATATTATAAATATTGATATAAATATTGATTTTTTTTTAATAAAAAAGAGCAACTTTTTATACCCAAAATCAGGCAAAGCAGGCAGGCAGATTGAGTTGTTCACAGAATCACAGATTCATTCAGAAATCTATCTGCCATTGGCTAGCTCAGTCTGTCACATAAAATTTGCTTGCAAGCAAACTCACAAAATTAACTCACAACACACCATGTATATAAATATTGAATTTTTTATTAAAAAAGCAATTTTTATCCAAAACCAGGCAAAGCAGGCAGATTGAGTTGCTCACAGAATCATTCAGTGATCTATCTATCTGCCATCGGCTAGCTCAGTCTCTAAAATTTGCTTGCTGTGAGTCTGCACTGAATTTGCTTGCAAGCAAACCTTCAGTCCTAAGGGAGGTTTGGCTGTGCTTAGCTAGAAAGCAAGAAATCCAACCATTTCCTGCTTCCTAGCTAATCTAAATCTCCCAGCACAGCAGAACAGATGATGGTTGGAAAAAGGAAAAATAGCAACTTAGCAGACAAGTTTGCCGGGTAAGGAGTGAGTGGGAGGGGAGGGTTCCCACAGGCCATGTGGGCTGAGCAACAAATGGTCAAAATTGGGAATGTCAAATTCTGTACCTGTCAATAGTGGTGTCCCCCAAGGCAGTGTTCTAGGACCAACTCTTTTCATAGTCTACATAAATGACCTCTGTGATCATGTTAAGAGCAACTGCATACTCTTCACTGATGATGTAAAGCTATTCAACACCACAGACAATACTGCTACCCTTCAAAAAGAACTCAACTATATATCAGAATGGTCAAACAAATGGCAACTTCAAATCACAACAAATAAATGCTCTGTCTTACATATTGGCAAAAAAAAAAAAATCAGAAAATAAAATACAGGCTGAATAGTCAAGACCTTGTTGATAATCCAAACTCTCTCAAGGACCTTGGAGTACACATCTCTAAAGATCTAAGTGCTAGAGCCCACTGTAACTACATAGCCAAAAAGGCATTAAGAGTTGTTAACCTAATCTCATGTAGCTTTTTCTCTGGTAATATTACACTACTAACTAGAGCATACAAAACATTTGCTAGACCAATACTCAAATACAGCTCATCAGTCTGGAACCCACATTACGTATCTGATATTAGCACGGTTGAGAAAGTCCAGAAATATTTCACAAGAAGAGTTCTCCACTCCTCTACTCGTAGAATACCTTATGCCACCAGACTTGAAATTCTAGACCCAGGAAACCTTAAATTACACTGTCTTCGGTCTGATCTAAGTATGGAATATAAAATCATACATTGGAATGACTTACCTGTCAATGAATACTTCAGTTTCAACCATAACAACACAAGAGCACACTATAGATACAAACTCAAGGTTAACTGCACCAAACTTGATTGCAGGAAATACGACTTCAGCAACAGAGTGGTCAATGTCTAGAATACTCTACCTGACTCTGTGGTTTCTTCCCCAAACCCCAAAAAGTTTAATCTTAGACTATGTACTATTGACCTCACCCCTTTCCTAAGAGGTCTGTAGGGGGTGTGCATAAGCGCACCAATGTGCCTACCATCCCTGTCCTATTGTTTCTTTTATTTTTCTTATATGTACTCATTTCATGTATTCATAACTATGTATTGACAAATCAAAATAAATAAATAAATTAAAAAAAATAATATGTATATATGGTATTCAGCTTTGTTCGGTTATTTTCCCACATCATTATAGTTATGCTTTTAAAGTTTTAGCGACATTTCGGCAGAATCTCATCTTCCATCATCAGGCTTGTGTATTGGATTCGTCTGTGTGTCAAGCTTTTGCAGCCATTTCTGTTTTAAATTTGGTACTAGCCTTGTGCTTTGTTAGAATGTTTTTTTCTTTATCCTGATTGGTTGGGAGACTTGGTCTATGTTTATTGGTCTTGGAGTTTGCTGTGTTCTGCTTGATTGGTGTTTCTAGTATCTCCTGTCTGTTTTGTAGCATTTTTTTTGGTCTTGATTGGCTGGCAACTTTGTGTTTCATGTATTGGGGGCTTTTAGTGCAGCTTGGCTTCGGGTGAATGGCTGGCTATCATTTATTAGGAAGCTAGGTTTCATCTGGGTGGCTGGCTGGGCTGTGTTTGGGCTGGAGATATCCGGGGGGGGGGGTCTGTTTGTGCCCAGGTGTTTGCTTGGCTTGTGGTGTGGATATTTTTTTGTTTGTGAGTGCAGGCTTCCACATAATTGACAGTCTGGTGGAGTCATCTCATGCTTTCATTCATGCTTTCAGATCATTTTTCAATTTCTATGGCTTCTCTGATGATTCTGTAGCTGGGTTTTCTATAGTGACTAGGGTTTTGGTGCCATTGAAGTTGATTCTATGACCTGTGGCTTTCATGTGTTGGACCAGTGACGAAGTGTGTTCCAGGTTTTTTACTACATTTTTGTGTTCATCAAGGCGGGTATTTATTCTTCTATTGATCTGGCGATGTATGTGGCAGGGTATGATGTGCAGGGGACTTCATATATACCTTGGTTTTCCAGGTCAATTTTATCTTTGGTTTTTCTTAGGATGGCTGCTATTTTTCTGTCTGTTTTGAAGGCAGTCTTGATGTGGTGCCTGTGTAGTATCTTACTGATTTTGTCTGTTGTACCTCTTATGTAGGGCAGGACAGCTGTTCCATAGGTCTGTTCATCTTCTAGGTCTCTATTGTGTCTTAGTGTGTTTTTGACTGCAATGACGTGGGAAAATATCTGAACAAACTTGAATACCATACATATAAATACTGGCAAAAACTTAAGAAAATAGTAGATAGATAGATAGATAGATAGATAGATAGATAGATAGATAGATAGATAGATGATAGATAGCTATAGCTATACCTATAGATATATCCAAATGTGCATTGGCCTTCTTAAACAGAGTAGTAAGAAGTGGAGATTCATACAAATTAATACAGAAAAAGCAAAACCAGTTCAGGAATTTTGAGTGTTTAGTTCTTTAAAGTCCTACATACTTAAGTGCATCCCTGTTTGTGGTGATGAATTAGGCCTGCCATGTTTTTCTGACACACTCTTCTTCCATAATCCTGCAAAGTAAGCAGAGTTTTTCTGTGGCTGAAAACCATTGCTCTTTTTGAATTTGGCTAGTACAAAAGTATCTTTGATTTATGTTACCAAGGAGATTGAAATTGAGGAAATGAATGAGGCTGGTACAAACTGTGGGGATTTGGCATGAGAAGCAAGGAAATCATGGGTGTTAGGAATTTGAGTGATCAGAGTTTATAATTAACAGGAGGCCGAACAAAGAATGGAAGGCAAAACACTGGAGAAGATCACAGGATGAAACAAAAGAGATTCTTACTAGTGTGGGGCCTCAAGGATATAATAACTCATAACTCATATAAATAATAACTCAGAACTTTCTGAAGAGGGAGAGCTTGCTCTTAAAGAGTTGAGAGGAAGAAACAAAGCAGAGCTCTAGAAACAGAATATAATGTGTGGAGCTATTAGTGCAATACCCCCTCCCCCCATGCCCACAGAAGCGGTAGTAAAAAAAATGAAATCCCACCACTGGACCCATCCTAATCCCATGGACAACGGTCCTCCGGGCCTTCCTTTCCTCTACCATCTGCTGGAGCCCATTTAAGCTCACACCTTCTGCTTCAGTGACTCCATCCAGCCATCTCATTCTCTGTCATCCCCTTCTTCTTTTGCCCTCATTCATTCCCAGCATTAGACTCTTCTTCAGTGAGTCCTTTCTTCTCATTAGCTGGCCAAAATATTTCAGTTTCATTTTCAGATTTGTATCCCACCTTTTTACTTTTACATATAACTCTAGGGGATATTCAACACACTTTCTTTTTCCAATTTTCCCCACAACAACCTTGTGAATTGAATTAGGCTGAGAGATAGTGACTGGCCCAAGGTTATCCAGATGATTTTAGCAATAGCACTTAGACTTATATAACGCTTCAGAGTGTTTTAGAAGCCTCTTTAAGTAGTTTACAGAGGCAGCATATTGCCCCTGACAATCTGGGTCTTCAACCTTGGAAGGATGGAAGGCTGAGCCAACCTTGAGCAAGTGAGAATCAAAATGCTGGCAGTCAGCAGAATTATCCTGCAATACTACATTCTAACCAGTGAACCACCACTGCTCATTATTTTATACAACATCAAAATACAGAAATTAGTTTTCATGGCTAAGGATGATTAGATCTCACAGTCTTTCAGTTTTCTAGCTTGGTGACTTAACAACTAGACCAAACTAGTTCTCTTAGTATTCCACTTAGTATTCCACTCCTATTGAAGTGTTCAAAGAAGTATTCTGTTGGATTACTATACTGTTTACTTTTAGTTGCTATTACTGTTAAACTTCTATTGGATCATTGAAAAGTACAAGAGAAAAGATGCAAACATTACATTGAGAGAAATATTTTTTACAAGCTGCATAGTTAAAAAGAAAAAAAATGAACTCAGAGTTAAAGCATTCCATGTAAAATAGTGCTTTGCAAATTTGGCAACTTTAAATTGGGTAGACTACAACTCTCAGAAGTCCCAAGGGAGCATGCTGGGAATTGAAGTCCACACATTTCAACATTGCCAAATTTGAGAAAAACAACAACACTGATGTAAATGAAATAGACAAATTATTCATGAGCAAGAGGTAAAGAGAATGAACATTTTTTACCATATGACCTGGTGACGTACTTTCCCAGGTTCCATTCATAAAGAAGGAGCTTGGCTGGTGGGGAGGACTGGGACCAAATAAACAAGGATTTTGGGTGGATGATGGTTGGGGGAGGTCCAGGAAAATGATGGCAATGGATTTGGACCAAACAACAGAGGTGATTTACAACAATAATCAAGCAAAGTCCTAAGGATGAGAAAGAAAATTATGAGACTTTTGTAGCTCTTATCCAGAGGTGGTATTCATCAGGTTCTGAGCAGTTCTTGGAGAACTGGTAGAGAAAATTTTGAGTAGTTTAGAGAATCAGCAAATCACCTCCGACTGGCCCCACTCCAGCTATTCTCTACCTCCTGAGTCCCAGCTGATCAGCTGGGTCTTGTTTTGTTGCCCTGCACAGGAGAACGGAGCTGGAAAGCAGGTTAGTGGGATAGGGAGGGAATGGGATTTTGCAATAACCTTCCCCCAGGAGTGGGCTGGGAATGGAGATTTTGTAGTATCTTCCCCTGGAGTGGGGTGGAAAAGGAGATTTTAGAGTATTCTTCCCCTGCCATGCCCACCAAGCCACACCACAGCCACCACCAAGCCATGCCCACAGAACCGGTAGTAAAAAGATTTGAATCCCACTACTGCTCTTACTCCTTTCTAAAAGACTGCAAAAAAAAAAAAGTTTTGATTGCCAGTGGTTCTGTAATCACAACAAGGATATCTTCAAATGCATTCTATATGATATATCTGTACAATATTCATGTAGCTGAGTTGCTGATTAATCGAAGTTTGCAGAGCCTGTGTGTATAAATTTATCAGCCATTGGGCACACTGGACATGAAAGTTTATCATCAATGATGGGCAGAAAACCAGCACTTTTGCTAGGCAACCGGGATTTTGATAGGAGATAGGAATGAAATAACCAACCTGCAGGAATCTGTGGTTTTAAAATCTACTACCTGTTTAAAGAGCCTTCCTACATACTGAAGGTGGGGACAGAGAAAGTGTGTGTATTTTTTGAATAAACCCCACAGGCATGGAGATGGGTGGAAAATCATTCTGAGTTAAATATCTACTGTGGATAAAATTATTTACAAAAGTTATTATAAAAGTATGTATCTACATTCTTAGATATAATATAATCAATGTAATTAATATTTGTAGAAGTATATGGGTATTGTTTTGATGCAGTGAAACAGTAAAATAGAGCATTTTTAATTGTGGATCTCACAAGTAACAAAAGCTTTTACTGAATCTGGACTGCAAGAGGCAAGTACCCCTTCCCCATGCTGGCTGGGGATATCTGGGAGCTGAAGTCCATAATTGTTAAGTTGCCAGGGGTTGGACCCCCCTGCTTGGTAGCAGATCAATGGAAAATGCTTTACTGTATTAAAAAGAAGAATCCTTTTTAGTTTCTTTTTTTAAAAAATAAAGTTTTATTTGGGTTTTCACACACAAAATACAAGTAAAACATCTTTTTTGAAAATAGCACAATCCTGGGTTGAACTTCTTTATACAGACACAAAACTCAATTTCATGCTCCTTTTTGTATTCTATTCCATATCTTCTACTATTTTACATTTTCTATATAGTTTTTCCCCTCTTTTAATTTTCTCAATTTTATTTTGATTATCTCATCTCAATTCAAATCATTATATTTATACTTTTGTCTGTTCTGTTTCAATTTCATATTATCGTTTCTCATTAAACAAATTTTCTCCTGTAGTTATTAATTGGAGTATGACTTCTTAGTTTCTTTCTAAAACCTGGAGCTTCCCTTGGGGGACATTTTCTTAAATTGTGAACTAACCCTCTCTCCCAACTAAATGTATTGATTTTAGAATAAGAACTGACAAAGTTCTCAAAGGACTTTATAAACACCATGGAAAGAATTGGAGATATTAAAAATTTAAATGCAGAAGTAAGAGAAACAAAGAGATTTCTCCCTATGTGATGAAGTGGAAAATACCACTTATTCCTTACAGTTAAGCAGCTTTTAGTTTTATGGTTTTGCTGCCTTGTGTGCCAGTTTCAATTTAGAGTTTCTTCTGTGATACTTTTATGTATACATAGCAAATATTGGATAGAATGTCAAAGCTGCTTGGGCGTATGAGCTGATGTTTCTCTCCACTGGTTACAGACAATGGCCGGGGGCATAATAGGTAATGCAACTTGACAAGTATGGACTAAAGTTCTCTTTAGACAAAATAACTCTCTTATTTCATTGGGGGAGAGAAAGAGGGAGGGAAGACCAAACATATGGGTACAATGTTTTGAAAATATGGTCTTGCAAGGAAAAGTATGTCACAAATTTTGGGAGATTTTTTAGGTAAACTGCCTCTAGTAAGGTGTTGGTTTTTGTTGTTCAGTCACTAACTCGTGTCTGATTCAGACGAACACAATACAGAAGACTGATGATGGCAGATGAGATTCTGCCGAAACGTTGCTACAACTTTAAAAGCACAACTACAATGATGTGGGAAAATACCCGAACAAAGCTGAATGCCATACAGGTAAGTACCCGCGAAAACTTAAGAATATATATATATATATATATATATATGTAGATCTTTGGTTGTTCGGGTTTTCTCCCGCGTAAGATTTGAAGTATCTAGGCACCACCACACTTCCATGTAGAAAACAGACTCCCAC
Source organism: Pseudonaja textilis (assembly GCF_900518735.1). The sequence goes on along the minus strand of NW_020769316.1, from coordinate 12,960,013 downwards.
CCATTCAGAAAATGAGAAACGACCATGGACCAGAAGCTGCACTGCAGCTGCATCACTACCCACTTCAAACCCCTCTGAGCCATACATGAAGCAAACCAACACCCACTATGAAGATGCAGCAGGACCACGAACTAGAAGCCAAACAGCAAGATCACAACTCTCCAGCTCAAATCCCCCAGCAACTAAAACTAACCTGAGCA
>NW_020769316.1:12922694-12939813 GCF_900518735.1 Pseudonaja textilis | reverse complement strand
ATGTCTGTTTTATGCCAAATAAATCTTTTTTCTAGAAGAAAAAATTATATGTATAAAAAAAGAATGAATGTGGAAAGATTGCCAAAGACCAAAAAAAAAAAAAAGCCTCAAGAAAGCAAACTGAATGTCAAAACAGACAGTAAAAATTCCCAAGAAGAGAAGAGAACCTAAAGACAAGAAAGATTTCAGAAAAGAACTTTGTCAGCTGTTAGAAGAGACAATAAGCAGTAGAGTCTTACATAGCTTTTTCTCTGGTAATATTACACTAATAACTAAAGCATACAAAGCATTTGCTAGACCAATACTCAAATACAGCTCATCAGTCTGGAACCCACATTACATATCTGATATTAACACAGTTGAGAAAGTCCAGAAATATTTCACAAGTAGAGTTCTCCACTCCTCTACTTGTTGCAGAATACCTTATGCCACCAGACTCGAAAGTATAGACCTAGAAAACCTAGAACCACGCCACCTTCGGTCCGATCTAAGTATAGTATATAAAATCATGCATTGCAATGTCCTACCAGTCAATGAATACTTCAGCTTCAACCATAACAACACAAGAGCAAACAATAGATACAATCTCAAGGTTAACCGCACCAAATTTGATTGCAGGAAATACGACTTCAGCAACAGAATGGTCAATGTCTGGAATACTTTGCCTGACTCTGTGGTTTTTACCCCAAACCCCAAAAACTTTAACCTTAGACTGTCTACTGTTGACCTCAACCCTTTCCTAAGAGGTCTGTAGGGGACGTGCATAAGCGCATCAACGTGCCTACCATCCTTGTCCTATTGTTTCTTATATTTTTATTTTTCTTATATATATCCATGTATTCATAACTATGTTTTTACTTATACCTATTATCTTGTAAGCAATTGACAAATAAAAAAAAATCCAAAAAGACACTGAAAAAGAAATCAGACCCAGAAAAACAGGAAAACCTTCCAAAAGATTTCTGAACTCAGGAATTTCAACCTTGTTATGTTAAAGGATAGATAGAATCTGATTTAAAAATCAAACAGAAGATGGATACTGAAATTCTGTTCAGAAGGAATATCAGCCAGCCTTATAACTTAGAATATATTCCTTATTTACAAGAAACTCTGGTACTGTAGCTGAAATTGATCAATACCAAGTCAGAAGGCCATAGAAATTGATGAACATCTACAGAAATATGGAGAGAGAGAGAGAGAGAGAGAGAGAGAGAGAGAGAGAGAGAGAGAGAATATGAATCAGTCAAGGATCTAATTCAACTATGTCAGTAAATCTGGGGAATGAAAATACAACCAATTGATTGGAAAAGGCCAGTCTTTATATTGATATCAAGAAAGGAGTCTGTTAACAGAATAGGTAAACTATTGCACAGTGTTCTTAATTTTATATTCTAACAAATAATGCTTACATTCAACCAATATAGGCTATAGACTTTTGTGGAATGGAAGATGCCAAATGTTTAAAGGTTTCTGTGTACCTCTGTTGTACTCCTCAAAGCTGCATATTGCACAGGTGTGTACAGTTTAAGGCTCTAGGGCCACACAGTATCACCAACATATTAACTGAGGCTTCTATAATTTATCACCTATTAATTATTTTTATATGAGAAAAGAAGTCAAGAGGAATAAACATATTAGCTCCATGTAATTTATTTAATCTTAACTGAATTAAACTTTAATTACATTTTGAGTCTTTTTGGTTTTTATTTTGATCCTATTAATTTTTTGCCTGACTTTTTGGAAGTGGGATTGTTTACATGACATTGAAATGTAAAGAGGCCCAGGGCCTGGAAACAGTCATACATCACTAATTTATTTATGATATTTACTTGCGATGCTCAATAGCTAAAGAGGACAATAAAAAATCAGACAGTCATTTTAGAACATGCTTAAGCTAATTAATGAGTTGCCTTAACTTCTGGGCTTGTACTGTATACTGAAGCAAAAACTACAGGTGGTTCTCAGCTTATGACCGTAATAGAGCCTGCCTAGTTGTTGGTAAGTTGTGAGGGTCATACAGTGGATGACCAACTTGATTTTACAACTTTTTTTACAACTTTATTGATTGTAATAGAGCCTGCCCAGTTGTTGGTAAGTTGTGGTGGTCATACAGTAGATGACCAACCTGATTTTACACCTTTTTTTGTTTTGCAGCAATCATTAAGTGAATCATTATAGTCATGAAGTGGATCCATTTCAGCAAAAAGATGAATCATGGTTACATGACCTTAGGATGCTGCAAGCATATTTACAGTCAGTAAATATAGGCCAATTGCTAAGCACATGAAATGTGCAATCAGTTATAAGTCAAGGGCTAACTGTAGCCATGTAATAGAATAGAAGTAATAGGAATAGAATTAGGAAGAGAAGAGAATAATTGGAAGGGATCTTGGAGGTCTTCTAGTCCAACCCACTGCCTAGGCTGGAAATCCTACACCATTTCAGACAAATGGTTCTCCAATCTTTTCTTTAAAACTTCCAGTGTTGTAGCGTTCACATCTGAAGGCAAGTTGTTCCACTGATTAATTGTTCTAACTTTCAGGAAATTTCTTCTTAGCTCCAGGTTGCTTTTCCCCTTGATTAGTTTACATCCATTGTTTCTTGTCCTGCCCTCAGGTGTTTTGGAGAATAGTCTTGACTCCCTCTTCTTTGTGGCAGCCCCTGAAATATTGGAACACTGCTATAATGTCAACCCTAGTCCTTTTCATTAAACTGGACATACCCAATTCCAGTAACCATTCTTTATATGTTTTAGCCTCTAGTCCCCTAATCATCTTTGTTGCTTTTCTCTTCCCTCTTTCTAGAATCTCAAAATCTTTTTTACATCATGGTGACCTAAACTGGATGCAGTATTCCAAGTGTGGTCTTACCATGGCATTATAAAATGGTATTAACATATCTTGTGATCTTGAGTCTGTTAATGCAGCCTAGAACTGTATCGGCTTTTTTTTTTTTTTTGGCAGCTGCAGCACACTGCTGGCTCATATTTAAGTGATTGTCCACTAGGATTCCAAGATCCCTCTCACAGTTACTACTATTGAGCAAGGTAGCCAGAAAGGCCCAACAGAGACTCCATTTCCTTAGGGTCTTGTGAAAGAATAAACTGGAACAACAACTGATGACCTCCTTTTACCGGTCCGCAATACAAAGCGTCCTCACATATTTCATTACGGTGTGGTATGCTGGCTTGACAGCCATGAATAGAAAGACACTATAGAGGGTGGTGAGCACAGCACAAAACATTGTGACCTGTTTCCTGATACCACTAGATGACATTGCTAGGTCTCCCTGCCTTAGAAGAGTGAGGAAAATTATCTGGGATGACTCACACCCTGATTAACATTTCTTCACTCTCCTACCATTGGGTAGGAGATATAGAAGCACACCAACAGGCTGAAGAACAGTTTCTACCCATGGGCTGTCAGACTTCTGAATGGAAAATAACTTGACATCAACATAGTATGACAGACTTGAGGGCTGGCGTGTTGTGCAACAAGGTCACATAGTGTAATAAGATTGGGACTGGGACTTTTATCCTCACTGTGAGTTGTGTTGGGGGGTGCACGAAGGGAGGCTCAGCCAATCTCATTGTACACATGTTGTACTCTGACAATAAAGGTAATAATAAAAGAGGTACCCCCTATATTGTACCTGTGCCATTTGCTTTTCGTGCCTAAATGTACTCAGGGTTCTCATAACATACTAGGCAATAAAACATGAACAGAAATAACCGTAAGCTTTGCATTTTGGTTCTGTTTTGACCTGTTCTGCTTAGGCATGTCATAAGAATACAATATCTCGTGTTCTCATGACATGCCTGACAGTTGAATGATGAATGTTAGGGTTGACAAGATTGCTAAATGTGTAGATTTTATTTAATTGTTAGCCTGATATTTTGGGTTTTGATCAGAAAATCAAAACACCATACATAATGTTCCCTCCATCCATTTTCCCCACAGCAAAAATCTGGTGAGGAGAATGATTAAAATCACCCCTCAGAGCTTCCATTGAACTGCCACTGCTTGAAAATAGATCTGACCCTAAATCTTTTCAGGCATAATCTATTTATCACACTGGATCATAGATCAACTGTTTATATAGCCACATTCATACAATACACATGGTGTGAATGTACTCATGAGCTCTTGTGGCTAGTACAAAAAGAGACTGTGATGTAGGGGTTTTGCATATGGAAAAATGAGTGCAGTGTGGAGTTGACATTTCATTTGCACTTACTGTCAACACTAATTATTCCTGCTCATCTTGGGAAGGATTTAAAGAAAATGACATCAATGCTTCCAAATCTTTTTTTGCACATACCAAAGTGATAAATTAAATGACGGTATTACAGACATATCAAATGGTGATTCCTCTTGAATTTAAATATCTAATTCATGTAGTACAAAACCTGACATGTTATTTTCTTAATTTTGGCTGGAGTTGATCTGATACTTTGTCTGCCTGCTTCTTCCAGAATTATACTACAACCTAGATGGAGTGTTTAATTTCAAAACCTTCTTCACCATTTAGGACCATGCATTTTGGTCCACTTCAGCTTAGCTTTATGGAGATGATACCATATACTGCTTGGTCATTTACCTATTTACCCTTGTTGGGAGAAATATCCATCTGGTTCAGTTCCAAGCCGGGAAACATGGAGGCTGATTAGAAAGATGGTTTAATGATGAAGTAGAACCACATGGGTTTGAGGTCTTGGGCAGCTGACCAGATGGAGTTGAGTATGTGGAGTTTTTATACTTTCTCTTGGGCTTTGCACTGGGGCTTCCTGTTCCTGTGCAAGAACATGTATCCTATTGGCTGTTGTCAGACTCCCAATGGAACCATGTACAAATCCTAGGAGTTATTCTGAGATAAGTTTGGTTGAAGTTTGCTGGGAGTGATGCAACTGAGATGATGCAATGAAGGGGCTTGTAGGGCAATTCCTATTGTGGCTGAGGGCTAACCCTACCTTTGTTCAGAACTGGCTGCAGGGAGTAATGAATTACCAAATCTGCATTTCTAAAATCTGGCCTCAGCTTAGTATCTGCTTGAGGGCAGGGAGCTAATGCTCTGTATTTCTGTCTCCCTTAATATTTTTATTCCTCTTTTAGGGGAAATATTTTATCCTGCCTTTTTAAAAATATTTCTCAAAATATTTCATTCGTCTAGGAGGGGGTGACTTCCCTCACCTTTTCTTACTTTGACACCTCTTCACAACCACATAGCAATTTATTTTTACCTTAACTGGCTTTATGTTTTAAATTACATTAACAAAGAGTAGGGGATTGTTGTTCAATTGCTAGGACAATGCAGGAACCCTTCAGTTTTCTTATTGTTGCTCTGGCTGAAGTTTTCCTCCTGTTTCCCAAGGTTCAACTTACGATGATAACTGAGTCCAAAATTTCTGCTGCTAAGCGAGACAGTTGTTAAGTGAGCTGTGCCCCATTTTATGATCTTTCTTGCCACGGTGGTTAAATGAATTACTGCAGCTCTTAAGTTACTAACAACTGCAGTGTTAGTAACCTGTCACTGGCACATTAAAGTGAATCTGGCTTCTCCATTAACTTTGTTGTCAGAAGGTCACAAAAGGTGATCACATGATCCTGCAATGATATAAATATGAGCCAGTTGCCAAGTGTCCAAATTTTGATCATGGGATTATATGGAGGATGCAAGTGTGAAAAATGGTCACTTTTATCAGTGCCATTGTAATTTTGAACAGTCACTAAATGAAAGGTTGTAAATCAAGGATGGAGAATAGTTTTGTACATCCTTTTTATAGTGGTTTATAATAACAGAATTGCAAGGGACCTTGGAGGTCTTTTAGTCCAGCTCTCTGCTCAGGCAGGAGACCCTGTACCATTTCAGACAAATGGTTGTCCAATCTCTTCTTAAAAACCTCCCGTGTTGGATGAAAACATCAAATGGCTGAAAGGAACAATATCATTAAAAGGGCTTACTTTTTTTTTTTTAAAATGATGTGAGTAAGTCAGACTTTGGCTGATATCAGTAGAATTAAGGAAAAATCTAATCATGGAAAAAATTAAAGTGCTACTCATGTTATAATGCTTTGGTAAAACAACATTTGGAATATTGTATCCAGTTTTAGTCAGTACAGTACAAAAAAGATAGAAAGAGTGCAGAGAAAGCAACAAAGATAACTGTGGGCTTCAGGCTAAAACATATGAAGACTGGTTACATGAATTTGATATATCTAGTTTAATGAAAAGAAGGACTGGATGACATGACAGCAGAGTTCCAATATTTGAGGAGCTGCCACAAAGAAGAGGAGGGGTCAACCTCTTCTCCAAAGCACCTGAAGGCAGAGCAAGAAGCAATGGATGGAAACTAATCAAGGAGAGAACCAACTTAGAACTGAAGAAAAATTTCCTACAGAACAATTAGCCAGTGGAATGGCTTGCCTTCAGAAGTTATGGATGCTTCATCACTGAAGGTTTTATGAAGAGGTTTGACAATCATTCCTCTATAGTGGTATAGGCCTTGGGTGTCAAACTTGATCACATCATGTGATATACTGTGAGGTATCATGACTCCTTTTACCTTTGTGGATCTGGGATAGGGATGGCTGGCGCATGATGCATCTGGCCCGCAGGCTGCCAGTTTGATACCTGTGATATAGAGTATCCTGTTTAAGCAGGAGGTTAAACCAGAAGACCTCCAAGGTTTTTTCCAACTCTGTTATTCTGTTATCCCTTCCATCTTCTGTCTTCTGGCTGAGGAATTCTGGGAGTTAAAGTCAACAAGTCTTAAAGTTGCCAAGGTTGGAGACCCCTGCTCCATATCATGTTATACTGGAGGTTATTCAATTTGAGTGATTTTTTTTTAATATTTCAAAGAAGGAAAAAAAAAACTTAGTGATATTTTCCATAGTAGCCAAGTTATGGAAGTTGGCTAGGAAGTTACAGTTGAAAAGATGTTGCTGTGTGGTATGAAAATGCTAGTGAAATCTGCTGTCTCAACTGTGGGTGATTTATCATCAACATACGTATTATTCTTGGTTTGGTTTATTAACAGCAGCTCAAGTGGTTTTGTTTAGCATTTGTTCTTCTAAATAAGGCTTCCTTTCTTTAGTCTTCACAGATCCTCTGGTAGGTGACAGTGTTGAAGCTTTTGTGGCTAGCTATTCACAAAAACATACTTTCTTTTCTGCTTTTGAAATCCTTTTCTTTTTAATTTCAAAGAAGTGGAGGTCTTTTTGTGACAATCCAAAGTGGCAGACACATAGCTTATGTCTGATAGTTTGATTCTTCTGCTCTTGATGATTTGTGACAGAAAGCATAAACAGTTTCCTGTGAAAACATAGCTTAGGGATAAGGTAGTAGCAGGATACTGCTTGAGATTGCCATCATTAAATTATAGGCAGGGATGTGTGAATCATCTCTGTCATTCCTGTCTAAGTGACAACAAAACTTGGGATGCCACAACCTCTTCTGAATTTTTCCTCTGAAGGATCAATTTAGGGATGGTATCGGATTGAGCATAATCAGATGTGGGTTTCTTAGCTTAAGTTGGATAGAGAAGACCTGACTGCACTGGACTAATCAGCACCTATTAAGAGTGTTTTGTGATGGGATGTCCTTGAAGAGTGTTTGGAGAATGATGCCACTAAAGATAAGGCAGGCAGATTGGTTTTGCAATTGGCTTTGTAAAGAAGTATAAACTCTGCACCCCAACGGAAGAGAGACAATTTTGTACTCTTGTCTTTATTTATTTATTAGATTTTTAGCTTGCTTTTATTACTTTATAAATAACTCAAAATGGCAAAACCATAATACTCCCTCCTCCTCTTATTTTCCCCACAATAAACCAGGTGAATTGGACTGAGAAAGACTGACCCAAAATTACAGAGCTGGATTTCATTCCTGCAATGGGTCTAAGAACCCACAATCTCCTGGTTTCTAGCCTGTTTCCTTAACCACTATCAAAGTGGCTCTATATATCATAGCAACATTACTATGTTGCTTGTTTGAAGAACAGTGCTTTAATTATAGAGGGTAGACTGGGCCACTGTACTAGAAAGCAGTAGAAAGGTACAACAGATCCTATAGATTTCATTAGTACCTTCCCTAATGCCCCTGTATTAAGGATGGTACTGTTGAAACATACTTTCATTCAATGAATCAGGATAGAGAGGGGAGAAAGGAGTATTTTTGAAGGTTTTTGTGATGGGGAGTGAAGAAGGATTCAGGGCTGTGGCAATGTCAGAGTGATATCAACAGGAAGCATAGAGCAATAGTTTTTGAATTTCCCCCCTCATTTGGAGTAATTGGGGTTATTTATTTTATTTTTGTGGTAATAAGTCCATTAAACCAGTTGGAGGCTTAAACACTTGTTTCTTCTTCAAATCCCAATGAAAATTGGGAAAATCATTCCAGTAGTATTTATTTGCTGATATATTACTTAATTTTGACTGTGTGATCTTACAAGACTCCCAGGCCTCCAAAAGAAAGGGGAAATATGACTCACATGTGTACAATAGATTGTACTTTTGAGTGAAGAAGATGAACTCTATAGTAAGGCTTTGTCAGTCCTTTAAGGTAGACCGGACAAGGAACCTATAGAATTGGTGACCTATAGAATTAAAGAACAAATGGACCTGAAAGGGACCAGAAGAATAATCTAATCCAACATTTTGCAATATGCAGAAAAAAACCATTAAACCATCAATAAGGAGTGGCTATCCAGATTCTTTTAAAACTCCTTCAGTGATGGAGAACCTACAATTTCCACAGATAAACCATTCCAGAATTATTTTCTCTCTCATATAGAATAAACAGAATTGGAAGGGACCTTAGAGGTCTTCTAGTCCTCTGTTCAGGCAGGAAACCCTACACCATTTCAGACAAATGGTTGTCTTCTTAAAACCTTCCAGTGTTGGAGCATTCACAATTTCTGGAGGCAAGTTGTTCCATTGATTAATTGTTCTGACAGGAAATTTCTCCTTGGTTCTAGGTTGCTTGTCTCCTTGATTAGTTATCATCCTTTGCTTCTTGTCCTGTTTTGGAGAATAGTTTGGCTCCCTCTTCTTTGTGGCAATCCCTGAGATATTGGAACACTGCTATCATGTCACTTGTAGTCTTTATTTTCACTAAGCTACACATAACTAGACAGTAGTTTTCCTTTGTATACCTGAACATGATTATTATTTATTTATTTATTTTATTTGGTTTGTCAATTGCTTAGAAGATAATAGGTGTGAGTAAAAACACAGTTATGAATATATGGATACATATAAGAAAAATAAAAGAAACAATAGGACAGAGACGGTACGCACATTGGTGCGCTGATGCACGCCCCCTACAGACCTCTTAGGAAAGGGGTGATGTCAATAGTAGAAAGTCTAAGGTTAAAGTTTTTGGGGTTTGGGGAAGACACCACAGAGTCAGGTAGAGTATTCCAGACATTGACCACTCTGTTGCTGAAGTCATTTGGTGCGGTTAACCTTGAGTTTGTATCTATTGTGTGCTCTTGTATTGTTATGGTTGAAGCTGAAGTATTCATAGACAGGTGGGACATTGCAATGCATGATTTTATATACTGTACTTAGATCGGACCAAAGGCAGCATAGTTCTAGGTTTTCTAGGTCTAGAATTTCAAGTCTGGTGGCATAAGGTATTCTACAACGAGTAGAGGAGTGCAGAACTCTTCTTGTGAAATATTTCTGGACTTTCTCAACTGTGCTAATATCAGATACGTAATGTGGGTTCCAGACTGATGAGCTGCATTTGAGTATTGGTCTAGCAAATGTTTTGTATGCTCTAGTTAGTAGTGTATTACCAGAGAAAAAGCTACATAAGATTAGGTTAACAACTCTTAATACCTTTTTGGCTATGTAGTTACAGTGGGCTCTAGCACTTAGATCATTAGAGATGAGTACTCCAAGGTCCTTGAGAGAGTTTGGATCATCAACAAGGTCTTGACTATTCAGCCTGTATTTTATTTTCTGATTTTTTTTGCCAATATGTAGGACAGAGCATTTATTTGTTGAGATTTGAAGTTGCCATTTGTTGACCATTCTGATACATAGTTGAAGTCTTTTTTTTATTTTTATTGGTTTTTAAAAACAAACATAAACAAACAAAACATAAAAACATCAAGCTATCTTCCATATGTGTACATACAATGTGCTGGTTGGTTTACAAATTGTTTTGTGCTTCCATTTTGTAGTCTTCAATTACAATTGTATTGCATATAATCTCATATTTTCAATCAAAAATTAAATACCTTAGTATCATTATTAATCAATCATTTGACTATACTTTAATTCATTCATGTTTTACAAGATAATCATAGTTTACTTCGTTTATTTTATAACAGTTCATATTATCATCCCAAATCTATCCTAAAATCATTTTGTAGATATAATAAGAAAGAAGTACATATTTATATATTTATTATTTTCTACAAGTCTACATATTTCATTACTTTAACCATTGATAGAAACCATTCTACTCTACTCTTCTATTCTAACCATTGATAGAAAAGATCCCAAATTTTATAAAATTGTTTATCTTCTTGTTCTCTAATTTCAAATGTCAATCTACTCATTTCAGCACATTCCAATATTTTCTTAATGATTTCCTCCTGTGATGGTATTTTCTAATTTTTCCAGTTTTTAGCAAATACAATCCTAGCCACTGTCAACACATTTACAATCAGGTATTTCAAGTCTTTACTATATATTTCAGGTAAAATTCCCAATAAAAATATCTCTGGTTTCAAATCTATATGTTTTTTTGTCATTTTTTCCAACCACATGTGGATTTTAGTCCAGTATTTTTTGGCATCCGCACAAGTCCACCACATAAGGTAATATGAGCCAGGTGTCTGATGACATTTCCAACATTTTTCAGATTTATTCTTGAGCATTCTTGCTATTCTTGTCAGGGGAAAATGCCACCTGTAAAACATCTTATTCAAATTTTCTTTATATGCTGTTGACATTGTCATTTTATAATTTTGAGGCCACAATTTTTGCCATTTCTCTAAATCAATCCCATATCCAAAATTCTTCCCCCAAGCAATCATAGTTTCTTTAACTTGTTCTTCTTCTAATTTAATTTCTAATAAATATCCATACAATTTTTTAATCACCTTTTCATCAGTACCTGTCAAAATCTTATCTAAATCAGTCAATTTATCATAGAAACCTTCCATTTTAGAATCTTTATCATACCTTGAATGTATTTGTGCATATGAAAACCAATTCATCTTTATACCTTGTTCCTCTAGTTTTTGTATAGATTTGAGTTCACCCTTTTCATTCAATATTTCACCACATCTAACTGTTCGTTCCTTTTTGATTATTATAGAATAAGAAAATGCTTCAATAGTCGATAACCAGACTGGAATTTTCAAATAACATTGTCTTTTAATATTCTCCCAGTTTAACCACAGAGACTCCCATATATAATGTCTTCTAAAATACCCCTGTGTTTTAGTTCCTTTATACCATAAAAAAGCATGCCACTAAAACAACAAATCATGTCCTTCTAATGTCAACCATCTAGTATTTCTTAGTGTTATCCATTCCTTAACCCACATCAGATTTATAGCTTGATAGTACAACTCCCAATTAGGCAAACCAAATCCTCCTCTAATTCTAGCATCTTGCAAAAGTTTTAACTTTATTCTCGCTTTCTTACCTTGCCATATATATTTCAACACAATTTTATTTAGATCTTCAAAGTAATCTTTTCCAAGCCTAATTGGAATTGTTTGAAACAAATATAAAATTCTGGGTAATATATTCATCTTGACTGTTGTAAATTTTCCCATTTCGCCAGATCTAGCGCTATCTGCTGTTTAAGTTTGATATAATTATTCTCTTTTAATGTACTACATCTTGCTGTCAAATATATCTCCAAGTACTTGATCTTATTCGTGACCTGAATTTTCAATAGGTCTGCCAGTTCTTCCTTTTGTCTTAATAGCATATTCTTTGTCAAGATCTTTGTCTTATCTTTATTTATTTTCAAACCAGCCACCTTTCCACATGTCTCTATCTTTTCTATCAATTTTGATGCTGTTTCTAAAGGGTCTTCTAAGATGAAAACCAGATCATTTGCAAATGCTTGCAGCTTAAATTCTTCCTTTTTGATTTTCATTCCTTTTATATTCTTTTCATCTTTAATATTTCTGTTTAACACTTCCAAAGTTAACACAAACAACAAAGGTGATAGTGGGCACCCTTGTCTTGTTCCTTTTCTTATATTGATAAAGTCAGTTCTCCCTCTATCATTACCTTTGCTGTTTGCTTATAGTATATAGCTTCTATTGGTTGAATAAATTTTCCAGCAAAACCCATCTGTTCCAACAATAATAACATGAATTGCCAATTCACATTATCAAATGCCTTCTGTGCATCTAGAAATATCAGAGCCATTTGTTTTTCAGGATGTGCCTCGTAGTATTCCAAGGTGTCCAAGATTACTCTCATATTGCCTTTAATTTGTCTCTTTGGCAGAAATCCATTTTGATCAGGATGGATAAAATTGTTTAAATATTTTTTAAGTCTTTCTGCCAATATTGAAGCAAAAATTTTATAATCTGCATTTAGTAGAGAAATAGGTCTATAGTTCTTAATTTGTAATGGGTCGGCCTCCTCTTTTGGAATAAGTGTAATATAGGCTTCTGACCATGATTTAGGTATCTTCTTCTTTAACATAACTTCATTCATAACTTCTAGCAATAGAAGATTCAACAATTCTTGTAATGTTTTGTAAAATTCTGCCGGAAGTCCATCTGGGCCTGGTGCCTTTCCATTATTTTGCTTCTTGAGTGCTTCAGTTAACTCCATCATCGTTATATTACTTTCTAACATTTTTTCAGTCTCTTTAGGTATCTGAGGTAAATTAGCATTCTGTAAGTACTGTTTAACTCTTTCCTCATCAATATTCTCTTGCATATATAATTTCCCATAGAAGTCTCAAATGATTTCCTCCTTCTCTTTATTACCATGGAAAACTTGGCCTTGATCATCTATTAATTGCAATATTTTCCTTGATTCTTTCTCCTTTCTCAATTTGTATGCTAACCATCTACCTGGTTTGTTTGCATCTTCAAAGTAGTTCTGTTTAGCACCTCTAATGTTCTGTGCTAATTCTTATTTTTCTATTTGATCCATTTTATGTTTAATTATATCCATTTTTAGCTTGATGTCCTTTTTCTGTGGCATTTTCTGTAGCTCTTTTTCAAATCTTTTATGTTCATCCTCTAGGGCATTAGAGGCTAGTCTTTTCATAGTATTCCTTTTCCTTGTATAGTCTATTATCAAGCCTCTAATATATGCCTTCATTGTATCCCATACATTCTGAATTGATATATTTTCTTTTTTATTTTCTCTAAAGAAAAAAGCCAATTCTTTCTCCATCCACTGTGTGAAGTCTTTTTCCTTTAAAATAGTATTATTTAACGTCCATCTAGATCTTCTTTTTTGTCCTTTCCATTTAATTTACATTGGATTGTATTCTACCCAAGTACTTGTTTCAATATTTATTTCTTGAATATTAGTTATTAATTCTGTTGACATCCATATCATATCTGTCCTGGACCATGATAAGTGTCTATTTGAATAGAAGGTGTATTGTTTAGTTTTAGGATTTCTTTCTCTCATCTACCATTTTAAAAAAAGATTTAGGGAGAGTCTTTCTGTTTTATAGTGAAAGTCTTTTTGAAGGGTAGCAGTATTGTCTGTGGTGTTGAATAGCTTTACATCATCAGCGAAGAGGACACAGTTGTTCTTAACATGATCACAGAGGTCATTTATGTAGAGTATGAAAAGAATTGGTCCTAGAACACTGTCTTGGGGGACACCACTATTGACAGGTACAGAATTTGATAGGATGCTCCCAATTTTGACCATTTGTTGTCTGTTTGACAGGAATGCTTCTATCCAATTATGCAGGTGTCTGGAGATACTATAAGATTTTAGTTTTAGGAATAGTTTGTCGTGTACCACTGAATCAAAGGCTTTACAGAAGTCTATGTAGATTGCGTCTATTGCTTTGCCCTGATCGAGTTGGGCAGTCCATATGTTTTTGCAGTGTAAGAGTTGCAGATTACAGGATAGTTTTTTTCTGAAACCAAATTGTTTATTAGAGAGTAGGTTGTTTGTCTTGAAGTGGAGGATAATGGATTGGTTAATAATTGATTCCATGACTTTACACGTGACGCAGCATAAAGAGATTGGTCTGTAATTTTCAACAAGGCTGGGGTCTCCCTTTTTGAAGATAGGGATGAACATGGCTTGTGACCATAGTTTTGGCAAGGAGCTGGTCCTGAAAGATTTTTCAAAGATTATGCTTAGAGGTTCGGCTATGGAAGTGGATAGCTTTTTCAACAAGTAGGCACATATTCCATCTGGTCCAATAGATAGAGATGGTTTTAGAATGCATAGTGCTTTTTCAACATTGTCTTCTGAAAAATCAATATGTATTAGATCATTGTAGTTGTCTGTGGTTCGACTAGGAAATATTGGGCATGATCCATTGCTGTTTACAAATACTGAGCCAAAGAATGTGTTAAAGAGGTTGGCTTTAATAGTGTCATCATTGCAGTCTTTACCATTAGGTCCTATCAGGGGTGGGATGAACTTGAATCTTTTTGTTTGTTGTTTACAAAATTGTAGAAAGTGTGGCTGGAATTGGTGCATAGAAGGTTTTCCTCTTGTTTAATGTGATAATTGGTGCATTCAGTCTTTATCTGGTGACATAAATTTTCGTATCAGCTTTTGAAATTGGCAACATGACCAGATTTGTTTTTCTGCCAAAGTGATCCCTTTTTGGATTGAGGCTTCCTTATTGTTATGGGTAATCTGTTTTTTCTGGTTTTTGGAGTTGTTATTGGTACATATAGTTTGATGACTCTTTTGACTTCAAGTAAAAATATGTTGTAATGGTCTTCTACAATCTACAGTATTGCATCCGGTGAATAGAAATTGCCAATCAAGGGATGAGAGATCATTGTCTATAAGATCATAGTTGCCTTTTTTGAAGTTATAATTGGGGATCACATCGTTGTATTGATTTTTGTGTGTACATATGTTGAGAAAAAAGTCAATCATGCTGTGATCACTATTGGAAAAGGGTTCTTTAATTTGTATTCCATAAGTTGAATTCAAACTAGTGCAGAAGATGGGATTGAGGCAGTTGTTAAGTCTAGTATTGTTGGTTACTAGTTGTTCCAGTCCCAGGTTTGTTACAGCATTGTAGAAGGTTACATGCATGGGTTCAGTTTTACATTCGTTTAGGGTCCAGTTAATGTAAGATAGATTGAAGTCACCAAGAAAAATAAAAGTGTGTGGACAGGATGTTGCCCAGGTTAGTAGTGAATTTAGCTTGTTTACATGTTCGATGTCATAATCAGAGGCTCTGTAACATAGTAAGAAGTGAATTGTGATATTTAAGGACAGTTCACAGATGATAGTCTCAGGAAGAGCAAGCTCTTGGTTAACTTGGATATTTTTTAGATGTAAGGACTTTTTTACAGAAGATAGCAACACCACCTCCTCTACGGATTTCACGATCTGATCAGTAAACATGATAGTCTCTTGCTGTGGTAATGGAGTCAGGGAGAGATGCATCGAGCCATGTTTCACAGACAAATATGATGTCGAATTTAGCCATATTTAGTAAGAGGAGAAATTCAGGTATTTTATTCACAAGGCTTCTTGCATTGAGTAGCTTGCATTTAAGGCCAGTTGTAGTTGGAATTGCGGTTGTTAGGGGTGTGCATGCATGTCTAGTTTTGAGTGTGGTGGGTTGGATGAGGTAGGGTTGGATGTGGAGTTGCAGGTTGTGTGACTTACTTTTGATACAAACTGTGTGGTAGTCAATGTAGAGATCCATCTTTCCATTGTCTAGATGTCTTTTGAGTTCATTGCGGAGTTCACAGGTGTGGATTCTTTGCAGTATGGATAAGTCTAGCGTTGAGTGAAGATTTTTGTGGTTGGGATTGGTTTTTGCAATGGCATTTATTGTATGAATGAATATGTGTTTGCTGGACTTATTTTTGCAAATAACTCTACAAAATTTTGGGGCCACAGAGCCGTCATTGTATATGTACCCACGGCCATCTCTGGTTATTTCAATGATATCTTCAGGAGAGATGTTTGTTGTATTGTAGTTGCTTATGATATTACAAACTTTGATGATGTCATCTGATTCGTTGGTGTCTTCAAGACCAAATAAGATGGCATTTGGACATTTCTGATCACATTCTATGGTGTCTCTGATGAGTAAGGAGATATCATTTGTGGAATTATTTGATGGGATAGTAATTGTTTGTGGCTGTGGTTTGGTTGTTATTTTTGGTTGTAGTTGTGATTGTAGTTGAGGTAGTAGTTGTGGGAGGGGTTGTTGGGTTGGGATTTGATTTTGAGCTGATAGGCAGTTGCTTATCAGTGCTGTATTTTTTTTCAAGAGAAATTAGGCTTTCTTGTATAATTGTTTCAAAACGTGTTGCTAAGCATTTTTCTATTGAGTGCATGAGTAATTCTATGCTATCAACTCTGTCAGGCAGGGTACTTGGTTTGTTTAACTTAGGAAAACATGATGGACATTATCTTTTGTCCAAACTGATTATCCTATGTTCCTTCAGCCTATTTCCACAAAGTATGTCCCCAGGTTCTGCATAAAGTAGACCTATAGAAATCAATGGAGTTGAAATTAATCATAGTTAAATACTCAGAGTTCAATGGTATTGGTTTAAGTGTGAGCAAATTTGAATCTAATCTTGTATGTCAAAATGGAAGGCAAAGTGTAAATAAAGAGCATTCTGATATAAATGGAAATGTTTCAAAAAAATAATCCTTGATTAGCTTTCCAAACAGCACAAGGACAATAGGTTGACAGTCAGAATTTAGAACCAGTATTTTGATTAATAGATTATCCTGCTGAAATATTAAAGCCATCAACTAATCTTTTCCAGAATACGCACAAGAAGTCAACTTGTTACCCACCTTATAAAATTTAAATAACTACACACTCCACAAGTCACATATAAGCTCAGCATACATTAATCAATATTTGGCTGATCCAATATGCAAGAGGGCCATTCTTCACATCTGCTAAGCACTGCCTATTGCATTATATCACAG
>NW_020769316.1:12900063-12922294 GCF_900518735.1 Pseudonaja textilis | reverse complement strand
GTTTTCTCTTATTTTCTCTTTTGCCCAAGCTGCTGATGGATCACCCATTAAGAAGCAATACAACCCATCCTAGGAAGGAAAAAGAAAAACTTTAGAAGAATGTTTATGCAATGTGTCAATTAGAAATGGAGGAAATGTAACCACATGTATTCAGAATTAGATAGGAATTTACAAGATTGGCAAGAAGAAAATAAGCAGCAGAAACCACAAGTAGGGACAAAAGGACACAGAGCTTAACAAAGACATAATTCTAGAGGGGCAAAATAACACATATGCTCAAACAAGGCACGACTCCATAGACAAACATACAAACTAAAAGCAAGTTAGAACTCCAAAAAAGGTAATAGCTTTGTGAAATGTTACTTCCCTGTTTCTGGAACTCAACTGTAGAAAAGATCGCGCTATGCTGTTGTTCATGGTCTTAGCTCCCAAACTGTATGGGACCCTTTTGCTGAAGCACTTCAATAAAACTTTTGCAAAAATCTGCTTTTCGTGTCTGGCTCTGATTGGCTTCTGTGCCAGGCTGAACACATTTTTGAACAATACTGCCCCATTTCCCAAAAAGCACCCTCTTTGGCAAAGATTACATCTTCCTCTTGTTGACAGTGGGCTATGAAATGTGCCTAAAAAGTATCTGAAGTGGAAGCTTCCTCAAGACCTGAACATCCAAAACTTTGAAGAAGCAGATCTGCCCAGTCTTTCTCCTCTAGGCCTAAAGGGGGTCTCTTTGCTCATTATTCTATTTTCTAACAAACTCACATTGTCCTTGTTTTTAGAATACACACTCTACTTATATAATTATCCATTGTGACCAAAACATTCACTCTCTACTAAAGGGGGTTAGCTGATTAAAATGCTCTTGTATAACTGAGAATCTTTTTTTTTTATCACTGTGCTATCTCAGCACACTTTAAGAGATGAGGCTTTGCAAACTGTGCTGATGAGAAGAAAGTCATCATTCTTTCAAGGGCTGAAGCTGTAATGTCTTATAGAAGGATCTGTAAAGTTGTAGGCCTTCCTAGCTTCTCTGAATGAGCATCTGCAGGGACTGAAAATGCCTTATGAGATGGCCAGCGAAGTGAAATAAATAGTACTAACAATAGCAATAGCACTTACAGCCCTCTCTAAGCAGTTTACAGAGTCAATATATTGCTCCCAACAATCTGGGTCCTCATTTTACCCACCTCAGAAGGCTGGAAGGCTGAGTCAACTTTGAACCTGATGAAATTCAAACTGCCAAATTGGAGGCAGCCAGCAGTCAGCAGAAGTAGCCTGCAGTACTGCACTCTAACCACTGTGCTACAGTGGTTCTTAATGTCTGTACAATGTGGAAACAAGCTGGGATAGTTTTAAAGCACACCAAGACTTCCAGCAAAGGTGGCTACCTCAGTGCTTGGAGAGGGGGGCATATATGTGTTGTACAAAACACTTTTTCAAATATATTCACAAGAAAGGTTTTTTTCCCCATAAGATCAAGCTTCCATATTATATCAAATGTCATGCATCTTGTGTGCCTGTGGATATTATCATTAGTCACACATTCTGTGGAATGTTGAAGTCATGGGTGACATTTTGCAGTGTTTATCTTGCATGCACTGTTTGTACTTCAGATGCCTTTGTACTTTCACTGTTTGTTCTTCTGATGCTCTTTTGTTGTTGATTTTTTTTGTGGGGGAAGGGTAAAGTTGTCTATGAAGTGGTACCAAGTATAACAATAGAGCTTTGGTTGAGGCTGCTGGATTTCACATACTAGGAAACAAAATAGAAATGTCAAAATTGCACAGTTTTTTTCCATCTTGCTCTTGTTCTGCATATACTACACTATTGTTTCATATGATTATTTATCTATATATGATTGAGTTATATGCTGCCTATCTCTCCTTTCAAAGCAACTCTGAGTTGCTAATTATCCACAGTACATCAGTTGGTTGCATCCAGCATACTGATCCTATTAGTTAAATAATTTCAAGTGGTAGGCCCAGGAAAAGAGCCTCTCTGCTCTTGCTACCACCCTATGGAAAACTTTCTCCCCAGAGGTAAAGCAGGCCCCTCCCCCTTGGTCTTTCAAAAGAGTTTGAAGACTCACTTGGGGCTCACAGACGACAATGTATGCAACCATGCAACCTAAGTGTCTTGAAGATTCTCTACTGCCTTTTAAGTGTAGATAGATTTCTTACTATCATTTCTTACATTTACCCCATGAAAGTGAGTTGAATTACATTAGAAATTTGATTCTATGAGTTGGAGAAATCTATCACATGGACTTAAGCCTCGTGTGATAAAGATTTTGTGTCAAGCTTCAAAAGTCATTTTTCATATTGATACCATTATTGCATCTCAGCTTGCCAATAAACTATGGAGGGAGGAAGAGGGAGGTAGAACACGGGACAGGCATGCAGATATCAGTATGAGAACCAAGAACATTTCAGCAGGTGTTTACAGATACTGAAAAGACTTTCCCACAACAAAATCCAGAGACCATATTGGACAGTGTGACCTGAACTAATTGGGGAATGGGGGTGGGGTGGAAGAATTTGAACTTTAACTATAGGAGTTAGCGCGGGAAAGAACTAGAACTGGTTTTGCCCTTGATAGTGCCAAAATGATGTACTCAATAAAGTTTTGCATAAACAGATTGGATTGTCTTGTTCATGCTTGCTTTAATTGGGTCAGTTAGTCTGAATCTTGACATTTTGCTAGAAATTGTTTATTCTGAAGCCCAATGAAATTTATTGTTAGAGAATATTTGGCTACCAAAATTTGAAACTAAAGTTGCACATAGCCACAAATAGTTGAGCACATGGAGCAGTTATTATGTGAAGGTGGCATTTGTCTTTTTCTACATGATAGACACATCATAATTATTTCCCTTCTGCATAAATTGGGAAATGAAATTAATAAAAGAACAGAAGAGGCGGGGAATGAACTGTGAACTTTACCTTAAAGAAGGAATTGGAAGTAGAAGTGGGATTCTAATTTTAATTCAATTCTCTTTGCGAAATGATTTAATGGATAGAGTTGTCAAAGTCCACTATCACTAAACTGAATTAGATCTGGTTCTAGAGTGAAAGTAAGCAAGGGCCCAGTAAAAGAAAAAAAGGAAAAAGGAAAAATCAACTTATACAGGTAGTCCTAACTTACAACAGTTCATTTAGTGACTGTTCAAAGTTACAACGGCATTGGAAAAAGTGATTTATCACACACACACACACACACACACACACACATATAAATCTAATTTAGATTTAATCCATCTCTTTCTTTTTGTGATGATTTTTAGCTGATAGAAAAATTACACTGTTTTTAACTTTTATTCCATTGGAGGTACTGAAAGCATCAAACATTTCCAGCCTCCAACCTCTTAGTTTTAATGAGACAGCCTGAAAGCAACATAAGGATCTTGTTATCTGTTATAATTATAGAACTATATTTGTCCTTGTGGATGCTATAATTTTAACAGCTTTCTTAACTCTTAGATTATGCCCTGTTCTTCCAACTGTTGTGCACCATCTCTAGTTGGATGTATACAGTCTCATCAAAATTCTGAAAATGTAACATTTTAATTGATAATTGATTTAATTCAGCTACTATTGGACGCTGAAGTAATTTTTAATATGATTCTTCCACAATATCTGAATCAGCTATTGATTGTTTGGGGGGTTTTCTCAAAACTTTATAGCCTAGATTGACATTTTTGGTTTGAATTCTACATTAATGTGATTACAAGTGGAATATTACCACTTGGGTCAAATTATGCTATCTTAGATCCTTAAAAAAAAAATTAAATTAGACTTTACTTATTGCTTAAGCTATTATAACCTGTGAACACATTAAAGAGATCGTACAGGGCTGTCAAACTCCTGGCTTGTGGACCGGATGCATCACTTGGTGGCCACGCCCATGCTTGGTTTAGCGAAGGGAAAAAAAGTCCCAATAGGTCACAAGTAATGTTTTACAGAAAGTGAAGATATAGACAGATGGTATAATATTTATCTAAATTATTTATTTATAATATGTAAGCTAAATGTGACCAGTTTAGCTCCTGTAGAATTTATCTTTGAAGAGGTCTTTCTGTTTATATCCCTTATTTCAAATGAATTTAAAAGATGTCGAATATCTTTCTCTGGCAGGGTCATCACTGAAAGTTTTCATTGTGCAAATTACTATTTCTCTTTAGGAAATGTGGATTTCATTTTCATTTTTTACATATCAATTGTTTATTGATAGTAAAAAATAAATAAAATAAATCTAGAGTTAGAATGTCAATTAATAGATAAATTAATTAATAGAATTCTTTATTGGCCAAGTGATTGGACACACAAAGAATTTGTCTTGGTGCAAATATTCTTATTTAGACTCAACTTGAAAGCTATTTTATGACCAGACAAAAGTAATGATAAGTAGTGGGGTCCATATATAATATTTCATGTGTATTTTGCAGCATTTTCAAAACCTAGATTTAATGCAGCAAAATAGAAATGGAAAACAGTGAATTACCAATGTTACATTGATTTTTTAAAAATCCCTAGAACTTTATCACAATAGAACTTAGACTTATATGCCACTTCATAGTGCTTTTATAGCCATATCTAAGTGGTTTACAGAGTCAGCATATTGCCCCCAACAATCTGGCTTCTCATTTTAGTGACCTTGGAAAAATGGAAGATTGAATCAACCTTGAGCTGGTAAGGACCAAACTCCTGGCAGTGAGCAATGAATTGTGAGATAGCCTGAAATACTGCATTCTAACCATGGTTCAGTGAATGATTATGATTATGGGAATAATCCAGTGGTGAGATTCATTTTTTTTTACTACCGGTTCTGTGGGTGTGGCTTGGTGGGCATGGCAGAGGAAAGATACTGTAAAATCTCCAGTCAGAGGTGGTATTTGCCAGTTCTCTGAACTACTCAAAATTTCCGCTACCAGTTCTCCAGAACTGGTCAGAACCTGCTGAATACCATCTCTGGAGTAATCATAATTTTAAAATATCTGGTAAATATATTCTTCAGTAAGGTATGTGTACATTTCACAATAGCTTTACTTTGGATCAACTTAGTTTGGATTTAGTTGCATTTAAAATTAATATGGGAGTGGGTGATGGCTGACTGATGTCTTAGGATTACTTTTATGAGCTCATGGTTTATGTTCTTGCCCTTCAGTTTAGAGCTGGTCCAGACTTATTAAAGTAAATTTATCAGGTTTAATAATAATATAATTCGATAAACTTAATAAAACTTTGGAAATGAAAAAAAAATGACTTATTAGAGTACTTAAAACTATTGCAGAACTATTGTAGAAGACTTTGATTTGTCTAAGACTACATCTTGGCAGTTTATTCAGTTTCAAGATTTGTTTTCATGATTTTGTCCTGATGCCATTGCTACTTCTGAAGTCCCATGGATGATAATGGCTTTGTACGAATCAACAGAAAGACTACTAATTATTATTTCTGATAAAAATAATACCAGTAGTTATTATCATTATTAGTTAAAGTTCACTTTTTAATAAATCAGGACATATAATACTCTAGAAAGTTTGCTATATGCATCTCCTTTGTGTAAATGTTTTTATGCAACATTATATTGGAATATATTTATCACAATGTTAATTGGCATTATTTATTAGCACATCTTAAAATGTGAACAGTAAGTAGCTTCATTAAACAGCCTAATAAGGGGAATTGTAACATTGGGTTTCTGAGTTATTTGGTTAACTTGTTCAGATGATGATGGTCAATATTCATAAAATAGGGTTTTATTGTTCTATTCCACTTTCTCTGTATTGTTATCTTTTTACTTTCAATGTCCCACTGAGCTGAATTAGCAGCAGAAAGCAGAAGTTTTATATGTTGAGAAAATAAGCTGATTGTTAAATATACTTGTTAATCTCACTCTTGGCCAGGACAAATATGACCTTTATCCATTAGATTCTCCTCTCTCTTTGGACCAAATGGACATCATTAATATATGTAGGATACTGGTTGGACAGAGAGAGACACACCATTTCATCCCAGTTGTACATAGTGGATGGATCTCTAAAGTCTACTTAACTCAATTCTGGATTTAATTGAACTGAATACTTTATTTATCCAAGTGTGATTAAACCCACAAGAGTCTGCTTATCAAAATAGCATGGATCCCACCTTATATTCCATGTATAGAAATAAGCTATGCTCGAAGTTGAATATTAGTTAATGCTTGTTATCTCTATTGTGTTGGGAAGCAACAGACCAGTTTAGGAAGTGCAATATTGTTTGTGTACAGCATGTAAAAATATGTCCTGTGAGAAAATACCACAACCCGCCCCCCTTTGATTTACTCCCTGAAAGGATTGTGCCCTTCTACCAATCCTATTATTTCAACTAGAAATCACTGGGGAAGACATGGTGGCATCTAGAAAGAAGAAACTGCAGGAAGGCATTTAGATGTGCCAACTTTTGCTGGCTAGCTATTGGTCTTTCATGCAGAGCTGGTTCTCCACTCATGGCTGACTGAAAAATGGCCAAGAAGCTTCTATTCTCCCTTTTATTGCTATAAGAGCTTCTAGACTGTTTTGAGTTATTACTTTGTAATACTGTTAAAAACTATTTTTTCCACCATAAGTTACCCCAATGTTTTGGATGTATTTCTTCAACTGTCATCCCAGGTTTATCTAATCTATGGGCCTTTCTTCAGAGTTCTTGAAATGGAGGTGCAATTGTACAGCAGCAATAGCTCACCAAATGAAATTAATAATGTTGACATAATTTAGAGCAAAGAAGCCTCCCAAGAAAAATCTGGAAGGCTGACTCATGCTGATAGTATCCTGATGGAAGACTATACGTGTCTGGGAGGGGAATCACTTTTCCTCCTGACAGATTGTGTCTTTCCAATACTCCCCCCACCCCCCAAAAAAATTATGTTAGGTTGATTTCAGCCAAGATGAAGAACCCAACTCTTCCTAGTCTGCTAAAATGAGATACTTAAGCTGTTCTCCAATGTTTTTTTTTCTCTCTCTAAAGCTCTAGGAAAAGAAATAAAAAGCAAATAGTGTTAGATTTTCTTACACAAAAGTAAAAGCCTAAAAAGAACATAATATGGAGGAATATCCTACATGTGTGTGCATGCACACACAGAATATTTGTGGAGCTGAGTGGAAGATTTTAATTGTTTTTAAAAAAACACTAAATGTTTTTAAGGTGATTGGCAGCCTTGAATTAGAAAGGGAGAGCTGAAAATTAGCTTTGAGTCATGGGAGAATATATGGTGTCTGGAAGGTATAATATCTTGTATGTCCTAGGGCCTTATAGAAGAAAGATCTGGGAGGAAAATAGGCTGCTGGAGAATGAGTTGTTAGAAAGGTAGATTTCCTTCCTTCCTTCCTTCCTTCCTTCCTTCCTTCCTTCCTTCCTTCCTTCCTTCCTTCCTTCCTTCCTTCCTTCTTTTATAAGCCACTCTCTCACTTATAGTTGGATGGTTTACAATAATATTAATGTGCTTGCAGGACTGCTTCTCTATGGTGAAGAATTGAAAGCAAAAGAGAGGAATGGAACAAGTGTACAAGAAAGAAGGGTGTTTATTTCCATAGAAATTATGATAACAGGTGTTGCCTGAGATATAAGTGAAGAATAAACAACCCCTACTTCAGGTTCTTCAGACCAAACCTCCAGGCTGATGCATAGAATTGCTGGATGCCATGACCTTAGGATACAACTCATAAATACCAGATCCACATACAGGACAATAAGTCTTCTTCCACCTTTGATATATTTTAGAGAAATTGCTCCCTAATTAAGAAATACCTTTAAGAACATAGATGTTATAGACCATTTACAGACAGGATCCCATAATGACCACCAGAGATGGAAGTGGACAACTTGATGGATTATCTTTGTTGGGGATGACAGTATGCCTTTATTGGTCCCACTAGACATCTTGATAACCTTTGATAATATTGTTCCACTAAATCACCTGCCACAGCTGGAGATTGGAGGTTAATTTTTTTCCTATGCAAATGAAAACATGGCAGCAGAATGGTCATGGTGGTAGTTCCTCCAATATGTAGTCTCATAGGACTCAGTTGTCTCTCTTTTTTAACAGCAACATAAAACCAATGGGGGAGATCATCTATATGCAAGCTGTACATTACTAGCCCAGATTAAAACCTGGGCATCATACCTGGATGACTCAAAACAAAATGTCAGCCTTGGAAGCCATATTAGCAGCAGAAGCTTCTACGCTGCCACATTCCTGTGCCTGGGAAATTGGGAGGAGGGATTCCATAGAGTGTATGTAGTTAGACATAATAGCATTCTTCTTTTCAGTCAAGATCATGTCATTCTGCACCTAGTCAAGGAGTAGTTAGAGGAATGTCTCCAGTTGGGACGTATGGTGATTGGGCCATGTGATGGACTGAGGAGTGCAGGGGATGGGTTTTGATTTTCAATTACTGAGGGAAAACCCAGAACTTTCAGATTTGGGTTTTCCCAGGTGTGCCAGTATGACGACTCTAATAAAATGGAACTTTGACAAAATGCCTGTCTCCGGGTTTTTGGAATTGGAGTTTGTTTTCTGGAATGCTGACAACAAATTTGGATTTCAACCCTGAAAGATGGAGTTTTTTAGTAAAAGACCTGGCCTGATCCTATTCTATTTATCACTCTAGAGTAGGTCACATTCCTGCAAAGAAACAATATGATTTGAGAGAATCCCTGGATCCACAGCTCCTATTAAAATAGCAAATAGAAATAATGGCTGATGCATCCAAGCTCAGGTTTTCTTGGATCAAAAGGCTCTGGCAAGAACAACTCCTCTTTGTCATCTTGCTACTGCTAGAAGTACTAATACTACTGCCAAATGTTATAAATCAAGCTGCCTTGGAATCTCTCTGGTCTCTGAGAAAGATTATGTTAAGAGTTCTCACACTGTAGGAGATAAGTGGAGTGAAGACTAAATGATCCTTTTCAATGTCATTATACTCTGAAATTCTTGACTTCCTGAAAGAGGGAACAGTACCAATCTCCTGATCATCACAAAAGTATTGAAGACCTTAGTGTTTTGTGACGGTGCATTGGTTCTGATGATAAAAGAACAATATTATGACAGATTAAAATGGATTGCAATATTGCTTCTTTGATATTTGTTGATTATAAACCTCTAGTTCATGGAAGTGAGTGGTCTAAAATGATTGCCTAGGTAACCAGATAAAACAAATGACTATTGAAGTAGTGCCAGGTATTGGCAGAAAAATAGAACAGAAATGCAAGTTATGAAATAAGAAAATGGAAAAAGAGAGAACACGGGGAGGAAACTATCACATATACAGAAGTTCAAACAAAATTAATCAAGTCCCTAGGTGGCAGTATCTGGCAAATGTTGATTCTGAAGCTAAGCAGAGTTTGATCTGGTTAGTAATTAGATGGATGATCTCTGGGGAATCTTTGGTTAGACTAAGAAATCAAATAAACATCTTGGTGGCCAACAACTTAAAAATATGCATAAGTGGACTATATCCATGAAGTAATCAGAACCAAGCTCACCTTGAAGGATACTTTATTTTTCCATGTGCATTTCAATAGGATGCTGGTTTTCAGAGTACAATGCAAAGATGATCTATTGCAAATTAATGTAGATTTGAAACAATGATTTTATGATCAATAAAATAGGGTTTTACCCATCTCTATCTTTCTAGAGGAACATTCTCCTTTGATTGCTAGGAAATAGACTTACAGAGCACTTCAAGTATACTTTTGAGTCAGAGCAGCTGAGGTAGATTATGGTATCTTTTTTGCCCCCTAAAAGCCTTCAACATTTGCAAATTCTTTTTTTGATGAGGGAGGTTCAAAAAGCGCGTTAAGGCTCTGTGAGGGCCAGAAATAGTGGTCTCATTCATATCAATAAATTTATGATGTCACTGGTCACATCCTCTAACCAGAATGTCTATGGAGATTCTCAGTCATCCAGGTCATGGTTGTCCCAAAGTGTTTTCCCCCAAAAGGCAACTTTCTTTTTCTTTTCTTTGAAAATGTTTAATTTTTCATCCAAGAAGCTTACTCAGTTCTAACTGGTAGGGAATAGAACACAAAAACCAGATACCAGAAAAGGTTTTAGTTACCATTGTACATCAGCTCTAGAAATGTTTCAGGATTCTTTTATGCCAGAATTAGAGAATCTACCTAACATGGTTCTTTGCAACAATTAATGACTAGATACAGATGGATATCTTCTAAGGATGCTAATACTAATACAGTAAGTACTAATTTTGCACCTCCTTATTAGTGTGATTGAACCTGATGAACATCCAGTCTTCAGTGAACTTGCTAAAATGCAAGTCAGTGAGATTTCAAAGATATATCCAGTGTGGAAGTATCTCTAGCCACATCTAAATAGAGAAAACATTTGGGAGAGAAAGAATTGAGGAGATTGTTCTTTTGTCTTACAGTGAATAATGAAATTCCTGCACCACTTGATTTTGAGCAGCCAAGAGAGGGCAGATGTTTTCAGACACAAATTCCTCGCAAGGGACAAACTGTCATAAAAATGAAGCATTGGCAAAGAAAACTTACCTTTTAATGCTGCAGTGCAAGAACAGCCCTATTTGTTGCAGAAAGAAATCTATTTTGGCAGTTCTGCTGAATCAGAACTGTGCCCTTCAGTAGTAAGAAGAATAAGAAAATGACCAGAAACAGTCATTCATAATACTCTTTTTATATGAACAATATTTATTTCTCCCTTTTTCAAGGAAGACAGCCAAAATGGCATAATTGTATAATTTATTTTTATTTATTTATTTTATTTATTTTATTTATTTGTCAATTGTTTACGAGATAAGTAAAAGTGTATACATAATTATGAATACATGAAATGAGTACATATAAGAAAAATAAAAGAAAAATAAAAGAAACAATAGGACAGGGACGGTAGGCACGTTGGTGCGCTTATGCACGCCCCCTACAGACCTCTTAGGAAAGGGGTGAGGTCAATAGTAGACAGTCTAAGGTTAAAGTTTTTGGGGTTTGGGGAAGAAACTACAGAGTCGGGTAGAGTATTCCAGACATTGACCACTCTGTTGCTAAAGTCGTATTTCCTGCAGTCAAGCTTGGTGCGGTTAACCTTGAGTTTGTATCTGTTGTGTGTTCTTGTGTTGTTATGGTTGAAGCTGAAGTATTCATTGACAGGTAGGACATTGCAATGTATGATTTTATATACCATGCTTAAATCAGACCGAAGACGGCGTAATTCAAGGTTTTCTAGTTCTAGAATTTCAAGTCTGGTGGCATAAGGTATTCTACAACGAGTAGAGGAGTGGAGAACTCTTCTTGTGAAATATTTCTGGACTTTCTCAATTGTGCTAATATCAGATACGTAATGTGGGTTCCAGACTGATGAGCTGTATTCGAGTATTGGTCTAGCAAATGTTTTGTATGCTCTAGTTAGTAGTGTGATATTACCAGAGAAAAAGCTACGTAAGATTAGGTTAACAACTCTTAATGCCTTTTTGGCTATGTAGTTGCAGTGGGCACTAGCACTTAGATCATTAGAGGTGAGTATTCCAAGGTCCTTTACAGAGCTTGGATCATCAACAAGATCTTGACTATTCAGCTTGTATTTTATTTTCGGATTTTTTTTGCCAATATGTAAGACAGAGCATTTATTTGTTGAGATTTGAAGTTGCCATTTGTTTGACCATTCTGATACATAGTCAAGATCTTTTTGAAGGGTAGCAGTATTGTCTGTGGTATTGAACAGCTTTACATCATCAGCGAAAAGAACGCAGTTGCTCTTAATATGATCACAGAGGTCATTTATGTAGAGTATGAAGAGAGTTGGTCCTAGAACACTGCCTTGGGGGACACCACTATTGACAGGTACAGAATTTGATAGGACACTCCCAATTTTGACCATTTGTTGTCTGTTTGACAGGAATGCTTCTATCCAGTTATGCAGTTGTCCAGAGATACCATAGGATTTTATTTTTAGTAGTAGTTTGTCATGTACCACTGAATCAAAGGCTTTACAGAAGTCTATGTAGATTGCATCTATTGTTTTGCCCTGATCAAGTTGTGTAGTCCATATGTTTTTGCAGTGTAAGAGTTGCAGATTACAGGATAGCTTTTTTCTGAAACCAAATTGTTTATTGGAGAGTAGGTTGTTTGTCTCTAAGTGGAGGATGATGGATTGGTTAATAATTGATTCCATGACTTTACAGGTGACGCAGCATAAGGAGATTGGTCTGTAATTTTCAACTAGGCAAGGGTCTCCCTTTTTGAAGATGGGGATGACTGTGGCTTGTGACCATAGGTTAGGCAAGGAACTGGTCCTGAAAGATTTTTCAAAGATTATGCTTAGAGGTTCGGCTATGGCAGTGGATAACTTTTTTAAGAGATAGGCACATATTCCATCCGGTCCAATAGATAGGGATGGTTTTAGATTGCGTAGTGCTTTTTCAACATTGTCTTCTGTAAAATCGATATGTATTAGATCACTGTAGTTATCTGTGGTTCGGCTAGGAAATGCTGGGCATGATCCATTGCTGTTTACAAATACTGAGCCAAAAAATGTGTTAAAGATGTTGGCTTTAATGGTGTCGTCATTGCAGTCTTTACCATTAGGTCCTATCAGGGGTGGGATGGACCTTGAATCTTTTAGTTTGTTGTTTACAAAATTGTAAAAAGCATTGGTGGAATTGGTGCTTAGAAGGTTTTCCTCTTGTTTAATATGATAATTGGTGCATTCGGTCTTTATTTGGTGGCATAAATTTTTGTATCGGCTTTTGAAATTGGCAACGTGACCAGATTTGTTTTTCCGCCAGAGTGATCTCTTTTTGGATTGAAGTTTCCTTATTGTTATGGGCAATCTGTTTTTTTGTTTTGTTTTGGGAGTAGTTGTTGGTACATATAGTTTGATGACTCTTTTGACTTCAAGTAAAAATATGTTGTAATGGTCTTCAACAGTATTGCATCCATTGAATAGAGATTGCCAATCAAGGGATGAGAGATCGTTGTTTATAAGATCATAGTTGCCTTTTTTGAAATTATAATTGGGGATCACATCATTGTGGTGTTTTTTGTGTGGACGTATGTTTAGACAAAAGTCAATCATATTGTGGTCACTGCTGGAAAAGGGTTCTTTAGTTTGTATTCCATAAATTAAATTCAAACTATTGCAGAAGATGAGATCGAGGCAGTTGTTTAGTCTAGTGTTGTTGGATACTAGCTGTTCCAGTCCCAGATTTGTAACAGCATTGTAAAAGGTTGCATGTATGGTTTCAGTTGTACATTCATTTAGGGTCCAGTCAATATGAGGCAGATTGAAATCACCAAGAAAGATAAAAGGGTATGGGCAGGATGCTGCCCATGTTAGTAGTGTATTTAGCTTGTTTACATGTTCAATGTCATAATCAGGTGCTCTGTAACATAGTAAGAATCGAATTGTGATATTTAAGGACAGTTCACAGATAATGGTCTCAGGAAGAGCAAGCTCCTGGGTAACTTGGATATTTTTTAGATGTAAGGACTTTTTGTAGAAGATAGCAACACCACCTCCTCTACGAATTTCACGATCTGATCGGTAAACATGATAGTCTCTTACTGTGGTAATGGAGTCGGGGAGAGATGCATTGAGCCATGTTTCACAGACAAATATAATGTCGAATTTAGCCATATTTAGTAGGAGGAAAAATTCAGGTATTTTATTTACAAGGCTTCTTGCATTGAGTAGCTTGCATTTAAGGCCAGCAGTAGTTGGAGTTGAGGTAGTTAGGGGCGTGCATGCCTAGTCTTGGGTGATGGTGGATTGGTTGAGGTAGGGTTGTGGTTGAAGGTTAAAGCTGAGTTGTGGGATGTGTGACTTACTTTTGATACAGTCAGCATGGTAGTCAATGTACAGGTCCTTCTCCCCATTGTCGAGACGTTTTTTGAGTTCAGTGCGGAGTACACGGGAGCGGGCACGTTGCTGTATGGTTAGGTCAGGGCGACAACGGAGGTTCTTATGGTTGGTGTTGGTTTTGGCGAGTGAATTTATAGTGTAAATGAATTTGCGTTTGCTTGATTCATTTTTGCAAATGACCCTGCAGAAGCGTGGGGTCACAGAGCCGTCACTGTTTTTGAGCTCTCGGCCAATGCGGGAAATGTCAAGTATTTCATCAGGGGAGATGGTTGATGCTTGATAATCACTGATGATGTTTCGGACAGTTGTGATGTCATCATTTTCATTGATGCCCTCTAGACCAAATAAGATGGCGTTTGGACGTTTCCGTTCACGCTCAACAGCCTCTCTGATGAGGATTGGGATATCAATATTTGTCTGGGTTATGTTTTTTTGTGGATTGGGTTGTGGTTGTTGAGTAGAGATGTGGTTTGTAGCTATTGGGTGTTCAGGTTTTTGCATTGTGTCTTTTTTTTTGAGGTTGGATAATCTTTCTATTAAGGCGTCCAGGGATGCTACTTTGGTGTCAAGGGATGTTAATCGTGTTTCAATGGTATCGACTCTTTCCAACAGATCCAGTATGGGTCTGCATGAATTGCAGAGAAATGGAAACTCATTGGATGATTTTAGGTATTGAATCAATTGCTTGGGTAATCCCAAGCAGTCATGATGAGCGTATTTGTTACACAGAGAACATTTGATGGAGTTTTCATTATCCTTTAGAGTTTTGTAGCATTTAAGGCATGTGCAGGAGTCTTGTGGTTCATTGTTGGGGATTAAATTCTCTTTAGGTTGTGGTTTGGCATTGGATTTTTTTCTTGGCATGGTAGGTTTGTTAAGATAGTACGTTGATTGAATTAATTAATGGAACAATTTTGGGTAATCAATATAGCCAATATCACACCAATCAATCAATTGCAGTAATCTCTCTAGTCAGATAATTTCCTAAGCAACAATCAACCTAATCAATTAATTACACTAACTACTAATCAATTAATTACACTAATCATTAGTCACACTGTTCAATTAAATTCACTAAATCACTGATTTTACTAATCAATTAAATTACATGAATCTTGATCTTTAAAACTAGTCAATAATCACACTCTTTGCACTAAACACTCTAATCACAATAATCAATTAATACAATAAATCAATTAAACCATTAATAAAATATTTTATAGAAATTGATTATCTAATCATTGATGTAGATGATGAGGTAGAAAAGTTGTAAGTTTTGAGGTAATGAATTAATGGGTGTTTAATGAGAAGCCTATGAGAATAAAACAAACCATATAATACAGAAAATGGTTCTCAATAAGGTTTAAGAACTACTTAAAACTGTAGGTTTGATGAAATTTAAAAGAATAAGAAAACATTATGGTATTGCAGCTACAAAGGAAGAAGCTAATCTGATTTTATAGAACAAGCAATTCCACACCCTGGATGCTACAATGCAGAAGGTCCTATCCATACATCTTCATTAGCTCTGTCTTTAACTCTGTTTCAAGACTATTTATGCTCCAAGAGAAGAACACTTCTAACCCCCAAATGCATACATGCTCTCAATAAACAGACAGGATCAAGCAGGAGGAGCTAGTTCTTCAAACAATGTTTACCTTTAATATTTCAGCTTAATCAAGGATTTGCTGCTCATTCAATTCAGCAGATCTTGACTTTTAAATAGACATTTACAGGCTTGGGGGCAACACTGATAATCACCATTATGCGTTGGATTTTAAGTGAGTACCAAATAGATGTTCAAGGGTTAAAATGCTTGTCAAGTTTAGATCAAATCTAAATCAAAGTTCATTTATTCACCAAATCAAGGGCAGATTGATCTCTATCTTCTTTCAGTTATTCCTTTAAGTGTCTTCTCTTGTTGATAACCATGGGTCTCAAGAGGGTCTGCTTTGATTCATGGTTAACCATGAGACTGAAAGATTTGGCAAGGTCATAACTCCTTCCACATCCTATATACTGTTGAGCAAATTGGGCTGGTTCATCTGCCTTTAGAGTTTCTTCTTACCCATTAGGTAAGTGAGGCCCTAGAGCAGTGTTTCACAACCTTGGCTGCTTTAAGATGGGTGGACTTCAACTCCCAGAATTCTCCCGTCAACCCTGATGGCTAGGGAATCTTGGGGGTTGAAGTCCACTCATCTTATCGTGGCCAAGGTTGAGAAACACTGCCCTAGAGATTCATCTTCAGAAGTTTCTTTCCTTTAAATTTCATTTATTCATTCTTAAAAACCTGGTATTACAAATTTCAAGGAGAAAAGAAAAGGTATAATACTAAAACGCTTAGCAGAAAATTAGATAGTAGAGGTCATTATCATCAACATCATCATCATCATCATCATCATCATCATCCTAAGGACAAATAGCCAACAAATCTCTGATAACCAAAAAATTGTAATATATATAAAATGAACAATATATTCTAATATATCATTAAAATCTTAAAGTACTAGGTAACATTTCATAACAATTTACTGTCAAAAGCTAGAACTTTAAAAACTCTAAAATTTTAGAACACTGTGTAACTTCGACAATATTTGGTTTGAGGCAAATTATAGAAAATATGCAGTGTATTAAAATAATATTGTAGATAATTTATATACATTTGACATATAAATTTTATTTCAAATTTAAATATTCTAAAACTCTGATGAAAAGATAGATACTTAGTGTTTTTCAAAAACTTTGCACTACTGCAACCCCCTGTAATAATGCAAAATGTGTGTGCCCCCTATAAAAGAAATTAATGATTCCTTTGGGTTGAGAGTTGGGGAAGTAATAAATACAGGATTTCCTTTTAATAATTGTATTTTAATTTGCTTATTACAGGAGTTTTCAAACTTTGAAAGTTTGCACAAGCCAGGCTAAGGAAATAAAACCCAGAACATGTTTTAACAGTGTTTATTCTTTGTGAAGTTTGATCAAGTTAAAGAAAAATGTGGCTTCTTCTTGATTTCTCCAAGGCCCCAAGAGGTTACAACTTATAATTTGAGAACCTTTATGTTAAATGATATCAATACCTATACTGTTTGTATGCATGTGTATGGAAATTGGAGAAGGTGAGAAAATTGCAATTTGGCTTTTCCTTAATACTCAAGATAATTCTGCTTTCTGCCAGGTATCAGCAGAAATGTTTTGCTGCCCTCTGTATCCAGCTTTCTTTGATGGAAGTTATTTTCCTCTTCCAAGTTAACTTAGATGCAGAAATCCATCATGTAGTAGCAGTTGTTCTTTTTAGTTTGGATTCAGTTTGACAACTAATTTTCACTTCTCCATCTTTCTGAGTTATGGTGCCCTAGGCATGAAGAGAAAACTGAAGAATGATGAGTGAAAGGGGAAAAAAACTATATAAAAAGAAAATACTGTTATTATCCAGCAAGTATTAAAATATGTTGCTATTGAGGGAGAGATTGGGTCCTGCCCTCCTGACATAAATGCCACCTTCCCCACCCATCCATAGCTCCTTGTATCCAGCTCCTTTCTTTGCCATCTTGTCTCCTTGATTTTAATCTGTTAATAATTTTATTTCCTATGTTTATAATGGATGATTTAAACATTTTTCAACGTTTTATGTTGGGTACAAGAAGGGTGACAAATAAATTGCATGAATAAATGAATAGATGGCAGATAGATAGATAGATAGATAGATAGATAGATAGATAGATAGATAGATAGATAGATAGATAGACAGAGTTCAGCTGAGGGCTTAAAATATCCAAGTTTTGATGGCATATGATGGAATATATTCAAGGTTGGGGCTTCCAACCAATGGACATATTTGTACGCATTAGTGCAGTTCCATGCATGGCATTTTTCATTCTCTGTACACAAAGAATGAAAAATTAAATCTCTCTGTTCACTGTATGCTGAGATATCCTCTGGGAAGAAACTGAGGAATTCAAACTGTGAATGTTTCACTGTCTTATTTATTTAATTGAATCTGTTCTTTCAACCCTCCAGAAAGCTCTTCAGGAGGAGTTTGATTATTACTGAATATTTCCCCCAAAATTCTTGATGGCTGTCTCTCCAGCTTTTTCTTGGATTCTAAAAAGGACAATGATTATGAGCAATGCCACATAATGTAAATGGGATTCAGGGAATTATTATCAATGCAGACATATTCAGTGATAACATAAGAGACTTTTGAGAACCACAGTCACCCCACGTAGTATCCATTTGTCTTCTAAATAGTTGCAAGTTCATCAATAGGTTTAGCATTTAGATTAAAGGCACTTTTTAAAATTCCAAATGATGTAGAGTAAAAAATAAAAATAAATTAAAATGGACGATGAATTTGCCTTTCGAAATTATTTCTCACACTTTCAAAGACAATGCCGCTATTCATACCAGCAATCCTCTAACTCTTCTTGCTTAGCTTTATAGGTGGAACTGGAAGATCTGATTGGGAGGAATCTCTGCATACTGAGATGAAACTGCTTTGAATCCCAGGTAATTAGAAGTTCTCAATCTAATGTAGGATTCTAATTCATTCAAATGAAATTCCATTTCAGGAAAGTTGCTACAGATTCCATTGCAATGGGATGGGTTCATTCTGAAGAAATTGCCAACAAACCACGAAGTGGGTGGCATATAAATTTAATAAATAAATAAAAATAGTTTCATGGGTTTGTTTGCCTTTTTATTGGCCAAATTGATCAGACCCAAAACATTGTGTCAGCTGGAAACATATTTAGGAAAGAAGTATTGAACTTTAATCCTTTTTTTTAGGAACTTAATCTGAAAAGCAACACCTTTAGATTGCAAAATAAGGCTTCATTTGATTTTACCAGATGTACTGATGGTCACTCACAAGCCCATATTCCTTTCCTTACTCATAACTCACAATTACAGTTTTACTTGGTTCTAGTTCCTTATATTAACACTTCCTGAAAGCTCTCTTTTCCCTGTTCTCTAGCAAACCAATTTTTGCTCTCAATAAATCTTCCTATTTCTTTTCTCAAAACATCCCTTTGGCTTATGTGCATAGTTCTCTCTGCACTTAAAAAGGTGTCCTCAGAAGAACAAAATTTAAGCTGAATTGAAGAGATTGGAAAAAAGAGCTCTGAGCTCCCATGTTCTTGATATCCTTGTACCCACTGCTATTTTCTGTGCCACATAATGGAAAAATGAAAGGTGATATGTTTTCCCTGAGCACTAATATACTTATAGAACCCTGACTTGGTACTAAGTTCCTTTATTTAAAAATAAATAGCAATAGCTCTTAGACTATATACTGTTTCATAGTGCTTTACAGCCTTCTCTAAGTACTTTGCAGTGTCAGCATATTGTGCCCAACAATATGGGTCCTCATTTATTGACCTTGAAAGAATGAAAAGCTGAGTCAATCTTGAGCCAATCAGGATTGAACTTTTATCAATGAGCAGAGTCAGCCTGCAATACTGGATTCTAACCACTGCACCAATGCAGCTCTTCCTAAATCAATTAAATTAAATCAAAAGTTAATAATATCAAACAAAGCACTATCATCTAGTATTATTATGATGACTGATTGTAGCTGATTGCAAATGTTGTGGGCAGGGAAACTGGGGGAGGAGGGCTAAAGAATATGACAAGGTTGTCTTTTGGCAAATAAGGGTATGTTGGCTATATCCAGAAGAAATAGATACATAGCTATAAACAGTGGAAAGAATGAGTGTTAAGAGAAACACTAATATTAGCATAACTTTTGTAAGGAACTAGTCTAAAGATTGATACATGAATACAAACAGAAGAGAAGTTTTACTCAGGAAATAGCATAGTAAACCAGAATGTCTAAGTCGATTTATAGCCAACAGCCTTTATTTGGGGGGGGAGAGGGAGAGGGAGGGAGGGGGAGAGAAAAAGAAAGAAAGAGAAAGTGAGTGAGAGAGAGAGAGAGAGAAAGAGGACAAAGAGAAGACAAAGAGAAGTGAACCCAGGAAGGAAGGAAATATTGAAAGCTGTGTAACTATCAGTCTAACTAATCATAGAACTATTACATAAAAGCACCTGAAGGAAGGACAAGAAGTAAAGATGGAAACCTATTAAAGAGTGATCCAACCTTAAAAAATGAGAAATTTCCTGACAGTGAGAACTATTAACTAGTGAAATGACTTGTGTTAGATTGTGGGCAAGAGAAGACGCAGGACGCTCCGATCGTATAACTTCTTTATTTCACTGTATAGAACTGAACTCGGCAGCTGTGGCAGCTCCTTTTACAGCAGAGCTGCTCACACTACAATCGGTGATGGCTGTTCAAATTCCCACTGCCACAGACCAACCAACCAGAGGTGAGTATGCTAATACCTAACAACTTGCCCCCAGAACTTGTGGGTGGTCCAACACTGGAGGTTTTTAAGAAGAGATTGGATAGACATTTGTCAGTATAGGGGCTCCTGCTTGAGCAGAGGATTGGACTAAAAGACCTTTAAAATTGCTTCCAACTCTGTTATTCTGTTAAGTCTCTTAGATAAGGAAAAGATCTAGCAGGAACTCTTTACTAACTATCTTTACTTCTACTGCTATTAGTGATCAATAGGTTTTTATAGGTGCAGGAAGCAGGTGTGTGCAGTGTTTAATTCCAACACAGACCCCCTCTTATGTAAACAGGGCTGTCCTCCCCATAGCAGTTATGTTGTTACTATGTGCACAACATATCTCAACATTCTGCAGAAGTGAATTAAAGATTTGCACATATGCAGTAAGTTTTGCACTTTTGCAGCACCATGTACAAATATATGCAAACTTTATGCACTAACAGAAAAGAGTTTCATTTTATGTTCCAGACTACATATTGTAGGGGGAGGGGGGAGTGCAACAGCACCTATAGACTGTTTTCTTTTGGCTGACGGTTCTTTGGCTCTGACTCATTAAAAGCTGATCTGGGACAATTTTACAAGAAGGTATTGCCTCACAACTCTGAAGTCTGCTTCATAAAATACTTGATACACATGTTTTCCTGTCAAGGTTTTCCTTCAAAATTTCATATTGCCTGGCTGCTTTTATGATGAGTTATTTTGAGTTCTATGAATTGTTAAGAACAGGTTCCAATGCTGTAGTACTTCATTTATTTACTTTTACATGTAAGAGTGGTTTCAGAATCCAGTTGCGGGACAGATTCTGCCTGCTTTTGTACAGGTTGGGGTTGGAACACTCATGCATCCTTGGGTGCCCAGAAGGTATGAAATGTAGTTAAGAGGAGACATGGAAACAGAGACAGGGAGAGAGAGAAAAAAATCTATTAACTCAGCATGATCTGGGCCAGCAAATGTTAAATGCTTAAAAGAAAAGATGCTAAGAAGTCATGCACTGTGCTCTGAGCTGCACTGGGAACAAGATATTTTTAAGGGAAGAAAATTGGTGGAGTTATTAAAAACACACACAAAATCACAGCTATTTCCCACAGTGCTACCAAGTTCTTAGAACAATGTGAGCAAGTAAATAATGCCCTTAACCGCATCACTTCACTGATGCATATGTATGCAGATTATTTGTTTCTTAATTGTGCCATTATACTTTGATACTAATCTTTGCCTTTAAGGGGCAGAGAGAGCTGAAAGAGAGAGAGAGAGGAAAAAATAAAACAATCTGCCATAGATAAAGTAAAATGAAGGCTCCTTCAAAATACCTAGCAGCACTGGTTGACCTTGACTGACCTTGAAAAAGCTTAGCTGGCTCAGATCTTATTAGTGTTTGAATGTAAAGCCATCAAGAAACCCCAAGGTTATAAACTAGAATGAGAAGTTTAAAAAAAACCCTAAAAAAATGAATGGCAAATCACGACCACACTTCTGTTTATAGCAGAACTGCATCAGTTCATGAGGTCACAAGGATTTGAGGTACAATTTAGGAAAGCAACAAGAAAACAATTCCCTGTAAAACCAGAGAGTAAAAACAATCAAAGTGCAGCATTGAAGTTAACCAATGTCAAACCACCACAACAAATGCAACAGCAGTGATCAAAGTCCCGATTGCCACCATGCTTATGATGTATGGTGGTAATACTTCTTAATTTTATTTGCTCTACTTGTTTTTTATACAAGAGTGAGATGGGTAGCTATGTAAAGTGAATGAAATAAAATAAAAGTTGCAAACTAGGCGTTCTATGAATACATCTCCTTGGATAAAGATCACAATATTGTACCATACAGATACTAGGATATCCAGGTGTGTCCCCTATCATACTTTCGTCAAGCTGAAATTACAAAGCTCCAAATACTGCCAGTGTACTTCATTGCACTGTAAAGAATAGAATAGAATAGAATAGAATAGAATAGAATAGAATAGAATAGAATAGAATAGAATAGAATAGAATAGAATAGAATAGAAT
>NW_020769316.1:12855733-12884989 GCF_900518735.1 Pseudonaja textilis | reverse complement strand
TTCTATTCTATTCTATTCTATTCTATTCTATTCTATTCTAGTATTAATTTCCACTTGCAGCAAATTTGATCAGGGTTGGGTTTGGAGATGCAAAGATTTCAGAAAACTCCATAATTTTAAAAATGTTCCTCTGACTTCTTTCCATTAGAAACTTAAGACAATTTTTTATGTCTTCCCTGGCTCAAATATTTTATATAGACTATCTGTGTATGTCTTGTGCTTCAAGTAAATTTGAAATATTATCTTAAAATTTCCCCAATTTTAATTCCCGTCTTTGTATTTTCCAATTGTATTCAGGAAATAATTGCAAATCATGATCACATGATCATGGGATGCTGCTGAAGTATAAAAGTGAATCAGTTGCCAAGCTTCTCAAATGTGATCACATGACCATGGGATGTGTGGGCCATTGTAACTCTGAAAACAAGTCACAGGAAGCTCGGGGCGGGGGGGGATTCATCACAAATTTGAAACAGTCATTAAGCAATGAATCATAAATTGAGTATTTTCTATAAATTATATTTTGTGGGGTGATCAGTAAAGACATTTTCCAGCTTCTATACTACATTTATCAGCTAAAAATTTAGAATGAAACTTGCCCACCAAGTTAATATTTTTTTGAACACCAGGAATATTAGATTGAACGAGAGGCACTATTATAAGTTTCACATGGCAAGGCAGACAGCAAGAGCAAATCATGGTGTTCTCTTCATTAACAAAACCACTATTTAGCATTTCATATAGTCACAGGTTATTTCTGGAAAGAAATGTATCTGCTAATGAGATCATTTTGAAGGATATCCAGGAATAGAGAGAGGTGTTTTGTTGTTTCTCTGGCATAAAGTTAAATATGCAATGGGGGAAAAAAAAATCACTTAACGAATTCTTCTTCTAATTGGCAATGAATGTGAATCTTACCATCCTTTCTTCTTAAATGTGCTAAAACAGTCATTTAAGTCTGGCACTCTCTTGAATTCCTCCTTTCCCACAATCTGGCCTTTGAGAATTCCAAATTGCGGGAATGTAGTATTGGCTTGGGGAAAACTATTTTAAGGTGTAGAATGGAGAATGTCTACAGCTCATGTTCCCATTCAGAGGTGGTATTCAGCAGGTTCTGGAAAACCAATAGTGGAAATTTTGAGTAGTTCGGAGAACTGGCAAATACCACTCTAACTGCCCCTGCCCCCATCTATTCTTTTCCTACCAAGTCCCAGCTGATTGTCTGGGTCTTCTTTTGTTGTCCTGCACAGGAGAATGGAGCTGGAAAGCAGGTTAGTGGGGTGGGGCAGGAATGGGATTTTGCAGTAACCATCCCCCAGGAGTGAGGAGGGAATGGAGATTTTGCAGTATCCTTCCCCTGCCATGCCCACCAAGCCATGTCCACCAAGCTACACCACTCCCACCAAGCCACTAGCACAGTACTGGTAATTAAAAAAAATCCCACCACTGCTTCCATCTCACTGGGTTATGGAAGAAACATTATATACATGAGTTGAATAAAGAAGGACAAGCCCTGAACACACAAGAGAAATGGAAAACTCTTCCAAGAAATGTGCAATAAATAAGGACATTCCATCCAGGCTTCCTCAGTGTAGCTCAAAGATCCAGAACAGATCTGAGAAGATTCTCATTATTGACAGAAGGCTCAAAGATCTGCCAACTCTCATCAAAATGCTTTGATTCTTCCTGACATATTTGTTCTGAATGTGATGAAGGTATCATTTGATCAATGCTAGGCAGGGCTTTGGATTTGAACTAGAAAAAGATGTTCCAGAAGTGCTAATGTAGCACCCATTGACAAGTCCTTAGAACAGTTGTGTTTTCCCTAGGAACATGCAGTTGCCCCTTCCAATTATAGTGTGATTTCAAGAAAAACCACTTTGGATTTAAACATGGTCACTCTAGAGCTTTTCAAACACAGCAGGTTTAAGATGTGTGAACTTCAACTCCCAGAATTCCTCAGTCAGTTGCCAACTCTGAAAAATATTGCTTTAGACAGATTAATGGTACATGGGAACAACTTTGGGAGACAGGAAAAGGAGCCACAGACCAGACAACTAGAATATACAGTTAGTACTTCTTGTTATGCTTCTTGTTTGGACTATGTCAAAGGACTAACATCATTAGATTTCTAGAGAAGGCAAGATTTTGGTCTAATCCAAATAAAAAAAAAGATCTACACAATTAATTCATATGCTTGTTCTGCATTTGTTTACTCAGTCCAGACAGTGATTCTGGGAGATATATATGGTCTTCTTCTGGCAGGAATTTGTTTCTTTCCATTCTTCAATAAGAACGTTTTTTTCCAATTGAAGTAAAAGTATACTCAGATTCTAGTATTAGATGGAGTGGGAGAAGGGGGAGAGAAAATGCTGGCCTCCAAAGAATCCTATCTCATTTTTGTTGTCATGATCTTGTCACAGAATTAAATAACTCCTTTGATATGCTTACCAATGGCTTTCTATAAGAAATGAAGTGCCCAAGTTAAAGACAGAAAAGGGATATACATTAGATGGGAAAAGGCTTAATGAAATGTCAACAGGCATTCTTTGCACTATTTTTCCCCCTCTGTTTCTCTCTCTTCATTTTCTTTGTTCTTGACAAAGGATAGTTTTTGCTGTACTTGTTAAGTGTGTGTGTGTGTGTGAGAGAGAGAGGGCGGGGGGAGAGAGAGAGAGTTAGTTTTGGCTAAATCTTTTTTCACAAAGGTAGGGTTAAAAAGCTATCTAAATAAAAAAATAAAACAGATTTTTGGATATTTTTATTCAATCCTAAGGTGAAATAAAAGTATTCTAAATATCTATATTTGGGGTTTATGCTTAGGTTACATTTTCACAGTAAACATTAACATGATAATTTTTACCTGAAGCACATTATCACATTTAAAAAAAAACATAGCAAGAAAACAAAGTATGTACTTTAGTTTTCTAGTACATGGGATAACAAACCTGTACTTGTAACAGGAATAGAATACATTTCTTATACTCCATCAACTTTTATGCTTTATGAAAAATAGATGTAAACTAAAAGATGGATTCAGTGGTGGAATTCAAATAATTTAACAACCGGTTCTCTATCCTAATGATTTCTTCCAACAACCAGTTCACCAAACTGCTCAGAAAGTTAACAACTGGTTCTCCCAAACTGGTGCGCACTGGCTGAATTCCTCCACTGGATGGGTTCATGTTGTACTTTCTTAATTCCTACAAAAACTTGGATTTCCATTTTTGAGATTTAGCTTGGTCTAGGATGCTCACAGTTTCCTGGCTGGAACGATGGTTAAATGTGGATATCTCTTGTGAAATTAAGGCATTTTCATCATATCTTCTGTTCGCTAGTTGTATTCATGGATGTTCTCTTCTGCCCATCTTTTCTATATATAACTCCATATACAGTCATTATAATGTATATTGTAGGTGTGTTTTTTTTTCCTTTGGGGGCTCCTGGATCTTTTGGTTTATTTAAGATGTTTTGGAAGGTTTTACTTCATTTGTGTGCTGCATTGATGCTTTCTGTTTGTAACAAACAACAGATCAATATATATATTGATAATAGCACTGTTATCCTTTTCATAGTGTGTGTTGGTTATTCTCTAGTGCAGTGGTATCAAACTCGATTTCATTGCGGGCCACATAGGATTATGTTTGACCTTGGAGGTGGGGGACCGTGGCCAGGATGAGCTTGGCCAGCTCAGCATCACTCATGTTACGGGCACTGATGGTGGCCCAAGTGCTCTGCCAGTGAAATTGGGCTCCTGAGCTGCAGTTTTGGCTGCTACAGCCTCCTGCAATCCTCTGCCAGTGAAAATAGAGGTCAGGAGGGCTGCAGGTGGCCCTCCCAAGCTCCATTTTTGCTGGCAGAGGCACCATGGGCCAGTCCTTTACTGTTTCCAAGGCAGCCCCATAGGCCATATCTAAGTACCCATGGACCAGATCCAGCCCATGGGCCTTGAGTTTGTCACCCCTGCTCTAGTTGGTTAAGTGTTTGGGCTGATAAAGTTGCATGGCTACCCATTTTGTTGAAGGATGTTATATGAGCAATCTCTTTCATTTTTTTTTTTCTGGTGTTGGGGTGACTGCAATATATTTGTACTCATCTGAATAATGTTCTTACTTCTTTTGTGAAAATGTGTTGTTACTTTAATAGTGGAGCACTTGGTTAGTGTGGGTGGATTTTCTATAAAATTGTGTTTATAATTTGCCACCATTTCCTCTGCCTGGAAGGGTAATGGGTTGCTTTATTTTTCTTTTGTGAATTTTATTCTT
Organism: Pseudonaja textilis; assembly: GCF_900518735.1. Next base: position 12,880,724 of record NW_020769316.1, on the reverse strand, counting down.
TTGAAGATATTGTTGATTGTTTTACATATCTTCTTTAGCTGTTCCTTTTTTATTATGACAAAGGTGTCATATGCATACAGGATTCATACTTTTGGTTGGGAGTTCTATAATTTCTATAGATTGCATTACAGTTTCTGCCATGAGTCTGGGAAAGTAGAGATCTCACAGGTTGTACCTTCTGATTTGCTGGTATATTTGCCATTTGAGTGGCATGGTGGCCTAGTGGTGGAGATGCTTGCTTCCCACTCAGAAGGTTGAGAGTTCAATGCTAGATAACGGCAGATATTTCTCTCCTAGGGCCCAAAGAAAAAAATATGTTGTAAACTCTCTGTGGCATTAGGAAAGGTATCTGACCAGTAAATGTTCAACTCCATGCATCCTGACTCTACTCTGAATAAAGGGATTATGGGATTCTACAAAGGGACTTATTTGTCCATCAGACTGAAAGTAAATACTGAGGCTGAGGTTGATAAGTTCTATGATTCTGACTCTCAAATGATTTGAAGTTTTTAATATAATCACCAACCAGGATTTAGAAATAAGCAGGGAGCTCTGTCTATTGTTTTAGATTAGTCTTTGAAGATTTCCATGGTGATGACTTTATCCATCAGTAAAAGATGGGAGAGTGGGACAGCAGACTGAAATTGAACGCTACAACAGTATAGAGAAAATGGCATTTTATGACAAATGATGGTATCACTAACAGTATTCAGTGTTGGGCATTGCTATCTTCTTTCTATCCCTGTTCTGAGATGGTTTTAGGGAATAATGACTGGATCTGTGGTCCCAAGATAGTGCCAGTCCTCATCATGCCATAATTGACATATTTATTTACTTTTCTGACAAAGAAAAGATGTTAGCTCCCCAGCCACTCTCAACAGCAAGATTATTCTGGCTCAAAAATTTATTTCATCACAGATACATATCTGAGTGATCTTGTGTAGTTAGCTTAGCAGTTGTAAGGACCAAATGTGGATTAGCTAGGGCAATTCCATTATTTAAAATGCCATGTGTGAAGCTGACTATGTAAGCTTATATGTTTATTTGAGGGTCTTTAGACTGGGAACTTTTCTTAATATGTCCCTGCTTGTCTGATCCTGAAGACTCTTAATAAACTTTTGGTGATTTTTAATCTATGTGTGGATAACCTTGCCACCTAGGTGGCAGAGAAGAGAGAAAGATATTGATGGAGGAGGGAGAGTATCTTCATGGTATTTCTTCAATAAGCTTTTATATATTAGAATAAAGGTTCTTTGGATCTGTGGATAGATAGAATTTAAAAAGGATAAAATGCAATTTTCACTATCCACTAACTAAATTTTTGCTGGAATTTCTATTGGTTGAATGGACTAATAAAGAAGCATATATATTAAGTATGTTTACAATATTTTGATAAGTGTATTCGAGCATAATTGGTTTTCTCGGTATTACATTTGTATCTGTGTAATTTATTTTAGGTATTTTAATACATTTTTCTAAGAGTTTTCTATAGGTTTCACCAGATTCTTAAAGGGGTAGATGGCACATGTGTGGACACACACAGAGACACATAAAATTAAGAATACTTTGTTTAAGTTATTATTATTTTTTACTTAAATGAATCCTTCAGATATAGAAGAAGGTACAAAGAAAAAATAAAGCAGTTATTAAAATTGGAAGGTCATTTCAACTACAACTTAAAACCACAATCCCTAGACTTTCCAGAAAGAAAAACACCTCTTAATTATACTTGGAAGTATTTGTTAGTCCCAATAGTTTAGTAATGAAATCCCTGTAGTTACAAACCTTCCTTTCTAACAAGTTTCCTCTTTCAGTTAGAAGCATGGGAACAACAAATAAAGGATGACAGCAGAAAACTAGAAAGGAATTTAGCTAGTTTGATTCTTGTCAAGTCTTTCTCCAAGATATTTTCCATTTTCTTTTCACAACTATCATTGATGCAGCTGAATTAAAACTTGATCTAAATCTTACCTCCCATGTTTAATATCCATAGTGGGAGTAATTGGGTTTGATATTTAACCAACTGTGATCTAGCTCTGCTGATAAAACAAATGACAAACCTGTGGTAGCCCAACAGGGGAAACTTTCATAGTGGGCATGAAATATTAGTTGCTTAATTGAAGCATTTGATAGAAAGTTCATTGTTATGATTAACATTTTATAGACCTTTTTGGATTAGGGATGCGAATTTGATATGCTTGAAAAAAACAAGCAAGGGAAAGGAAAATCCAATTTATTTTTTACTTGAAAGTTATTCAGAAAGAAGTTACATTCTTGGTGTCATTTAGTTTTTATGGCAAGAAAGTTTGGGAGAAAAGAAATGAATTGACTACAAATGCGACAATAAAAGCAATAACATTTGAGTTGTTCTTTTCAAGTACACTGGGCAAAGTTTTGCTTTATTTGTTTCAGACTCAGTAAGGGACACAGTTGACTCCTTTTCAACTCTCTTTCAAAAAAAAGAAATCATTGTCAATTGATGTGGTTTGATTTTTTTCTGCTTGCCTATTCTGAGCATGTAGCACTTTGAACACACAGCAGTTGTACCGCCTATTACCAATCTGTCTTTTGGACATAACATTTTGTCTAAAAGGACAATAAATATTAGAACTTGTCCCCTATGCACACACAACGGAATTCAATTAGTTTTTCCTCCAAATTTTCAAACAAAAGAGGAAACCTCATGTATAACTCCAAGTGTGTTCAGCATACACCTTAGTAAGAATATATAGGGTTATATCCTCTGTTATACTGCACTTCATGTTCTAATTAAAAACACATGATTAAACTTATTAGAAGATCAATTGTGAATTTGTTGGATTTGTTTATTTGTTGAATTTGTTTATTTTCTATCACAGAGAATGAGTCCAGATCTGTAAATCACAGTGATTATCTTAAATATATAGGGTGAAACATGTTCTCATAGTAATAGTGATGATGATGGAAGGAAAGAGAAGAGAAAAGAGAAGTGACCTGTGGGGCCCATTCCATCTCTATTATTCTGCATTCTGTAGGATGACCAGTAGCAAGATAGATGGACTTAATTACCATAGCAATGAGCAAAATATTGGAAGACATGAAAGACCAAGTTGAAGAGATATCATCTTGGAGAAAGTTAATCTATAAGATTGCTAGAATCAAGACCAACTTGGTGGTTCATAATCAATCAATCAGTCAGTCAGTCAGTCATATCCTATTCTTGTAGTCTAAAATAAGTAGGCAGCAACTTGACCTGGATTTGTCCCTTTATACATGCATTTATAAGAAATATTTAACCCAATTCTTCTAAAAATAATTTAAATAATTTATTGAAGTTTTATGTTGTCCAACTCTGGCTTTTTGGGCAGCACTTGTTCTTTGTGTGGCTACAGATGGAATTCAGAGGATAGATAAGGTTCAGACAACAGGCCAAGACCAAAACCTAGTTTAATTAAATTTTGCTTTTGATTAATTGATTAATTACAGTGAATATGATTAGACCTCATGCATTTAATAATTTGCCCATCTGTCTCACTCAAGATTACCATTTGGCAACCATGTTTGGAGGAGTTTCAGGGGCTTTTGCAAACTGTTTCGGGACTTAAACCTTTTGTTTTGAATGAAATTAAACATTGCCACTTGGTTATTTCTCACATACATTTTTAAAAGGTGAAGAAATATCAACTGGAGCTAAAAGTGGCTTCCTCCACACACATGGAACCAATTATTAAAAACACTTGCACAGTTTATTGTATTATTTGAGTGTTTATAAATAAGATGATAGAAGGATTGACTGCACGACACTGTCTGATCTATAGACACCAAATGAGGGATACATCTATTTATGGTGATGGAAGCTTTTTTTCTCTCTCTAAGATTTGTTTACCAAAGAAGAATTAAATCTCTTCTTCAAATTGTCACTCAGATTTGTAATTAAGGGAGGTGATGGGCAGAAATAGGAAGGTCACTAGGTGTGCAGTTTTATGCATTCATTATTTATTAGTTTAATCAATGTTTGCATCATTTCCTGACAACTCAACATATGCATTACAGTTAGATAATTACAAGCTTTAAGCCTTCAATTTTTACATGTTTGTATTCAGATTTTAAGGCTGTTACACAGATTTTAAAAATCCCCAAAATCTAACATAAAAGCAATAGCCAAACAGGGAAGCTTTCAATTAAGAGATAAATCTACAGCATTCATCTGAAAAAGAATACAGCACTTCCAAAAGAGTAGCAAGAAAACATTCTAAAGTATTTTTAGCGCCATCGAGAAATAAATGTGAAACTCCCAAATGACAGAATAACAGAGTTGAAAGAGACCTTGGAAATCTTTTAGTTTGCTAACATTTAGATTGTACTACAACTTGCAAGATCTGTTCTGAAGATCTTAGTGTCCTTCCTTCCTTCCTCTCCTCCCCTCCCTCCCTTTCACTTCTAGATAACCAGGCTTTCTAATCTGAGATTTGAAATGGAGCAGCCAATTCTGACTACTCTTCCAATATGTAGCATTTGCAGAACAGTAGCCAATCAGAATTTGTCAGAGATGTATTCATTGCTAACTTATTACCTAGCAACTCAGGTCAAAGTGAAAGTTAGTTGTTTCTGTACTGTTTGCAGATGTAAGTTCCGGGATGAGGTTAAGCAATGATAAGGAGTGATGGTGTATGTTTATGTGAAGAAATTTTTTTGTAAAAGTTGACAGAGAAGAAGGTATTACTGAAACTCAGAGTGGAAAGCACCCGTTATTTCAGGAATCTAAATTCAAGCATGGCCAATATCTGTCATTCACCTGAACATATCCAGTATAGAATGAGAACATTAGTTGATTAGTAGTTGATTCCATTGGCAAATTGCTCTGTTTCCTCTCTCCCCATCCCATGTTAAATCAAAATCTGATTCTTGTAAGTTAAATCAAAATCTGATTCTTGTAAGTTAAATCCATTATTTCCTTGTCCTACATTCTGGAATAATGGAGAGCCAATTTTGAAGTTCTTCTGTGTTACTTCCTTTCAGGTGTCATTTCCACTGCACTCTGTGGCAGTTGATAACAGATGCTATTTCCCAAAGTGAGATCCAATCTGGGGAAAGTAACCTGTCTTCACTTGATCGTCCAGCATCAACTCCAGCTTTAAAAAGTGTCTCAAGAAATTTTATCTCACCACAGCAATTCTTTCTACTTGCCTGATGTGACAGAGGAAATCATTCACTGGATTTCTACCCTTGTAGTATTCTTAAAAATAATAAAACAAGCAATAGAAATGATATGAATTTTTTTGCCCAAAATAAAAGATATCTAAAGACTACTGAAGAGATTAGAATAGAGTAGAAACTTTATTTTCACTTTGAATGTACATCAGTTGGAATGCATTAAAATGAAATTTCATTGCATACAATTCTCAAAAGGTCACCACTTCCAAAATACACTACATAATCATGACATTATTTATCTCTAAGCTAAGATCTGCTCTCACCCTCCTATCTTCCCTCAAGACCCTGAAGTCCTGGATTTTCCAGTTAGCCTAGGGACCAAATGGGAGAGTTCCACCCTTCAGCTGTCTGCTGGATTGATGGCAGATTCATCTCCCCACCACTTTTCTTCTCTGGTCTCTACCCATCTTTTTGTTCATCATATTGATATATTTATTCTCTTTTTTCCCCCTTTTTCATTGATTATTTTATGAATTCTATTGTCTTACTACTATTCTGGGGAGAAAGTCAGATTCCTCAGTGAATAAAGGGATGAAGAGACCAGGAACTCCAACATGATGTCAACAAGTAACCAGAATTTGATTTAGATGGCAATGGCAACAGAAATTCCTCGGCATTTTGACAAATCATGCACCAGGAAATACATAGACACATTCCAAACATTGGTTTATAACAAGAGTTATACTTCAGAATAACTTCTCAGTCCTTTTGTGTACTGTGTGTGAGTGGTTGTACGTATATTCACATATCTGTTTATTTCAGTTGTCCCTGGAATTTTATCTGCAGTATAGATACCAAAAAATATGGGGGGGGGGGGGAGGATCTGAAGGATTGCTGGAATTATGTAGACTGAATTATTTTTCAAAATACAATACAATACAATACAATACAATACAACACAACACAACACAACACAACACAATACAATACAATACAATACAATACAATACAATACAATACAATACAATAAAAGAAATTCCTGGTCTGAGAACATAAAAGGATTCTCTAGTCCTTCAACATTCTTGACTACAGCTAATGAATAAAAAGAAGAATACAAAAACTACTGAAGAACATAAAAGATATTAAGGTATCTCTATGTTCTGTCCTAGGCTTCCCCCAAAATCCCTAAGCAAACTCTGAGTCCAGGGAAAACCTCTTTTATTAAATGTGAATTTATTGCATTCACAAAATTGGGGATGAGGATTTCCAGAGTAGCTCAGACCTTATCTCTCTTGGAAAGCTGCCTGGTAAATTCCACACACACTGCTGACAGAGAAGGGCTTGGCACAGAGTTTCACAGACAAATGTTCATGAGGCTGGAATGAACGAATTGTTTCCTGCAAAAAAAACCTCCCCTTTTGCTCTTCTTTTAATCTTGATGGGAGGGGCCATTCATCATCCACCTGTGGCCTTACTCCCACATCAACCCTGAGTTCTTAATTGTTCCTTCCTTTTGGCAGCTCTGTGCATACGCAGGCTGGGATCCAGTTCCAGAAGCTCTCCCACCTCACTTCTGTCTGAGCCTGAATGCAGCTGATGACTGCCAGCCTGCCCTGGCCCCATCTCTGCCTCTGATGCAGAGCCCTTGTCTGATCTTCCACAGCCTCCAAGACTGGCCCAGGTTCATCCATAACCTTCTCGCTGTCTGATTCTGCTGCTAGCTCTGTCAGCCACTGGCAGGCCACAACACTCTAGTATTCCCAGTAAGTCATATATCTAGAGATGGCTCAAAAATGTGAAAAAATAAATAGGTACATCACAAATGATAGTACTGTAGTTAGATTGTGGTGGTATTAACAGAACAGAACAGAACTATAGAGTTGGAAGAGACTTGGAGGATCTTCCAATCTAACCCCTTGCTCAGGTAGGAAACCTGTACCATTTCAGACAAATATCTGTCCAATCTCTTTTTAGAAACTTCCAGTGATGGAGCACCCACAACTTCCGAAGGCAAGTTGTTGCATTGATTAATTATTCTCACTGTTCATAAATTTCTCCTTAGTTCTAGGTTGCTTCTCTCCTTGATTAGTTTATATCCAATGCTTCTTGTCCTGCCTTTAGGTGTTTTGGAGAATAGGTTGACTCCCATTTTTTTGTGGCAGGCCCTCAAATATTGAGACACTGCTATCATATCTTTCTCCTAGTCCTTTTCATTAAATTAATATCAGTTACCTGGACAAGTGAGAAGACTTACAGAATTCTGAAAGAAGGCTGCTTAAGCTTGATGAATTCTAATTGAGAAACATGTCCTCATTTGGCCCATCAAACCTTAGTAGGATATAACTCTCTGTGAAGAGCCTGAGGTTTTGCTGGGCTCTCATCTCTAGATTGTTCTATATTATTATTATTTTATTTATTATTTATTTGATTTGTCAGTCACTTAGAAGATAATAGGTATAAGTATAAACATAAGAATACAGGAAATGGGGACAAATAAATGGGGCCAATGGGACAGGAATGGGTGGCATGATGGTGTACTTATGTTCAGAGATTCAACAGCAAAAGCCTTAAACATGAATCCATAGTTTTTCCCATCAGTGACTAACTGTTATAGCTGCAGATATAACAGGAAAAAATGAATTCCCATAAAATTTAACCTCATCTGAGATTCAAGAGGCTCTCAAGATTTTAAGAATTCAGAGCTTTTAGGATTCATTTCATACAACTCCAAATATAAGGTAATGCATTCTTAAAACCATAAACAGGATTTGTTGCACAATAACCAATCTTACATTTGAATTAAAGATTTAGCTATTTCAGGAATTAGGAATGACTAATTTTGTGCTTTAAGTTGGACAACAGAGACAGATTTTGGTGTTTTTGTTCAGCCAACAAGCTGATTGTTCCTTCCTTAATGATATTTCAAGTCTCCAGATTAAAATTCTGAGAAGTATGGTGTCTTCTATCTCTCATTTCATTATTTTTAAAATGTAATAACAAGGTAGTTAACAAAAGGTTTGTGGATAAGGGAGGGAATTTAGCTATAAACCTATTGAGTAGTACTATCTTTATTATTCTCACCGACCAGCATTTTATAGTTTTTGTAAAAGGTTATAAGGCTCAAATTAAAATGCACAAACATTTTCTAGAAGATTAATAAAAGCAAATAAGATAGTTCAGACTACTAAACTATGAATTAGAAAAGTTAAAATATTAAAAAAATGTAATTGACAAAATTATAAAATTATTTTATGAATAAAACATTAAATATTTATTTTTTTTTCCTAACTTTTAACTCTTTGTGACTACCTGTACTAGTCCCTGCAGTTTCCTTGGCAAGATTTTGGAAGTGTGTGTGTGGATGTCTGTATGTTTATAGGTGTGAAGCAAAAATAAAAACCTTGTGTCACATAATGTTTAAAATATCTAACAATGGAACTCTTCTTCCAGAATCAGTTAGAAATCAGTCAGAACTACTTTAAAGAGTTAGCAGGACACAATGGCCCTGTTCCTACAATGTATTTAACTGATGTGAAAGGATATACAGGTCATCCTCAACTTGCAACCAGTTGTTTAATGGCCATTCAATATTATGACAGACTTCACCAGAGCTACTTACGATCTGTTTTTGAAGTTACAATGGCAGCATGTACATAAGGCACCTGACAGTTATGTGATTGTATTTTGGGCACTGGACAACTGGCTTACCTTTACAGCCATTTATAGCAGTTTCCAATGGCGAAGTAACCATGTTTTGTGATTTATTTATTTTTTGGCTGTTTCCTGTGTTTTTGTTTAGCAATAGCTGTCAAAAATGTTGAAAAATCAGATCTGGTCAAGTGATATCCTGACATATGACCACAATGATTTACAACCACCATTCCAGGTTCAGTTATGACTATAAATTGAGAACTACTTAAATGTAAGAAGCATTCATTTCTGCTTTCATACAAATTTGCACAAACACCCATGAAACAAGGAGGAAGAAAACATTTTGCCTCCTGGAATAAACAAGCCTATTGATTCCATTATCTGCCCAATAATCCCCTTTCCTCCTGATTCTGCAGTGGAATGGAACTTCCTCTTAATGGCTTTGCAATAGAAAGTGAGAACTTAGTATCAGAGTACAACTTGTATCTTCCAGAAAAGTCTAAAGGATTTTCACTCATTTTCATTTTTTCTCTTTTGCCCCTGTAACCTTAGATTAGGATACTGAACCAAAGATGTTCTGTTTTTTTTTTTTTTTAATCTAAGGAAGGAGAGAATAAAATAAATCTTATCCCATTTTATTTTTTTAAAAAAAATATATTGATTTTTTTATTAATTACATTTCTTAGTGCTTAGTAAACATTGTGTTGTCTGGATATTTAATTTGCTTAACAATACTAATTATATTCTTAATTTCCACCCCTTTCCACCCCCAACCACTGGTAGAATAAATTCCATGTTTGATAGTATTCTGTGTCTTATTTCTGCTTAATTTTCAATGTCAATCTATCCATTTCTGCACAATTTAGTATCTTCTTAATTATTTCTTCATCTCACGGTGTTTCATTTTTCCAATGTTGTACAAATACAATCCTCACTGCTGTTACATGTAACCCATTCTCAAAGAATATGAAGAACATAAAGAGTGCCACAATATGGACCCACAGAAAAGAGGCTAGCTTGTGCTGTTACAAGATATTGGTTTGTTAATAAGGTCCAATATGAATCCAGAAAGAGTGAATGGAAAGAAAAGAAAATATATGTGAATGCCTGAATCCTATGATGGGTACAATGGTGGTGTCAACTCATAAAATATTTTTATGGTCTTTTTAGAGTTGCCAACCAAAAGGGAGTGGGGAAAGGGGTTTGAAAGAGCAGTGCAGCATCTTGGAAATCGAAAGTGCATTCCATAAATAGTTTTTCAAAGATAGTAAATAGGTGACTGAAATTTCTGCCGTACAAAATTGTAACTAGAGAACATGATCAATGACTCTTGGCTATGGATGTGTCTCATTGGAGAACATGAATTAGGGTGTGGGTAAAATCCAGTGTCAAGGATAACAATGAATTATGTGCCTCAGAGTCTGCTACACCCAGGCAGTGCCGGACATGTTAACTCCCAATAAATCCTTTTGAAGTTTTGGAAGTATGGCTCAAGACTCATGATTTAATTGGGGGTAACTGCCAGAATCCTGACAGATGGTGGAAGATGTATATATAAAATCAAGTCAACTGACTCAGTCAACTAAATCCAGGGCATTATATTTATCTGATCCACACAAATTTAAATTAACTTCTCTAACTCATCTGGGAATTTTTACAATCTTTCTCTTTTCCATTCTGTATTGAAAGAGAAAATTGGAATACTAAATGACCAAATCATGTAACTGGTGTTAAAATTTGTAGGAGGTATGAACAACATTAAGCTTGCTTACTGAAAAATAAATCAAAATGAACTAAGTGCACTTTACTTCTGAGCAGAACAATTTAAAATCAGACTATCTAAAATCACAACTGGAGGCAAATGTGAATGGATATGCTGACAATGTTGTAGAATCATTTTCCATTCTGTTTTTGTATTCATCCTATCCTCCCCCGAATTCAAAGATGGCATTTCTTCATTCACTGATATCTGGAGTAAAATTCTAGCAATTTCAAGGCTGGCCCATTCTCTCTCTAGTGTTTGTTCTTCCATCTAATGTGGAAACAATTTGTCTCCTTATTTGTCTACTTTTACAGGAATGGAAATTTATATGGAAGTAACATTACAAAAGTAATGTTCAGAAAGTGCTCAGAAAATTATGGCTATTTGATACTGGGGGGGGGGGGCTCAGACATTAATATCAGCTGGAATGGTGCTGTCTTCAGGGGGAACACACAGATGGTGTGAAGCACATTCTTTACACCTCACACCTTAGTGGCATTTGACAATGTCTGCTTAACAACCCAGCTAATCAAAAATGGATTGTTGAATTCAAATTAATGAAGCACTAAATGTCTTTAATGAATAATGGACGGTTCTTCCAGTTCTCTTGAGCTCTTATGTTTATTCATTTAAAAACAATTTGCGTGACGAACATAATCTGGTAAAAAGCTTTTGTGCTCCATTTAGACATTTTAGCATGGTGCCAAGATAAAATTTGAATTTTCAACATCCTTTCAGCTGAGCATCATAAAAGCCTTTTAAACTTGGATACCATCTGATTACATTGTTAGCCTGATTTATTTGGAAATGGCTTCAGAATAAGGATTCTGAAAGAGAAAAATTCATTTTCAAGGATCCTTAACTTATTGGTTCTTGGGAGTCTTTCCTGCACCTTTAGTAAATTTGTGGAGATCAAGAGTAACCTTGTAATAGGGGCTCCTGGTTCTGAAATCATATTTTAAAAATCATTAAGCATGTGCAAAATCAAAGGAGGCAGCAATTTCTCAAATCCTTAGCTTCCCAAATAGCAGCTGATCCAGCATCAACAGTTATTATATTTTAACCTGTAGGAACATTCCTTCCTGTTCCTCCTCATCTCAATAGCTTAAGACAATGTAAAACACTGAGAGCTTTTGGGAATTTCTAGGCATGTATAAATCAGTTTATACTTGTCAGTACTGTCACTAATCCAAATTTATATTATTTGTATTTTAAGTATTACAGTGTAAAAAATATCAAAAACAGTTTTTTCAATGTACACATTTCTAAACATATTTTAACTTAAAATCATATACTAAAAAAGGTTTTTTTTTATATATGTAGTTTTGAGGCACAAAATGATACTGCCATGTTCCAAAATCATTATTGCAGAACCACTGAAATTTGTATCTAAGTCTGAAAGCCATACATAGACAGTTAATATGAGGGTTTGCTCAGATAAGATTTCTGAATCATGTCCACCACATCATTCTGGAATGAATCTGGAACTTATTTTCTAAATGCCTTGGGGAATGGCAGTGATGGCTGAAGTCAAGGCCCAGGACTCAATAAGGAGAGGGGGAGAGAGAGGGAGAGAGAGAAAGAGAGGTAAGGAGAGAGAGCAGAGTTAATTTAAACATTTTGTGATTTTTTTGACATTCAAATATCTTCCTGAAAATTTCAAGCTAAGAATTTCTAGAAGTTCCAAACCATGATTTATTTTATTTATTTATTTATTTGATTTGTCAATAGCTTACAAGATAATAGGTATAAGTATAAACATGAGTAAGAATACAAATAAATGGGGACAATAGGACTGGGACAATAGGACAGGGACAGTAGTCACGATGGTGCACTTATGCACACCCCTTTACAGACCTCTTAGGAATGGGGTGAGGTCAATAGTGGATAGTTTGAGGTTAAAGGAGTGAAGGTTAGAGGATGTAACAACAGAGTCGGGTAGTGCATTCCAGGCATTGACCACTCTGTTGCTGAAGTTGTATTTTTTGCAATTGAATTTGAAGCAGTTTACATTGAGTTTGTATCTGTTGTATGCTCTTGTGTTGTTGTGGTTGAAGCTGAAGTAGTCACTGACTGGTAGAACATTGTATAGATAATTTTGTGTGCTATGCCTAAATCTAATTGTAGGCAGTGTAGTTAAAGGTTGTCCAAGCCCAAAATCTCAAGCCTGGTGATATAGGGTATTCTGTTGCGAGCAGAGGAGTGTAGTACTCTTCTCGTAAAATACTTCTGGACTTGCTTGATTGTATTAATGTCTGATATGCAATGCAGATTCCAGACTGATGAGCTGTATTCAAGTATTGGTCTGGCAAAAGTTTTGTATGCTCTAGTTAACAATTCAATAGCTTTGTAAGATTAGATTTACAACTCTTAATACCTTTTTGGCAATGCTGTTACAGTGAGCTCTGGCACTTAGGTCATTTGATATGAGAACTCCAAGGTTCTTGACACAGTGAGGATTATCAACGAAGTCATATCCACCTAGTTTATATTTAGTATACTGATTTTTTTTTTTACCAATGTGTAGGGCAGAGCATTTGTTGGTTGAAATTTGGAGTTGCCAGATGTTCAACAATGCAGACATATAATCAAGGTCGCTTTGAAGGATAGTAGCATTGTCAGTGATGTTGAATAGTTTTACGACATCTGCAAAGAGGACACAGTTGCTTATAAGGTGATCACAAAGCTCATTTATATAGAGGGTGGGTCCTAGAACACTGACTTGGGGGACACTGCTTTTAACTGGAGCAGGGTTTGATATAGTGCTCCCTATTTTTACCATTTGTTGCCTGTTTGACAGGAACACAGTAATCTACTTATGAAGAGATCTGGAAATGCCATAAGAGTTTAGTTTTAACAGTAGTTTGTCCTGTACCACTGAATCAAAGGCTTTGCAGAAGTCTATGTAAATTGCGTCTATAGCTTTACCCTGATCAAGTAGAGTATGTTTTTGCAATGTAGGAGTTGAAGATTGCAGGACAATTTTTCCTGAAACCAAATTGTTTTTTGGGAGAGTAGGTTGTTTGACTCTAAGTGGAGAGCGATGAATTGGTTAATGATTGATTCCATGACTTTGTACGTGACACAACACAGTGAGATTGGTCTGTAGTTTTCAACCAGACTGAGGTCACCTTTTTTGAAGATAGGGATGACCATAGCTAAGGACCATAGGTTTTGTAAGGAGCTGGTTATGAATGATATCTCATATATAATGCTATATAATGCAGGGTTCCACTATGGCAGAAGAGAGCTTTTTTTAAGAAGTATGCAAATAATCCATCAGGGCCAATAGATAGGGATGGTTTTAGGTTACATAGTGCCTTTTCTACATTATCTTCTGTAAAGTCAATATGTAGTTGTTGTGGCTCCGGGCTTGGATTCAGCTCCTGTGATTGATATGAGTTCAAGTGAGGAGGTCATCGCAGAAAAATATGAGCCGGCCTGGCTTAGTGATTGGACGGATAACCAGGATGAGGAGATGGACGTGACAAAGGACAACAGACTTGATGTATTAGAATTGTCAGGACCTTTGACCTCCTCTGGTTCCTTATCTGATCAACAGCCGGGAATGGCTGACAGGGAAGTTTTGAGAGAGTCTTCTAGTGGAGATGAGAACTTGGAAAATTTGTGGTTAAATGTAAAAAATAGAAGACGGTTGAGAAGGCAAAATCAGCTGGAGCGAATGAGAAGAGCAAGTCAGTAAATTAGCACGTTGCCTCAATGAGTATAAAAGGACACAGCTGGACTGGTACATTTTGCCAGGAACAAAATGACTATTTGAGTGAGGACGTTATAGCAAGGAGCTCTGAGACTGGAGATTTATTGCCAGGACTGGTTTGCCAGAGTAAAGATTTATGCTGGACAGAGTAAAGATTTATGCTGTGGTTTCTGCCAGCCGTTATCTTGTAAGACTTCTTTCCATTTGATTTAATTGTGAAACGGCTGCTTTCTGTTTTGTTCGTTTGAATTTTGAAGGGGAGTCATAACATGTAGTAGGTCATTACAGTTAGTTGTGGTACGACTAGGAAATGTGGGGCATGAACCATTGCTGTTTACAAAGACTGAACTGAAGAATGTGTTGAAGAGATTGGCCTTAACAGCTTCATCGGTTCAGTTTTTCCCATTTGGTCCTTTTAGGGGTGGGATGGTTTTTGAGTCTTTAAGTTTGGTGTTAACAAAATTGTAGAAGGCATGGGTGGATTTTGTACATAGGAGGTTTTTCTCTTGCTTGCAGTGGTATCTTGTGCATTCTGCCTTTATCTGTTAGCAGAGGGTGTTGTATTGGTTTTTAAAGTTTACTACGTAGCTAGTTTTGTTTTTACGTCATAGTGATCTTTTTTAAAATTGAAGTTTCCTTATTGTTATGGGTAATTTGTTTTTCTATTCAGAGGTAAGCTCTGCCAACTTCATTGCAATTTATTCCCACATCAATGAATAAAGCTGGAGGAGAAACCTATAGTGTAATCCTCATTCATATGATCTAGTTCTACAAATTCTCATTAAAAAGAAACAACAGATATACAAGACATAAAAACAACCTTATGTTTTGCACAGCATTTTCCATTGAGTTCATTCATAGAAATAGCAACTACTTCAACAATGCTGGAAGGTTGTATAATGATGCAATAAATTATTTTGTAAATATATTTTGCAGCTGGTATAGCATAGCCAAACATCTTTGCTACATATTCAGACTAATTTTACAGCCTAAATCCACTTCCCTGCCTCTGAAACCGCTGTTTTCATTAAGTTACTTGAATCTCATTTATCCTTCCTGCTGTTATAAGAATAACATTTCATTTCTTTCCCTTTATGATACACCAACAAGCTGGAAGTTCTAGCTGATTCACAGCAATTATATATTAACAATTAAATCATTATTTTAAAAGCAAAGATGTGAAATACAAAACAGCAAGAGAAAACACCAGAGAGACAGCAACAATTACAGGCATTTCATTGGCTGATGGTTGGTAAATAAAATAAAATGTAACTATACATTGAATATCAAAACAATTCTCAGCCCAAGGGCCATTTGAGGCTGGCATTTTGTTTGTCACTTTGCCAACCAGGTGTTCCTGAGATACTGCTTTCCAATGCAGTCCTCATGTATTTGGAATCATGATACCCCCAACCAAGTGGTACCATGATTCAGTTCTTTCTCCAGGTGAAAAACATCCATCCAAGTTACAGTGCCATCTTCTGTCTTGAATGTAGGAAGCCCCACACACTTCTGGAACCTAGGAAAGATTTATTTTATTTATTTATTTGGTTTGTCAATTGCTTACAAGATAATAGGTATAAGTAAAAACATAGTTATGAATACATGGATACATATAAGAAAAATAAAAAAAAATAAAAGAAACAATAGGACAGGGACGGTAGGCATGTTGGTGCACTTATGCACGCCCCCTACAGACCTCTTAGGAAAGGGGTGAGGTCAATAGTAGAAAGTCTAAGGTTAAAGTTTTGGGGGTTTGGGGAAAAAAACACAAAGTCAGGTAGAGTATTCCAGACATTGACCACTCTGTTGCTGAAGTCGTATTTCCTGCAATAAAGTTTGGTGTGATTAACCTTGAGCTTGTATCTATTGTTTGCTCTTGTATTGTTATGGTTGAAGCTGAAGTATTCATAGACAGGTAGGACATTGCAATGTATGATTTTATATACTATACTTAGATCGGACCAAAGGTGGCATAGTTCTAGGTTTTCTAGGCCTAGAATTTCAAGTCTGGTGTCATAAGGTATTCTGCAACGAGTAGAGGAGTGGAGAACTCTTCTTGTGAAATATTTCTGGACTTTCTCAACTGTGTTAATACCAGATACGTAATGTGGGTTCCAGACTGATGAGCTGTATTTGAGTATTGGTCTAGCAAATGTTTTGTATGCTCTAGTTAGTAGTGTAATATTGCCAGAGAGAAAGCTACGTAGGATTAGGTTAACAACTCTTAACACCTTTTTGGCTATGTAGTTAAAGTGGGCTCTAGCACTCATCATTAGAGATGAGTACTCCAAGATCCTTGACAGAGTTTGGATCATCAACAAAGTCTTGACTATTCAGCCTGTATTTTATTTTCTGATTTTTTTTGCCAATATGTAGGACAGAGCATTTATTTGTTGAGATTTGAAGTTGCCATTTGTTTGACTATTATGATACATAATCAAGGTCTTTTTGAAGGGTAGCAGTATTGTCTGTGGTGTTGAATAGCTTTACATCAGCAGCGAAGAGAACATAGTTGCTCTTAATATGATCACAGAGGTCATTTATGTAGAGTATGAAGAGAGTTGGTCCTAGAACACTGCCTTGGGGGACACCACTATTGTCAGGTACAGAATTTGATAGGATGCTCCCAATTTTGACCATTTATTGTCTGTTTGACAGGAATGCTTCTATCCAGTTATGCAGGTGTCCAGAGATACCGTAAGATTTTAGTTTTAGGAGTAGTTTGTTGTGTACCACTGAATCAAAGGTTTTACAGAAGTCTATGTAGATTGTGTCTATTGCTTTGCCCTGATCAAGTTGTGTTGTCCATATGTTTTTGCAGTGTTAAGAGTTGCAGATTACAGGATAGATTCTCCTTCTCTGGGAATAAGGTTTTAAATAAATGACTCCTATGACAATTTGCATTCAACCATAGCTTCCTTTACCTCAGTGGTTTTCCTTAGTTTAATAGTTCCAATCGTTAGTTACAAGCTAATTTGAAATGAAAACATTTTCTTCAGTCTTTTCAGTCATGAAAATGGATGCAATGAATCAATCAGTTCATGTGTTGGAACTTTAGTGAATATATTGTAAAACCTGCTTTATTGAATTGAGATCTTTATCTTTACTGAGTCAACCAAATCTCTAGTCAGAAGTGGTATTTGCCAGTTCTCTGAACAACTCAAAATTTTCACTACTGGTTCTCCATAACTGATCAGAACCTGCTAAATACCATCTCTGATAATATCTCTTTATTGCAGAACACATTTGGAAGAAAAATATTTTACTCTGTTTCTGGACAGATCGCTTCTCTAATGTTAACTTACCGCCTCAGTGCCTGAGGCACACTGCAGGAATCAAAATTATGTTGTATAGCCTGAACTAATGTTTCATGATTTTCGAACTTCCCCAAAGCAGAAGAATATGTATCATATTCTACAAAGTTCTCTGTATAACTCCTGAAAAGCAAGCTGATGTCATTCTCAAAGCAGGCAAGGTTCAAATAAAATATCTTCTCTGCGTTCACTGAATCATTATGGATGAATTCTTTTTGCCCACAATGAATCATAGCTACTTCTTGAGATTTTTTTTTAAGAGGACAAAGTCTTAAAAACTTCCACTTGATAGATACTTAGGTTGAAGATATATAGAAGAAAACAATTTCTCAGATTTCGGGTTAGTTATGATTGCTTGTGATATAATCACATGCACTTCCCTATCAGGATTTTAAAGAAAATGCATGCCTATAAAACCTTGCATATAAAATAAATCAAAATACAATAGATATACCTATTGATAGCAATGTTTCCACTTATGAGATAGTCAGGAAGTACCATAATTTGTTTGTTTATTTATTTAATGGAATTTGTCAAACAAGAACGAGAACGAAGTGCTGTTGCGTTTTCTCCAAACCAGTCCCTTAGATTTTGAAGCCATGATGTTCTTCTTCTGCCTGGACCTGGTTTGCCTTCAATCTTTCCTTGGAGGATTAAGTGAAATATGCTGTATTTTTCCGGATATTGCATTACATGTCCAAAATGTTCTAACTTTTGCTTTTTTATGGTTTTGATGATTTCCCTTGGTTTTCCCAGGTGGCTTAAAAGAGACTATCACCCAGCCCAAAAAAGGAACAAAGCACCTCTCGATCACCAATCAGCGCTCAGGTTAGCATAGATGAATTCAAAGGTTAAAATCAGACCAACAATCAAGTAAACAAAACCCCAATCAAGATACTGTCAAAGAAGCAAACAGCAAACAGCCCAACTAAAGAATCTCTAAGATTACCCCTACCAACACTGACAGGCAAATCACCAGAATATAAACTGACAGCAAACTGCACTCCTTACTAGCACTGATGATGTTACCTAGTTAGGGTAATGAAATGTCTGCAAGAAAACAAGCAAGCTCAGAGAATACTAAGGACCACTTCTATATTCATGCCTGCTTAGTGCTAATTACTGTTCAATAGATATGCAAAAATTCAAATTCCATGTAGATTTATAAAAACAGTTTCCTCCATTTATTGATTGATTGGTTTGGTTTGGTTTTTATCCTGCTTTTGTTACTTTATGTAACTGAAGGTGGCAAACATATACTGTATAATATTATTTTCTCCTATTTCCCCCACAACAACCCTGGAGGTGGGCTGTTCCCTGGGCTGAGAGAACGAGTGACTGGTTCAAAGTCACCCAGCTACTTTTCCTTTTTCCCTTTTCCTTCTCCCTTCTCCCTTCCTTCTTCTCCCCTGCTCTCCTCTCGTTTCTAAAATGTTAATTTTAGAGGGGATGTTGAAACAGAAATAACTGTATAAAGTTAATGTTAATAATATTGCAGTTGTTTGATTGATGACACGATGTTTCGTAGGCATGAAATGTAATAATAGACTCTTTCTGTTATAGTGTCTGGAAGGGAACATCTCGCACTTTGAAACTGGCTGCCATTTACAGCAAAAGAAGATGAGAAAGGGGAGCGAGGAAGCTTAATGAGATACCACTAAATGCTAATCTTACAGTAATTCTATGACTTTTTTTTTCAGAAGCTCATATACAGGGAGTCTACTTCACCAGTTACTCTCTGCTTCACCAGTTACTCGCTGTAGAATGATACGGCAGGAAAGACAAGGAATAACCACCCAGAAATGCTATATTCTTCTTGAAAACATCTCTAACTAATTTATAAAGTGATTGTGAGGAACAAACTTAGGTCGGCTATTTAACTCCTCAGAGAAAGGCTGAAGAACAAAAATAAGAAGCAGCTGAATAATGAAAGATATGAAGAAAGATTGCAGGATTTGGGTTTGGCTAGTCTAAACTCTAGAGAAAAAATGGACTGGGGGGACATGATATCTGTATTCCAATGTTTGAGAGGCTGACAAAAAGAGGAGGAAAATCACTTGTCTGAAATAGTATAGGATCTGTTGCCTGAGCAGTGAGTTGGACTAGAAGACCTCCAAGGTCCTTTCCAATTCTATTCTGATTGATTGATTAAATTAATGCTAAACCAAGACATTTTCCTTCATTTTTTTCTTATTCATTTCATTATGACAGAATTTGCTTTTGAAATTTCTTTTAAAATAGAAGAGAATGTTGGTGAATTTTCCTGGAAGAAATCTAGCAAATTTTCATTTTATTAATTACAATCTGGCCAAGATTTGTCCATAGATAAGGATTCCTTGTTTTCTAAGACTAGATCCACCACAAGATAACTATATTCAGTGATTTATTGGTAGCATACACCTCCCAAAATAAGATGTTGCCCTGGGTTAACTCCATTCTCCTGGTTTTACCACTTGATGTAGCTACACAAATCATTTTAATGCTTAGTATTTACAAGAAGTAGTAGTCTTACAGAGTGCAAAGTGGCATACAGCCTTTGGTCCCTCCAGAACTTCTTGCATCTGATGGCATTAAGTGCTGCCTCAAAAACATTGATTATTTTCTGGTTGCTGCTAAGCTCCAGATCTGCTCTTAAGCAGTGTAGCTACTGAGCTTGCTAGCCAAGCTCCCAAATCAAGTTTTGGACAGGAATCACACCAGGATGCAATAGTTACTTTAGCTTGAGGTCTTGATAGCTAAGTGACAACCTGCTTGCTTGTCGTTGTTGTAAATCTCCAGATGTCACTCCCTGCTTCCTTGACTGTTGTTGGTTGTGAAGTCTTGTCCAACTCATTGCGACCCCATGGACAATGTTCTTCCAGGCCTTCCTGTCCTCTACCATCTTCTGGAGTCCATTTAAGCTCACGTGTGCTGCTTCAGTGATTCCATCCAGCCACCTCATTCTCTGACATCCCCTTCTTCTATTGCCCTCAATTTTTCCCAGCATTAGGCTCTTCTCCAGTGACTCCTTCCTTCTCATTAGGTGGCCAAGTATTTGAGCTTCATCTTCAAGATCTGGCTTTCTAAAGAGCAGTCAGGGTTGATCTCCTCTAGGACTGACCAGTTTGATCCTCTTTCAGTCCAAGGTGATCATTCTTTGGCACTCAGTCTTTCTTATGGTCCAACTTTCACAGCCATACATTGCAACTGAGAAAATCATAGACTTGACTATACATACTTTTGTTGCCAGCATGATGTCTCTCTTTTTAGTACGCTGTCTAGGTTTGCCATAGCTTTCCTCCACAGCAGTGGCCCCCAACCTTTTTTGAACCAGGGACCGGTTTTACAATTATTTATTCTTCCACGGACCAGTACCTTCTACTACTGGTCCCTAAAGCAGTGCGGAGCTGCTTTAGCCGGGCTTCTCTCTCCCTTCTCAGTCTCTCTCACCTTCCTCAGTGACCTGTCGCCCTTCTTCTTTCCAGCCTTGGGCAAAAAAAAAAAAAAAAAGACTTGGCATAGCCAGCTAGAAAGCATGCCCGAATTCCTCACAGCTTCCCGCCTCCGCCTGTGAGGAAGTGGGTGGCGGGGGGGGGGTGAGGGGTGCAAGCGTGGGCCGGGAAGTGGGACTGGTCAGGGAATGACCTTCCCCGGGAAAGTTGGAGGTGCAGCCGCCGCTGCCGCCACCACAGCTGCTGCTGCTTCTTTGCGCTCTGGCGACGGACGCCGTGGCGCTCCTTCAGCGCCTGTGCTCAATCTGTTCCTCCGGGTCGTGGTGCAGCAGCAACAGCAACAGCTTTATCTGCACGCGTGCTTGTGCATGGTTGACGGGGGAGAAGGAGAAGGAGAGGAAAAGGGAGACTAGCGCTGGGGCATACCGTAGCGCTCTTTTCTCCCTCTCTCCCCCTTGTGGTGCCCAAGCTTTGAGGCCCAGTAAAAAATGATTCATGGACTGGTACCGGTCTGGGGACCGGTGGTTGGGGACCCCTGCTCCACAGGATCAAGCTTTTTTATTATTTCTTGGCTGTAGTCGCCATCTGTGGTGATCTTGGAGCACAGGAAAATAAAATATGTCGCTACCTCCCTTTCTTCCCATTTATTTGCCAGGAATTGAGAGGGCCAGATGCCATGATCTTAGTTTTCTTAATGTTGAGTTTCAAGCCAACTTTTGCACTCTGCTCCTTCACCTGCACCAAGAGGCTCTATAGTTCCTCTTCACTTTGTGCTTTTAGAATGGTATCATCTGCATATCTGAGGTTGTTGATATTTCTCCCAGCAATCTTAATTCCAACTTTTGATTCAATTAGCTCTGCCTTTTTCATGATGTGCTCTGCATTTAAGTTAAATAGGCAGTATACAGCCTTGCTGGACTCCTTTCCCAATTTTGAACCAATCAATGGTTCCCTGTCCAGTTCTCACTGTTGTTTCTTGACCCTTGACTGTTTGCTTCTCCCTTTCTACTACATACCCACACTGTTAGCTTTTCCTTTTATCAACTAATGGCATAGTGAGTTGATGTTGCCTATGGATAATAGCATGTTTCTGAAAACACTGGGGGGTGGCTCAATTAGTCAGATAACTGGGATGCCAATATGGATACTTCCTCTTCCTCCCTCCCCGTCTTCTCATATTTCTCAGTCTGAAAACTTTTATGTCTTTTTGGAGGAAAGGACGAGCTGGGCTTTGCCTTGGGGAAGTGAAGTGGGAAGCATTTCACCTTGGCTGCCTCTACTCTGAAGCACATACAGGAATCATACTGTCACTTCCTCACATATTTCACATTATGAATATCCTGTTCTTTCATTGTACAATCTCCACCTACTAGTAACTTTTCTGGTTTCCTACAATCCTCTCTGGTGTCTCAACTCCTAACCCTAACTCCCAAGGGAAGACTTGTTGCAGGTACTTCTGACATGGGAGTTTTCAATAATCACGTTACTGTTGCTAGTAAAGGAAGCCTTGCCCTTGATCAATTCTTTGAAAGATTGCTCTTTCCTGGAAAAAAATTAGGATCAATTTCTCTTCCCACATTATTGACAGAGAATTTTGAAAAGTCATTTGTGCCGAGCTCTAAAATGAATCAGTGTGGAGACAAAAAATGGACACCTTTACTTTTAGATATCTTAACCACCTGATAATATGGTGATCTCTTTGAATCTCTCATGAAACTTAAACAGTAAGTTTCTGTGACTTAACTGATTACTTCCTTTGTAATTTTAATTATTTATTTGCATCTTCTTCTCTAGTTTTCTTTCATTTCCATCATTAGCCTAGTAAAACATCTTTGATTTTTAACCTTTTTCTTTTGCTATCTTCTACTTTGATTTTTAAATTGCAGCATCACAACTTGTTTAAAGATGTGCTGATAGCATTTCATATGTGAATTTCCACAACCTATCTTTTTTACCATAATCAAATTATTTTTGTTTAACAGCTATGTCTGAAAGAGTTTAAAGCTTGGGTTGACTCAACAAGTCATCCCAACTTTGCATTAGGTTATTGAGATTACTGGGTGTCAGGTACAGAGGAGAAACTATGTGTATCATGGCATATTGCAAACTCTGTGAACTTCATAAAAATAATTCTAGACTTTTTAAAAAAAACAAGCAAGCAAACAAACAAAAAACATTCAAAGAAAAAATGTTGTTAAATTGATAAACAATCCAGGGATATTATCAAAGATCTACCAGAATTGTAGCACCTCAGCTGAAATTACTATGAAATATTATGGAAAGTATCACCATGTGGGAAAAAAAAATAAGCCCAGAGATAATATGCTTATGTGGGAAAAATAAATGTACCAAGCAATCTTAAGAGGAATCCTTGTTCGAATCATTGGACCAAGAGCATTAAATTACTGGAAGCCATGAAGGAAAGCAGTCTTGAAAGTGTGCTCATGGATTTTGCTCTTGTAAAATCACTACAACATGCAAGCCTTCTTATCAGATCCCACCTGAAGCTCCTTATTCTGTTATAATAGCCTGGATTCTTTTGGGGAGAGATAACTATTTCAGATAATCCTTTTTCGTGAACAAGTGACTTAACAAAACACTTTGATGCAGAATGAAAGCTACATTTCTTCTTCTTTTTTTCTTCATCAGTCAAGATAATTCATTTATGGAAATACAAAGCAGTCAGTTCCCATGTTATTCTTATATATGTATATTTGGCAAAGAAAACCTGGAAAATCAAGGTTGATTTAAATAAATGATTTTATATCCTTTAAATAACGTTTTCCCTATTCTGACAAGCCTTTTAGAAATACAAAATTGAAGAAGAGGGGAAAGAGTCTTTTTGCTGAAGTGGCGAGGCATTGGATTTTCCTTGACAATGCAAAATTATCATTTTGGTAGAAGGTCTGGAGCATGGGTGTCAAACTCATGGTGTCACATTGCCATCATGTCATTTTTTGCAATGTTTTTTTCCCCTTCACAGAACTGGGGTGGGCATGGCCTGCACATAATGTATCCGGCCCACAGCTGCCAGTTTGACACCCCTGATCTGGAAGGAGGTTTCTTTCAGTTATCTCCCCCAGGACCTGCCAAAGTGCTTTCAAGTTGAGCAGCTTCAGGATCATTTCTGGAACTGGTCAGCCTGGAAGAGCTGAGTGAATGCCACTGAAGTGTATTGGTCTGCATGTTCAGGTGGGAAGAGGCGTGGAGAACTCAGCAATATGAAATAAAATGTCTTTTCTTATCTGAGGAGTTCTGGTATGTTCTCTGAGTGAGCAGGGGGGCGATTCAACCACTATAACAACCGATTGGGTGAGAGCGCACTTCATGCATGCTCCGCATTTTAAAAAACTAATATTTACCTTCAACTGCAGCTGAAGAAAACAGCTAAGGCATGGCAAACAGCTCTGCCACACAAATCAGGTGTGCTCTATCAAAAAGATATAAAGCACAGGAAAGAGTAGGGGCAGGTTGACATGCTGGTCGGAGTGAACTGGTTCAGAGCCAGCTGATGATCAGAACATGAGGTTTGCCCAAACTGGTCTGAACTGAGAGAATTCCACCCCTGTGAGTGATGTTATTTTCTTGCAGAGGTTTCATTACTCAAACTAGGTAACATCATCGGTGCAATGATGAGTTTGGGTAACGAAACATTTTTAAGAAAACAACCCAGCTCCAGAATACCAAGGACCCCTCATTTTAATCCTGAGCTACAAATCCTCTCCTTTATCTTTTCTTATCTGTTGATACTGTGCCAATTCCCAGCTCAACAGAAGCTAGGACACATCAGACAATTCCATTGATTGCTTCTCTTGGGTGCAGTGTGAAATTTTCCACAGGCCATAATGGAATCACCAATATGTGACCTTGTGGGTGTCCAAAACAGAGATGGCAAGAACCATCAACAAAGATATACAAGCCTGTGCCCTGAAGATGCAGCTGACCATGCAAAGTGGTGTTCAATGATCTGAAAAGTGGA
>NW_020769316.1:12781165-12855723 GCF_900518735.1 Pseudonaja textilis | reverse complement strand
GATGATGATTGGAATAACCAAGTTTGGGAGACACTCTTGGTCAGACCTTTAGGAGAAGCTCCTCTCAGCATCAACTATTGTGCAAACTGTAAAGAACCATGCTAATAGGAACTCTGAATGACATTGAAGCAAAGCAAAATGGACCTTTTGTGTCAGTCTTCGAAGCAAAGGGGCCACTGTGGTTTCACAAAGCAGTGTATTGAAGAAAAGCACTCCTTCAAAGCTATATAGAGACCTAACACCTGCATAAAGGGAGTGATGATTAGAAAGTAGGAGCTAAGAGTGGGAAGAAAGCAAAGAAACCTGGGCTTTGATATCATGTAGTTAGATTTGCTGTGATCTTTTGAAGAAATGTAGGAGATTACTGAATCAGGTGATTATCTTGTTTGTCCCCTGGAACAAGAGTGACTGTATCACTCCTGAGTATTCCCATGAATTGAAGTAGACCAAATATTACTGGCTTAGCTATCACTAATTCTGGGGAGAAGAAGAATTCTCTTGAATTTTTTCACACTTTCATTCAACTATATTTTATACCATAATTACACATATTCAATTATATAACTTGGATAAGGAGCTTTGATGATAATAGTTTGCTGTTTTTTGTTTTGCTACTGAAATCAGTGGAAACAAATAAATATTTTCTCCCATCAATTACCATATTTTAATTTTATCCAACATCTAACACATTATCTTAGTACGTAGTTACCAACAAACTTAAATTAAGGCCATGAGAATTTGAATTGGAACTAACTATAATGCTACAAATATATGTTAAACAACTTTGATGTTCATTTCCTTTTCTTTTTGCAGCCCTGTTTATATTCTCATTTTCTTTCCTAAGCAGTTGATTAAGAACTTACGTCATGCTGTTGCCCCTACTGTTTTCTTAGCCAATATGCTAGTATTAAATCCTCTTCCATTTAATTACTGACTTTGCTAAATATTCTGTTTTGCCTATCTCTTGTTTTAACTTTGAGAATTTCTAAATTAAATTGGAATAGCATCATTTGTAATTTATTCCTATTTTCAGTTTGCATCTTTTCTTCTCTCGGTTATAAACCAAGGCACATATACTCATGGGAATGTGGATGTGGTTGCAGCTGAATCAATATCCTTTTTTGTGTGCAGCTTTTAAATTAATATGCATTTCTCACATTTTATCTGAAACAGGCTGCTCTGTAATTACGGTGAGGTGTTAACCTTCAGGCACTCTCAACTGCTGGGAGATAAACACCTAATGATTTTATTAACACCAAACAATAACTGTAACTGGTCTGCTTAATTCTGAGACCTACTGCAAGGCAGAACATCACATAGAATTACTAGCTATAATATACATATTTCACCTTTTTAGCTTTGCATTCTGATTAACCCAAGACCTTTTCTTGATTCAGAAGTGATTCTGAAAGCTTATAATCAGATGCTACTAACACTTAATCTATTAACCCATGCCACGGTATTTATAATTCTCAAACGTATAAGACAACCTTTCCAAGTACATGGGTTGTAAGTGTTATAATACAGGGAGTTTATCCTGTGCAGACAGGTTCAGAGATAAACTTGAAGAAGGAATACAAGAACTGCTAAACAAACAGAATCGCTTTGTACCATGAGGTGGGTGGCAAATAAATAAAGTCAATTTAAACCTCACATGGCATGATTGAACCTTGATTTTGGCACTGGAGAAGTTAAATCATGGCAAAAATATTTCCAGAAGTTATTTATGAATGGTTTCTTTTGAATCTGGTTCATCTCTAATTTTAATGCCTTCATTGCATCCATCACTGCCCTCCACTTTCAAGCGTAGTTACTGCTGTACATGCAAATCTATAGATCTTGAATTGTTTGCAGTTTGTCTATGCCCTGCATTTTTTCATTAAGTGATTTAGAACTTTCCTACATATAACACTCCAGTTATGTTCTAAGTTGGTGCAGTAACCTCCAACACCTACATCTGTTTTTATTTAATGCACACACATATTGAACATATTAAACACATATTGCTGGAAACACAGTTCATCAGTTTAGCTGTAGCCTCAAAATATTTAACTTTTCCTATGGCATATATGGGAAGATCAAACTGGTCTCCTAATATGTTGCAATGGAACCATTGTTATGGTTTTGGTTGTGTGGATGTTCATGGTTTGGTTGAATGTAAGCTTGGGATTTTCAAAAAGTGTCCTCTTCAAACTTCTGTCCTTGATGTGAAACATAGTTTTACCACTCAACATCAAATGTCTATCCTGACATTCACAGTCTCTTAGAAACATCTTTCTCATTCTGAACTACTGCTTTTCAAACAGTGGGGTTTTCTTTGGTTCATAGTAAGTTAATAATGCCAGCAGGATCTCCCTCAGAATGCTCCTTGTTCCCTCTGAATATACATTTGCATAAAATTAACAATTTCTACACCACCATGTCCTTTGATGCAGTGATCGTTCTGTCTGCAGGCTTCTTGGATGCTTTGGTCACAGTCAGGTAAAGCTGCAACTTCAGCACCCACCTGTGCCAATTTTCTCTTAGGTTCCCAGTTAGCATAAATTCTGAAGGAGCAAGAGGTAAAAGGCTTTCTCTTCCCTGGGGTGTCTGTTACATTCTTTCTTCCCTGGGGTGACTATTACATTTTCTCCCAGGCAACCTGCTCTGATCTTGTGTTTGGATGTTGGCCTAGAGGCCCTTGAATCAGAAAGTGTAGCCAAGCAAGTTAGCATGTCAGCAAATAAACAACTGTAAACTAGCTGATTAACTCTTGAGTCCTACTTCTACCAGTGAACATCCAATAAAATGAGCAATTGTATTTATTTATTAAAGGTGTAATAACAAGCATCACATTACTTTTGAGCATTTGAAGCTTTCTAAAGTTCTCTGGCAATTTTAAGATGTGTCCTGGTGAGGAAATCCGGGAGTTTACATCCACATATATAAAAGTTGACAAGTTTGAGAAACACTACTGTGAGAGGGGAGAAATGGAAGACAACAAACATGAGTAAAAATATAGCAAATACATCATAAATGTAAATGAAAAAAAAGTAGAAAAACTTCTTGGTGTTTGGAACCTCATGCTTGGAAGAGAAATGGGAAGACTGTGTAAGCATCTGTAAATATATATTTTAAGCCTTAGAATCATGAGGTTATTGTGGGTTACACAATCCAGGTTATGATGTGTCTGTGACTGCTTTCAGTGTTGAGTTTTTATAGCTTCTGCATTAATAGAAAGCAGGCACTGAAATCTTAATACTCTTCATGGAAGCAGAATGTCTATAATTCTCATTACAGGAGAACCTCTAGTTATGACCATAATTCATTCTATAACTTTGGTAACAACCTGATTTGGTCATGACCCAAATCTAATTTTGGAAGTTTGGCACTTACAAAAAAAAAATGGCATGGAAGGGGAAATTGTCCATGGCGTTAGAACCCGATTTGGTCATGGTCAGAAGCATTCATGACCAGAGGTTCTACTGTATATTTCAATGGCTCAAAAAAATTCCAGGAAGCAGAAGTTGTATATAACATGAAGCAATGCTGAAAGCTTCAATGGTCCTTCTTTAACATCATGCAAAAAATGCTAACTCTGTCTAGTTGAACATAAGGCAAAACATAACTAAGGTAGTTGCTGTAATTGAACTACAGAACCTTAATTGTTCTTTGTATAAAATCCATGTTCCCTTTCAGGCTACATTTGGATTAATTCAAGTTTCTCTATTCCTTTTTTTAATTACATGAGATTGTACAAAGCCTTAAAAACACAAGAGGGAAGGGGAAGAAAAAGAAAATGGAGCCTTAAAAATACAAGGACTACTTTATGGTGATATTCTGTTTGCTAGATTTGTATCTCACATTTCTTCCAGAATTGCAAGGTGCTATACAAAACACTGTCTTCTTTATTCTCTGTAACAAAAAAACCTATAAAGTAGATTAATTGGCTAAGAGTGACTGGCCCAAAATCACCCAGGCCATTCCCAAGGGTGAATTGAAAACTGTGTTTTTCCAGTCTTGGTCTAGATTGGTAGATTATTTAAACCAGCAAATTTCAATATACCTATTCAGTCTTGGTCACTGTTAAATCAATAAAGACTATAATTACTTGATGAATTTATGAATAAGAAATGCACTGATTCTTAACAGTCAATTGCAACCAGTATATGAGAGGAAAACATGAATCACCAGATATCTGTCAAAAGATAAAATTATGAACTATTGGATAGTTACTGAAAAAAACAAAGTGAAGAGATTGCTCATCACTTAATGAAGAGTTAGAATTATAGAATTGGAAGTTATTGCAATGATCATCTAATCCAACACCCTGCTCAATGCAATATCCATTAGAACATTTTTGACAGATTATTATCCAGCTTCAATATGAAGACTTTTAATGAAGAATTCACCACTGTATATGGCAACCTATTTCCCTGGCTCACAGCTCATACAGTTCAGAACTCCCTTTTGATCTTGAATTTAAACTTCCTTCCTTATAGTTTTAAGTGAATGGTTCTGGTCCACCCTTATGAGCAATGCAAATTAAGTTCACTCCCTACATAATGTGACAGTCCTTCAGATAATTGAAGACTGTTATTGTTTATGTCTCCTCAAGGCTGTCTCTTCAGTAGATTAAACAATATAAATATTTTTTGAAGACTTGGTGTCCAATCCCTTGACCATCTTGATAGCTTTCTCTGAACTTGTTCAAGTGGTCAACAACATTAAGTATATCGGGGTGCAAATAACTAACAATTTGAACTGGTTTCTCCACACGTCAATGAAGTGTACAAACCACCATCTTCATTTCCTGCATCGGATGAGGAGAGCACATCTTTCTTTTCTGTCCTGGCCACTTTTTACAAAGGCACAATTGAGAGTGTTTTAATAAACTGCATCACTGTTTGGTTTAGTGGCAGCAATGCCTCAGATAAATAGTCAATGCCTCAGATAAATAGTCCATACAGAAAGTGGTAAAGACAACCAAGAAGATTATAGGAAGCTTACTTTCTGTTATTCAGGATACTGCTTATAAGCCCTATATGTTTAGACATCAAAGCATTGTTAGACACCCCTCACCCACCCACCCCCACACACTTTACAATCTGTTTCTGCTGCTCCCTCTAGGAGGAGGTTTCAGAGTATTTCTAGCAGGACTACCAGATTCTGTAACAGCTCTGTTCCCTATGCCATCTGTTGGCAAACTTGCAAGATTTATTTTTATTGTCATGTACATGCATACATCCAAACTAGATGGTGTTGTTTCTCTGTGTCATATAATATATGTGGGTATATACATAATTTTGTATTTATTTATTTATTTTCTCATGTTTATATAGTATATATTGCATGGTGACCCTTTGAGAGCTTAATACAACAAAATTTCATTTTAAGGTATGCTAACTAGTATACATTCAAAGTGACAAAATTATTCTAAGTCTCCTAAGTTGTTGATCTGTGGTGCTCAGAACGGGATACATTACTCCAAATGAGTCTTACCAGGAAAGAATAGATTAGAACAATTACTTCCAATAGTCTGAAATCTATTAACAGACCACAAGATAACCTTGCTTTTTATTTATTTACTAAATTTGCAAGCCACCCATCTCACCTATAAAGTGGCTATAATCAGCTTCATCACACTTTTGGCTCTTATTTAACTTGCAGACAACAAGGGCACAAAAATCCTTTTTACTTGCATTACTGCCAAAGTTCGTCTTTCTCAACCCAATCTTCATGTCATTTTTTTTCCTATCTGAACAAAAAATTTAAATTCTATTAATTTCAGTCCAAGCTTCATGCCTTTTTTTTTTTTTTAATATTCCTGACCATTCTCCTCCTCTTGAACTTCTGGAAAAGAAATTGCATACTGAAAATAGTTCTGCTAAAAGTGGAGCCAACAACTTCAGTGGAATGGAAAGCCAGAGAATAGACCAGGTCTTTCTAATTACTCTCTGGACAAGGAGAGCATTTGTGACTGCTCACAAATTTTTCAGGCAGTTGTTCCTCATGAAGTGACAACAAGACAACAATCTCTTAGGTTTAGACCTCTGGCAGATGAGATTGCTCAACCTGAAGGCAATGCATTTAAAAATTCAGTGAGTTTTTTTTTAATTATCTTCAGAAATTGCTTGTTAACTGTTAGGAACATTTGGATCAGTAAGTTTTACAGCCCAGGTGACAAGATTAATTTCCTTCCTCCCTTAGGATAGAAGTTTTAAATATAAATATAAACATATTGTTAATGAACAACCAAAGGACAATTAAAACTTTGATCTGAATAGTTATAAATGATTAAGGATCCAGAGGAATTTGAAATAAGATTTTGATTTTTTTTATATAAGAACCCTTCCCAATGGAAATAACTTTTGTTTTGAATTCTTAAGAAGAAAAGGATAGGATGGGACTATGAAATTTGGACACTAGATGGAACTAGAAGGAATTAAAGATTACAATTAATGAAGATTAACTAATAAAGCAAAATATTTTAACACTGGGCATATTGAAGGATATTTCTGAACAATGGACCTAGATATTAATTTTAAGAGTGTCTCTCTCTCTATAGATAAACTGTGTCTAAAATATGTTATGGCAGAGGAAGAAGTTTTTCCAAATAAGACTGAAATTGATCTGAAAGTAAATTTTAAAATCATAGGCTACAAGAATAATATGGGAAAAGATGTTTGTGGGAGATTATGCCCATGAAGAGGGTGCTGGTCTGATGGACTACAGTAGTTTCCCGGGAAGGAAGGAGCACATTGCAGAAAGTGGGAAAAATGAGGAAGCTGGATAGGAGAAGAGGGCTAGGATAATTACTTCCTAGAATATCTCATGGTATATCTATCATGGTAAGAGCTGTTAGGGTTTAGTCTGTCAAGATTCATGTCAGCTAAGCCCAAGAACAATATAGAACAATTAATCAAAATTAAGTTCTTTATTTGCTTACACTTAACAGACAGAATCTTGCTGGATTAAATCTGAAGATGAACCACATTACTGAAATAATGCTTCTCCAACTTTTCCTGCAATCACATCTGGAAAAAAAAAAACACTCTTTTCTTTGCTTCCTCTTTACCAATTTTCAATATTTTCCTCTAGTCTCTTGGAACTGCCATAATTAGCTTGGGGAAGGAGAAATCAATCAATAAAAAGTCAAACAAGTCACAACTTCAAATCTCAAAAAAACATGCTCTGCCTTACATATTGGCAAAAAAAAAAATCAGAAAATAAAATACAAGCTGAATGGACATGACCTTGTAGATGACCCCCCACTCTGTCAAGGACCTTGGAGTACTCATCTCTAATGATCTAAGTGCTAGAGCTCACTGTAATAATATAGCCAAAAAGGCAATAAGAGTTGTAAAACTAATCCTGTGTAGCTTTTTCTCCAGTAATATTGTACTAGAGCATACAAAACATTTGCTAGATCAAATCTTGAATACAGGCCATCTGTCTGGACCCTACATTGCATATTGGACATTAACACAATCAAGAGAGTCCAGAGATATTTCATGAGAACAGTCCTCCACTCCTCTACTTGTAACAGCATACCTTATGCCACCAAATTTGAAATTTTAGGCTTAGACAACTTAGAACTATGTCAACTTTGGTCTGACCCAAGTGTAATACATAAAATTATCAATTGCAATGTCCTACCCATCAATGACTACTTCAACTTCAACCACAACAATACACGAGCACATAATAGATACAAACTCAAGGTAAACTGCATCAAACTCAACTGTAGGAAATAGACTTCAGCAACAGAATGGTTAATGCCTGGAACATTCTACCTGACTGTGGTTTCTTCCTAAACCCACAAAACTTTAACCTTAGACTGTCTACTGTTGATCTCACCCCATTCCTAAGAGGTCTTTAAGGGGTGTGCATAAGTGCACCAAAGTACCTACCATCCATGTCCTAATTCTATTCTTATTTTATTCTTATCCATTTCACGTATTAATAATCATATTTATACTTACATATGCTACCTAATACATGCTCGACAAATAAAATAAATACATAAAATAAAATAAAAATAAATTGATAAGATAGATAAGATAAGATAAGATAAATTTATTGTCATTGTACTCAGAAACCTGAGAACAACGAAATAAGGTGCTCTTTCACAACATACAATTGAACAACACCAAAAGACATATACAAATAACAATGTAAAACTGTACAACCAGGATATATATATGTTAAGACCATCAGATTCATAACTCTGCATTTAACCTGATCACAGCACTTGGGTAAAAGCTGTATTTAAATCTACTTAACTAGATGTTAATGACTTGTCCTGGCTTTCAGCACTGTTTGCTTAACTTAACTTTCAGCTGCTATCACCCTCCAAATGATGAGTCCAAAATAACCTTAAACATTCCTGATGTATTTCTGACCTCTTAGGAAACTATATCCTGATGAATTGAACCTGTTTCTTGATGAAAAACAGATTATTTCAGTCATCATGACTTTCTATCAAATTCACACCAAATAATATTTTTCCCTGCTACACCCATTAGTCAAGGCAATTTATCATTACTAGTGAACTGTTGTCAAAACTGAGTAACTGATCCTGAATGTCACATCAAAACCTTCCTAATCGTACTTGAAAGTTCAGATTAAATCCTTTTATTTCAGTTAGGCTTTGGCCAACCTCGAAATGTGCTTCAAATTCACTCCTTGGGAGTTGCTTTGAAGGACAGGTTACACAGACGCTTAATTGGAGGCAATATTTTATAGAGGGAGGCATAAATTCACTGACTCATAACAAGAACAGATCTTTACTTATCTGTCCCAATGGCCTAGAGATAAATGATGAAACTAATGATTAAGCAAACCATCATAATATCAATAACAGCATATGCAGGACATAAGAGGAAATTACTTTGCTTCATTTACTTAACAAGTGAAGTTTACTTTTAACAACCTGAAGTCATTAACATCTAGTTAACCAGTCAAGGTTTTAATAGACTTTCATATACTACATCAAAGCTACATCAACATAACAGTTTTTAGATTCCTTACAATCGCTGAGGAAATAATTATGACAATTTCTTTAAAGAAATAGAGAAAAAGATAAAGTGCATAAGAATGTGCATTCATGTCTACTTTTTTTTTACTTTGACCAAAAAGCATCTCAGCTACAGTTTATAGCAGCAAAACGTGCATCATAGTAAAGTTCAAAGTGGAATTAGGATTTAAAACCTAAGGGGAAGAATTTGAAAGACACATTGCATTATCCATTCAATAGGGCCATGTCAGTGGTCACTCGATGTGAAGAACAGAAATTAAACTTTAAGTCAAGGCTCCACAAGAAATTGATGCAGCTCTGTGAGTGACTAAGGGCAAAAGAGCTAATTCAAATATAGCCAATGTTGTATTGTTGGGAGAAATATCCATCTGGTTCAGTTCCAAGCCAGGAAAAAGACACTGGAAACATGGAGGCTGATTGGAAAGATGATTTAATGATGAAACAGAACTACATAGGTTCTGGGCAGCTGATCACATGGAGTTAAGTGTGGGGGGCTATGTATATCTTCGCTTGGGTTTTGCACTTGAACTTCCTGTTCCTGAACATGTATTCTATTGGCTGTTGTCAGACTCCCATGGGGCCTAGGAGTTTGTCTGAATTAAGTTTGGTTGAAGTTTCTAAGAGTGATATAATCAAGGGTTGTTTTCTAAGGGTGATGCAATGCAGGCTACTTCAGCAGTTTGAGTCTCACTAGCTCAAGGCTGACTCAGCCTTCCATCATTCCAAGGTTGGTAAAATGAGGATCCAGATTGCTTGGGGGCAATATGCTGACTCTGTAAACTGCTTGGGGAGGGCTGTAGAGCACCGTGAAGCAGTATGTGTGTCTAAGTGTGATTGCTATTGTGTTGGGCAATTCCTATTGTGGCTGAGGGCTAATCCTACTTTTCTTGGATCTTGGATGAGGGTATTTGCTTATGAATATAGCTAGCTATCTCTTTATCCCTTAAATGCTGAAATCTGTTGAAGGCTATTAAGAAAGGTGGGAGCTGTTTCCAAGGACATATTTCTCCATTTCTCATCCAGGGAAATGTAATGTTCTGCCTTTTTAATATTTCTCAAAATATCCCGTTCTTCTAGGAGTGGGGTGGGTGCTAACTTTCTACAACATCACTAGAGTTTTACCTCTTGATCAGGGGCTCTTGGACATTTCTTCTCAGCTAACAGAATTGCAGGCTTGAAAAAGTTTGAAAAGCCGTGGTCTGAGGAATGACTGACCCATTCAGAAAAAATACTATGTATATTATGCATAAATTAATTTAATGGCAATGTTATATTTTCCCCTTTCTGTAATATTGCACATGGAACCTTCTTGGAAGTGCTGAAATGACTATGTTGTAAATCATCAGTCCACAGTACACTGATGATATTACCTAGTTTGGGTAATGAAACATCTGCAAGAAAACAAGCAAGCTCAGGGATCACCAAGGACCTCTAATTTCAACACTGAGCTACATATATTCTTTATTGTGACTGGAAATCTCCATAGACTATTGCAAACTCCCCAAGAGACTTTGTTTTTCACTTGTGAAATATGACATAGACCAAGCTGAATCTACGGTATCAGCTTTTGTCCTTGGGGTTGTCTACATGCTAAGTAATGGCAATCTCAAATATTTAATATCACTGTTTTAAATATAATGTGAATCTGTCAAACATTCTCTTCTCTTTTCTTAAAAGGCTGATTTTGCATGATAGACATTCACTTAGCTTATTTTACTGACTAAGTATTAAAAATTCAGCTGATTGCTCATCCCAGGAGCTATTATCTAAATGGATCTTCAATATTGACAAAACAAAGTACTTCCTGCATAATTAATATAATTAATATATGGAATTCATTGCCACAAGACATATAGTGTTCATTAGCAGAAATGACATCTTGAAAAGCTGAGTTTATACAAGATAGGTATATTTTTGACTATTATTCTTCACATTTAAGAAAAGTTAGGATCTGAATCACAGATCACCATGTACTGGGAACAAATAGCAAATTATTTTGGCCATGTATTGAGATAAATTAGCTCCTTGCTTCTCAGCCTTTTAGCTAAGTTAAATGTGGTTCATTCTTGGTTCAAATGTGCCATGTGAATCCAAAACATTGTTGCAATACCCATCATACAGCTAATCATGGTTAAATATTTTGTGTAAACACAGCCAGAGAGGTCACAAATTAATACACACATTACACATGTATAAGTTCACTCCATAGTTCAATATTTAAGTTTCAAGCAAGAAAGCCAAAGCCTCTGATTTGGGCATCTGTTGCTGGATAGATCCATTCTAAAATTCAGAGGAGAGCTTAAAAAACCTGTTGACACAAGCCTTCCCTGGATCAGATTCCTCCTGATGTTAAAATTTTTACAATCCAAATAATCATATATGCCAGCCTTGCTGATGACGCATCTGAAGCATGGCATATCCAAAACACAAAACAGCTCTGAGAAGGCTGAATTTCACATAAAAAAACAATAAGTGATGGACAACATTCCAATGTTTTCTCTCCTGAGGAAGCCTTTTATTTGTTGGATTGATTTATTCTGCAGCAGGGAGATGCAGCTAATGCCAAATTTTAAAGTGGTATTACTTGGCAGTAGATATGTCACATGTTAATTTATTGGGTATAGCTCTCAGCTATTCAGCATACTGTACAATGAAAGATAGCTGAATATGCATGAAGGTTTGCATTTTCTGGAATGATGATCATGTTTTTGCTTAAGAGTAGTGGCTGTTTTCAGATATGAGTTACCATTTTGGATTCGCTAACACAAGCAATTTGCTTAAATTGTTCTGGACCTGGTGCTATTTAATTGCTCATGGAAATGACTTCAACACCAAGCATCTGCTTGCGACAAAGCAGGATGAAGTCTTATGTATAAGTTTTGCACACAACATCAAGAAACAGACATACATAACCTATAACACAGGAACATTCATAAAATAATACATTAAAAATTACAACTGCTGCCAGTGGAGATCATATCAAGGTTAACTGCCAAGAAATGTAATGAAAACCTAGCAATGTGGAACTTGTGAAACAGTAGACAAATGTTTTATAAACAACACCTCATTACCAGAACCAGAAGAATGCTATTACAGACCAAGGGAACAGGTAACAGTAATTGGAAAATAACTACTTCAAATCAAATATTATCAGTGCCAGATCTATCTTAAATGTCAACAGGAAGCATGATAAAATCATTTCTTTTTGCATTATTAAAGCATCTGTTCCACTTGAACTATCAATTGATATCCATATATCGCCATTAACCTAGATTTATACTGGGAATTATATCTAGGAGGTGACTTCTAAATAGGACATGACAGTAAATCACAGCTCTTCATGTATTTAAGTCCTTATTCAGCACTTGGGTTGGCTTAGCAGAAGACTGAGATATGATTCAGCTAGATTAGAATCTTTACTGCAGACCAGAAAGAAACATTAAAGCAGTCGACTGCCTACTGCAAAGGAAATAATTCAGAGTCTGTGTATATCTACAGTATGTTCAAACTCAAGTTCCTCTTTCTTCCTGAATTAATGGATGCTTGGTTGTTGTGGGTGGCTGAGATATGTTTACATAATAGTGAGCTCTAGCATGGGAACAGCTGTATCATATCTTGATGGCTTTGGGCCTTACACCTGAACTAAGGTAGACTGGAGCAGGGGGTTCCAGAACTCTGGGAGTTGAAGTCCAGAAGTCTTAAAGTTGCCAAGGTTGGAGACCCCTGGACTGGAGGACTTCACACACAGTCACATGCCTCCAACACCTTCAGGTCTGGAGCAGCTGGTTATTCCCATGGGCATTGGGTTAGGAGCCCAATTGGCAAATGGGTTTTGGAAATGAATGTGCTGTGATTTATTCTTGGTTATATTGTGCTTCTGTGGATTTTATGTTCATTAGTTATTTTGTTTTGTTTTTTAATCTTATGTGAGCTGCATGAATCAATCCCCCCCCCCACCGCACTTTCTGTTCTTCCATAAAGCCTTGGAAAGCTTGGTCCTTCCTCTTGGTTTTAGGCCAACAAGCAGGATGTGGTCACAAAGAATGAAGCATTTGAATTTGTCACCCCTTATTCTGTTGTTCTCTGGTCTATTTATTGTACTGTATATTCCTTGTTTTTATACCCTGACAAATTGTAAAGTTGCCCAGAGTTGCCTTTTGTGAAATGGGTAGTCCTATAAATCCAACAAGCAAACAAATAATATACAAATAAATCTTACTTATCAAAATCTTAAACATCCTGTCAGCCTTTGACAAGCCAATATTTTTTCACGGAAGAATCAGTGAGGAAAGAGTTGTTGAAATGATTAGTGGATGTTTTCTTACATAGAGCTCGAGATTTTGTAGGCAGTGGAGACTCTAGAAACATGATCCAATTCACAAAAAGCAAAATCTGTTTACTCTTCTGTTCTAGACAGATGAAAAGGAAAATTTGTCAAATAAATTATTCACTACACAAAAAAAATCAACCTGCTTTTGTAATAAATAGCCTAGGGGAACTGAAAAGACAAGGAAAGCAGACAAGCCACAAAATCTACAGTAATTTGAAATCCACTTTAAAGTCTGGAATCTCCTACCATGAAGCACACACACACACCAACAAATGGTTGTGAAGCACACAAAAAATGGCTGATATGAATCAATGAAAAATTAAAAAAAATAACTAAAATGTTAATAATCAACAGATCCAAATTAATTACCGGTACTGGAACTTTCTATTTATTACTATGGCAACAGAATCTTGTAGATGTAGATTTCTATCAAAATGGTGTGTGTTAGTATAAATTACCAATATAAATAGTATATTTGTCAGAAAAAGAACATGCATTCACAATACATTACATGATTGTAGAGAAAATATAGTTTTCTAAATGTATTGTCATTCACTTATTTATTTATTTATTTATTTATTGCTTTCAGCAACTGTCTATCTATTACATGATTTTCCAAATCTTATTACGCATCCAATTTCCATTTACTAGACTATGATCTTTGCAAAATTGATCTGGGCAAAATTGAGAAGGTGTAGATTTGTGATGGAGTTTCACAGAACATAATGTCTGCAGTAGTGTAAAATTAAGAAAGCCTTTCCCCTTTCATATTTAAGAACCAGTAGCTGGATTCCTACAAAATGGCAACCCTGAGTACAGGTTATCTAGACTAATCTATTATGTTTACATAACAGTGGCCAAACCAAATAACTATAATATTGTATGAGTTTATATATAACCAGCAGACTAGAATAATGGCTATGTTTCCATAGCATATTAAACCAACAAACTACTCAAATGCCTCTTAGAACAGATATCAAACTTTGGAATCATGTTTAACTCTGGAATCCATTTATAATGTTAGTGTGAACCAGCCAATTTATATTTCATTTCATTATTTTAGGGTTTATTTAAAAAAAAAAGAGCTCAAAAATATAATCTTAAGAATGTGGAAAATATCTGATTCTGCATTGGATGAAATATGAAGACCCATATGTCTAACAGCTGAAAATGGTTGTTTCCCTCATATTTCCAAGGGACTGGACATTTTATCCATCAGGATTTATTCATATGTCTTCAGAAACTCTAAATTGACCCTAAAATGATGTCTCTTCAGAGAAGAAGCAAGCAAAAGCATCTGTGCATTTGAGTAAAATTCTCAGCTAAAATGAGCTGATAATTTTTGCTGAATACTTTTTTTCAACTGTACTTTATCAGGCTGAGCTTTTCATAGCTGCAAATCTGATACCAAGGGCAAGAAAGGAGTCACAGAATCTAAAATCTCCATAGGAAATATGACTGTGAAAAGTGAAATGTAGCTTATTATGGTATATTTGACCACCTATATTTTAAATCCTTTCATTGATACATTTTTTCCAATCTTCAGCTTTCACTTGGACTATTTTTAGATTCCAAGAGTGTCAAAACTTCTATAGCCCTTGGCCCACTTCCCATTGTAATAGTTTGTTTGTACATATTGACTTGATGGAAACCAATCAAGGAGAGAAGCAACCTAGAATTAAGAAATGTCCTGACAGAACAATTAATCGATGGAATGACTGGACTCCAGAAGCTGTGGGTGCTCCAATACTCGAGGTTTTTAAGAAGAGATTGGACAAGCATTTGTATGAAATGGTATACAGTCTCCTGATTGTGCAGGAGGTTGGACTAGAAGACCTCCAAGGTCTCTTCCAACTGTTACTTTGTTATTCTACACCACAGGATTTCTGTGGTGAGCACCCCCACACACACACACACAGTCTAATTTCTCTAAAACCTCTTCATTTTCACCTTTAGTCTATTTACATCCACATACTTATTTCCTTAAGGGTTATTCATTATTTTGATATTGCAAATACAAACATGGCACAGCCTTTTTCTGCTCTCCCCACAGACACAACATATTCTTGAACTGCAGTGTTTAATCTTTAAATTTCCTGAACAGCCCACAAAAAAACTGAAATGTTCCTCTGACTCTTTTTCCTCAGTGTTCACAATCAAACCCAGAACTAATATATCCATTGGGTAACTCAGAAAGTCCTGTCTTGAATCCTGGAATCTCTTTTCTATATTACTTATCTCATACATATCTAACATTACCTAATGACCGCTTTATGGCTTAAGATCAACAGAGTCACTCTTTTTTGATGGAAGATAAAACATTTCCATCTACCTCCAGTATAATTGTTTATGTAGCTTACAGCTACCTAAGTGAAAAAAGACAGTATGGTCACAAATCACAGGAGTAAAGTTTCAAGTGGACCAATGAGGCAAGTTTGCTGTTTGTTTTACAGGCTGTTGATAAATCTGCCAAATATTTTCTCTGCAAAAAAAAAAAAAAAATAGTTAAGGTAATAAATGCTCCGGGACTTGGACAAATTTCAAGGGCAGACAGAGAGATATGAAATGGCTGTAAAAACTCCTTCACTTGCTATATTATTGCCATAAGCCAAACCAAACAAAAAAGAAGAAAACTCAGAACACTTTTAAAAATAATGAATTTAAAATCTTGGTATTATAGAATGGAAGTTCTCTCTAAGAGGTAGAACAGGCTTGTGGTCTAAATTATAAGCTTTTTTCTGATAGATTAATTTCCTTAATATAGTGAATATTTTTTTAAATGAAGTAACATTTCTGTGTCACGGTCTTTGACCAACATTACAAATGAAAGGAAGAAAGTAGAATCTTTCATCAAACCCATTATCAAGAAATTATCATAAAACAAAAGAAAAACAAAAAAGAACAAAAGAACAGTCAACATTTTCCTCCATT
This sequence comes from Pseudonaja textilis, assembly GCF_900518735.1. The sequence goes on along the minus strand of NW_020769316.1, from coordinate 12,839,443 downwards.
GTATGGCTTAGTAAAGTGTTTAGCAATTGGGTTGTGAGGGAGGAGTTAACATTGTTTAAAAATAATGAATAATCTGTATAATTGTATAATTATGTAAATAATTAGGACAGCAAAGAGTGTATTGGGATCAGTGGTGTATTAACCACTAAGCAAACTAAGCACCTGCTTAGGGCACTAGGCCCAAAGCGGGCACCATAAAGTTGAGAATATGGCTTCATTTGTACAGTATGTACAAAGAAGAAGGGCACCAAGATTTGCCAGTGCTTAGGGCACCAGTGAGCCTTAATCTGCCACTGGTTGGGATATCATATAAGAATTGCCATCAAAAGATGTAAACAAGAGTTCCTATTTGCTAGGATTAGAATTAGAATTCTTTTATTGGCCAAGTGTGATTGGACACACAAGGAATTTGTCTTGGTGAAAATGCTCTCAGTATACATAAAAGAAAAGATACATTCATCAAGAATCAAGAATCAAAAGGTACAACACTTAATGATAGGCATAGGGTACAATAAGCAACCATATCATACTAGGAAACAGTCAATATAGATCGTAAGGAAACAAGCAAGAAAGTTACAGTCATACAGTCACAAGTGGGAGGGAATGGGTGATAAGGAATGATGAGAAGATTAATAGTAATAGTAATGCAGACTTTGTAAATAGTTGGACAGTGTTGGGGGAATTATTTGTTTAGCAGAATGATGGCATTCGGGAAAAAAAACTGTCGTTGTGTCTAGTTGTTCCGGTATGCAGTGCTCTATAGTGTCATTTTGAGGGAAGGAGTTGAAACAGTTTATGTCTGGGATTTGAGGGGTCTGTAAATATTTTCATAGCCCTCTTTTTGACTCGTGCAGTATACAGGTCCTTGATGAAAGGCAGGTTGGTAGTAATTGCTTTTTCTGCAGTCCTAATTATCTTCTGAAGTCTGTGTCTGTCCTATTGGGTTGCAGAACCAAAACAGACAGTTATAGAGGATAGACTCAATAATTCTTCTGCAGAACTGTATCAGCAGCTCCTTGGGCAGTTTGAGCTTTCTAAGTTGGCCCAGAAAGAATACTCTTTGTTGTGTTTTTTTGATGTTGTTTTTGATGTTAGGTGTCCATTTTGGGTTTTGTGATATGATAGAGCCTAGAAATTTGAAGGTCTGTACTGTTGATACTGTGTTGTCTAGTATTGTAAGAGGTGGTAATATGGGAGGATTTCTTCTAAAATCGATCACCATTTCTATGGTTTTGAGTGTGTTCAGTTCCAGATTGTTCCAGTTATACCATGAGGCAAGTTGTACAACCTCCTGTCTGTATGAGGATTCGTCATCTCGAATGAGGCCAATCACTGTTGCGTTATCTGCAAACTTCACTTTTTTTAACAGATTGCTAGAACCACAAGGACAAAGTTTCATAAAAGGAGTCTCACAAAATCTATTCACCAAAAGAATGGAAAGGAAGACACTCAAGCCAGCTCTACAAAAAAAGTAATATCTTCAGGGTTAGAGGGTATAAAATACCCTCCAAGAAAGAGTGTTCCATACTAGCAGGCTTATAGGCCTGTATTCCTATTGGTCCGGAAGAGCCCGTCACACATCACACCAAACAGCACTACAAACAAAAGCCCAGCAGAATTGCTGATGGGCAGAAGACTCTGGTCACCTCTGGATCGCCTGCACCCTGCTTACACCCCGGAGAAACCCCTTGGTTCCAGCAGCAAGCACCGTGCCTTCAAAATAGGTGACACTGTCTTTGCCAAAAACTTTACAAGGGACCCACTATGGCTCCCTGCAAAAATCACCCAAATCATGGGCCCTCGCTCCTACCGCCTCGAAACCACCGATGATAGGTGTTGGAAATGACATATTGACCAGCTTCAGGTCCAGGCTTGCCACCCTTCCCCTCACAGACTCTAGCCAAGAAATCAGAGGGGGGGGGACCTCAAACTCTGAAAAAGAACTGACACCTGTGCAAGCAGAACACCCCACACACCCATTAAATAAAGACCAAACTTCAAACCAACAATACTCACCAGCCAGCAGAGAACCGTGGCAGATGGGTACTTCGCCTGGAAGCAGCAGCCAGACAAGCTCTACCAGCCCAGAGAGCCCAGGCGGGAGCAGCAGAGCGAACAACTCAACCAACCTGGAGTCACTAGGCGGGAGTCGCAGCTATAGGCCCGGCTCCCCCTTCCAGGCGGTTCCATCGAGAAGCTTGAGAGTGACGCAGAGCCCGTCCGAACCTGATGACAACCAGAGACATTATGAACCGCGCAAGTCAAGTAGGCAGGTACGAAGACCCGCCTACTTGCGTGACTACGTTACCCCGCCCTTTGGATGGAACCAAGAGGGGAGGGGTGTTCCATACTAGCAGGCTTGTAGGCCTGCATTCCTTTTGGTCCGGAAGAGCCGGGCCATGATTGGACAATATAAGCATTCCTGATTGGTTCATATGGGGTTTGCCGCGATTGGGTAAAACCAAGCGTGGCAAGCTCAAAAGACTGTCATAGGCTGCTTAGCCACAGCCAGCTCTATAAAAAGGGCTGCCGCAGCTAGGCTTGTTGTCTCAGAATCTGCCTCCTTAATAAAGAGCTGTTGTTCGCTATTTGAGCCTCGTCTCTCAATGGGACCCACCGACTGTACTTAACAGAGAGCATGCAGGATTCTCACATTTGGTGATAAAATTCAGGAAAAACATTGAGATCATTCTGACAATAAATTGATTTTGGCCTCCATTAGGTTTAATTGACCTATATAATCAGGAGAAGCACCATGACTGAATAATTCTTCCATGTACTTGATTCAGACCAAGTATGGAGGATTTCTTTTCTTTTTGGAAGAGAGGAACATTACAAAATAATCTAAAAATGTTGTTTGTTCATCTTACCTTGCTATGGAGGGTATCCAGGCTTGAAGAAGCAAAAATGAGTGTATATTTTCTATGTAAAAATAGTTTGAATATTACTGAAGTGTAAACAAAACAGTTATCAACTTTTGTAACAGAGGACTCAGATTCAGGAGTGGGAAAAAAAACCCATTCATATGAGAAATATGAATATTCCTCAAACTTTCTAGGATCACAGAAATCGCACATATCTATGTCTATTTCTTTTTAAACAATTTAGGGAGACGATGCAGGCTTGGTTTGTGGAATTCTTTCCAGTCCTAACCGCAACAGAAGATATTGGTTGGTATTTTCTTCAGTGCAACAAAGTAGTACCTATGTTGTGTCTCAGTGAGTTTCTGATGGGTCCTTGGTGCTCTCTGAGTTTGCCTGTTTTCTTGCAGACCTTTCATTATCCAAACCAGGTAACACCATCAGTGCTGGTAAGGAGTGGGATTGCTCTCAGTTTACATTCCAGTGTCCCACCCTATCACCAACACCGACAGGGCAAGACATTAGAAGTTTCTGCTTGTAGTGAATATTTCTTAAATTGAAGTAAAACTGATGATGTTATCTAGTTTGGATAATGAAACATCTGCAAGAAAACAAGTTCAGTGAGCACCAAAGACCCCCTCACTCCAACCCTGAGCTACAAATATTCTTCTTTAAATGTGTTTCTGCTTTCTCCCTTTCCCTGATGTATCTGGGTGTGCATTTGGTGTGCATTGGTGATGCATCTGGGTGTGCATGGATGTGCATTTATGTAGTGGGAAGTACTTGATGAAACAGGTTTCGTGCTTCTAGGTAGCTCTGGATCATGTAATTTGTAAAGAAAATGAGGGCTTTAAATGGAACAACTGGAAAAAATTCCAAATGGCTTCCCAGCTCTCTTGTAAGATTTCAGTGGGATAAAATTTTATGGATTCTTTCTTCCACACCCCAAGCCAAGATTTGTCCATTTTTGAACTCATGTTTTTTTCTGCTTTCAATCTCCACCAACCATATTTGGTCTTACTCTGTTGTTTGGAGAGTTGTATCACTGATGGACAAAGACTTCATTCCTTGTACATAGTTTATTTCTAGCATTTTGTGAGGTTGGAAGGAATTTTAAAAAAAGAAGGGGGAAAAAGAATATTGAAGTAAAGCAATTCGTAATATTACCCTGTATTTTCCTCTACAACTAATATATTGATTATAAATCTTAATGGGATGTATGAGCTTTCATATTTCATCAATGTCTGGACTAAAATTTGTTAAAGAAATCTTAAAGTCAGCATAATATTCAGCCTGTTTCAATATTTAGTCTTTGTAGTAATGAGTGCTGAAAATCCATTTGCACAAGTACAAGTCAAAGGAAGCATATCAAGACCATCAATGTATTTTCACTTAAAAGCTCATATTCTGTGCTAACTTTTGATCCAAACATCTTCTAATGTTTTTTAAGTGTTATTAATGTGGCATTGTACAAATACATACACATAAATACATTCGTGTTGGGAGCAACTAAGCACTTCTGTTTTAAGAGGATTAGCCAGTGACATCACCATTGCCCAGGAGATGAGTTGAGGGCTCCTTTCATGTCCCTATTAAGTTGCCCACTGAAGTTGTACCCTTCTATCTATTTGTGGTTGCCTGCTTTCATGCTACTGGGTCAGGAACTGGAGTGAATGACAGGATCTCATGCAACCGGGCAACTGGGTTTCAAATGCAAACTTGCCGATTGTCAGTCTAGCATCTAAACCACATGAGCCACCACACTATCAATATCTCTACTTCTTTGTTTAATGAAATTGAATTGATTTCAAATCTGGTACAGTTCATGGAATCCCAAACCTTTGGTTATGTGGATAACCACTGAAATCTAAAGCAAAGGAGGACTTAAGTACTGTCCTTTTCTCATCATTTAGTACCACCCTACCATATTCTCTAAGCAGCAGGCTCATTCTTTTATTTTCTCTTAGGGATGATATTTTTGCTTTTTGTAGCTTTAATTGCAAGCCTGACTTCCTTTTGTAAGTTATCTTTTCTGATTGTTTTTCTGCAGACATCAGCTACTTCGTCATATGCTTCCCAGGGGATTACACTTATCTTCCGTTTCTTAAGTGTGTCTCTTTTAACTCTTAGTTCAGTCAAAAGCCCCTTGTGGTCTCCTAAGCTGCACTTCACTTTTTTTTCTTCTCATTGAAATGATATGCAGTTTTATTTCCAGTATTTTATTTTTTGAGAAAGTTCAAATTCTTCTTTCTGTAATTCAACAAGTATGCAATGAACCTCAATTCTCATACAATGTTCATAGATTTCTCAATGACTTGCTAAAGAGCAAAGATCAGATTTGCACAGTATACTTACGTTCTTAAATTCAATCTTCAATCTATAGGGCATGGTCATCAGCATATGTTCCCATACATATTGACCTCTCCAATCATTACAGTTGTGGTCAGTTTTGTGTTTCACAAAATACTTCTTGGCAAGTTAGATAAAGAGCAAAGTGAAATATAAAGTTTCATAGCATGTACGTATCATGTACTATTCCCTGCTAACAGTAAATATGGCATTATGGCCAGTATGCCAGAAACACAATAAAAGTTTTTTTTTTTTACTCTTGGTTGATTTCATTTATTCATTTCTCAGTCATGAATCAATCCTAGGGTACAACAATGCCCAGTAATAAAAATAACTGGGTAATAACAGAAGGGCACATTTTAACAGAACAGAACAACAGAGTTGAAAGGACCTTGGAGGTCTTTTAGTCCAACCACCATAGGAAATCCTATACCATCTCAGACAAATTGTTGTCCAATCTTTTAATTAAAAACTCCATCATTGGAACACCCAAAACTTCTGGAGGCAAGTCAGTCCATTGATTAATTAATTCTAGGTTGCTTCTCTCCTTGATTAAAAATATTAACAGAAATAAAGTAATAGAAATGGAAGTAATAGAAATAAAAACAAATACTGCTAAAATGTAATCCAACAATGGGCAGAAATATAAACAAGTCACATCTGTTCTGACCAAGGCTTCCGAGACCATAATTAAGCACACACTTAGTTAAAACAATTCTTGTTTTATTTCAATGCTGGGAATTATGTTCATTCCCAGCCTGTAATGAGTCTCAAACAGTCCCTCAAGATAAGCACCCACCTTTCTCTCTTTTGAATTGCTGCCAACAACTCAAGTGAAAAATGAACTATAAAAAAACAAACGAAGTACAAAGTCCACAGAGCTTCAAGGATTAAACTGAAAGAACAAACAACTTTGCTTCCTACAGAGGTTTCTTTACCTTTGCCTGTCCTTTATACTTTATTTGTTTTAGCTGCTCTTGCCTTCTAGCAGATCTGTGCATATGCACCACTGGGAACAGGCAACCCTTGTTTCTCTGCTTCACTGCTGCCAGACTCTGGAAGCTTGGGAGTCAGCACCCCACTTCCAGATGGTCCTGGCTCCATCTCTGCATCAGACACAGGACCCTCATCCAAGTTCTCTCTAGATTCTCAGACTGGTCCCTTTTCTTCCCCACTGTCCGATTCCACTGTCATCTGCACAGGCTGCCAGAGAACCACAACAACATCACTCATACTACTCTAAGTGAATTTAGATCTAAAATCTAAATACACTTTTTTGTCTCCATCTTAATAATTAGGAGGTATATGCAGTATATTGACACAAGAGGCTTTCAAAAGATTCATATTAAAAAAAAATAACTTTCAAAGAAGTAATTACCTTTTTGTTAGGGTTAAATTGTTTCTTTCATCTCAAAGCACAAAAGTCTTAATATTACTTGACTGAGTCTTATAACACAAAAGAAATATCTAAATGCTATCAAGCCTCCTAAAGTTCAGGCTACAGAATAATGGAGTTAGGTTATGGAAGGCAAGTTTTGGTTGAAAGAAGGAATCTCCAAATTAATATTATAGATGCATTCAATTTAGGACTTCTATTCTCATCATTGTTTTCTTGTGCACAAAAGTCCATATCCACATCTACCCAGTTTTTGTACTGAATTTATAATCCTTAGATGACATGTACAAAATCTCTGCTGTTTTTATGTCTTTGGATATGTTATTCAATCAACTCAATTTCATTGCAATGCTATGTTGAATAATGGGTGAGCAATTTTTACAATGCCTTCTCTGCTTATAAAAAAAATCAATGGATAATTTAAAAAATCAACAAAATTGAATAAAGTTTTACAATTACTAATTTGCCCTTAAAACATAAATCCCATTCCTGTTGTTCTGAGTTCCGCATGGTGTTAGATAGATATTTTTAATTTACAATAAATAGAATATGGTTCTATTCTCAGTTCAAAAATAACTTCTAACACTAGGAAATAACTTCAGTGTGAACTGAACAATATTTAACACTTTAAACACACTAAAAAAAAATCAACCAGAACTATCACTCATAAAAATAGATGAGGCTATGAACAATTAATAATTTTGTTTCCACAGGTGAAAACTTTGGAACCAATTAAAAATAAAAAAATGTATCAAAAACATTAAAAGAAAATGTTTGAGGAAAATAAATGGTTTTTAATCACGAAACTTAAATTAACTAAGCAGAAGTGAATGTCAGAAACAATTTCTAATGTGTTGCTACTGGCTAACAAAATTTCCAAGTGTTAAATCATGTCAAATTTTAATCAGGATTAAAGAAGTGTTTCAGCGCTGAAAAGCAATGTGCTTTTGTAAAATCATGACTTTTTGTTTTAAAAAATAAAACACTATTTTATGTATTTTTCATTAAATATATATAGCCACAAAAAAAGTGATTCTGAGTGGCATACAGCAAAGCTGCAAACAATTAAATTAATAAATAGTATCAATTATCATTCTAAAACATTGAAAAAGCTATAAAAGACCAAACTGAAACAAAAGAAACATAGTAAAAGAGATGCTAATAATAGAGGAGCCATCTCAATAATTCACCAGCTCCCTAGGGTTCCCATTATGATTATTAATGATAATGATGATGATGATCAAATGTTGATAATTTAGGATCAATTTATTCTGTATCCCAAAGTTTAAGGATTATTCATACATCTCTATCATATCTATATAGTCTCAAGCAAAATGTTGTGATAGCAAATAACCCTCATTTTTTTCAGTTGTTTTGACAACTGCAACAACCACTAATTCTCCTTGATATAAATGCAAATGACTTGTTTTAGGGGGAATGTAATTAGATGATGAGTTCTGGAAAAAATTTTGTGGTCTAAAGTCTCTACTTGTATCTCGTCAACAATAGTTTCTGTATATTCTATTTCGAGGACAATCTAAGTGTTGATTGCTTAAATGCGTTATTTCTACTTGAATTTATTTTAAAGCCTTCACCTTCACCTTCACCTTCAACTTTCTCTCACCCCTTTCTCCTTCCTACTGCTGTACTGTTTTTCTCACAGTGCAGTACAAAAATCAATAAAAACAAACTGTTAAAAAACAGCAAAGACTTAAAACAATAATATGATGAGAATATATAAGTATTGAATAATCCATAAAGGCAATCTGCTCTGGAGTAAATTTTATCCTAGAAAATCTACCTTCTTATAAGTCTCTCCTTACATAATCAGGTCTCCGTCTGCAAATATTTTTTATTTATTATGTCTTTCATTTTCATTCATTGAAAAAAAATTCCAGTCAGGTTCATGTGTACAGTAAATAATTGTGTGTTTTAGCTTTTTAGTTCACTGAAAAGTTGAGCATCTTTTCCAAAATCAGGATTATGTCTTTCCTCATTCTTTGCTTCCAGATTTATTTTTAAATGTATAATTAAGAGTCAGGGTGAAAAAATTGCTGGACATTTTCCCTGCTTTCAAATATTTTGTTCTTACTCTGTGACTGTGAAGAAATGACCTTGCAGCCTGAGCACACAATCGAGAGCTGTTCAACATTACTCCCCATTTAATTTATTTTCTAATTCCTCAAATATTAAGTACTGTGGAAGCATTATGTAGAAAAACCCTTCAACCATAATTTGAACATGAAAAAAAAGTAGGCTTGTTAACTATTTAGAAGTGAACAAAAAATCTATATACAGGTGACAGACATCAACCACTGATACCGGTGTTCAAATATCTGGGGAGCTTCAAAAAGATGGGAGGATCAAAATATTTTCCAAAGCACCAATAGGCAAGATGAGAAACAATGAATGGAAACTAACCAAGGGGAGAAGCAACCTAGAACTAAGGACAAATTTCCTAACTGTGTGAGCAAACAACCAATGGAATTACTTGCCATCAGAAGTTGTGGATGCTCCATCACTGGAAGCTTTCAAAAAGAGACAGGACAACCATTTAGCTGAAATGGCATAGGGTCTCCTACTGGAAAAGGGGGTTGGACTGGAAGACCTTCAAGGTCCCTTCCAACTCTTATAATCTATGTTCCACATCATACAAAATGGAGCCTAAATCCATAATTGCCCCTAAAAAGTAGAATGTGTATAAAAGAAGAAATACATTTTCTCTGAGTGAGCTAAAAAAAAAAATAGTTTCAAATTTTTTTTTTCAGTTCAACCATTTCAGTTGACTGTATTTCAGTGGAGCAAAAATCAAGATGTTCTGAAAGGAGATTCCTAAGCTGCTAGTGGGATGACAAGAAATGTGTGTTTGTGTAGTGTTAATGGAAGCAATTTTCTGCTACTAGTTTTCCTATCCCATAGGTACTGTTGGGGGAGAAGAAATAAGGGGGAGTGGCTCTTAGCTGCCACCATTCATAATAAATCTACCCAGGTAGCCCCAGTGGGACAATTACAACCCAATTCATTGATCATCTTGGAAAATGACTAAGCATATTTGACACGTATTACGTATTCTTACCTGCCAATTAGGTTCAGCATCTGATGTGAATCAGAGCAACAAAGGGAGAAGAAGTTTTGCCTCTTCAGTTCTCTAATCCCCTTTTTCTATTTATTTTTCTTTTGCTCTGTTTTTGCTGGTGATATGGACAAAGTGGCTGGAGGGAAGAGAACCAGGAAGCAGCTCCTTTAAAATCAATCTTTTGATTACCCTACTAAGTGTTCACTCCATGGAATTGAAGACATGGTGTCAAAGAAGCCATTCAACACCACATCTCTTTTAGATATTGATTTGACTTATATAAATGCCCATCTCACATACTGTGATGTCTCCCTTGGAGGACTCCCCAGATTCCTCACATGTCAGCTCAGGGGAGGATGAGCCCATTCCTGACAAATCAGGAACTAAATTGATTGATGGCTTTGAATGCCCAGCCGGAAGAGATTTGGAGGAGGCTTTAGCTGGGGAAAGCTTGCAGTGACAGACGGTCAACAAAGAGGAGGAGGACTTTCTGTATCTATTCTGAAAACAGTAGGGCAGAGAAAAGGCAGGGGCAATGGAGGTCAGCCAGACTACTTGAGAGAAGGCCCCACCCATCTTGATGGGCTGAACCAGAGAGCTAGCTATTTATCACAGAAGACAGAGGGGTTGCTGGGAACATGTTTTCTAGCTGTGTTTTTTTGGTCATCTTGTTTCCTGCTTCATTCCAACATGTTTGGAATTAATTCATGCATTATAGACTCTGGACTTTTCTTCACTCATGAGCTCTCTTGTATATGTGAGTGAGTGGGGCAGCACACATACATGAGTCTGGGTGACTTACAATAAAAGATAAAGCAGATACATGCCTAATGTAGAAATAAAAACATGTGAAGCATCATAAAATAACCACATATAAAACCAAGAGACGGGCTCTATCATTTGGGGCACCAGATGTGGTCAATGCTAGCAGGGTTGGGGCTAATCTCATCTCAGAGGAAATGATGTTCTACAGGACTGGCACCATGGTAAAAACAGCCCTCCTTCTGTGTCCCACCAACAGACCCTCCTTAACTGATGGCATCCCATTATGCAATTCCTGCTGGAATGAGTGGGATGGGTAGAATTGGCAAGAGAAGGTCCCATAAGTAGCCTGGTCTCCAGTCATGGTAGTCTTTACAAATGATTACCAGCACCTTGAATTGATGTCAATCTTCCTAGATAGACAAAACAGGAAAAACTAATTATTTTTTATTGCTACATTATCTTGCAAGTCTGCAAGTAAAATTCTTCTACTTTTTCTCTTACAGCCTGAGAAACTAGGGAGAGTCCCTTCTGAGCAGAGGTGGTATTCAGCCGGTTCTGACCGGTTCTGGCATACCGGTAGCAAAAATGTTGAGTAGTTCGGAGAACCAGTAAATACCACTTCTGGTTGGCCCTGCCCATCTACCCCCACGTTACCTCTCCTATATTCCCTTGCTTTTTTTTTTTAACTCAGCTGATTTGTATAGCAAAGAGGATTGCAGCACCTCAGCTGAGCTAAAAAACAGCTCAGCTCACCAGTGTTGACACAGACATTCGTCTTTGAGCCCTGCACATGAGTGTGAAGCACGCTCTCATAGAACTGTTAGGAAAAAAATTGGAAACCCACCACTGCTTCTGAATCTCTTGCTATAGGTTATACTCTTTTTTTCTGACTTAGTAGCTTCTCTTCATTTTTTTCTCACAAAGTTTTACCCACATACCATTACTTCTGCACCCAGAAGCACAAAGGGAGCCAATGCAACTCATGAAGCAATGGTGTCATATGCACCAAAAAACTGACACCATTAATTGCCCACACTACTGAATTCTGCACTTCATTTCAAATGCTCTTCAAGGGCAGCCCAATGTAAAGTGTATTGTACTAGTCCAGTCTAGAGGCCACAAAGCCATGAATGACCACACGGTAGCTAGTTCTTGTTGCATCCAAAAAAAAAAAAAAAAAGGCCCTATTTCTCTGCATGCAGTACAACAGTTGAATAGTAGCTAAAACAATTCTCCCCACCACACTTCCTTTTCCCCAGGAAAAAGAAACTTATTCTGAGCTGCCACATCCCCCAAAACATCTGTACCCTATTAAATGCAGGGCCAGAGAGCTGATTGCAGAAGAGCTGCAGGTCACTTACTCAAAAAAAATGTATTTTCTGCCCAGCTCTTCTGCTTCTCTTGCAAACCCAGCCCTTATTTTTCTTCATTGCCTAGCAAAATAGCAATTGGAAATATAGGTAGCATCCTCCTGAACCAGTTCCTAGACTGATAGAAAGTACTTCTGTACGTAGACTAGATTTGCTCATTGAGAGAGAAAATAAAAAGAAAGAGAAAGGTTGTACTCAGTTTAACATACTCTTTGGCAGACTTAGGCTTACTAAACAAGTCAAACCACAACACAAGCATGCCCTATGATATTGCTTTCATCTCATCCTCAGTCATCAAGTAAGAGAGCCTTACGTTATAATTGAAAATCCTGGAATTTAAGTACTTTTTTTACACTTGACACTGTTTAAGAATAGCACAGCAAGTTAACAGAACAGAATGAATGAATGAATTCTTTATTGGCCAAGTGTGATTAGACTTGGGCTCTTCAAAATTAACAGTTTTAAGACTTGTGGACTTCAACTCCCAGAATTCCTCCTCTAGTCATGTTAATTCTGGGAGTTGAAGTTCACATGTCTTAAATTTGCCAAGTTGGGTTGGGTTAGATACACAAGGAATGTTGTTTTGGTGCACATGCTCTCAGTGTACACAAAAAGAAAAGATACATTCATCAAGAATCATAAGGTACATCACTTAATAATAGTCACAGGGTACAAATAAGCATTCAAATCATACTAGGAAACAGTCAATATAAATCATAAGGATACAAGCAACAAAGTTACAGTCATAACGAAACAAGATCTGGAAGGGACCTTGGAGTTCTTCTAGTCCAACCTCGTGCTCAAGCAGGATACCCTATACCATTTCTCACAAGTGGCTGTCCAGTGTCTTCTTAAAAGTCTCCAGTGATGGAGCAGCATCCACAACATCTGGAGGCAATTGTTCTACTGATTAATTGTTCTAACTTAAGAGAAAATTTCTCTTAAGTCCTAGGTTAGTTCTTGCCTTGATTAGTTTCCATCCATTGCTTTCTGAACTGCCTTCAGGTGCTTTGAAGAAAAGGTTGACCTTCTCATTGAAACAGAGGCAACAGAGTGTGCAGAGTAATAGACTGTCAACAGGGAACAAATATCTTGCAAGAGGAGGTTGTGGGTTTTTTTGTGTTTGTTTTTTTTACCAACTTGAGAATGGCTGATATCACCATATGCCTGAGGAAAGGCTCAAAGTTTGCTATTAAGGTTTTTGGCCACTGGTTTCTTTCTTTTTTCCAAAAATATATGATGTCAAGCCAAAATTACCTTTGGCATGTGGGAATTTGGGATCACATTTCTGGGAAGCGTTACTTTGTCAACAATAGCTAAAAGCTAACTTATATTCCCAAATGTTTGTGATGTTTGCTTATATGTGAAATAGAAGAGAATGTCACACTCTGTGCTTTCAGCTGATGCATAAGATTTTAAAAAATAGTGCCTGTTCACCTCTATTGTTCCTGAATTACTATTGCCTTCGTACTATTTCAGTAGCTACCTGAAAGAACATTGTTTGCACAATTTTTCAATCCCATTGCTAGCTCATCCAGCTTTAAAAGAAGCTTTTGTGCACCTCTCCTCCTTCACTCTGCTCCAATATGCACAGGCTTTTGACTTTGAAACCTCCAAATAGAATGTTAAAAATGTCCTGTGGAGGAGGTCTGTGCAAAGCTTTCCTGGGGCGATTTAATTTGGAGATGATTCATTTCACCACCCCATGGAAAAACACCACAGGGTATTTACATGGTATATCTCAAGTGTCTTGCTGCTTTGCTTCGGCTACTTCTCTGTGCTTCAGTGATATGTGGGTAGACACGGTGTATGTACTTAAACCACTTGCTATGCCTTAATGTTTTCACAAGGAAGAGTTTATTGTCTCTAGCACTTTCTGTGAAGCACGATCATGCCAAATGCTGAAGCTCTGAAGACTTTTACATGTATGTGTGTGTGGGGGGGGATGGCATTTCTCAAGGAGTGTGAAGATACACATATTTGCTGATTGCTGCATATATATTCAGAGCAGATATAGGGATCATGCAGAGCTTCAAAGGAGCACAACAGTTTGGGCAACACTTTTCCTGAATAGCCACTTGAAACTGAAGGAGTGCTTGCCTTTGAAGTGCTGAATTAGAAGGGATGCCCTACTGTGATCCAGGCAGAAAGGAGCTTTTGTACATGTGCAAAAGGGCTTTCTAGCAAGACTTAATTTTCCATGGCAGAGGTCATATCCAGACCAATTCCTGATATGATAGTCTGATAAGGTGATGCTTGAAGGCAAAGTGTAGCTACTGTGCCCCGAGTTTAGAGGATACTAATTTACCTGCCCACTTTTCTGCAAATAAATCAAGTGAGGAACTAATACCACTCTATAAAGCCTTAGTAAGACTGCATCCTAGAATATTGCATCCAGTTTTGGTCACCACACTATAAAAAAAGATGTTGAGACTCTAGAGAAAGTGCAGAGAAGAGCAACCAGGATGATTAGGGGACTGGAGGCTAAAACATACCATGAACAGTTGCAGGAACTGGGCCTGGCTAGTCTAGTAAAGAGAAGGACCAGGGAAGACATGATAGTGATCTTCCAATATTTGAGGAGCTGCCACAGGGAGGAAGGGATCAAGCTATTTTCTAAAGCGCCTGTAGGCCAGACAAGGAATAATGGATGGAAACTGAACAAGGAAAGATTCAACCTGGAAATGAGAAATTTTCTGACAGTGAGAACAATCAACCAATGGAACAGCTTGCCCTCAGAAGTTGTGAGAGCTTCCTCATGAAAGCTTTCAAGAAGAAATTGGACTGCCATTTGTCAGAGATGATGTAGGGTCTCCGCTTGGGCAGGTAGTTGGACTAGATGCAAGGCCCCTTCCAACTCTGTTAATCTGTTAATGAAAAGCTAAAGGTCATTGGTTGACTTTGGCAATATGCCTTCTTCCTATCTATTTTTATTAAAATAATCATTTTCTAAAAATCTAGTAGGATTAAGATAAGAACTTTTGATATTCACCATTAAATTTCAGTCCTAGCCCAGACAGTGAAAAAGAAATGGATGAGTACCTGTTCAGTCTATTCTTAAAGGCTTCCAGTGATGGAGCACCCACAACTTTTTAAAGCAAGCTGTTCCACTGGTTAATTGTTCAGGAAATTTCTCCTTAGTTCTAGGTTGCTTTTCTCCTTGTTGAGTTTCCATCCATTATTATTTTTTCTCTTGCCTTCTGGTACTTTTGAAAATAGATTGACTCCTTCCTTGTGGCACAACCTCAAATATTGGAACACTGCTATCATGTCACCCCAGTCCTTCTTTTCACTAAACTAGCCATATCCTATTCCTTTCTTCTTCTGCAAAGCAGCAGGAAACAATAATTAATTGTAGAGAAGAATTTAGCTGGACAAGGCAAATTTTGAAGTCAAGCAGTCCAAAGACAAACCAAAGATTTATGATGCCAAACAAGTCATAGTTTGTCACAATCCAGGACTGTAAATAACTAGATACCAAGCATCACAAGCCAAATGCTGGAGTTGCTTTTAGCATAGGAGCCATCTTCCTGTGAGACTAATATTCTCTCTCTGTTGAGTATGCACAGCTGGAGTGAAACATTATTGCTTGCTACTTTCTCATGAGTCACACACTTCAGTGAGGTGCAGAGGTCCCAGGAGAAATTGCTGGAGGCCCAAATGAATGCCTGGAGCAACCTGCATTGCAATAATGTCAGACTCCGAGGGCATGGCAAGAACTTGTAAATCTATTGCAAATCTTTAACCAAAATAAAGCTTTACGGTTTTTGTACTTCAAAAGATTTGAACCATTAGGTGAATATGTCTCAATTGGTAGCAATGACTATGATTTATTTTTTTGATCATAATGAAGTTATCAGGCCTGTGGACCATTACAAATCAGATTAGCATGATAACTGCTCTTCAGAATGGACACAGATGGTTACTTTGAGGAATATTAATCGCAGAGAATAACCAATTGCCTTAAGAAAACCTTGACCTTCTATTAACATTTGTTTAACATTTTATGGATATTTTTTACAGGTGTGTTGGAAACAGTGCTAAGAATTCAATTGTGTGCTGAGTGTATTCATCCTGAAAATAGTTCAGCTTTTCTCAAAAATGTAGTTTATGTATTACCAGTGGCAACTTTTATAAATACACAGTGCCTAATTAGAGATTCTAATTGTAGATATTCTATACTTTTTTTCTAAAGGTAGATAGTTAAGTCCTATTGAAGTAAAAATAAGTGTTTGTGAGTTAAGATTTCAGTGACTGAGTTAATCTTCAAGATAATGAACTGCAGCAAACATTCCTGCAGAGACAGAAATGGAATTTCATTTCAGAAATATCAAAACACAAATGCTTGGCCAAAGCATCCAACTTCTTGATGGCCAGGAAATTGGTAGCTATGGAAAGCACATATTTAATGTGAGAGATTGCTGATGTACAAGTTAGTAGCTACCTTACATTGAGTCAGACAATTGATTTCTTGAGTATTTTTAGTTTCTACTCTTACAGACAATAGATTTCTGGAAACTCAAGGAGATCTTTGCAAGCCTTGTTACAGTATTACAGTCTACCGAGATTTTTCTTCTTCTTGGGGTAGAATGTGACATTCTTTTTCATGTGAATCCTGTCTTACTAAGAGCTACTATTGCAACTTTCCCTGCAAACATAGATAGAATTCCTCAGGGTTTCATGCTGAAGTCTACTACATAAGGTTGTAATTCATGTTTGCTGCAGGATATAATTCCATCAGCTGAAATTATATTGCTTTATTAGTTTGCATAATAAAATTGCATTTAGAAAATCAATTATATGGCAGCAGATGCAAAACATCATTGATGTCATGCAAGGACCCCAAAATTATTGCTCTGCATTTGGTGGACCAGAATTTTTCTGCTTTCCTCTGCCTCTGTATCAGGTGGCAGAGTCCAGTATGTTTCACTGGAGCTTTGTGTTGCATTGGAGAGACTAACTACCCGTTATACCCCATCACCTTCCAGCTGTCATTTCATACTCACTCAGCCAGCAGTACCAAACTCTTTAAATGTGTTTGCAAATTCAATTAAAAGAAGATAAAGTGGAGGAAAGGAAGGTCAGTTTTACAGTGGGTTGTAAATGCCTGGCAAATCAAACCATTTGTGGTATGGCTTTGAATGAGCTTCTCAGCCTTTTCTCATGAATATTACTGGCACATCTTTCATAGATAATTCAGTTAAAGGCTATGAAGCAAGTTGAGAGATTACTGGAATGAAGATGAGGGATGTTTCATTTCAACTTTGATTGAAGTCTACTGAGAGTTTTTTTAATAAGCTTAGTTTGTGAAGGTGATGGAGGCAAAAAATATTTTTTTCTCTTCTATCATTGCCTCTGCTCTCATCAACCAGTGGAGTTTTGCTGAGTGGCCTTCTGGGATCTGTCTTGGCTAGAAATCATATATAACATTTAATAGCTCATTGAAGCATGTGGCTAAACATTCTGAAAGGCAACATTGATCAAATTCATAACCAGTTACTTTACTGCTTTGTTAGTTCAATCTGAAGGAGTCCGCAGGACCTGGTCTAGTCTGATTTTCAGCTGACTTCTAAATTTAAGAATTGATGCTTGGCTGAATTTTCCCAACCACTTAATTGCTAGCCCTTTACACCTTGTTGGAAGGAAAATCCATCTGGTTCAGCCCCAAGCTGGGGGAAAGAAGCTGGAAACAACATGGAGGCTGATTGGAAAGTTGATTTTTTGAACAGAACTACAAGGACAGTATGCAATTCTGGGTCAGCTGAACAAATAGTTGAATGAGTGGATGGATCTTTATACGTTTCTGTGACTTTCAACTTTAACTATTCTGGGGGTGTTGCAATGAAGGGGCTTGTGTTCTGAAAGGGTATTGGGCAATCCTATTGTGGCTAATGGCTTTTCCCTGTGTTGGATCTTGGGTGAGGGGCTGCTTTCTAATCCTAGCATTCTGCCAAGGAATTTCAAAATATCCTGTTTTAAATGGATTTCTGCCTGCAGTGTTTGTTTTGCTTATGAATAGAGCTACCGAGATACTTGTCTTCCTCTTTCAATAAGGTCTTTATCTCTTAAGTGCTGACATCTGCTGTGAGATATTAAGGAAGACTTGGGGGGGGGGACTGCTTTCTGTCTTTAAGAGCATGTTTCTCCATTTCTCCTTTAGGGAAATATAATATTCTGCCTTTTTAATATTTCCCAAAATATTTCATTCTTCTGAGGTGGGGTGGGGGCTTCCCAAACCTTTATGACTCATTTTATACATAGGAAGCAGGAGTTCAGCAAGAGTTAAGATAATTCCTTATTTTGAGAAGTGGTTTTAGTCTCATTTAAGGAAGCTTCAGCAAGTCCACCCCAGAAACAACCACCACCACAACAACAAAATGGACTTGGTGATCTAAATATGTGCTGCCTGATGGTTAATGTTCCTTTCCCCAGCAAGGTATAGCATCTGATTCAGTTGAGGGATTGAATGAGGGTTTAAAAAAATAAAATATCAATCTGGACAAGACAGAAGCACTGCTAGCAGGGGTGGGATTCTACCGGTTCTGCCCAGCTCTACAGAACCAGTAGCTCTGAAGAGCAGCAGACACAGAACTGTGTCTGCTGCTGTTTTAGCTCACCCACCTGCCCAGCCTCTTACCTGTCCTTTATTTCCTGCTTTTTCAACCACAGCTGCTTTTCGCAACACAGCTGCTGTTGAAAAAGCAGGAAAAGGGGGCTTTTCCTACCACTGCGTACCCGCACGCAGCGCTGCTCAGCTGTCTGGGTAGCTCAGCAGGTCATAAATTGCACTCGCATGACTTGCATGACTCACGCATGTGCACATGACACAGAGCAACAGAACTGGTAGTTATACTGGTCGCATCCCATCCCTGACTGCTAGTGCATAGTTTATCCATCCCAGTGGTAGTTTCTCAAGTTTGAAATGCTTTCTTCATTGTAGTATGATTGACACAATCCTTATTGCCTTTTCAGAGCCAGGCAATTGATATATTTATACCTTTTCTATGGGATTAATTTTGATGTGATTGTTAAATATTTCTTCTTTTACTTTCTATTAATAATTTCTTTTCCAGATTTTGTTTGTATTGTGCATTCTGTTTGTAAAATAGCTTAACATGCTTTTTGTAATTGCTTTAACCTATGGAATATACTACTAAAACTCTGGTTGTATTTATCCTTCTGTCTGTTTGTACCCTCAAAGCTAGCCCAAACTGTGCATTGTAGATCAACAGGTTTTGAATTAAAGCACTAAAATCCTCTAACTTAAAGAATGCATAAAAATATGGGACCCATTACTTCCATGGAATTGAAATTTCCATGATATTCAGACTAGTTTTATTTATAAAGTTGAAGCCTTTGCAGCAACTCCACAGTCATATGATCATAATTTCTGACAATCCTGACAACTTTCCCACAAGCAAAGCACTTAAACTTATATACTGTTTCACGGTGTTTTACAGTCCTCTCTGAGTGGTTTACTGAGTCAGCATATTGCCCCCAACAATCTGGGTCCTCATTTTACTGACTTTGGAAAGATGAATGGCTGAGTCAAACTTCAGCCAGTCAGGATCGAACTACTGGCAGTCAGCAGAGTTAGCCTGCAATACTGCATTCTAACCACTGTGTCAGAAAAACTTCCAGAAAGTTGGAAGTGTCTTCCACTCCCACTGTTGTTGTTTTTTTGCCCACCTGTGGTCATTCTTTTTATCAATTTAGGTAAGTAAATATCTTATTATTGAAGTTCATATGCCACTATAATTATTTTTCTATTTATGATATATATTCTTCTTGGAAGATCATGGGCCATCTTGCACTGGGTAGAAAAATATGATCAGTCTAATATTTAGTGTTCATTCTAGTCACATCAGATTGTACTACTTTTGTCTCAAAGGGTGACCCAATGGGTCACAAGGTTGTCTGGTACGTTTTAACTGCAAGTATAAACTACTGTATCTGTAAATTACATTGATATCTCTTTTACTGGGGACTAGAATGATTGAATGCACAAAATAAAGGAATGTCAAAGGAAGGGAAAGTGAGTGGTATGAGATGGCATATTTAATAGTTACCAAAGATAGTAGATTTTCTATGTTTTCTATTATCCTTTCTCTCTTTTTTTTCCTATTATAAATTTGAAGAACTGGGTTTGAAAGATGGTAGGATTGAGCTATGAGGAATGCCTTTGTTTTAAAGGTACGTTGCTTTAAATCCTATCAAAATTTTCATTCTATTTCAAGCCCATAAGACTCCATAGGCCAATTTGGATTCAGCCTGTAGGTATTTCAAATTTTAGTCTCATTGGGAAAATGCCATTCCATTCCATACTCAGCAAGTTCACACAGATACATTGAACTAAACCCTTATTTCCTGTTTCTTAGATTCTAAACTCTGCTGGAATATTTTGGGAGTTGAAATCTATACATCTAAAAGTTGCAGTTTGAAAAAAGAAACAGTTGTAAATTAAACTTGTTTCTATCATGCCTATATGCTACCTCAGACAAAGCCTTTTGTTCTTCAAGCTTCATACCCATCTCTTTTCAGTTCCATCCAACTATGACTTTTCAGTCTTCCTTCCTCTCAATCCATTCACTCTTCATTTATTGTTTTGTGTTTCAGTCTGATTCATTGCCTTTGTGTGATCAGCTTAACAAACTTCATCTTGAACACTCACTTTTATATTCAAACCATATTCATTTTTGTCTCTGTCTCTTTTTGTTTGATCACAGATACTTTTAAAATATCCCCTTCTGACCACATTCAACTTTTTAAAAATATTTCTCCTCACATACCCAACCAACTCACTCCCACACAACAGAGTGAAGAGAAGCATACTGTTCTACTCAGACATTTTTGTTTCCTTCCATAAATGTTTATTCCTCAGAAGGGACTTCAAATTACCCACTGCTTTTCTAACCAACATGTGTACAGATTTATCTACTTGCTAAAAGGGTGAGCTGAAGGACCAGGAATCTTTATAGATTGACTTGGAAATAATCTAATTCTTAAATTTGAAGATAATATTTCATCTTAATCTGAGTAAGACCAGTTCAAGTGTTGGGCCTGTAAAGAGCTGAAGTGGTGCAGTGGTTAGAATGCAGTATTTCAGGCTAACTCTGTACACGGCCAGGAGTTTGATCTGCCCAATTCAAGGTTGAATCAGCCTTCTATCCTTCCAAGGTCAGTAAAATGAGGATCCAGATTGTTGGAGGCAATACGCTGATTCTGTAAACTGCTTTAGAGAGGGCTATAAAACACTAGAGAGCTGTATACAAGTCTAAATGCTGCTGTCAGGGTTCCGACGAAAGCCCTAATCAAATCATGAGCCTCAAGCCAAACTTTATGAGTTGACAGCTATTGCTATTGATAAATGTCATATTTACAGACATTGCTTTTCCTTTGCAGCACTTCATGGAATGACCATGTGGGAAATGATTCTACATTTTAGTAAGAAAAGAAAAAAAGATGTAAGTCACCATATTTTCAAAATGGTTTGGATTCCCCACCCCATCCTGGTAGCATTTTAAATTTTAAATGGTATGAATATGCTAGCTTTGAAAAAGAATAAACATTTTTACCAGAAATCCTGTTTCTGATATCATTTTGCCAAGTTTTGCTGTTATTAACAGATATGTTTCAGAAACATGCTTCAAATTTTAAATCACCTCCTAATGCATATTTACAATTTAGTTATAATTATGCGGCATGATTGTTTTTTAGCCTTTTTGTTGTAAAAGCATTTTTAAACCACTCAGAGATCTTTTGGGATTGCAGTAAATAAATAAATATTAAATGAATGCTCAGTAAAAGATCTTAAAATAGTAGCCAAAGTACATCTTATGAAGGGTACTCCCATATACAATAATCTCACACAATTAAAAGGCTTTTTAAAATTATTAATACACACCAAACTGGAATAATTGAAGTAGTCATGTAATTTCTTTGGGGAATAGAAAAAACAGCAAACAAATGTTTTGTTTTGTTTTTTTAAATCCAATTTGGTATCTATTGTACCTATTGCCTGGCAACATCTCTTTTTTTGTTTTTGCTATATCCTCATGACTTCATCTCTTCATGCCTACACAACTTCCTGCACCAACTAGGATCACCCTGACCCATTAGAATATCTAGGGACAAACTAGTTAATGTTCCACATTTTCAGCCTCTTCAGTAAGAAACTGAAGATGGTATCTGTTGTAGAGCGAGGGAATAGACGAGGCTTAGACCAGAGCATACAAGTAACAGTCTTTATTCAGGGAATAAAGGGTTGTCGCATCTGCCAGCTAACAAGGCAGACTGCAAGCGAACCACGGCTGGCTCTGCTCGACAGCTGGCTTTTATAGCCGACTGTCAAACGGAGCCAACCAATGGGAGCTGCTGGTGCTCCCGCTCAAACAGCGGACCTGGTTGGGGACTCCAACCAGTCCTAAAGACATAACACTCCTCCCCCCTAGCTGGGAACATGCATAGTCTTTGAGATACGTGGGTGGATTGCGTTGGCGACCGGAATGTCGTGGTTCTGGGAAACTGCTGGTGGGCATCGAGTCCATGGAACAGGGCTCTGAGGTCGCCGGGGTATCAACTTGGCTTGGCGTGGGATCTTGGGACTGGAATGAATCCCCTCGTTCAGGCTGGCTCGGGAAACCTTCTCGGTCCAGATGACTGGTGCCCCTGCTGGGTGGACGAGGTGGAGAATCGGGTTGGCAGTCCGGATCTACTCGAGGCTCACTCTGTTCGATTGGGAATGTCTGGTCCCTCAGGGAGCCTCCATCTGGAACTTGGATGGGAACTCGAGGGCTGGTCGGTGGATTCGGTTCAGCGTTGGTCAGGCTGTTCCGCCGTCTCCTTAGTTGGTCCAGGTGTCTCCACCATACGCGACCATCCTCCAATTGGACCCGATAGGATCTTGGACCCGTGACGGCCACGATCTGCCCTGGCACCCACAACGGATCTCCTGCGTAGTTCCTTGCAAAAACTGAGTCCTGCAAGGCAAAGTCTCTGGCCTGGCTGTCAGACCCTAACGGGGTGTCAGGACAGTAATGGGGGTGCAGTCTGTCTAGAGTAGTCCTTAAGCGTCTCCCCATTAACAGTTCGGCCGGGGATTTATTAGTGCTCGTGCATGGTGTTGTATGCTGGCTGAGGAGAAAACGAGATAACTTGGAATGCCAGTTTTCCTGACCGAATCTGGATAGTGCCTCCTTAGCTGACCTGACAGCTCTCTCCGCCATCCGATTGCTAGCAGGGTGAAACGGGGCCGTGAGGACGTGTCTGATGCCCAGATTCGCGACATACATGCTAAATTCACAGGATGTGAACTGTGGGCCATTGTCGGAGACCAGCGTGTCCGGAAGCCCATGAGTTACGAAAAGCCGGGTCAGGGCTTTAACAACTGCCTGTGTGGTGGTTGTGGGAAGTAAGGCCACATCTATCCACTTAGAATAAGAGTCCACAACCACTAAGAATGTTTTGCCATGCACAGGCCCGGCCAGGTCGATGTGTAACCACGACCATGGGGCATTGGCACTCTCCCACTTGGTGGGTGCAGCGGCTGGTGGGGCTGCTCTACACTCTTGACATGGTTGGCACGAGCTTACCCAATTGGCGATCTGATCATCCATCCCGGGCCACCATACGTAACTGCGAGCCAATGCCTTCATTCGCACGATGCCTGGGTGGCCCTCGTGAAGCACCTTCAATATGGGCACGCGAAGAGTGGTTGGGATGACGACTCTGGCACCCCACAGCAGGCATCCCTGGAGTTTTGATAATTCCTGTTGGCGTGTTTTAAATGGGGTAAAATCAACTGAACACTTTGTTTCCGGCCACCCCCTCCCCACCCAGTCCAGAACCTGGGCGAGTATTTTATCTTTTTTGGAGTGTGCTGCGATGTCATCTGCGGTCACTGGCAGCTTGAGTTCGTTGACTTCGAAGATTGCGTGCACCGGAGCGGGGTCCTCGACTGGAGTCAGCAAGGGGCAGCGGCTGAGGGCATCTGTGTGGCTTAAAGTCTTACCTGGGCGATAGACCAATTTGAACGAGTAGGCTGCCAGGAACAAGGTCCATCTTGTCATCCTGGGGGACAGTACCTGTGGAGTTTGCCTGTCCCCCGATAAAAGGCCCAAAAGTGGCTTGTGATCAGTAATGAGTTCGAAATGGTGGCCGAAGAGAAATTCGTGGAATTTTTTAACTGCCGCTACTGCAGCCAGGGCCTCTTTATCAATCTGGCTGTAGTTTCTTTCAGTCATGGAGAAAGTCCTGGAGAAAAAGGCAATTGGTGCCTCGGAGCCATTGGGAAGTCTGTGACTTAGGACAGCTCCTATCCCAAAAGGGGATGCGTCAGCGGCTAGGACCAAGGGAAGGCGTTGGTCGAACTGCATTAAAACGGCTTCTGAGGTGAGTAGCGATTTGATTGCTTTAAATGCATGGGATTCTGTGGGTCCCCAGTGCCACGGAGTGTCTTTATCTAATAACCTGTGCAAAGGTTCAGCGACTGATGCTTCGTGGGGTAGGAACGAAGCGTAGAAATTTAATAACCCCAGGAAGGCTTGTAGCTCCGTTTTGTTGGTAGGTGTGGGTGCCTCGTGGATGGCTTTTACTTTTGACTCTACTGGGTGGATGCCTGAGGCGTCTAACCTATATCCTAGAAAGTCCACCTGTCTAGTGGCGATGGTGCACTTCTCCCGTTTGAGCTTGAGACCATGCTGTCTAAACTTCTTTAATACTGCCCTGACCCTCTGGAGGAGTTGGGGCCTGTCCATAGCTGAGACCAAAATATCGTCAAAATAGGGAACTACTCCTGGAAGACCTTGGAGAATTCTCTCCATTAGTGACTGAAAAATACCTGGGGCCACGCTAACGCCAAATTGGAGACGTTTACACCTGAATGCCCCTCTATGTGTTACTATGGTTTGTAAATCTGCAGTGTGGCTGTCGACAGGGAACTGCTGGTATGCCTGTGACATGTCTAGCTTGGCAAAGATGGTGCCGGGTTCGAATGTGTGCAACAGGTGCTGGATGACTGGAACAGGGTATGCGCTAACCTGAAGATAACGGTTGAGGGTCATCTTATAGTCAGCACAAATTCTCAGGCTACCATCCTTTTTAAGAGGGGTGACTATGGGGGTCTCCCATTTGGCGAAATCTGTGGGTTCTATTACCCCTTGTTCGAGAAGTTTGTCTAGTTCCGCGTCCAATTTGGGGCGGATAGCAAAAGGTACTCTGCGAAATTTTAGGCGGACGGGAACTGCCTGGGGGTCTATGGAGAAAGAGATGGGCGTGCCATTATAGCAACCCAGCTTGCTGCTAAAGACGTCGGAATAGTCTGAGAATAATGTGTCAACATCTGAAGTTGAGACAGCATGAATCCCTGTTATATTAAGGCCAAGAGAGGGGAACCAATCTAACCCCAACAGACTAGGTAGGGCACCATTAACCACCACTAAAGGCAAATGGCCTTTGAAGGTTCGGAATTTAACAAGGAACTTGCCTTTCCCGAGGACAGGGATGTTCTTGCCTTGGTAGTCTCTCAAGGTGAGGTGGCACTTTTGTAGCTGCTTTCTGGTCAGTCTGGGGTGAATCTCCTTCAGCGTATCCCAGGAGATGATTGAGAGCACTGAGCCCGTGTCTACCTCCATGCTGCAAGGTTTACCTTCTAGGGAAACAGAAAGTTTAATTTTATTTGGTGTTTGGGAAGTGTGGTTAGCGTGGTAGCAAGTATAACAGTCTTCTACTTGCCTTTGGAGGCCGGGAGATGAAGAAAGTTTCTGAGGAAAAGTGCGTGCTGCCTGGCAGACTCTTGCAAGGTGACCTTTCTTGTGGCAGTTTAGGCAGCTGGCGTTTCTGAACCTGCAAGATGCCCTGGAGTGGGCACCTCCGCAGGTTAGGCACAAAGGAATCTGTTTTGGGCCACTGCTGTTTCTCTGCCTTGCTCCTACCTGTGGTTGTTTCAACTGCTTGAGGCGATGGATGTCAGAAAATTCTGTGGGGTCAGCTTCGGTCATCACCTCTTCCGAATGGACGGTGGAAGTACCAGGCTTGGGTGTGGTGCCCTGAATCTCAGCTGCTGACTGGGCGGAGAGTTCAGCAGCTAGGGCTTCATCTACTGCTTGGGAAAGATTTAAATCTTTTCTTGCTAGTAGACGCCTTTGGAGCCTCAGATCTCTTACCCCACAGACGAGTTGGTCGAGAAGCATGTCGTCTAAATAATTCTTAAATTCGCATTGTAAAGCTGCTGTCCTCAAAGCGGCCATGTACTGGTTGATGGACTCCCCCTCAGTTTGCTTCCTCATCCTGAACGCGTAACGTCTTGCAATCTGGGAAGGCTTAGGGGAGTGGTTCGAAAGTGTTTCTTGTAGTTCGTTCCACGGAACGCTTCTGATGTCACGTGGTGCGAAAAGTGCCGTGGCAGTGTCGAAGACTGCAGCCCCGCAGTAGCTAAGGAAGTACGATTTCTTCCTATGCTCCGTGGCGTCAGCTAACCCAATGGCGTCGATGTAATGGCTGAAACGATTCTTGTAGGAGTCCCACGTCTCCTCGTTGGGTTTGAATGGTTGAAATGCCGGATTGGCGTTCATCTTGGGACCCTCGGTGTCGTCGGCAGACTGGACTATCTCTCTGGGTGGTCGTGCCCCTAGGGCTTGCACTTATCGTGAGAGCTGGCGGCTGCGGCTACAGCGCCCTAGACTTGCTCAGTGACTTCGGCTCTTGAAAGAGCAGTCTGTATCTCGCTCTCTCTGCGCTCGTTGGCGGCTGCGGCTAACAGCGCCGTAATTGACTTCAGCTAGTGACAGCAGTTTGGATTTTGCACTCTCTGGGGAGCGTCGGCGACTGTGGCTACAGTGCCGTACTTCGCTTGAGTGACTCGATTCAAACGGCAGCGGTTTGAATTTCGCACTCTACTACGAGCGTGGGTGGCTGAGGCTTCAGCGCCGTGACTTTCAGCTCATATCGCAGCAGTTTGAGCTTGGGCTCTCTGTGAGCGAGGCGGCTGCGGTTCAACGCCGTGGCTTCGCTAGGCGATTTCAACTCTTTTGAATGTGAGTGCTTCTGGCTAGCCTGCAGTCACATCTCACCCTTGTCGCCAGTGTTGTAGAGCGAGGGAATAGACTAGGCTTAGACCAGAGCATACAAGTAACAGTCTTTATTCAGGGAATAAAGGGTTGTCGCATCTGCCAGCTAACAAGGCAGACTGCAAGCGAACCACGGCTGGCTCTGCTCGACAGCCGGCTTTTATAGCCGACTGTCAAACGGAGCCAACCAATGGGAGCTGCTGGTGCTCCCGCTCAAACAGCGGACCTGGTTGGGGACTCCAACCAGTCCTAAAGACATAACAGTATCCCTTTTCTGTGGCAACACCAGTCATTTAGAACAGCCTTCTGACAGAGATCATGCTGGGCTACTTCTTATTGGCTTCCCAGAACAAAAATTGAAAACTGAGTCACTCTATTTTGTAGACCCTTTTCTTACGTTTATACAAAATACTGACTTGTTTTCTTTTTGCTCTCTGTATTTCTCTTCTGTTATCTTTGTATCCTGTTTTCTTAATGTTTTTGCTGTGGGGTTGTATGTGGTTATCATTATGGTGATTGAGATTGTTTTCCCTTGACTATGGGAGTTTTCATTCTTGTTTTATATATACTGTAAACCACCAAGAGTCATTTTGATTGCAGCAACATAGAAGTTTGTTAAGTAAATAAACAACCATACAAAAAAACTATCAACCTTGAAGCTGGGCTGGCTGAAGCCGTCTTGGGGCTTCAGTGCTGAGGGGGAATTAGACATATTGTATAGTCAAAATAAAATACTTTCTCTTGGGAACTAAGGACATTCTCATACCTGGCTGGAGGAAGAAGGAGTGATGTCATCAGACCAGTGGACACTGCCTTGATTGGACCATGTGACTGATTGTTTTAAGAAAGTAACAAACTTTTAATTAGGTGGAAACCTTGGGAACCTTCAGAGTCGGTTTTCACCAGATCTTTGCCAATATGATATTTCCAATAAAGCTATTCTTTGAGGAATTCACCAGACTCAGAGTTTTGCTTGCTATGGATCTATTGCTCGGAACCCTGACATAAACCTCATTCACAGTTTACAAATGAAACAGATTCATGTCTTCCTCAACTTTACAGATGTTAAAAATACAATTTTCCACTTTATTCCAGCAGCATCCAACAACAGCCTTAAGGTGTGTAAAATCTATTAGGTTTTGCCCTTGAAGGGCAGTCGAGTAATTATAGGCAATAAGAGGGGAGTTGTCAATAGGAACAGCAGAATTTATGTTGTTATAATTTTCTGATGATTCAAAGACAGATGGACAACATGTCAACTAAACCATCACAACCCCCCTCCCTTTTTTTTTCTTTCACAGAAATAAAAAATTGGGAAACAAGGAATGATTTGTGGCTCTGAAAGATTCCCTTGCTTTGTCTAAGAATATAGGGATGTGGCAGATAATCCTGATTCCCAGGAGGGAGGGAATGCATTCCAGGGGACATTAGTCAGCATAGTTCAGATAGTTTGGTGGGGAGAAAGAGGATCAAGTCAGCTCTTCTCTAGAAGTTCTCAGAATATGTTTTTAATAAGCAAGTACTTTGCTTAGGAGCTATGGAGGCATGGTGGTAGGAATGTAGTATTGCAAGCTAACGTTACCTACAGACAGGAGTTCAATCCTGACTATCTCAAGGTTGATTCAGCATTCCCCACCTTCTTCCAAGATGGGTAAAATGAGGACCCAGGATGTTGGGGGCAATATGCTGAATTTATAAACCACTCAGAGAGTGCTGTAAAGCAGTATGGAGTGGTATATAAGTTTAAGTATTATTGCTTTAGTTTGGCAAGATTCTGTCCGTAGGTGAGAAACAATAGAGGAAACTGCTTAGAAGTAATTCTATATCTGTCTTGGTTTCTGGAGCTTGAAAACAGTAGCTGAAACAGAGTAGATAGGTGAATGCTATGTTGCTGGTCTTGGCAGGTTGCAGTGGTAGAACTAGCAGTATAGAAAACAAAGACAGAAACACACCTTGAGTGGCTTTAAGCTACAAAACAATGAGGCATCCTAAAAGGATAATATTGTGAATGTACAAGGGGAAAAAAAGATAGGTGGGAAGCCATTCTTGAGTGGATTATAATATGTATAGAAGGGATAAAGCTTGTCTCCTTTTACAAACTACATATATTTAACTTAGATTTAAGCTCATTTTAACATTTCTTTAGAAGTAATTGTTTCATAAAAACATCCTTTGATTTCTAGAACTCAGATTGATTATTTAATGTTTTGACCAGCCTTCTCCAGAATAGGGAGCATTGCTTTGAAAATCCAAGTGTTACATCCGAATCTACTGTTGGTGCATGCACATCAAAAGAATTCTGCCACGCTGGCTAGCCCATTCTTTAACATATCTGCACAAGACTGCAGGCTAGCATTAGATTTTTTTTCCACTATCACTTTCCTTATCCTTAATATGGAACTAACTATATCCAAAGGCAACTGACTCTTAAACTAACTCTTTTCAGAAATGTTTTATAAATCAGACTAATACAATGTAAGCATTTTATGCAGGATTGCTCTGCTGGAAAGACACAATTGCATTAACACTGGCATACTATCATACGCACTGAGTTACGGTACATGAATTGTGCCGGTCTTGCACAGGCACGTATTAAATGATTTTCTAATCCTATGTTTACTTTGGGGGAAAAGATGCACACAACGGGTGGGAATATTTGTATTCCCACCCATTCTACCATTTTAGCAATATGTGAATACAGTCACAAGGGCATCTTTTCCATCTATATGTCAAAATAAGCTACACACAGCGATCAGGAAATGCCTTAATCCCTGCTTTTACTAGTTATAATGATAATGATATAATATCCCCAAAAGAGCATTTGACTGGAACAGAGCCTTTCTTCCACGTTACAAGGAAAGAATGCCATGAACAAAATCTGTTGCTGTTTTAAGGAGAAGGGATATACATTCGCATCTTTAACAGGAGAAAAGGATAACATAATATTTCATATTGGAAAACAAAAACAAAATAACTATAGGTATAGAGAATAGATAGAAGAGCAAATAAGTCTGGTGCAGAAAATCATGGAATGGCCTACATTGCTCCATTCGAAAGCATCTTGTCAAATAATTCCTCTTATTGAGCATTGCCCCATGTTAGGAAGGCAGATGCCACCTCAGTTTCATGGTTTATACATAGAATAGAATAGAATAGAATTCTTTATTGGCCAAGTGTGATTGGATACACAAGGAATTTGTCTTGGTACAAATGCTCTCAGTGTACATAAAGTAAAGCAAAGTGGACATGGTTCACTTTGTACCCTTCTCTTTTGGATGCAGTTAGATATGTGCTTTGATTCTTCAAAACTACAGCTTGTTCACAAAAACATGAATTGCCTTTTTAATGCACTCCAAAGACTGAGCGCATGCAGCATTTACTAGCTGCAATGTCTGTGACGTTGCATAGCCATAACGTTGAAAGCATGTAGGAGAAGGCATAGAATGTGAATAATTACTGTATTTATTAATATGCTGGGGTGAGATGGGCTGGTGAGAATCTCACGGCTCATTGACCAGGCGATGGTCCTGATCTGGAATCTCCCTGGGCAGACTCAACATTTCTGCTTTTAACCCAACTAAAGTCAGTGGAACTAAATCAAAGTACTTTTTTCAGAAAAAGGATATAATCCATGCTTTGGGCTAATCACACATTTTAAGGAAGATGTTATCTATTATGTTCTGTTAATCTCTATCACTGCAGTTATTATAAAGTAGGAGAAGGGAAGAAGCAGGAGCAGCAGCACATATCTGCTGTTATTTATTTATGTTCTTCAGTTCCACAGTTTTTTCCCCACAATATTTTCTGAATTCAGAAAATCTGAGATGGGCAACTACTTCCACAAAGAAACAATATTACTCTCTTCTCAGAGAAGTCTGGCGCTTACAAGATATTTTACATAAAATACTTCAATGTAAAACCATCCAAATAAAACCAACAATGCTTAAAAATAAACACACACACACACACACACACACACACAATTGGTAATTTAAAAAAACAACAACCAGAGACCTGTTGTCTTCTGAAAGTAAGGAACGTGTGGGTCATTTGTAAGGTTTTCATAATGGAGTCTCAAAGGTGCTTTTTCAAAAATAAACTATTGAAAAAGATTGGATGGAAACACAAAACATTTTCTTCTTCTTCCTTAAGGAAGAACTATCAGACCAGTTCCTTTTTGCAAAAGCACCTTAGAGACAATTATGACTTAGATGACTGAAAATCTCTACAGACATTCATAATGGAGTATTACCACACAGTAGATACTACAGTACTCCTGGCCTTTACCGAGGAGAACATAAGCATTTTAATGCACACATTGAACAATGTTAGTGAAAATCTTTTTTATTTAAGTACCAAGTTCCAAACTAATGCCAACATCTTATATTTAGCCAGGTGTCTCACAGGCAACGAATGCTATACTTTCAGGGCAGTGGTGGGATTCAAATTTTTTTACTACCGGTTCTGTGGGCATGGCTTGGTGGGTGTGGCAGGGGAGAATACTGCAAAATCTCCATTCCCACCTCACTCCACGGGAAGGTTACTGCGAAATCTCCATTCCCTCCCCATCCCGCTAACCTGCTTTCCAGCTCCATTCTCCTGTGCAGGGCAACAAAAGAAGACCCAGCCAATCAGCTGGGACTCTGGAGGCAGAGAATAGATGGGGGGGGCAGTCAAAGGTGGTATTTGCCGGTTCTCCAAACTACTCAAAATTTCTGCTACCAGTTCTCCAGAACTGGTCAGAACCTACTGAATACCACCTTTGTTTCAAGGCCAATAACACATGGTCCTATTTAATCATGCCCCAGAAAATATAAAGCAAACATTTTATGCATGGATTGTAGCTGCATACAAAGTGCATTACAATAGTGAAACTGCTAAATTAATGGAGCAGATATGACTGTGGTCTTATAGCTGGAAAATCAGACAAGGCTCAGCATGAAACCAACAACTTTCTGTTCATTCTCCTAAATAGTTTCCTATGGATATTGATCAGGAGAATAAAAAAAATAATAATTCTGTGAGATTCCAAGCTGAGATACCATGGGACCAATTCCCAATGCCTTGTGCACTTCTAGCAATATTTATTTGTTTGTCAAACATGTACAAGATAACAAGTATAAGTATGAACATAAACAAGAACAAGGGAGTAAATACAGATAAATGGGAGCAGTAAGACAGGGATGGCAGGCATGCTGGTGTGCTTATACGTGCCCCCCTTTAAGGACCTCTTAGGAATGGGGTGAGGTCCACGGAAGACAGTTTGAGATTGAAGCTGTGAGGGTTTGAAGCTGTAACAATGTAGTCGGGTAGGGCATTCCAGGTGTTGACCACTCTGTTGCTGAAGTTGTATTTTCTGCAATTGAGTTTGGAGCAGTTTACTTTGAGTTTGTATCGTTGTTTGCCTGTGTATTATTGTGATTGAGGCTGAAAAAATCTTTGACATTGTAACAGACAATTTTGTGAACTATGCTTAGATCGGACAGCAGGTGATACAATATAATAATATCAAAAGCTACTAAGAGATACAGAAGAGTCAATGTATGAACAGTCCCCATATTTTTATTAGAAATGGCAATCCAGTCAGTTTCTGTGTTATATCTGATCTTAAGTCACACTGAAAGGAATCTAGATAAGTTACTTTTTATAAACAAGCTTACAGCTGATGGCTACTATCTTTTCTATCGTGATGCCTGAGAAGGGAATATTCACAACAGATAGGTATCCGAAACCAGGGAAGGGTTTTCCAAGAAATGTTGCATTACTATTATCTTCAAGGCACTACTACTACTCCCTTGTGTACTGAGGCACTGAATGTTCCCTAGGCAACCTAATTGTATCCTCCCTTGTGAACTATGGGAAAATGTATAGAGTTGGCCTAATCATCTTAAAAAACTGAATCTATTGCATACTTCTTCCAGTCACCATAAGTTTCTGCCTTCATTAATGTAGCTGCATATTTCCTGAAAAGAGTCTATCTGAAGGGCTGTTTGGTTTAAATAGATTTTATGATGAACACTGAAAAAAAAAATCTGATAATGTTTTACTGTAGGGAAGAGGACAAATCTCTCTCTCTCTCTTTCTCTTTCTCTTTCTCTTTCTCTTTCTCTCTCATTTATTTATATGTTTTGTGACCTAATGGTATATTTGGTCAGCTTGCATATCATAATCTTTTTTGGCATGAAAAACTTTACAATATTTATCTTTTTACATTTAAAACAACTAGATTGCCAAAATATATAGATTTCATTCTAGTTTTGCTTTTAGTTCAAAATGAAAGCCATATATAAAAATCTCGCTAATGACTTTTCCATTTGTAAAGCTAATTGTGCATGTAAGGGGAAAACAAAAGAAAGAATTCCAAAATTGTGCAACCTGCAAGTTGTGCTTCATCATGCCAATGGATTGCTCAGGCCTGTCTCTTTCCATACATCACTGAGAAAGCAACAATTCACAAATAATAATTTCCACAGTTTAATACATGAATGCCGCGTGTTATATATTTGATTGAATGTAGTATGGAACTGCATATTATTTTTGCTATTGTTTTGGACAACATAGTATTTATTTGGCATCATCTCAGAAGCTACTAATTTACCTCCTGTATATCTGTTAGAAATGTAAATTCATGCTAATATGCTTCCTGCTCTGTCAATTCAAATTGCTCTACTCAAAATACAGCCTTTATTGAATCTTCAGGATTCATTTAATTTGGCAGTGTTTGCATAAGTAAGCATTAATTGGCATAAGCATAAAAATGAATTCCATAATAGTAATGCAATAATAATAATGAAAAGAATAATGACTGAAGTTTATGAGGTGGAAATGCAGCATATCTCGCTGGAAAAATCAAATATGAATCCTCAATTCTTCTTTTACTTTTCCACTCTTTGTTAGTCTATATCCATCTGCATCACTGTTTCCTTTCATTAGAGGTCATCATGTAATAAGGTTCTATTATTACATGTGATCAGTGAAAGTCTAATGGAGAACAGGATGGGCAGGAGGCAGCTTTCCTCCATGATGCCATCTCTTTGGAGCATTTGTAGATTGATTGAATACTAATGCATTCAATTCAACCACAGCAAGGAGCTGAAGAAGCTTCTTGGATGAGAATCAAAACATTGTCAAAGAAAAACCCAGAAAGTCCAGTTGCCTCCTGAAAAAGCACTTTTAGGACAACCATGACCTGGAGGACTGAGCTCCATAGACACCACAGCAAGGACATACCAATGTTTAGGCTGTAGGCTACTTCATCTTTGAAAAGAATCCTGGAGGGTTATACTCCAAAGTAGGTAAAGCCAGGACAACGACATTGGCAGAGATTGCATAAAAATAGTTTTTCATGTCTGAAGTGAGATTAAAATTTATCACCTCGTAGTTTCTAGTCTGGTACTTTAATTACTAGATTAAATTGGCTCTCTAGTTTTCTTGTGATCCCATCTTCTTCATTTTGTTGAATTAATGACATTAAGGTACAATATTTTAAAAATGGTAGTGTAGTTGTTAGAATAATTGTGTAAAATCTCATTGATATTGTTTTCTAGAAAAATAAAGAGTAAAGATAGAAGTCATCACAAAAGAGCAGGGGCAGTTTAAATCAAGTCTGGACATGTGGAGAACAATTCTTTGTCAGTCTGGTGCCAGAGCTTACAGTATAGATGCTTGTTTGATTATGGAGATTCTTGGGCATAAACAACATGTAAATGAGTGGCACTTACTTGTTGATGCCTCAGAAGTGAACTTGAAAGCTGTCCTTCTTCATAATCCAAATAAAACACTCTGTATCTTTGGCCATGCTGTGAACATGAAAGAATCATATGAGAACACAAAACTAGTTTGGGAAAAGATCTAGGATGAAAAATATAAAAATAATATCTGTGAAGATCTGAAGGTCATTGCACTTCTGTGAAGCCTGTAGCTTGGTTACATAAAGAGATGTTACTTTTTTTGTATGACTGAGACAGTAGGAACAACAAAAGAAAACATTTTGAAAGAATAGACAAAATCTAAGTCATTTGTTCAAGAAAAAAGAATGTGGTAAACAGTCCACTTAAAAAAAAATTCCCTTTTCCTTTGTGGTATTTGTGTGTGTAGGTATATATATTATATATGATATATACTACTTATTTATTACTTAATTTCAATTTATACAATTATTTATTGAATTAGACAAATTGAATTGCTTTAAAATCAAATTTATGTGGAATTATAGACTTTACACAAGACTATTTAGGCCATTGTCTCCTGCTCATTGTAGATATCCAAACAGTTATCTAGCCTCTGTGGTAAATGGGTGCCCTTCATCCCTTTTGAGTTATGGTGGTGTTGTCAAATGCTCTTCCTGTTCACAAACATTTTCTAATGTTTATTTGCTATCTACACTCTTGTTAAGTTAAAGTGTTTCTACGCAGCACTCTGGAATGAGAGAGAACACCAATTGAACTAAATTGAATTAATATAATTATTGCAGATAGAATTTAATGTACAATATTTTTTTTAAAAAAAATCCTCTTACATATTGAATGACATATATTTCATGATTTTCCCATGCTCACCTCATTGCGTTATACTTTCCCAGATGTCTCTCCAGATATTAGTTCAGAGGAGGATGAGCCAGTCACACATCAGGAGGGGAGCTGGTTAATGACTCTGAGGAAATAGCTGCAAGTCCAAGTGAGGGGGAGCAGTTGATTGGAGAGCAACTGGATGAGCAGCCACCTGAGAGTGATTCGACTGAGGTACTCAGATGGGGAAAGCACATAACTTCAGCCATCACTGATGAGTAAGAGGAACTGCCTTCTGTACCTGATCCAAGAACCCGTAGGATAGAGAAAAGGCAGGAACAATGAAGATCAACCAGACTGCTTGTGAGGTGGCAGCCTCATCCCTCTTGATGGGCTGGCTATTTAGCACAGCAAACAGATGGAGACAATGCTGGGAACAATGTGTTCATTTCCTAGCTGTGTGTTTCTTGGTCATTGTGATTTCTGCCTTGCTTTAAACTGATGCTGTGCCTTGACTTTGGAACATGCCTTGTGAGCTCTGGGCTTTTCTTACTTTGTGAATCCTCTTGCATTGAAGATTTAATTTTGCCTGGTGGACTTATCTCATTTGGGAAAATTTCAAGTGCCACGTGGACTTATTGGCCATTGCTCTGTGGACAAGCATTAAGTTGCTTTTGGCCAGATGTAATTGGGACAGTTCTGGGTTTGGGATGAAGACACTTGCTGGAGAATATTAATAAAACCACTAGACCATCTTCCTGAGCAGTTTTTATAAAAGTAAAGTAAAATTGGTAAACCTGTTGTAAATCACAGTGACATGACTGCAAGTCACTGCAAATAACTGTAAATGTGAGCCACTTGCTAAAGCTCCCCAAATGCAGCCATGTGAGTCTGTGTGTGTCTTTGACATCACAACTTTAAAAGTAGGTTGTAAGTAATGTTTGGTGTGTGTGTGTGTGTGTCATAACTTAGAATAGTTGCTAAGCAACCAGTCATCACTTGAGGACTACCTAGTAGCATATTCCTGCAATAAAAGAACAGTCTGATGCTGGAAAAAATAATTTCATATACATATAAGCTTAGGTATTGGGGGTACTTTTCCAGTTGGTCAATGTAATTTTTGCCATGGATGCCCAAAAAAGTTTCCATAGGCCTCAAATAGATATTACCATGAGACTAACAGCCTGAACATGCTGAATACAGATATTTTATTAAGAATCAGTGTTATAGCAATGTTTCACACACTAAGAAGCTGATTAGCATTTGCCTGATAATTGAACATTGTTTCAGAGACATTGCTTTAGGTCAGTACTAGCGAGGGCACTTGTGATGACCTGGGGTGTGACACAAAAATAACCAAGTCACAAAAATAGATGAAAGTCCCTTTAATGCCTTCAACTTGGCCCCAATGTCCAATTATCCTCAGCTGGATATCAAACTCTTAAAAAAAAACAATTTACAGAGGGAGTAAATGCAGTCTGCACCCAAAGTAAAGTTAATTCAAAATAAAAAAAAATCCAACACAAACCACACTGAAGGAATTACTATGGCAGGCAAGGATGATTAATTGCAGACTTCAACCAGATAATGCAGCAACCACAGTTGGC
Source organism: Pseudonaja textilis (assembly GCF_900518735.1). The sequence goes on along the minus strand of NW_020769316.1, from coordinate 12,802,447 downwards.
AGAAAGCCAAAACACAGATAAGCTCGGACAAGAATGTGCACTTTGCTTCCAGCAACTTTGCCATGCACAGTTTGTCCTTTTAAACAGTCCTCCAAGCTGTAGCCCATGAAGGGGATCAGGACTGCTTCCTCCCCCATAGACCACGCCACTCATGTTTCTCCCTTATCCGCTCCTCCCTGCATGCCTTAGGATGAAGAGGGGATGGACCTGGGTCTTCCTCTGAATGCCCATCCAGCCTGTGCCCTTCCCCAGTTTCCTCCACAATCACCAGAGCCGCACTCCCATTCCCATCTCTCCCTCAGAGTCAGACTCTAACAGGGGCATGACAGCTCTGTTGCTTCTGCTAAACATAAAATTAAATACATATTGTAAAAATATCAAAAATGTTGTAACCTTGTGAGATAACCAAATATCTTTCAATTGTAATATTTTATTTATTGGCTTGTTTTATTTATCAAATGCATTTGTTACCCATATCACTGTCCTAAATCACTCTGGGCTGTTTGCATATCCTTGCATTTCCTGAGTTTTCATGTAAATTTGCCCTAAACTAAAAAACCAAGAATGAGAATGCATAAGATTTTGCAGTCATATAATATCTTGGCAGTGAGGCTGGGGAAATTTCAGGAGATATCGAGATATTCTGCCATTGTGGCTCATTCATTCATTCAGTGGAAGATGGGAGCTTGGAAATTGAAAAGGTTGCTGATCTCTTTTTAAGGATACAAGGAACGAGACTGTGTAATAATATCCTTTAATGGTACAGTTCAGTGAATCTGAGGGACTGCAGGGAGATAACTTATTGAACCAGCTCATTTAATTAAGACTTAAAGTTTAAGTCAAACAGAATGGTAAGTAAATCTGGTGCACCATCTTGAAGCTTCAGGAAGGAGAAAACATCTTCAAATAATTTATGTAACAAAGCAGAGGAAAGGAATATCATTTATTCAAATGAATTGAAACTTCTCAGTGAGACAGAAGAATATAATCAGAAGGCAACTTACTTTTATTTTATATTTTACCAGAAGATAGTACTGTTTATGCTGTGTTTCCTCTCCACTGTTTTTCATACCTTTCTTCCTTTTATATTTTTTAAAAATTCTTTTAAGATCATTTATGCTTTCACTTTGTTTGTATTTGTATTTCTTTTCACTTATCATAGTCAATTTTGTATGGCAAATGTTTCTTTTAATCTCCATCTCCCTTTTTAATCAGGGACAGGGAAACATATCATAGAACCATTTGAATTGGAGGTGTGCTGTTTTGCATGGGTGACAATTGACACAGGAAAATAAGACAGAGGAGACTTTTATGCTTTTACTGTATACAGTCACATAATTTACTGCAGATATTTATAACAGGTATATACAACACACTACTGGAGTTTACCCAGTGTCATGTTTCTTCCTAAATTTCCTTTTCAAGGACTACTTCTTTCTAGCTCTCCTCCTTCCTTCTGATTTCTCTCTCTCTTTCCTGTTTCTGGGCAGGACAAAAAAGAAAAAGAAACAGACTAGCAATAGCATTTAGACTTATATACTGATTCATAATGTTTCACAGCCCTCTCTAAGTGGCTCACAGAGTCAGCCTATTGTCCCCAACAATCTGGATCCTCATTTTACCAACCCTGGAAGGATGGAAGGCTGAATCAACCTTGAGCCTGGTGAGATTCAAACTGCCAGATTGCAGGCAGCTGGCAGGCAGCAGAAGGGGCCTACAGTACTGCATTCTAACCACTGCATCACCATGGTTCTTTACTAGAATTTACTGTTGTGTGCTCATTGTGGTTTAACCTCCTTCAGCTGTTGGAGAAGTTTTTGTTGGGTGAAAAATCTTTCTGAGGGTCTTCTGCCAAGTCCTTTCCCACTGACCTGGGCTTCTCTGCTGACAGCTGATATCCTTTCTCTCTTGGATCTTGAATGAAGCCACCATCTGCACCTAGATAGGTCCCTCCTTCTTGAATCCTGGGTGGGGCTGTCATTCCCCCATGTCTTCACTTCTTTCCTTCCAGGGAAGCCACACTTGGAGTTTTCTTCTCTCTTTCTGAGCAGGAAGCAACAACTGTTGTTCACATTTCACTTCTAATAGAAAAGAATCTATGTGGCTCTGGATTGAACTGTGAAGTCCTTGGTGCTCTCTGAGCTTGGCCGTTTGCTTGCAGTTGTTTCATTACTTGGCATCCCATCAGCAGAGTGAGTATAGGGTTTTTGCTCCCTATTTATATACAGAAGCTTGCACTGTCAATTTTGATGGGGGTGTGGTTTTCTCCTTGGTAATCCCTTGATTAGATTGTTTTATGCTTGCTTGCTTGTTTGGTGTTAATCCTTGGTTATATGGATGCTGGTTCTCAAGATGTTGTGTTCTGATCTTTTTGCTTTCTTAGCTTTTCATTGTCTCTTTGGAATTGTATGTAACTGTGGTTTATTTCTCTGGGTCTCTTGATGGCTGACTCATCTGATTACCAAGGTTCTACCCTTAGCTTTTCTCTCCAAGTCTCTCACCAGCTATTTTGGTTCCTGCATGCACAGGCTCTCTCTCTCTCTCTTTCTCTCCCTCCCTCCCTCCCTCCCCCCTCTCTCCCTCCCCCCTCTCTCTTTTTAGGTTAGACCAGCAGCATGACCCCAACAACTGAGGATATTGATGTTTTCCCAAGACTCTAGTCCCCAACACCTGTAAACCAGGCTGCACCAATTGAGCTTCTCTCTTAACATCTCCCCATGGGGTTTACAAGGCACAGCAGCCCTTCAAAGTCAAAAGTGAGCTGCTTTCGCCCTTTTTCCTTACTCCAATGATTGGCCCAGGCCACTAAAACCCATATGTGTCAACACAGCATTAAATTCTGCTATTTTTTTATTTCAATGATGCAAAGCCCAATGTAGTATAGGTAGTCCTTAAATTATGATCACAACAAATAAATGATAACAGATACTTGGAATTGGAAGGGACCTTGTAGGTCATCTAGTCCAACCCCCCCCCCCCAAGCAGGAGACCCTACACTATTTCTGACAAATGGCAGTCCAATCTCTTATTGAAAGTCTCAAGTGATGGCACTCCCACAACTTCCGAGGGCAAGCTGTTCCATTGGTTGATTGTTCTCACTGTCAGAAAGTTTCTCCTTATTTCCAGGTTAAATCTCTTCTTGTTCAGCTTCCATCCATTATTCTTTGTCTGGCCTACAGGCACTTTAGAAAATAGCTTGACCCCTTCCTCCCTGTGACAATCCCTCAAATATTGGAAGACTGCTATCATGTCTCCCCTGGTCCTTCTCTTTACTAGACTAGCAAGCCCAGTTCCTGCAACCTTTCGTTGTATGTTTTGCCCCAAGTCCCCTAATCATCCTGGTTGCTCTTCTCTGTACTTTTTCTAGAGTCTCAACATCTTTTTTATAGTGTGGTGACCAAAACTGGATGCAGTACTCTAGGTGTGGTCTTACTAAGGCTTTATAGAGTGGTATTAGTACTTCCCTTGATCTTGATTGTATCCCTCTGTTACCGTATTTCCCCATGTATAAGCCACCCCTTTTTTCCAAAATTTTCAAGCCCAAAAAGTAGGGGGGTGGCATATACAAAGCAGGTACACTTTTTATATGTGAAAAATGCATAAAATAATAAAGTAGGAATAAACTGGTTTTCCAGCAGTATGCTATACTTTTTTGTAAAAATTGTACGTGATGATACGATTACGAGTGCGAGTACGCAATAGAAATGCATACGCTAGGCATCGGCCTGAATGCTTCGTTCCTACTCTCGTTCCGATGCGTAGATTGCTAGCGTCGCCCGCACCGCTTTCGGTGTCATGACCGAAGTTGTAGATCTAGACGTCGAATTTTGTTTCTTTGTAAATTTTCTTTCTTCATAACTTGTTTCTCTAATAAAATATTTTTTTCAAAACTTCACAGTCCAAAAATTGGGGGGGTGGCTTATACAAAGGGGGTGCTTATACATGGGGAAATACGGTAATACAGTTTAGGAATGCATTAGCTTTTTTTGCTGCTGCTGCACACTGCTGGCTCATATTTAGCTGGTTGTCCACTAAGTCACAAAGATCCCTCTCACAGTTACTGCTATTGAGCCTGGTTTCACCCAGTCTATATGTATACTTTTGGTTTTTCTTGCCTAAATGTAGGACTTTACTTTTCTCTATATTGAATTTCATTTTATTAGATATGGCCCAGTGTTCTAGTCTGTCAAGATCCCTCTGGATTTTGAGCCTATCTTCTTGGGTGTTAGCTATTCTTGCCAGCTTAGTATCATCTGCAAATTTGGTAAGTTCTCCTTCTATTCCCTCATCTAAGTCGTTAATGAAGATATTGAAGAGTACTGGGCCTAAGACGGAACCTTGTGGCACCCCACTGCTTACTTCCCTTCATGTAGACTTATACCCATTAAAGACTACTCATTGAGTGCAGTTTGCCAGCCAGTTGCGAGTCCATCTAGTGGTGGTGCTATCCATTCCACTTTTTTTCTAGCTTACTAAGAAGTAGGTTGTGGTCTACTTTGTCGAATGCCTTGCTGAAATCTAAATATATTATGTCCACAGAATTTGCTGGTCTACTAATTTAGTCACTGTGTTGAAGAATGAAATAAGATTGGTTTGGCATGATCTGTTCTTAACAAACCCGTGCTGACTGCTAGTTATTACTTTACTTGTTTTTAGATGTTGGCAGATCTGTTTTTTTATCTTTTCCAGTATCTTCCCAGGTATTGATGTTAGGCTGATTGGTCTATAGTTTCCTGGGTCTGGTTTTTTTTTTTTTTTTTTTTGAAGTTGGGAACCACATCAGCTCTTTTCCAATCCTCTGGTAGTTCTCCGGCGATCTAGGATTTTTGAAAGATATGGTGCAGTGGTTCTGAGATGATCTTTGCCAGCTCCTTTAAAACTCTGGGATGTAATCTATCAGGCCCCGGTGATTTCTTTTCATCAAGATTAGACAGGTGTTCTCTTTTTGCTTATTTTAACTTTTATTTCTGGTCTGTCTTTTACAGTTATGTTTTTGGTGGGTTGAGCTATAGTTTCTTTTTGCATGAAGACAGATGAAAAGAATGAGTTAAGCAGTTCTGCTTTCTCTGTGTTGCCTGTTACTTCCTTGCCATCTTCTCTCTTTAGTGGACCAAGTGTTTCCTTGATTTTTTTTCTTGTTTATATGTTGGAAGAAACTTTTTTTATTATCTTTGACTTTTGTTGCAACTCTTTTTTCGTTCTGAACCTTTGCTATCCTGACTTCATCTTTGCAGAGTCTGGCTATTTGCTGATATTCTGCCTTAGGTGTATGACCTTCTTTCCATTTTTTGTACTTGTCCTTTTTTTCTTTCAATTTGCCAGAGAGATTTTTGTGCAGCCATGCTGGCTTCTTCTTGGATTTCTTGTTTTTCTTTCTCAGTGGTATAGTGCTGGTCTGGGCTTCTATGATAATACTTTTTAGAGTTTCCCAAGATTCTTGAGTTTTTTTCCCCTTTAGGATTTTCATCCATGGAATTTTTCCCAAGTTCTCTCTGAGTTTATTGAAATCAGCTCTTTTTAAATCCAAGACTCTGGTGTCATTATGTTCTGTTGCTTGTGTTTGTGTTATGTTGAATTCTAGTATGACATGGTCACTCTCACCCAAGGTTCCTGCAGTAATTGTGCTCATAATTTCTGTGGTCAATAATTTTCTGTGGTCAATTGTGCTCATAATTTCTGTGGTTAGGTGAGACATTTGCTACGTGAGTTTTGCCCCACTTCACAACTTTTCTTGGCATGGTTGTTAAATAAATTACTGCAGTTGATAAGCTTAATAATCTGGTTGTTAAATGAATCTGGCTTCCTCATTGACTTTTGCTTGTCAGAAGGTCTCAGAAGGTCATCACATGCAAAGTGATGCAAAGGTCATAAATATGAACCAGTTGCCAAGCATCTGGATTTTGATTATGTAATTATGGGGATGCTGCAAACTTAGTAACTATGAAAAAGGGTTATAATTCACATTTTTCAGTGCCATTGTAACTTTGAACAGTTACTAAGTCAAGGACTACCTGTACTTTGAGTCTAAAAACTGCCGAGAAAAATGGTTATTCATAAAGTGGAGAGGGATGTGTCCCATCAAGTGAACAAAGCTATTTCTTGATTTAACAGCTGCTTGAAGCTATGATGAATCCTACTAGAAGCTGTTTATGCCCTATTTTTGAAATTATGACAGCGACACACAAGCACATCATGGTCACATAATCGCATTTTAGATGCTTGGCAGCTGGTTCACCTTTATGGTTATTTGCAGCATCCTGTGAAGTCATTTGACTACAATTTGCAACATATTTTTTTTTGCTGGTTTCTGGTATTTATTTCCAATTTACCGTGTTTCTCCAACAATACGGCCTCCACCAATAGGAAGATCCAGCATGTTTTCTAGGCATAAAATCAAATTAAGCCCCTCCCCCCAAATTTAGGCCTAGTTTAAAACATGCAAAATGGGGGGAAGGGTGGGGGGACTTGCCGTTAGGCCGCAATTCCTCGCCACCAGCTGCTCCTAACAGGTGATCATGGTGAAGGGCAGAGAGCTCCTTACTCCCACCAAACACCTTTGCTGCAGATCCAAGATCTTTGGCACCTGTTGCTTTCCCTTCTGTCCATTCCACTGCCACATTTGGAGCTGCCACTTCCGTGTTTGGAGCTGCCGCCACCATTTGGAGCTGCTGCCGCCATTTGGAGCACCGCCGCCACATCTGAAGCTGCCACTTCCATGTTTGGAGCACTGACACTGTTTGGAGCACTACCGCCATTTTGAGCGGCGCCGCCACTCCAAACACGGTGGCAGCTCCAAACACGGAAGCGGAAGCTTCAAACGTGGTGGCAGCACTCCAAATGGCGGCGGCAGCTCCAAACAGTGGCAGCAGCTCCAAACACGGAAGCGGCAGCGCCAAACATGGAAGTGGCAGCGCCAAACGTGGAGGCGGCACTCCAAACGGCGGCGGCAGCTCCAAACGGTGGCGGCAGCTCCAAACGGTGGTGGCAGCTCCAAACACGGAAGCGGCAGCTCCAAATGTGGTGGTGGAATGGGCAGAAGGGAAAGCAACAGCGGCAGGTGCCAAAGGTCTTGGGTCTGCAGCAAAGGTGTTTGGTGGGAGTAGGGAGCTCTCTGCACTTCGCCATGATCCCCCGTTAGGAGTGGCTGGTGGTGAGGAATTGCTGCCCGCAGGGCACTCTAGATGAGGATGAAAGGGGGGGAATTAAGTCACCCCCGAAAAGACGGCCTAGCCAATTTTTCAGGGCTCAAAAAAAAAAAAAAAAACCCAGCCTTATTATGTGAGAAACACGGTAGAACAAAAAACACCCACTGAGAAAGCTTTATTTGCTTAATGACCACCACATTTGCTTAATGATTGCTCCCCAAATTGTTGAAAAATCAGGTCCAGTCACATGAACCTCAGCTTATGACCTTAGCAGCTTACAACTGTAATTCTGGACTCAATTAGTCATAAGGAGAAGATTACCTGTATTGTGGGAAGTGCTGAATCAGAATCAATTTCAATACTTATTTACAAATTTCTCAAACTAAATGCTACTTCAATAACACAATCCATAATTCTACCCTTTTCAAAAGACTTTGTTATTGCATAAGATCGCACAACTGCCATATGGTAAACTATTAAAAATGTCCATAATCTGGTCTAAAAATTTAAGCACATTACATTACACACTACATTACAGAAACTATAGACTCATTCTCATTTACATTGGTACTTAAAGGATTTCAAGCAATAACTGGAAGTAATGGCTAAATTTATGGACCAGAAAACAAGGCTGGTGTTCCAATTACTAGTAAACAATATAAACCATCTCTAAATAAAGCAGATGCACATAAAGTAGATGAGGCACCAAAATCTGATCAGTTGAGTCTGAAAAAGGAACATGTTGCTTTGTATAGATTGGAGAATTTACATAATAATAGAGCATAATAAGAGTTTGGTCTGACTTTTGCCAATATGAGTAAAGATGCCCTTAATCTCGAGAAGCTGTTCATTTCATTGTAGTCACATATGCATATTATTGAATAAGATGCTCTAATTCTATCATTATCATTAATACACACATATATTTTGCTTAAGAAGATCATCATCATCATCATCATCATCATTTTAGCCATTGTCTAACCACTGCAGGATGAAGACCTCTTCTGCATGTTTCTAGGACACCAACCTAATACTCTTGCATCTTATTTTCCTCTCAATAATAACCCTTTAAGGTGAATGGGTGTTCTGACCAAAGCTTCCTGAGACAGTAACAATCACACGCTGTTCCCCAAAACCTTTTGTTTTATTTCAACAGCTGTAAATTATATGTATTCACAGCCCGTAATGAGTCCCAAACAGTTTATAAATAGTCCAACAGAAGTCTGCCACAGTCTTTCAGGATAAGGCTGATAAGAACCCACCTTATTTCCCTTGAAATGCTGCCAATGACTAAACTGCCAATTAGCTGTACAAGGCCAAACAGCACAAAGTCAACACGGAGCTTCAGATTTTAAACGGACCAGAATGAACAAACCTGCTTCCTGCAAAGGCTCGTGTCCCTTTGCTCCTCCTTTATGTCTTATGGGAGGGGCCAATCTTCTCCAAGTCTTACTTCCAAGTCACCCCTTTTGTCTTAACTGTTCTTGCCTTCTGTGCAAGCATATACTGGAAACAGGGTCCCCCTGTTCCTCTGCCTCGCTGATGTCAGCACCTAAGTCTCAGTTGGCCTCTTACATAAGTGAGGATCAGAACTCACAGCCTCCTGGTTTCCACTCCAACACCTTAATTACTACATCAAATTGGGTCTCTGTTACATTAACTATATATACTGTATAGTACTAAAATTCTCATTGTCATGACTTGTACCTGGGTAAAATGGTGCTACCTTTTGAAACCAAAGTATGTCAAATGGACTAACATAGAGAATGTGGCCCAAATTAACTCCCAAAGCAAAAACATTTGGGAAATTTGTGACTACTTTAGTGATACTGGCTGCTGTACACAATCACATGATCTTCATTATTCAATTCCTTCTTTCTAGAACATCATTCCCACAGAGATTAGAATGGCCCCCACTGAAAACCTGGTTCTACCAGTGGACCAGAGGAATGTAGATTTGGATGGAGCTCATTAAATGGCTTGTGTGATGTGTTGTCGCTGGGGTGGAGGGTGAGGGGCTATTATATTATTTTATTAATTTATTATTTGATTATTTTCTTCGATTAGTTTTATTTTTTATATATGATGGTTTTGATATTCCTGTAAGCCACCTTGAGTCACCATGAGTGAATAAGCAGCAATGTAAATCCAAACAAACAAACAAACAAACAGACAAACAAATAAATAAATAAATAATCAACATTTTGTGATAGTTTCCCAGTCAGTCTTGCAATTCCTTGCTCCCTCCTACCCAGCAGCAGCCACTTATCAGCTTGCTGGGAATGTAAGGGGAAGGAGAAGGGAATGGAGGCTTCTGATATTCTGATATTCTGTGCCAGGGTCTTATAAAGAAGGTCAGTGAGAAAGTCGGCAGGAAGTAAGAAGCCGTTTCTGCTCTCACTGCTTTTTTGACTGCCGTTTCTTCATCCAGATAAGGAAATATATCTGAAACAATGACCCTGGTTGGGACACTGGTTGTCTACTATTAAAATATTCTTTCTGATGCAACAACTGCTTTGATTCAATTAGCATAATGGTACTTGCATGGAAGACCACCAAGGAACATCAGAGCTGTTTGTGAGACCACAAAGTCAAACATCTCATTGTTTGTTTTTCCCTGTGAAAATCGAATGGATGGATTATCATAGTAACCTTGACTTGATTAGTGGATTAATGTACAGATAAAAAATGTGGTTAATTCTTTGCTCAAAATGTTCATAAAGATGCATATAAAAATGTGGTGTTTTTTTTTTTTTAAAGCAAACTGTACCTTTAGAAATGCCTACATTAAAGAAAAATGATCACTTAAGCCAGAGCTCTCCAAACTTGGCAACTTTAAGACTTGTGGACTTCAACTTCCAGAATTTTCCAGCCAGCTGGCTGGAGAATTCTGGGAGTTGAATTCCACAAGTCTTAAAGTTGCCAAGTTTGGAGAGCTCTGGCTTAAGCAACTATGGAGACCAAGGGGACAGAGATCCATGTTTTGAGGGAGAAACTGTTCACAAGAAATCTTTTCAAGTGCTCTGGCTGTTCTGCGTATCTTGTCAGTTATCGTGGTTGGCTTGGTGGAAATTGAAATTCAGAAATCTGGAGGACTTCAGGTTGTCTTTCCCCACAAATGTTTACTAACAGATTAACAGAGTTGGAAGGGACCTTATAGATCATCTAGTCCAACCCCACCCCCAAGCAGGAGACAAACTGTTATGTCCCTGGAACTCTAGGAGTTCCCACTCAGGTCCGTTCACATTGCGGGGGCGGTTTCCCCCCTCGCTCATTGGTTGGTTCTCCCCAGCAGCCAGCTATAAAAGCAGGCTGCGGGGTCCAACCAGTTGCTGATCGCTGCGAGCCAGTTCCAGGCTTGGCAAGCACGGTCAGTCCTTTATTGTTATAATAAAGTATTTGTTGCACTCATGCTCTGGTTCAGCCTCTCATTACCCAAACTTAACACTGGCGACGAAGGTGGGATGGCTACCAGAAGCACATTGCAACCGCTGAGTCACTAGCCGCCGATCCGCAGCCAGAGAGAACGATCGGCCGGCGATAAGAGCAACGCTGATCCGCAGCCAGAGAGAGCAGTCAGCAAGCAACAAGAGCGAATGCTGATCCGCCGCCAGAGAAAGCGGTCAGCAAGCAACGAGAAGCGAACGCTGATCCGCAGCCAGAGAAAGCGGTCAGCCAGCAACGAAAGTGAGAAGCGTCTGTAGCCGCTTGTTAGCCTAGCTACAGGAAAAGTGAAGCGCTGCAAGCCGCAGCCGCTCGTTTCTTTAGGCGCGAAATTCAAACGGCTGTCATTTGAATTTCAAACCTAAAAAGTACAGCGCGGTGCTGTAAGTCAAGTCACTGACGCCCACGCAGGCACGAATTTCAAAACGCTGCCAACGGCTGGCAGCCTAACCTCGTGTTTAGCCCAGAGAGAGAGAGAGGATTGCGAAAAAGCCTCTCCAGAGCTGAAATCACTTGCCTTCCCACGGGCACTAGAAACCTTCTGCTGCTGCCCCTGAGAGATTTTTTCCACAGATTGTACAACCGATTTCCTCACTATGAATTCCAATCCAGTCTTCCCAGCGTTCAAACCGGATGAGGAGAAGTGGGAGTCATACAAGAACCGTTTTAAACATTACATCGACGCAATTGGGCTGGCTGATGCAGGGGAGCACCGGAAAAAATCATATTTCCTGGTTTACTGTGGAGCCATCGTCTTTGACACTGCCACAGCACTCGTGGCTCCACGTGAGTTAAAAAACATTCCATGGTCTGAACTGTTAGAAATCCTTACTAACCACTATTCTCCCAGACCTTCACAGATTGCCAGGCGATTCACCTTCCGTATGAGGAAGCAATCAGACAAAGAGACCATCAACCAGTACATGGCCGCCCTCAGGACCGCAGCACTCCATTGTGGGTTTGGAACCTACCTGGAGGACATGCTCCTCGATCAACTAGTCTGCGGGGTAAAGGATCTCCACCTCCAAAGGCGCCTACTCGCTAATAAGGACCTCAACCTCGCACAAGCCGTCGAGGAGGCCCAGGCAGCAGAACTGGCAGCACACTCAGCCACCGAAATCCATGGTCCAACTTCCAAGCTAACGACAGTTCCAGTCCACTCCGAGGAGGTGGTAGCAGAGGAAGCCCCTAGTGATGAAACCGACATCCACCGCCTCACCAACGCCAGGCATCCGCAGGTAGGAGCCAAGCAAGAAAACATCAGTCCACCCAAGCACATCACCCTGTGCCTATCCTGTGGTGGATCTCATCCGAGAGCCGCCTGCAAGTTCAAAGGAGCCACCTGCAACATCTGCCACAAAAGGGGGCACATCGCGAGAGTCTGTCAAGCCTCTCAAAACTCGGCACAAAGGCACCCTCCCTTCTCACATTCTGGACCTCAAAGGCAAGTATTGAACTGTCGCACTCACCACCATGCCAAGCACACTTGCCATACCATTAGTAAAATCTCTCTCTCCGTCTTGTTAGAAGGTAAACCGTGTCGCATGGAGGTTGACACAGGGTCAGCGCTCTCAATTATCTCGTGGAGCACCCTCAAGAGGCTACAGCCCAGTCTATCAAGAAGCCGGCTCCAGAAGTGCCAGTTTAGCCTGAAGGACTACCAGGGGAAGGTCATTCCTGTAATCGGCAGAGGCAAGTTCCTTGTCAATTTTAAAGCTTTCAAAGGTCACCTACCTCTAGTGGTAGTTAACGGCAATCTCCCCACACTCTTGGGGCTTGATTGGTTTCCCCATCTCGGCCTAGGGCTAACAGGAGTCCATGCTGTCTCAACCTCTGACACTGACTCCTTATTCGCTGATTACTCAGATGTATTCAGCGATGAGCTGGGGTGTTATAACGGTACCCCTATCTCATTCTCAGTCGACCCCCAGGCAGTCCCAATCAGGCTAAAACCGCGTAGAGTCCCATTCGCTATTCGGCCAAAACTAGATGCAGAATTGGATAAATTATTAAAACAAGGGGTCATTGAGCCAACAGATTTCGCCAAATGGGAGACGCCCATTGTCACACCCCTCAAAAAAGACGGTAGCCTGAGAATTTGCTCAGACTACAAGACCACAATTAATAAGTTTTTACAAGTTAGCGCTTACCCAGTGCCCGTCATTCAGCATTTATTACACACTTTTGAACCTGGCAGCATTTTTGCCAAATTGGACATGTCTCAAGCGTATCAACAGTTCCCTGTTGACAGCCAAACAGCGGAACTCCAGACCATTGTCACCCACAGGGGTGCTTTTCGGTGCAAGCGTCTCCAATTTGGCGTAAGTGTTTCCCCAGGCATTTTTCAATCCCTCATGGAGCGGATTTTGCAGGGCCTCCCTGGTGTAGTACCCTACTTCGACGACATCTTAGTCTCGGCCAGGGACAGACCCCAACTCTTCCAGAGAGTTCGAGCAGTGTTAGAGAGGTTCAGACAGCATGGCCTCAAATTAAAAAAAGAAAAATGTGCCATTGCCACTAGACAGGTGGACTTTCTGGGTTATAAAATTGACGCCTCAGGCATTCACCCCCTGGAGTCCAAGGTTAAGGCAATTCACGAGGCACCCACTCCAACCTCCAAAACTGAACTGCAGGCCTTCTTGGGGCTATTGAACTTTTACGCGTCCTTCCTGCCCCATAAAGCATCAGTGGCAGAACCCCTGCACAGACTGTTGGATAAAAAATCGCCTTGGCACTGGGGTCACAAAGAAGACTCCGCTTTTCGCGCCGTCAAATCACTACTCACGTCAGAGGCGGTCCTTATTCAGTTCGACTCCAACCTTCCATTAGTGCTAGCAGCAGACGCATCCCCTTTTGGAATTGGGGCAGTATTAAGCCACAGGCTCCCCAATGGCTCCGAGGCTCCCATCGCTTTTTTCTCCAGGACGCTCTCTGCAACAGAGCGCAATTATAGCCAGATCGATAAGGAAGCTCTAGCAGCTGTTGCAGCAGTGAAGAAATTTCACGAATTTCTCTTTGGCCACTTTTTCGAGCTGGTCACGGATCATAAGCCTCTCCTGGGTCTACTAGCTGGGGACAAACAGACCCCTCAAGTCCTCTCTCCTAGAATGACGAGATGGACCCTTTTCCTAGCGGCATACTCGTATAGACTCATACACCGCCCAGGTAAAACATTGTCCCACGCAGATGCTCTCAGCCGCTGCCCCTTGCCGGCTCCAGCTGAAGACCCTGCTCCGGTCCACGCTATCTTTGAGGTCACCCAATTGGACCTCCCCATCACTGCCCTTGACATTGCGGCCAAATCCAAGACTGACACAACGATCGCCCAGGTACTGGACTGGGTGAGGAGGGGGTGGCCGGGCGGTGATGTTGAAAACAAATTTACACCTTTCAAGACCCGCCTGCAGGAATTATCCAGTTTGCAGGGCTGTCTGCTGTGGGGCACTCGAGTGGTCATCCCGACCTCACTGCGTACCCGAGTTCTGGAGGCGTTGCACGAGGGGCACCCTGGCATCGTCAGAATGAAGGCATTAGCACGCAGCTACGTATGGTGGCCGGGCCTCGACGAGGACATCATCGGATGGGTAAGCTCCTGCAATCCCTGCCAGGAATCCCGTCCAGCTCCTCCTATTGCCACCCCTACTAAGTGGGAAAGCGCCAGCGCTCCGTGGTCCAGAATTCACATCGACCTAGCCGGCCCATTGCACGGGAAAATGTTCCTAGTGGTCGTGGACTCCTACTCTAAATGGATTGACGTGGCACAACTATCCACGACCACCACACTAGCAATTACCAAGGTATTAACTCGCCTGTTTGTAACACACGGGCTGCCTGACTCCATTGTTTCCGACAATGGCCCACAGTTCGCATCAGCCGAGTTCAGCCGTTTCGCTGCCAACCTGGGCATCCGCCACATCTTCACGGCCCCATTTCATCCTGCCAGTAACGGATTGGCTGAAAGAGCCGTTAGGACCACTAAAGAAGCCCTAGCTAGGTTCAGCAAGGATGACTGGCACCACAAACTCTCGCGTTTCCTGATGAGCCAGCACTCAACTCCGTGCTCAGTCACCAATAAGTCCCCAGCTGAGCTCCTGATGGGCAGGCGCCTGAGGACTGTATTGGACAGACTTCACCCACATTACTGCCCTGACTCTCCCCTCGCTTCCACATCGGGGGTTAGACATTTTATCTTACAGGAACCCGTATTCGCAAGGAACTTCACTGGAGACCCTCTGTGGATCCCGGGTGAGATCGTGGCCATCACCGGACCCAGGTCATATTGAGTCAGACTGGAGGACGGCCGAATATGGAGAAGGCACCTGGACCAGCTGCGAAGGCGTCACAGCACCCTCGTCAGCAGTGACTCAGAATTACAAACCGGGGCGAGGCCTCAGCATCAACCCCACATCAGCACCAATCCCAGTGACCTGCTTACACCAGCAGCCGTTCCAGGGAATCCGAACACGGACAGCGACGTCCAGATGGCTGACCAGTCCGAACCAGTCAATGGGAGCACGTCCCCAGTGACCAGCCCTACGAGTCCCGAGCCAACCCGAACCGAGGGGCGCGTTAGTGACTCCCTACCGATTCTGCCTTCCCCTACAGACTCTGAACTGACAGACAACCCACCAGAGCTGCGCCGTTCTGGGCGCCAGCATAAACCTCCTGCCTACCTCAAAGACTATGTGTGTTCGCATCTGGGGGGAAGGGGTGTTATGTCCCTGGAACTCTAGGAGTTCCCACTCAGGTCCGTTCACATTGCGGGGGCGGTTTTCCCCCTCGCTCATTGGTTGGTTCTCCCCAGCAGCCAGCTATAAAAGCAGGCTGCGGGGTCCAACCAGTTGCTGATCGCTGCGAGCCAGTTCCAGGCTTGGCAAGCACGGTCAGTCCTTTATTGTTATAATAAAGTATTTGTTGCACTCATGCTCTGGTTCAGCCTCTCATTACCCAAACTTAACACAAACGGTAGTCCAGTCTTTTCTGAAAATGTCTCTGATTTTAAATGAAAAATTACTACAAGTAGTCCTTGACTTACGGCCTTTTTTTAAAAAAAAAACTGACCATTTGAATTTAACAACAGAAGTGAAAAAAGTGACTTTTGTCCATTTTTCACACTTATGATTGTTGCAGCCTCCCCATAGTCACATGATCAAAATTTGGATGCTTGGCAACTGGTTCGCATTTATGACAGTTGTTCTATCCTGGGATCGTGTGATCACTTTTTGGAAACTTCTGGCAAGCAAAGTCAATGGGAAAGCCAGGTTCATTTAACCAACCACAGTGCTAACTTAAGAACTTCAGTGATTCATTTGCTAACTAGGGTAAGAAAGATTGTAAAATGGAGGAAAACTCTCTTAACAATTGTCTCTCTTAGCAACAGAAATTTTGGATTCTATTGTGGTTGTAAGTTGAAGAGTATCTGTATTTTCTTCTTCTAATAGTTTTCTCTGCCTTTACTGGATTCCAGGTACTGAAGAAGAACTTTCAAAGCACATTCTTTTCTGTTTCTTGTAATCTTGCTTGCTTTGGCTTTGATCAAAAGGTACAGCATGTGTAAGACAGAAAGAAAGAGGAATGCTGCTGTTGTGCCATCCATAAGGCTGAAATATAGCACATGCTATTGTGTACAGCAGATATGATTGCAACTGTTATTAGAATTCAAGTTGCAGTTCTGAAACTTTGCAAAAATTCCACATAACAAATGATACTGGCAGAAAGATCATGGAACACAACATTTCTCATGTCTCTAATCCTGGCCAAAGGTTAACTACCAGGCTATGGAGTAGATGGCGGTGGGGAAGAAATCACATTCAAGCTTGCTCAATTAATCCGCACAGTTCAACTATGATGGAAAATGATGAGAATTATAATGGTGGGTGAGAAGTGCAGAGGCAGTGTAACATGCTGCAAGGAAGGATTTGAAAATGGGGTTGGCGAACAAGATATTAAGAATTTCTCAGATATTTTTGGATAACGTATGAAACGAAGTTGACACCTAATTGCAGTATAGTTCAAGATGGGCCCAGGTTCCGTTTTACCACTTTCTCCCATAAACAAAGATAAATATTTCCCTGTCCATACTTGTCTGACTCTAGGGCATGGTATTCATCTCCATTTCTTGGCCAAGGAGCCAGAATTGTCCAAAGACAATTTCCATGGAGGTTGTGCAGGGTTCTTCCTTTTGAATTTATTATGGCTCTGGCTATAGGAAAAACTGGAGCCCTGATTTCCACAGCAAGTTTATTTCTTACATTTTGCAGACTAGGACAATATATCTGCTACACTTGTCCAACAAAACCATTTTCTTAAACTCTCTCACTTATCCAATGGCTGCATTTCAACTGCACAAATTCTGACAACCAATAGGTCCTTTACCAATAAATAATTACCTTTCACTAATTATTATTGAATTATTATTGAATTTCAGCTAGGGAAACTACCAATCACTGTCTTCACAGTGTCATGTCGTAAAACTGTGTTAACAGAAGCACAGTATGGACCTGTTGTAAAGGTGATAGGAAACATAGAGTTTTGTGGAATAGGAGATGGACTCTGGCATGGGAGGAAAATTCTGGAAATTTGGCTGTGAGGATGAGACCTGAGACTGATTGAACATTCTTCTGATGTTGAAAGGATACAGTGAAAATATCACCCAGGTAAAACAGTAGTTCAGTTCATTTTTGTCAATGTGTATGGGAAAGTAGTTTTTATTTTTGCTGACTTTTCTTCAAAACAACAGTGGCATGCCTGAATACAAGGATTACACTCTGAAATTCTGAAGTGACCATCAAATCTCCAAAAATGTTGGCAGCCTTATAAGATTCATATTGTGAACAGCTTGTCTTGGCGTTCACAGGTACAGAGATTTGTAGAAGAAATATATATATCAATCAGTTGTTTAATAAATGACTCTCCCAAAATGAGTCACTTATAGTCTGCCTCATGTATATCAAATTTTGAGAAGAAAGCAAGCTTAATTTTTAAGCTTTCTGCATTATACCTTCTGGATTAATATCCAAGCCAGTACTACTCCCATAATGCTCTTTCTCTGCCTTTAGAGCACACATGAAAATGATAATCTATTCACATTTTGATGTTGTTGAAGTATTAGAGCATGCAGATTTCATAGTAGCACATATGCATAAAGTGCCCTGTTCTTATGCCTCAACAGTGTCATGGGAATAATACTTTCTCCCTCCTCTGTTTTTAACATAATATAAATATTATCAACTTGAGTCCTAGCAAATTTCCCATTGCAAAATGGAGCCAAAGCAAGATGTTTTCCCAGAATTTTCCTTGGAATTTACTGATGCTCAACAACTCAAGGTGGGCTTTGGAGAGAAATATTAGATTATATGTATTTCTTATATAAAGATATCTAATTTCTCTTTTCCATGACATAAGTCACAGATCTAAAACAAGTATCCCTATGGAAATAAAGAAGTATATGACATTTAACCTATTTGTAGAAAGAAGTATATGACATTTAACCTATTTGTAGTCAGGAGTTTTATTCCACAATATATTTCATCCCTATCTTCTAAAAACATTTTTTTTCTCTTCCTATCTACCCCCCAAATTTGAGGGATTTCTTTTTCCCAATTATATCTACCAATCCCATCAGGTCTGGCAGGAGGGGAAAGTTATGGGTTCCATCTGATGGAACTTATGAAGTGGCTCCTGTAGAACTTTAACTTTCAAGGGGGAGATTAACCTCAATCATCCTGAATTTCCAGAAATCCTTTCAAATTTGGTTGTATCAGCAGGCTTAGGAATATCATGGAAATGGGGAGCCCATGAAATGGTTATAGCATATGCAAGTTCTTGAAGGCATTCTCCTGTGTTTTATTTGTTTCATGATTTTTAAAATTTTATTTTAATTGTTCTGTTTTTATTGTACATCACCTAAAATCACACTCATGAAACGAGCAACTATATATGGTTGATAAATAAAAATGTCTTAACTCTCAGAAGAAGCTAAAGGCAGCAGTTGCTAATAAACATTTTATTCAGGTCTTCTAACTTTAGATATATCATTTTTATCCTATTATATTATCTGAAATAAAATGGCACTCTTATGCTGACATTTTTAAAGGTCCTGTTTCTGCTGAATTTTAGAGCAAAGCTTGATGAATTTTAATTTACTATTTATTCATTAGTTTTATATTTCACCTTTTGTACAGGTGAAATATAAACATCATCTATCTTTTTATGATTTTTTATTAAAGGTTTTACAAAGAGTATAAAAAAACCATCAGAAACTAATGAAAATTAAAAGAAGCAAAGGAAGAAGAAAAAAAGGCAAAGTACAGAAAGAAAAAAATAAAAATAAGCAGCTTTCATTTTTTTTTTGCAGCAAATATATGTAAATGCAGTTTAAAAAATTATCTCTTACTGTATGATTTGAAAAAAAGCTCACTATTTTCTTTATCCATTTTTTTCTGATAATCAAAACCACAAATCATAATGTGTGGGAGATTTATTCCAGCTGGTCAATGCTGTTCTACTGAAGAAATAAAGGAAACAAAATTTAGGACAAATAGAGAGAGAGTAAGAACATTTAGTTAATTTAAATCAATTTGACTTCAGAACCAGATATGTAGATTATATTTTAGATTACTAAAGGAACTAAGGAAGAACACCACAGAACCATTTCCAGACACTGGAGGAGAATAAATTTCATCCCCAGTTCGTGAAGGGCAAGGTGGAGGACCTAGGATAATAAAGACTTATTGGTTTGATATCTGTTTGATGTCTATATTGGTCAAGATCTTTAAACAGATACCATGCATCAGGAAGGGAGTTCTTGAATAGATATACTACTGTTAACAGGAGCTAGTCCAAACAAACCATGCTCAATTAACCGTATCTTCTATCTTGATAGAGTTACTAGCTTAATAGATCAGGGGAATACCATAGATCTTGTGCGCTTAGACCTCGGCAAAGCTTTTGACAGAATGCCTCATGATATGTGCTTCTTAATAAAGTTGTAAATATGGACAAGGTAATCCTATATTAGATAGAGTCTCAGTTGGCTGAATGACTGCATCCAATGGCCTTGAACGGTTTTACTTTAGTTTGGAGCAAAATACTGAGCACAGTGCCACAGGTCTGTGTTTCGGGCTCTCTGCAATTCAATGTTTTTATCAATGATTTAGATAAAGGAATTATGGGAGCACTTATAAAGTTTGCAAATGACACAAAGCTGAGAGGCAGGCTAATAATTTAGAAAATAGACAGAGGAATTAAAAAGAAAGATGTAGACATTCTTGAGAAATGGTACCCTCTCAGCTGATTGGGCTTTGCCCAACCAACACCCACTTCCAAATAAACATGATTAATTATATTTGCAAGTTACTATGCAAAAGTCATAGTGGCCTCTTAGAAATTGTTCTACTCCATAATTTCCCAGCTATTCTTTTCAGCTTAAGAGATCCAAATATCCTTCTAATAACCTTTCTTTTAATTACATTTTGTTTGTTCTTGTCCTGTTCTCAATTTCAACAAAGAACATATTTGACTTCTTTTCCATATTTCAGCCTTGTAGCCTTTTCGTTTGCCCAGTTCTTTTAACTTTTTTCCTAAAGCTCTTGATTTCTAGGTCACTTTTCAACCTGGTAGGTCTCTGGTGAACATTTTTAGCTCTTCCATGTCTCTTTTACCAAATGGTACTGAGAAATGGGTACCATATTCCAAGTGCAGAATGCTGCTGCTGATGTTATCTATTCATTCATGTCTGACTCTTAGCAATTCTATGGGCCAGATCTCTCCACATCATCCAATATAGACTACTTATTTGAGTTTTTCTATGTTCTGACTGGTGTCAACTTTGGTGTTGTCCAGCCACTGTGCTCTTTCCCTGGTTTCCCTTTATGATGAACTGCTCCAAGCATAATTGCTTTCTCCAGTGAACTTCTTCATATGACATGGTCGAAATAAGTGCCATGCAGTTTAGTGAGTCTACCCAGTAAAAATAGTGCAAGAAAATAATAATAAAATAATATAGGCTCCAGTTCCTGAAGGGAAAGGGTGCTGGGGCAGAGGACATCCAGATACTTCTAGTGATGGCTAGTATAAACTAGTATGGCCTGTCTAGAGAAAAGAAGGACTAGGGCTGACATGATAGCAGTATTTGAGGGGCTGCCAAAAGGAAGAATGGGGGTCAACTTATTTTACAAAGCCCCAGAAGGCAAAATAAGAAACAATGGATGGAAACTAATCAAAGAGAGAAGCAACCTGGAATTAAGAAGAAACTTCCTAACAGTGAGGACAATTAACCAGTGGAATGGCTCGCCTTCAAAAGTTGTGGATGCTTCATCACTGGAGTTTTTAAAGAAGAGACTGGACAGCCATTGGTCTGAAATGGTATAGGGAATCCTATACCATATAGTGGGTTGGACTAGAAGACCTCCAAAGTCCCTTCCAGCTCTATTGTGATTGATTGAATGGGACTTCAAAATCAATATCTTATGCCCTTTGGGCATTTTCTCAAAACCAAAAATATTTCTTTGCAAAATATTGTTACTGGTAGTCTTTGATTTAACAACTGTACATGAGCCATCAATTTCAATCAGAAGTCATGATTGTCATAATGTGG
Organism: Pseudonaja textilis; assembly: GCF_900518735.1. The sequence continues at coordinate 12,781,261 of NW_020769316.1, read as the reverse complement.
ATCACCACAGGGGAGGGAAGGGGGAAGGAAGGGAAGGAAGGGAAGGAAGGGAAGGAAGGAAGGAAGGAAGGAAGGAAGGAAGGAAGGAAGGAAGGA